>CM067765.1:41003444-41721328 GCA_034642375.1 Vigna nakashimae
ATTTTCAATCTCCCTCTCAAGTTTTTATTGAATTCACTAATTTTGACGTCTAACGCTGGGGAATTCGATGTTTTATATCCTTTTACGTCGAATTACAATTCTAAACGACGTTTAATAATTGTATTTATTTACAAAAATGCCACTGGTCTTTTTTAACGTTGGCTATTAAGTGGTTCGACGTTGAACATGTGACGTTAAACACTGTTTTTGCACTAGTGAGAGTCTTAATTAGTTGAGTAATCACATAACTGTTTAGTGACGTGAGTCTCTTGGAAAACGATACTTGGTCTTACCATTTATTATTACTTGATATGATTTGGTACATTTGCCGAGGTCTTAACAAATTTTTGACTCCATTTTTGGGGATTTAAATTTTTTTTATCAAGTATCTACTAAAGGATACTATGCTATCAGACACTTACCGAAGAGTGTTGATGAAAAGTGTATATTAATGACAAATTTATGAACACCGAAAAACGATGCCAAAAACTTGTTTAACAATCGGCAAGTGTGACCAAATCGTATCAAGTAATAAAACACGGTAAGACTAAGTATCGTTCTCCCAAAGGACTCACGGCCTAGTTAGTTATATGATTTGTCGATTATTTAAGACTTGTTAACAATTGATTGTAGGTTTTAAATGCAAGAGACAATAATTAAACATGTATGCATGAATTTGATCAATGGAAAAAAGGAATACAAACACTTTAATGAATTAGATGGATGAGTATGTTGTTGGGGTTATCAATTTCATCTTATCCACTCTCATATACTTTTAAGAATTAATCATTTAATGCCACTCTCTAAACCACCTTGCAAGAAGGCCTATATCCTTAATTACGAGTTCATACAATTCCTAGCATTCCTAATAATTAATTTTGAAGCCCAGAAGCTTAACGACAACCAACCCTCATATTCTTATGTCTAGGCAATATGCTATTGGGAGAAATTCCCCGGATCTAGATTTTCCCGTACGTTCCCATATCGACAAAATCAATAATCATGGCATTGAATGAGTTAAACAATGCAAGCTTTAAGCAAAGAGAAAAAACCCTAACTAATGATGAAAGAAAGCATGTATCCTAAAATAAGATGTTAAAACACAAATTCCATATATGAGAGTTTCACAAGACTACATTGATTCCCCAACAACAGTACAAGGTTTAGTTCACCATATTCATGGTGAAACTAGATGAACAATAATGAAAGAATGAAAGATAGAACCGTAGAAAGATGAGTAGGTAGCCTTAGCATCCAAGATCTTCCTTTAAGGGGTGGAAAAGTGAGTGTTTGCTTCGTCTCAGCCAAAGATACAAACCCTAAGACATCTAGGTCTTTAAATAGGACATAAAAATAATAGAAAACGGGTCCAGGCCCAAACAGATCATAAAATCGTAGAAAACTGGCCCAAACTATTCTGGTTGACTAGTTGACTTTTCTGGTTGATTGTTTTGCATTCTGGTTGACTGGTTGACTTTTCAGCATTCCAATCATTCAATACTTCAATTCTTCTTTCAAATCATTCAATTAGCCTACAAAATCAAGGGAATCTTGCACAAACCCATCAAATTCGCTTTCAACTCTCTTATTCACAAAACTAAAGCAAAAATATGAGTTCAAGCTAATTTCTAAGTCATAAAGGTTGCTTTTGGTATCAATTTTAAGCATAAAATAACGGGTTTTCAACCGTTATCATAAGTCTATGAGCAATTATTTATATAAAATTGATTTATATATCAAGTATACTTATATCAAACGTAATTTTTGATTTCAGGTATATGTTTGGTCTCAGTAACAACTTGGGGTACAATGATGTTTATGGGTTCATTGATCCCCAAATCATTCACGAAACAAATGATTTTGATGAGATCACAACATATCTTACAAGAAGATTTGCAAGTTAGAAGAACATACTTTTTATTCCTTATATATTTGGGTAAGTGAACTTTGTTAATATATAATAATTAAGTTCCATATGTGATTTTAATATATAATAATTAAGTGATTATGACTTTTAGGCGCTACTAACAGCTACTTGTTATTTATGTACAGGAGATGAAAAATTTATGAACACCAAAAAACGGCGCCAAAAACTTGTTTAACCCTCGGCAAGCGTAACCGAATCGTATCAAGTAATAAACTCGGTAAGACCAAGTATGATTCTCCCAAAGGACTCACAGCCTAGTTAGTTATATGATCTCTTGATTATTTAAGACTTCTGAACAAATTGTTATAAGTTTCAAACGCAAAAGACAAAAAGTAAACATGTATGCATGTGATGATCAATGGGAAAGAAGAACACAAACACTTAACGAATTATATGGATGAGTACGTTGTTGGGGTAATCAATTTCATCTTATCCACTTTCATATATTTCAGGTATTCATCATTCTTTTCATCAATGCTAATGCCACTCTTTAAATTAGCTTGCAAAGAAAGCCTATCCTTAATTACGAGTTCATACAATTCCTAGCATCCCTAATAATTAATTTTGAAGCACAGAAGCTTAAAGGCAACCAACCCTCATATCCCTATGTCTAGGCAATATGCTATTGGGAGAATTTTCCCAGTTCTAGATTTTCCCGTATGTCTCCATATCGACAAAATCAATAATCATGACATCGAATGAGTTAAACAATGCATGCTATGAGCAAAGAGGAAAAATCCTAATTATTAATGAAAGAAAGCATGTATCTCAAATAAGATGTTTAAACACAAATTCCGTATATCAGAGCTTGAAAAGATTACATTGATTCCCCAACAACAAGAAAAGTTTAGTTCACCATATTCATGATGAAACTAGATGAAATACAACGAAAGAATGGAAGAGATAAAAAAAACTCTAGAAAGAGAAGAGGAGAGTCGTCACCATCTCCGAATCTACCCCAAGGGGCGAAAAGTGTGTTTCTTCTTTCTCCCAGCCAAAGATACAAACCCTAGGACGTCCTAAAGCTTATATACTATTCTTAAAAATATAGAAAATTAGGCCCAAGCCCATAAAAGTAACAGAAAACCGGTTCAAGCCCATTTAGAATGGCGCTCAGCGGTATTTTACCGCTGAGCGGTACTAGTGCATGATCCATTTTTCCCCCCAACTGCTGTTTGGCCCCTCAGCGGTGATTTCGACACCTGAAAACTACCGCTCAGCGCAAAATTACCGCTCAGTGCCACTCAGTCGCAACTTTTTTTGCATTCTGGTTGACTTTTCGGCATTTTGGTTTACTGGTTGACTTTTCTGGTTGACTGATTGACTTTTCTGGTTTCTTGTTGACTTTTCAGCATTCCAATCATTCGGTACTTCAATTCTTCTTTCAAATCATTCAATTAGCCTACAAAATCAAGGGAATCTTGCATAAAACCATTAAATTCACCTTCAACTCTCTGATTCTCAAAACTAAAGCAAAAATATGAGTTCAAGCTAGTTTCTAAGTCTTAAAGGTTGCTTTTGGTATCAAATTTAAGCATGAAAAGAACGGTTTTTCAATCGTTATCAAAGCTATGCTTTGTGGTTCTGCTCATTGCACAAGTTTCCTCCCAAACATCTCAGACAAGCAGTTGATTGGTAAGAACCTCAATGTTCGGACTTTCTTTGTTATATAAATGAATGCTAAAACCTTTTTTTTTTATATATAGTTCTATTTCAGCAAGTATGATGTTGGTTGGGAGATCAACTGCTAACAATAGAAAGCTTACATGGATTGCTCTCAAGGTTTGACATATGCTAAAGCCATACTTTCTTATAATTGTTTTGTTTTAATGATTTTCAATAACTATTTACAACTGTGATGATATATATTAGTGTAACAAACATAATGGTTCATATGAGTGTGGATACTATGTAATGTATTGGATGACCCACATTGTTCGTGCCCATATCACAAGAGGTTGGGAAACAGTAATATTTAAATTTAATGAATGTTGATTTTCTCCAACATTTGGAGTTCATATACACTAATTAATAACAATTTTCTTGTGTAGAGATTCAAGACTTCTAATCCAATTCTTGAGAAGCCACTTACATTCCTGAGGAAAGCAATTGCAAAACATTTAGTTAGATTATATAATAGTTCATAGTTATTAGATTTAAAATACATTAGAACATGTTGATTTATAGTTATTAGACTTTGTACATTATGTGATGTAAATATTGACTATTGTGTTGAATCTGTGTTGCTATGATATTGTTTGATATGCAAGTCTATTTTTGTAATAGTGGATATCATAAAAACAGACCTGCTATTAAAAAAAAATTGTAGGAGAATAGGTCGTGGTTGGGCCAAAACCGCTATCATATCCCCAGGTTATTACTGCGGTTGTAACCGCGGCCTAAAGTCCCAGACTTTTTACCTCACCCGTATATGCTACGGTTCTACATTCGCGACGTATGTTCAAAAACAACCACGGTCGTTTCCCTTCGCTGAACTAGTGCTTGCTTACTCAAAATAAAATTATCACTCAATAGTTGGAGATTTTGACAAAAAAGCTTTCTCAACCATCAAAGGAGTGTAAGAATGTTTCACAGGTTCAACAACAACTTTTTGAGCTATGTGGCGGTGATCATATTAATGGTCAATGTGCAGTGCCCGAGAATCTCAATGAGAATGTGAACTACATGGGCAACCAATTCCATCCCAACAACTACAATCAAGGGTGGAAATCCCATCCAAGCACAGGACAAAGCTAATTTGGGCAAACTGGTGGACAATTCAATAGACCACCACAACAACAACAACAACAGTGGCAACACCAACCCTCTCTATCTGACAGAACTACAAAGCTTGAGGAGACCCTCCAACAATTCATGCAAGCATCTCTTTCCACTCAGAAGCTGCTATAAGAAACTTGGAGATGTAGGTTGGTCAAATGGCCAAGAAGTTGGAAGAAATGCCTATCAAAAGTTTTGGGGATAATATTGAAGATAACCCCAAAGAAGAATATAAGGCAATTGTGAGTATGAAAGATGAGAGAGAAAGAAAAAGAAAGTTTGAGTGAAGAAGAAAAAGAAGAGTGAAAAAACAGAAAAAGATGAGAAAAAAATTGAGAGAAAAGAAAAAGAATTTGATTGAAAAAAAAAAGAAATAGAGGAGAGTGAGAGAGAGAGAAAAAAAGAAAAAGGAGAGAAAAATCTCAATCACCCTAAAGAGTGCTCTAGAAAAGAAAAAGAAAAACAATTAGGGTGCATTGAAGAAATTTCGAGAAAATTAGGAACATAAATTCCTGTGACTGAAGCACTGCAGCAGATTCCTGAATATGCTAAATTTTTTAAGGAACTCCTCACAAGAAATAAATATTTAAATGAGGAAACAACAAAGGTACAAAAAGAATGCAGTGTGATTTTACAAAAGACACTCCCTCCTAAGGTTGAAGATCTAGGATGTTTTACCATTCCTTGTACTATTGGGAATCATAAAATAGGTAAAGCCCTAATTGATATAGGGTCTAATATTAATTTGATGCCTGTATCTATTCTTGAAAAGATTGGTGGTTTTGAAGTCAAACCTGCAAAGATGACTCTGTTTATGGCTGATGGATCCACCAAAAAGCCCTATGGTGTAGTGGAAGATGTAATGATTCAAATTGACAATCTCAGATTCCTGGTAGATTTTCTGATAAAGGAGATGGGGGAAGATTTGGAGATCCCTATTATTCTTGGGAGGGTGTTCATGAAAACGACCAAGGTAATCATTAATGTGGATGATGGAACTATAGCACTTAAAGACCAAGAAGAGGAGGTGATTTTTAATGTCTTCAATGCTGAGAAGCCAATCCAGGTGAAGAAGACTAGTCTCAGGACTTCAAGGGGAGGTACACCAGAGACGAGTACTAAAGCTGCCAAGCCAGGTAAGGAAGGTAAAAATTGTTTTTTGTCACAAGTACAACAAGAAGAAAAAGACAGCAAAGGAGCAAGCATTCATCAAGATTCCCTCTGGAGAAACATGAAGAACAAAAACCAGGACTACCAATTTCAAGGAGAACTAAAAAGGTGAACAGGAAGTTGCTGAAGATAAATTGGTGTGGAAAAGGAAAAGATGACACCAAAATCAAAGATGTGACATGAGCTTATTTGGTCAAGCTAGTGACGTTAAAGAAGTGCTTGCTGAGAGGCAACCCAGTGTTTTACAAACTTTTATTTGTTTATTTTATTTTTATTTTATTTTTATTTTATTTTTTTTATTGTCAATTGTTTTCTGTTTATTTTGTGGTTACTCTAGGTCAAGCTAGTGATGTTAAAGAAGCGCTTGCTAGGAGGCAACCTAGTGTTCCTACAAACTTTTATTTTATTTATTTTATTTTATTTTTTTCTGTTTTTGTTTGTGTGAGATCCTAGTGTGCCTCCTCGGTAATACTTGAATGTTTGAGGAGTGAGGAGAGATTAATTGATTGATCTAAGAGTTATTGTGAGGACTAGGGAAAAGAAACTGAAAAATTTTAGGTTGAATCTGAGAACCCAAGGTAGGGAAAAACCCAAACCAATTTAAATTAAGAGGGGCAAAAGTACCGCTCGTCGCCCGGGCGCCCCACTTAGCCCGCCCGGGCGGCGGCTCTATAGGTGGTTTTTTTTAGCCTGAAGCTTGAGCGGGCTTGGTCCATTTTCACTCTTTTTAATCCTAAGGGTTTCGCCCAAGCCTCCATTCTTTAATTTCCCACAACCTAACTCCTCAAAACACCTCTCCCAAGAGCTTTCTCCACTTTCCCCCTTTCAATTTCACCAAAACCCTAAGATTTCACCAATTTTGCACCATCCAAGGATCCAAGTTTGGGGTTTTGAAGTGGTGGCAGCTAGGATCACACTTTTCCCTCCATTGTTTGAGCATTTTCTCTGATTTTTGCTTCCAATCAAGTAAGTCATAAGTCCTAAAGCTTTCAATCGATGTAATGATGCATGTTCTTGAAAAAGGGTTTGATGAATAGGGATGAAATTGATTGATTTTGTTGATTGGGGCTGTGTAAAATTGTTTTGCCTCTATTTTGACCGATTAAAGTGTGTTAATTTTGGCTAGGAATAACTGAATTAGAAAGTGAAATATTGAGGCAACCCACGCTCACCGCTCGCTGCCCGGGCGACGAACGTTTGTAACAGCATACGAGTTTTTTCTTGTTTTCTGGCTCTGTTGTCCTATGCATATGGAACTGATGGTTCCCTAATTATCTTGGGAACAATGGTACTAGGGTGTTATATTTTTGGAACTAATATTTGATGTTTTCTGGCTTTGTTTGTGAATCTCTGTGTGCAGGAATCACATCCTCATTAGGAAGGAGAGTAAAGACTGCAGGCAACAAGAGAAAAGAAAAAGAGTAGTATTACTCTCACAAGTTCAGAACGACTGCCCACGAGAGGTATTTCCCCTCAGTTAACGCCAAGAAGGTGCTAATGGAACGTAGGGTGGGAATGATCCCTACTTTGGCCCCCTAATTTGGAAGGGAGGTCAGTGCTAGAGGCTGGGGGAACCTGGCCACTTATCCTACTCCTGCTAGCATCCCTATTGTGAAAGAGTTCTACACTAATGCTAAGGCACTAGGTGGAGAGCATGAGACTTATACCAGTTATGTGAGGGGCAAGAAAATTTCCTTTGGTGTTGACACAATCAATACTTTTTTGGGCACTGACTGGGAAGAAGAGCGGTGTCAGTATGAGCGGGCTATGGCTAAAGGGGTTGATTATGAGGATGTGGAGAGGATCATACAAGAGGGCATCTTTGATACCACTAGCCAAATATTGGATGACCTTCTCCTAGGCCAACATCCACCCGTGCTCCCATATGTCTGATATCACCACTCAGACGGCTATCCTTTTATATTGTATTTTGAGTGGAAGGGAGGTCAACTTAGGGGCAGCTCTCTAGTGCAAAAATAATGTATTATGTCGATTATTTTTGGCTTTTAACGACGAATTCACGACCGATGTCACAGCTGGTGACGTAACTTTTACGTCGAATATCACGAGGTGACGTTAATAATACTATTTGACGTCGATTATATCGATATCTAACATAAACCTAACGTCGACATTGTGCACCGACGTGAGGTTACGTAAGTTAGTAAAGAGACTGACGTTCAATATTTGAATAAATATTTATATTTATAGTAATATTCATCGTCTTATGTACGAGGGAAGTGATGTAAACTTAACGTTGATACGGAAGATAATGGACGTAATGTTCACGTCGAAGTTCAAAGAGGACGTCAATATTTAAGTAATATTTGAATAAATATCTATATTTAAAGGAATTTGTTTATATGGGACGTTATTGTCGATGTTTGAACGTCAAATGGTGTATACTTCTACGTTACCTTCAGTGTTTTTTTTTTGGATTTGATTCGGTTTAGCTCATTCAACCAAACCTGAAATACAGAAACCAGTTTTCAAATTCATGTATATTCACAGCATTAATTAATTTAAACCATGCTATCATCAATTCATCAATTCCAATTTAATAGTAAAACTAAAAGACGCTAATGCTATCATCAAAACTTTAAAGAACACAATTTTCCATTCATCTATTCACAATATTCATGTATTCACAATAATCTATTAATAGTTTAAAAGCTGCACAAGTAAGCAAATGCTATTATCATGAAAGGAAAAACCTAAAGCTATAGTTATTTAAAATATTTATTCAAATATCGTGCCCAATCCTCTCCTATCGTCGTTATTACTGAGGTGGACAATGGAGAGGTAGTGTTGAACCGCTGCATAATCAAGGAAACTTTACTATTATATTCATTTTAATGTCAAAAGTTTATTGATATTTGTAAGATTTTCAAATGTAAATTTTTACCTCAGTCCCTTCCTCTCTGATTTTTTCTCGGATGATTGCCTTCATCCATGACATGATGTAGTAGCCACATGCCCAGGAATCATTCTGCTTATTACACTAAACATGTGAAAGAACTTAGTCAAATGTAATGGTTTAAATTTGACCACAAAAATTAAAGGTTAAAGATCAACGAATTCCAACCTTAGGATATATAATTTCAAGTTGTTGTCCTCTGGTCCTAGTCACAACTCTAAACAAATTTGAAACATTAGAAACATAAGTTAATATATTAATATCATAATGAATTTATAAGAATGAATGTAATACTTACGTTTGTATCAAGGACTTCAACTCCACTTTAATCTTCCTATGTAGAGAACAAAACCATACAACTTGTGCTTTTTTTGGAATCATCACCATGAGTTGGCAATGGCCCCTATCATTTACCAAAACTAGTGAGTTAGTTTATTGATTAAAATTTGATAAAAGTTAACAATATTGGGCAACACATACGCATCAATGTATGGCGCGATATATATCTCTTTGTTAGACCCAGTGATGAGTCAATATTTTCTTGACTTCACCTACTTTATTGTGCTAGAATTAATCAGGGAATTGTGCATAAACGTCCGGTATTTTTCCATTTTTGCTAATTGTGCCTAATTTGACCAGAAATTCTTATTTTAATTAATTTGAATTATCTGAGTTAATTATTTTCATCATTGATTGCAGGAAAAATTTTGGAGATACATTTTGGGACATCAGGAAGAATGCCAAATAAATTCAAGACTCTCCACACAGACATTTTAGAATTAATTAAATTGTAATTCAGTAGTTTAGAATTTTTTAATCAACTCTTACATTTTGGGTCAATTTTTGGTAAAGTAGATGATGGACGAACGCCCGAGGAGAGGCCGATTGAAGTTGCGCGAGCACGAACCAGACCTCCTCGAAACTTCCTCCGACGAGTAATACGCAGCGGAATGTTGAAAATGATGACAAGAACACGAGATCGAAGACTGACTCAAAGGAAAAACTAAACTCAAGCTCTAATCGAACCAAAAACCCTAAACTGTCAGAAGGATCCCTAGAAATGGGAGGAAACTCAATATGAACCGATTAATCGGTTCAAACACAAGATTGATTGGTGGAAAAGGATTAGATCGAAATAAAGGAGGGTTCAATCGGGGGAAAATGGAAAACGATGTGAAGAGAGGTGTTTAAACGGTCAAAATATGAACAAAATGGTGGAAGAGGCTGTGACGAGGGAGAAACGAGAATGACAAAGTGAATCTGCAAGGATAGAAGACTCTCCGTGAAGAACCATGGCTGGAGACGAGGGACTCGAGAGAGAAATGCTCTCGTGAAAGAAGAAAAACAAAAAAAATGAAGACGCGCAAGGTGCAGTGAGGTGTCGTTGAAGCGCTGAAGTTGTGGCAGTGAATTAATGGCTGACGCGTATGGAAACAACGTTATGGAAGTGAGAGAAATAAGGTGGAGCACAATGGAAATCAAGGAAAGTGAGAATGAAGGCAGTGTGCAAGGAAGGTGGCTAGAGGGAGTCTTTGGACTCTCTAGCATGTGACTTTCAAGAGAGAATAATTTCTGATTTCAGAAAATTGAATTCTCATTAAGCTCAAAAGTGACAATACAATAGAGGAGCTGGGTATTTATAGTAACCCATGCTCCTTAAGAGCTAAACTATAAAAGATAAAAATACAAAAGGAGGACTACATCAAGTACGATTCCATCATACCCTCCCTCTTAAAAAAGATTTGTCCTCAAATCTGGCAATCGCCTTATGAAGAAGCTCCACACAATCTTTGAGAGCATGGCCATCTTAGAATGGCCTTATTCTTTTATATTAACTTTTTCTTCCTCCTGGATCAAACACAAATCTGCAATAAACATCAAATATATTTTCAATTAATACGAATCCAAGAAAATTTTTTTCTACAAAAACAAGGAAATAAGGACTTCTAATATTTTGTTTAATAGTCTTTGTAAATTTTAGAAGTCCAAATTCACTTTTGTCTTGAGTTATTTCTTTCCTTAAAGATAAGAATAACTCAAGATATGAATTGTCATATTTTGAAAAGGTTTGCATGGAATATGAGATGACAATTTGTTTGAAAGAGAAGTTAAAATTTGAAAAATAATCAATTATTGGAGAAGAAGTAAAGATTTGGAAACCTTCCCTTTTAAATTCTGTGGTCTTTGGAAGAATAGGATTTGCCATAAGGAACAATTTCTCCTTTTCCTTCTTCTCTCTTTCTTGCCTTTGTCTCTTTTCTTCTTCTCTTCTCTCTTCTTCTCTTCTTAATTCCTCTCTTCTTCTCTCTTCTCTTTTCTCTATTTCTTCTGTCTCTTTCTTCTCTTCTTCTTTCTTTTCTTCCTTTTTCTTTTCTCTCAATCTCTCTTTCTCTTTTCTTATCCTTGATCTCTTTAAGTCTTGCCCTAAATTCTAATTCTCTACGAAGAAACCCATGATCATTTAAACTCTCAAGAAATGATTTTCCATCTTCAATGCAATCCCTAATTAGTTCTAGGTTTCTTTTAATGCTTGAAGGCACAAACTTTCTTCTCATGCAAGCTTTTAAATCATGCCAATCACGTATGGAGGTCTTTCTACCTTTCCTAACATGATATTGTCTTTCATTCCACCACTCTCTTGCATGCACTTCTAACTTAGAGAGATATATACTAAGAACATAATATTCACTCTCTTCATAAAACCAAGGATTTATTTTATCAATTTCTTTCTCCCAAGCTGGGTATGTTAATGCACCTATGTCTTTACCAAATGATGGAAGATTCCTAGCTTGTTTAAACATTTCATCAACTTTATCTAACCTAGAAGACCTATATGAACCATAAGAAGACATCTTTGTTTTTAAAAGTTTTCTTAATCTAAAGGCTTCAAAACTTTCACTTAGACAAGTCCCAGGTAAGAGAGGTGAGCTAAAGAGCTGCTTAAGTACCAAGTCTTGCCTTGCCAGAAATGTCTTAGGCTACTAACTAATTACCCCTTAAACTAAAATCACCTTTAGAAACAAAGTTCACAACTCAAACAATCACAAACAATTAAACACTAAAAGACTAGACTCTTCGGACTCTAGTGTGAAAAGGCTTAGAGTTTAATCCCTTTTAGCCTAATCAACCCTAAATGTGAACACAAAATCAAAGAAACAAAAACACTAAAGAAACCAGCGGACTCTAATGACCCCTACGAGATACACAAATGAAGTCAATATTAAAGTCTACTCCTATGGTGAAGCTTGTTAGCTACACATTCACCTGTCTAGCTATGCTAAAAAAAATCAAAGCAAGTAAAGTTGCCAAGAGTTTGAAAGAGCACCAAGGACTCTTCCAAAGAACTTGGACTTTATAAAAAGGCCCTTTTACAAAACAAAAGCTAAAGCTAACAGTGGCTAACACAAGCCTATTACAAACAAAATTGAAACTAAAAGAAAGCTATAGCCTATCAGCCTATTACACATCAAATGGAACAAAAAAAGAACAAACATGCACTCTGCTACGGTTTGGTCTGGGTCAGCTACAATCCACTTTTGATGCCAGTCCTTGTGCCAAAAATACGTACACTCTTGTTGCTGTTTCGGCCAGCTTTGGCCCCTTTTCTAGCTTTTGGATTCCACTCTCGTTGGATCTGATTCACCACTCCTTCAAAACAGTATATAACAACATGTGGATTAGGGAACCTGATGCAAACAAATTGCAAGAAGAGATACACAACAATTTAATGTCTTCCCTTTTTGTTCAGAAGACAACTGCTAGCCTGCTCCAACTAAACGTTTGCCCAACTTTGTTGCTTCAATTTCTTGTTGCTGGATAACTTGGGCAACCTAGCTTCTGGTCAATCCTATAATCACAAATGTACAAAACTGCTGTGAGTATTCACTTAGTTAAAACAGATTGCAAAAGAAGATATAGGGCAGTAAGAACTTCCCTTTCTCTTGGCTGCACAAGCTTTCCAAGCTTTCCACTCAGAATCTGTTGCTGCTCAATTAATAGTCTCAACTTATACTACACACACAATTCCAACTAAATCAGCAGATCAAACAATGCTAATACTAATGATTGCAGGCCATACTAAAGAATTTAAGCACATCAAAAGCAATTTGAGATAAAAGAAACTCCCTTCAGTTCAGAAGGCTGCTACTGGTTGCTCAAGCTATACTCATGCTCATTCTAAACTAATCTGAACTTCTATTGGACACCCTGCACTGGTTCATCTCTGCATACAAAATCAAACCCAAATCCAGCAAATACAAATAGGAATGGACATTAACCAAATGCAATAGGTGTAATTCAAAGCTGAACTAAACTGATTTAAACAACCATTCAATTCTAATTTAAAATCTGATAAATCCAATAGTAAAAAAGAATAATGTGCTTAATTCAACCAGGAAGTCAGAATTGGAAATTAAGTACTTTAGTCACTTCTTAAAACTAGATGATGCATTGGCAATTAAAACATATGGATGCACAACTGATTGTGACAAGAGCAGCCTTTGCAACAAATCAGTGAATTACACTGGGCAGAAACAATGGACCAAACTAGTCAAGAACAATGTCCTAAACTAATTCAGAAATCAATGGACCATGCTAATCAAATTAATGGACAGAGTAATGTGAGACAAATCAGAAATTGGCAGGTTTAAAACAGTGTGGTTGCAATTCCAGACATGCTCATAAAACAATCAGCACATTATTTGCAATTTCTATGTATCTACCAAGTTCCCATAGATCTTATCAAATCATAATCAGCATTCAACAAGCCCAATTAAACCATGAAATCAACAATTCACTGTCAAAACAATGAGTATATCAATGAATTCAGCAGGTAATGTTTGAAATTAAAGTGAGTGCAATGACAGTTTAAACATTCACAAGCACAATTAGCATCACCAGCAAATCAGCAATCACATTCAAACATTTAATATCTCACTGAATTCAGTAAACAGTTTATAATCGAAAATGAATGCAAGAGCAAATTAAAACAATCACAATTGCTCTAGTTTGCTCACTCAACTCCTTTTCCCTGCACAATGAACAATTACAAACAGTTAGATTAACAATGAATTCTCTATTTCAAAGTGCCAAGGAATTAGGCCAAATTAGCCTCACGAAACTCACTACACTCAGACTTTACTTTGAAAACTTAAAGCACTCAAAATGGAAAGGTTTGGAAGGGAGATTCTCCCTTGGCAGTACATAGCTGGAGAGTCTTTCAGACCACCACCACCTAAGATGCTACCAAGCACACAAACCTCTTTCAAACTCCAGAAACCAAAGTGTAAAAACTTCTCAATCAAGAATGGCTAGGCTAAGAACAAAGTAATGGACAGACAGGTAGAACAGAACAAGACAGCCACTAAAGCAAAGGAATTGACAGCACAACAGAGAAACTGACTCAAGATCAACTCTAGACCAGATTACAAAAGCAAACAAAAACTTCAATTAGGAACAGCAGATCAGAGTTTACACGTGCATTGAGACAAAACCAGAACATTCAACAATGACAAGCAAGAAACAAAGTAATGAATAAGGTGAGCACAAAAACAGAACCTAACAAGGGATCTAGAACAGATTAAGAAAGCAAATAAAAAAAATGCAGTAATGAATTGCAGAACTTGTTGGTGAACACAAGTTTCAGATGCAAAATTGAACTTGTCCCATAGCTATTTTTAGCAATTTCAATTCTGGACACAATTGCACATTGAAATCCATTCGAACAAGTTTAATGATGCTTGTTTTGATCATTCAAGGCCAGTTTACACAATTTCATAGGCTTTTACTCAAATTCACATGTTCAGTTCCTTGTTTTTCTTTTTAGAATTTGCCTCTTTTGAACTGATTTACTCAACTCATGCCTTTATTTCATTTTGGACCAAAACAGTGATTAACAAGCATTGAAACAACTTAGTTCTGCAGTTTAGAAAGTTTAAAAACGGTTTGCAAAGACTCTAGGATTAAATATACAGAATTCCAGCAATGATCTACTACTGAAATGAACAAAAACAAAGCAAAAGACTCAAACAATGAAATATGCAGTTCGGCCTACTGCTTGCAAGTAATTTCTGCTGTGACTTTCACACTAACAACCAAGCTAATGCTGAGCATATCACAGCTTTTCTGGTTGGCACTTTGTTACTAGTCATCTCAGCATTCCAGCTCAATTTTAAAAGTGTAGAATAACTTCAATGTTCAGATTCAACAGCTTATTAAAACAAGAAGTTCACAACAGCAAATTCAAATCAGATCTGTTGCTCATTTCATGCATCCGAGCTCTCACTATTGAATGTCATAGCTCATACGGTATGCACATTGAACATACAATCAGATCACCACAAACACAACTCAATTAAGAAGTACAACTTGAAGTTATGAACAAGAAAAATCAACTAACATGATGACTATGACAAAACAGAATTGGATTTAGAAAATAAAAGACTCAAACAAATTGGATTCACCGAATAAAATGAAAATAAAATTCAAAGTAATGACTAAGGGCACAGAACAAGTCATAACACTCAAGACAATGAAGGAAAATGATGAACAACTCAAAAATCAAAAGAAACAGCACAAATTGCTCATAATCAAAAGCAATTCGAGACAAAATAAGATGAATGAACACCACATAAATGAAGAAAAATGCAACAGAGATGCAAAACAGAAACGCGAAACAGAAACTCAGAATCAAGATATCACAGACACAGATTCAACAGAAGACTTGAATCAACATTACGTGAATCAGAAAAAAATGAATCACAAACAAGAACAAACCAAAAAACAAACAAACGCGAAGCAAATGAGAAAAAAAAATTCAGAACAGATAGAATAACTTATCTGTTGACGCGTGCTCGAACCTTGCTCTGAATACCACTTGATGGACGAACGCCCGAGGAGAGGCCGATTGAAGTTGCGCGAGCACGAACCAGACCTCCTCGAAACTTCCTCCGACGAGTAATACGCAGCGGAATGTTGAAAATGATGACGAGAACACGAGATCGAAGACTGACTCAAAGGAAAAACTAAACTCAAGCTCTAATCGAACCAAAAACCCTAAATTGTCAGAAGGATCTCTAGAAATGGGAGGACACTCAATATGAACCGATTAATCGGTTCAAAAACAAGATTGATTGGTGGAAAAGGATTAGATCGAAATAAAGGAGGGTTCAATCGGTGGAAAATCGAAAACGATGTGAAGAGATGTGTTTAAACGGTCAAAATATGAACAAAATGTTGGAAGAGGCTGTGACGAGGGAGAAACGAGAATGACAAAGTGAATCTGCAAGGATAGAAGACTCTCCGTGAAGAACCATGGCTGGAGACGAGGGACTCGAGAGAGAAATGCTCTCGTGAAAGAAGAAAAACAAAACAAATGAAGACGCGCAAGGTGCAGTGAGGTGTCGTTGAAGCGCTGAAGATGTGGCAGTGAATTAATGGCTGACGCGTATGGAAACAACGTTATGGAAGTGAGAGAAATAAGGTGGAGCACAGTGGAAATCAAGGAAAATGAGAATGAAGGCAGTGTGCAAGGAAGGTGGCTAGAGGGAGTCTTTGGACTCTCTAGCATGTGACTTTCAAGAGAGAATAATTTCTGATTTCAGAAAATTGAATTCTCATTAAGCTCAAAAGTGACAATACAATAGAGGAGCTGGGTATTTATAGTAAACCGTGCTCCTTAAGAGCTAAACCATAAAAGATAAAAATACAAAAGGAGGACTACATCAAGTACGATTCCATTAGTAGATTAGGCCCAAAAGTAGAGGTTAGTGACTTGGACCTACGGTTTTATTGTGTGGACCCCACCATTATTAAAAACAGCCCACACGGCCTTAGGGCAGCCGCCACTGGCCATTTTGCACTCACTCTCTCAGTCTTTGGGTTTCGAGGCTTTTGTTTCTTTTTGGCTGGAAACGCTATTCTCTAATGATGAATGAAAAACACACTTTCAAATTTTCCATTTCATTTTTGCAAGCGCTGGATTCATGAGCAACGCTTTAATTTTGCTTCCAACAGTGATTTGATTCCAACGGTGATTTCGTTTTGCTTTTAATCAAAGATGAGATGGTCCAGCGCTGCACGTTACAGAGAGAATAGTCACGTCCAGGGGCAACATTGGTGTGCACGGTATTCAGCAAGCAGCCCCACTCTTGAATTTCAATCCAGCAATGTCACGTCTAGAGGAAGCACATTCTCATTTCTTTACTTTATAAGCAAGCACGGTGCAATACATTGATTTTGGTTTTGAAGCGAACGCTGTCACGTCTTGGGGAGCAACTGCACGCATACGTGGAGTTGGAGAAAGGAAGGAGAGGCATTGATTGATTTTCTTGGAGAATGAAGCATTTGGTGTTACGTTCTAGAAGCAACACACGGGCTTTGAAATAAGCATGGTGATGGCTGAAAGCAAGAAGTGTGTGGTGTCAAGTTGGGAAAGAACCAAACGCACGATCACGGCTGCAGCGAGAAAAGGGAATTGTTTTTCCAATTGATTGAGAATGAAGAAGTGATTTGATGGGAGTAAGCGGTGCACACGGTGACTTGTGAAGACATTCTAAGTTTTTTCTTTGGGAGAAAAACAGGGCAGCCGCACGTTTATAGGTGTCACGGTCGGGCTGGTAGAAGAATCTTTCTTTTCTTTTGGAATGAAGCTCTGCATTAATTTTGTTTTTGAAGAATAAGAGAACGGTGATGGTTGGAAGAGGTGCACACGGGATGAGAAACTTCTCTTCCTTTCTTTTAGAATGAAGAAGCGGTGATGGAAAGAAGGAAGTAGCCAACCGCCACCCACATGGCACTAGCTCTAGACTCTCATTGCATTTTTCATTTGGTTTTGTCCACGGAAGAACAAGGAGCTGGAACATGCGGTCATTAGATGGTACGCAGCTGTCAGTCCACCAAGGGAGGAGAATGTTAGCAAAATGATGAAGATGAAGTTTTGATGATGTCCAATTCAAGTCAAGAACAACCAAGACTCATGAAGAATGATCTTTGAAGAATTGTAACCTTTTGTAATAATTGTATAAACATAGGAAAATTAGTAGTTTTATGTATGCATTCAAAAGTGATGTAGAAATAAACCAAAAGCAAAATTATGTGCAGTGTTAATCGATTAACAGAGGGTGTTAATCGATTAGCGTTAATCGATTAACAGAGGGTGTTAATCGATTATTCCAGAGACGAATGGCGAAGCACAGCAATGCAGTGTTAATCGATTAACAGAGGGTGTTAATCGATTAGCGTTAATCGATTAACAGAGGGTGTTAATCGATTATTCCAGAGACGAATGGCGAAGCACAGCAATGCAGTGTTAATCGATTAACAGAGGGTGTTAATCGATTAACAAAGTGAACATTTGAAAAACTAGCCGTTTTTAGAGCCGTTGGACTATCCGTTGGGGTGTTAATCGATTAACCACTGTAGCTAATCGATTAACACAGTGTGAAAGGCTGAAAACAAAAAATGGAAGAGCCTTTGGATGAGTCTATAAATAGACTCTCATTTCCTCTCAAGAAAGTAACTACAACTCTTCCCTTGTGCTCAAATACTCAGAAACTCTTGAGAATTGTGTGATCTTGCTCAGCTAAGGAAACTCTGTCTGTAGAGTTGGTGAAATACTGCTACGGTGATAGAGGAATAGCTGGTTCATCCTTGGTGTGTCTAAGGAGGTGTTTGGAAGAGGAAGTCATCCTTCGTGAAGTATTCGGAGGAAGTGTTTCATCCTTTGTGAAGATTCAAAGGAGGTGTTGGTATCAGAGCTTGCTTTGATAGTCATTCAAATGGCGGGATCGTTTCAAACATTCGCAGAGGGTGCTTGATAACAGTTGAAAACTGTTATTTTCATGCTTAAAATTGATACTAAATGCAACCTTTATACTTAGAAACTAGCTTGAAATCACTACTTTTATCTATATTTTCAGAAATAAGAGAGCTGGACAGGTTTATGGTTGATTTCAGTGTTTTTGTGCAGGTTTTAAGGTGAATTTGGTGAAAGAAGTGAAGAAGGAGAGAGATGACATTAGAAAAGACATGAAAAAGTGCAAAAGAAGAAGCCGAAGTCACCGCTCAGCGGCACTTTACCGCTGAGCGGCACTCAAGAGGTTGCGGGAGGACCGCTGAGGGGCAAAATGGCCGCTGAGGGGAGAAAACCAGTCACGCAACCACCGCTGAGCGGTATTTTACCGCTGAGCGGCACTTTAATGGGCTTGGGCTTATCTTTTTGTAATTTACGAATGATATATAAGCTTTAGGGTTTCCTAGGGTTAGACATCTTTGGCAGAAACGAGGCAAACACTCTCTCTTCCACCCCTTTGAAGGAGGATCTTGGATGCTCAGTCCACCTCTTCACCTTTATTGGGTTTATTCTTTCATTCTTTCATTGTAATTCATCTAGGTTCACCATGAATATGGTGAACTAAACCTCGTATGTTTGTTGGGGAATCAATGTAATCTCTTGAAGCTCTCATATATGGAATTTATGCTTACATCTTTTAATTAAGACTTATGCTTTCTTTCATCTTTAGTTAGGGTTTTTCCTCTTTGCTTAATGCTTGCATAGTTTAACTCATTCAATGCATGATTATTGGTTTTGTCGATACGGGAACGTACGGGGAAGTCTAGATCCGGGGAATTTCTCCCAATATTATGTTGGTTGTCGTTAAGCTCCTGAGCCTATGAACTAATCATTAGGAATGCTAGGAATTGTATGAACTCGTGATTAGGGAGAAGCCTTCTAGAAAGGTACATTAGAGAGTGGCATTAACAATGATGACTTGAATGTTGAATTCCTAAAGTATATGAGAGTGGATGAGATGAAATTGACCCCCAACAACATATTCATTCATATAATTCATTGAAAGTGTTTATCTTTTGCTTTTGCCATTGATCAAAACTTCATGCATACATGTTTATTTTCTGTCTTGCATATTAAACTTCAATTATTTCGTTTCTAAGTCTTAGCTAATCAACAAATCACATAACTAAACTAGGCCGTGAGTCCTTTGGGAAGAACGATACTTGGTCTTACCAAGTTTATTACTTGAACGATTCGGTCATACTTGCCGATTGTGAAACAAGTTTGTGACATCATATTTTGGTGCTCATAAATATGTCCATCAAGTTTTTGGCGCCGTTGCCGGGGACTCGTGGTTTAACTGGTTAATTTGTGTGATTATTGATTATCTTTGACTTTAATTTTGAATTTCTGTTTTTATTTTCTGTTTTTATTTTTTCTGTTTTTATTTTATTTTATCTTATTTGATTTGATTAGATTAGATTTTTCTGTTTTTATTTTATCTTTTTAGATTAGATTAGATTTTATTTTATTTTATTCTATCTTATTTTATCTTCTGAATATATATCTTCTCCTATATCTTTTTGTGCTAACAAAGATTTTCTAGGGTTTTGTTTTCTTGTGTATGCAGGAAGCAATTAGAACAAGGAGTAAGAAAACAACAGAACCACTTCTTGAAGGATTAGAAGACAGTAGACGGAGGAGAAGAATCAGAACGTCTAGAGAACTTTTCCCTTCTCCAGAAACTCTCTTACAGTCATCACCACAAGGTTCTGTTCATAGCACAGGAAATATGGAGAACAATAATGGTAGAAGAACTCTTGCAGATTACACCAATCTTGCTGGACCTCAGCACTTTAACAGCATTGCTAGACCTAGAGTCAATGCAGCCAACATGGAGGTCAAACCAGCACTGATTCAACTGGTGAAGAGTAATCAATTTAATGGGTTATCTCATGAAAGCCCATATGAGCACCTCACTACCTTTAATGAGATTTGCAACACAGTCAAGATTAATGGGGTGCCAGACGAAGCTATCAAACTTAGCTTGTTTCCTTTCTCATTGGGAGGCAATGCTAAGCTTTGGTTGAACTCTTTTCCAGAAGAAAGTTTCACAGAGTGGGAAGCAGTGGTCACAAAATTTTTAAACAAATACTTTCCACAATCTAAGGTGACTAAAGGCAAGCAAGAGATTTCTTCATTCAAGCAGGGCATGGAAGAATCACTAGGGCATGCATGGGACAGGTATAAAAGCTTATTGCGTAAAACTCCCACGCATGGTTTTGAAGATCAGGAAGTAGTCTTAACTTTCCTTGGAGGGCTTGGTTCACAAACCAAGATGATGCTGGACGCCTCAACAGGAGGCAATATTAAATGGAAAACTCCAGAGGAAGCAACTGAAATAATAGAAAACATGGCTACTAGTGATAATGAGCTGCACAGTGAGAGAGGAGCTCCTATGCAACAAAAAGGAGTTCTTCAATTACAAACACATGATGCCTTGCTAGCACAGAATAAAATTCTAACTCAACAGCTGGAAACTCTGACTAAAACTCTTGCCCAATTGCCTAAAGAGTTGGAATCTGCTGCACATGTACAAACCCAGTTGTGCGAATTATGTGGAGGTGATCATATCAATGGTCAATGTGCTTTCCCAGTGGAAGCTGTGGAGGATGTTAATTTCATGGCTAATCAGTTTCCATACCGTCAAGGGAATTATAATCAGGGTTGGAAACCACATCCAAGCATTGGTCAAGGACAAACTGGGCAAGCCAATCAATATAATAAGCAGCAGCAGCAACCAACCTTGTGGCAACAGTTATCTATGCTTAATGAAAGATCAACAAGGTTGGAAGACACTCTTCAGCAATTCATACAGAAAACTGAATCTTCTCAAAAGAGCACTGAAGCTGCTATAAAGAATTTGGAGATTCAAATGGGTCAGATTACCAAGCAATTGGAAGAAAGGCCAAACAGAAACTTTGGGGCTAATACTGAGGTTAACCCTAGAGAAGAGTGCAAAGTGGTAAAGAGTGTGAATGAAGAGATAATTGAGTTGGAAGAAGGAGAAACAGAAGAGAGAAGAGAAGAAGAAAGAAAGGACGTTTTCCCTTTTCCAATAAATAAAGAGAAACAAATGGACTTCACAGAATTATTCAGAATGGTGGATAATGAAGCACCTTGGGAACAGATTTTACAGAAAATTGCAGTTTATACAAAATCTGATGAGGAAATCTCTACAAAGAAGAGACGTAGAGATGATGAGGAAAAAAAAGTGTATAACTGTAAAGAAAGAGTCATTCCCTCCCAAAGCATCAGATCCAGGTAGTTTTTCTATCCCTTGTACTATAGGGAAGAAAAAGGTAAAGAAAGCTCTCCTTGATCTAGGATCAAGTGTTAACTTGATGCCTTATTCTTTATTGGAGCAAATTGGCACTGTTAAAATGAAACCTGTAAAGGTTAATCTAGTGATGGCCGATGGATCTTCAAAGGAGCCATGTGGGATTGCAGAAGACATTGTGGTTTGTGTTGGCAAACTTCAGTTTTTGGCAGACTTTGTGGTGATGAAGATGGAAACCGAGAACATACCTATCATACTTGGAAGACCGTTTATGAAAACGGCCAGGGCTATAATAGATGTAAATGAAGGTATAGTGGTGCTCCAGGATAGAGAGGAGAGAGTGGTGATGGATGTCTTCAAAGACGAGACACAAGCAAAGGAGGAAGAGGCTAGTTATAAAGCTGCATTTCGAGATGCACCCATGACTAGAAGTAAAGATGCAAATCTTGAAGTTTCAGGTAACCATTGTTTGTTGTTTCAGGTACCCAAGGAAGAAGAGATTGGAAAAGGAGAAGAAATTCCTAGAGACTGGAAGAAAAGAAGACCCCAACTTGGCAAACCTGTGAGAATCAAGAACAAGTTGTGGGTTATAAAGGGCTTTAAAGAGAAGGAGATGATAGAGATAGAGTCTCCATATTCTAGAAGAACCAAAACAGTCCAAAGGAAACAGTTGAAAAGTTGGTGGAGTGATAACATCAACTATAAAGAAGATGGAACATGAGCTTTATTGGGTCAAGCTAATGACGTTAAAAGAGCGCTTGCTGGGAGGCAACCCAATGGATTTACAAACTTTTGATTTTTATTTTGGTTTTGTAATTGTTAATCTGTGAACCAGTGAGAGGCATGTAGGGAAGGCACGTAGGTTAAGAAAAAAGGAGAGGAGCACATCACGAAAGTGCCGCTGAGCGGTATTTTACCGCTGAGCGGTACTATCGCAGAATGGGCTTTAAGTTCCCCTCAGCGGGACCCAAGCCCATTAGGGTATTTTTATACCTCAAGCTGCGTTTTAGGGTTTCTTTCCAGGCACAAACACTTCCACACATCTTCTCCAAGGTTTTCCACATCTTTTCACTCTTACCTCTTAAGGAAATTTCTCTTCCACTCACTTTTTCACTAGTGTGCCATCAAAGTTTGGGGTTGGAAGAGAGCATTCTAGCTTGGAAGCATTCTCATTGCATCTAGTATCTCCACCCAAGTAAGTAAAATGCATTTTGTTCATTCTAGGGTTCTTGATTTTGAATGTGATTGTCAAAGCATGAATATTTAGGGGTTTTGATTTCTATGCATGATTTGATGATATATTTGATGTTTGAACCGATTAAATTGCTTGATTATGAACTGGAAAACTGAAAATTGCATTTGGGTGGAGTTAGGAAAGCTTCAAAACAGGTTTTTCAAAAATCTGCAGAGTTACCGCTGAGGGGTAAATTGCCGCTGAGCGGCACTCTGCCAGATTTGATTTTTCTGTTTTTTTGCGTGTTGGAATGTGGCACTGGTGGCGCTGAGGGGAAATTCTGGCCCTCAGCGGTGGTTCAGCTTCGAAAGGAGTTGTGTCCTATGTTTTACTAATGATTAACATCATGTTCTGTGGTTTTGTGTTTGTGTTTGAATGTAGGAATGGCATCCTCTTCAGGAAAAAGATTGAAAACCATGGCAACCAAGAGGAAGGAAAAGGAACCAGAGCAACCTCACTCTAGCAGGTTCCTCTCTAGGAAACATGAGAAGCACTTTAGGGTGGTTCAGGACAGGAGACTTCTGATGGAGAGAAAGGTTGGAATGATACCTAACTTTGCTCCTCAATTTGGAGAGCAAGTGTTAGGGAATGACTGGGGAAAGCTAGCCACTTATCCTGCACCTGCCAACATAGCTATGGTAAAGGAATTCTACACCAATGCAAAGAAGATTGGTGATTATCCAGCTGAGAATTATTTGGGCTATGTCAGAGGCCATGCTATCAGGTATGATCCTGATTCTATCAACAACTTCCTGGATACTGTGTGGGCTGGTGAGCAATGCCATTTTGCTCTTTGCATGGAGGAAGGTGCTGATATTGAGGATGTGGAGAGAGCACTATGTATACCTGGAGGACACTTCCAAAGGAATAGATCTGGCTCAGTGGTTAATATTAGGAGGCCAGATTTGACTCCTCTTGCAAAGTATTGGATGGCATTTTCTCATGCCAACATTCAGCCATGTTCACATGTGTCAGATATTACTCTCAGCAGGGCACTATTCATCTACTGTGCTATCAGAAATTTAAATGTTAATATTGGGCAGGTGATAGCTGATGAGATTAGTGTGTGTGCTAACACCTCAAACAACAAAGCACCACTAGGACATCCTTCCTTGATCACTCACCTATGCAAGCTAGCTGGGGTGGACACTTCTGTTCCACCATTTGAGAGGCCAAGAAAAGCTATTAATGAGGCTTATTATAGACAGTACTGTGGAGGTGAGGATGTAGCTCAGCCAGTTCCACCACGTCGGGCTAGAAGAGAGAGAGGGCCAGCACAGAGCCAGACATCTGCTGATACACATGAAGCAGAGCCATTCCAGATGAGGGACATGTATATGTCTCTTATAGGTGCTCATTTGCAGTCCATTCACAGAGGGCAGGTGGCCACTGCTGAGATGATAGTGGGGATGTATGATACACCTCCAGCCCACAGGTGGACTATGGATGAATTCCATAATGTAGTAGCTTGGCCAGAAGAACCAGTGCATGGAGGAGTGATGAGTCGATATTTTTTACACTTCACTTAGTTTATTGTACTAGAATTAATCAGGGAATTGTGCTTAAATGTCCAGTGTTTTCCCATTTTGCTTGATTGTGCTTAATTCGATCAGAAATTCTTATTTTAATTAATTTGAATTATCTGAGCTAATTATTTTACAAGGAAAATTTGGAAATACAATTTGGGACATTTGAAGGTTAAATAAGAAATGGAAATAGAGCCCAATGTATTTCAGCCATTTCAGTTTTCGCTGGTTGCTGCGTGAATTTTGTGTCAACTTGTTTGTCCTCGTTTGAGTTCAATTCTTATCCTTTTTCCATGCAATTTTTTTTCATAGTTTCGTCTAGATGTCTATTCTCACATATAGTTTTTCGTTTGTTCAAATTCGTTTTGTGTTGTTCCCAGTATTTGTTTTACTCTCCTATGTCAGTCCAGTGATTACTGTTTGAGTGTTCTAATATGTTTGCATTGTTTGCTTGCTGTTTAGTACTTGTGGTGGCTGGAATTTATCATTGGAAGGTGTTAAGATCTTCCAACACTCTTAAGCAAAATTGGCTTGGCAACTCATTTCTCCTGGAAGCATGATGAATTGGAAGACATTCCACGGCCATTCAGTTTGGCAAGCCAAAATATAAATTGGAACAAAAATATACACATCACACGGCCTCCCATATTTTTGCACGTCCAAAATGATGCTAAAAGATTCAACAATTTGCTTTGGAATAGAAGTGGGAGTTGCACCCTTTCTTTGGCTAACGCACATTTCCAATTGGCTTGGCAATTAATTGAAGAGAAACACACGGCAAATTGGCTTGGAATCTAATAAGAAAAGTAAATGATAAAGGGGACCACTTTGAAATGATGAAGCTAACGGTTTTGTTTTATATAAGTAACATATGTGATTTTTCTATTATGCAAAGGAGCTGCCACAATTCCTCACGGAGTCATCTTCCAATTATAATGGGCCCATGAATAATTCATTCTACAAGTAAAGTTTTAGATGGAATAAAATAGGGGCCACATGTTGAAAGCTCATGTCCAAGGGACAACACCACTCGGCAATTTGCATGAAGTAGGAATCTTCTTCCTTTAAGACACCAATGAAAGGGGACCACACTTGCAGGAGTGGAAGCTCACGGCTCTTGTATATTTGGAGGATACAACTCATATTTTTTGTTGCTGCAACTCACGTTGAAGGTTGGAGGATGCATACGCTGGAATGGTGCTCACGGTGCAGCACCTTGAAGCAGTTTGGTCCAGGAAAAAGAGTAGCAGCCGTGAGCAAGGCGTTAACGTGGTGGAGCAGCTGAGTTTGAAGAAGAAAGGTTGCTGCATGGGGAAGACCTTCACGGTCCAGCTGAGCTGGAAGAAGAAGCAAACCATGAAGGAGTAGCTACCGAGAAGAAGAAGAATTATGTCCAGCAGTTTGGTCACGACCTTGGTCTTGGAGAAAGAGCACCCAACAGCTTGAAGAGAAGATGCACACATTGAGGAGAGTGGTGTCTCGGCCTGGATGGAGCTGGAGCAATTACCACCAAGAAGATTTCTTCACTTTCTTTTTGGTGAGTACAAGGAAAATCCAGCAGCTGGTACAAGCAAAGAAGAAGGAGGCGGACCAGCAGAAAATGAAAGTGCAGCACCTTGATCTAGCAGTTTGGAGGTACACGGAGATGACCCATGAGTAGCGTTCAAAGAGGAATGTGTGAAAAGTTGAGAAGCATCCAGTAGCCGTGAGCAAGGGGGCCGAACAATAGAAGGCTTGGAATGAAGAAGGGAGCCATGGATGGAAGAAAATTCACGTGAGAGTAGGAAACGGACGTGTGAAGGGAATAGGAAAAATGTGAGGCAACAAGAAGAAGACAAGTAAGGACCCCACTCTCTTGACTTTGGCACATCTAAGGAGCTGTATATTAGATACAAACGTGAAAGCTGGAAGGTCACGGGTTCATATTTTTGGCTATAAATCCAGCAGCAGGAAGAGAAGATCAGAAGTAGATTTAGGAGTAGGAGTAGGAGTAGGGTAGAGGCTTCCTAGTTCTGTGTTCTGTGTAATTTTTCCCCCTCCCCCTTGGGGAGGTTTGGGGTTTCTTTTCCATTTCCTGTGATCAATCCGTTGTGATGTTGGTGTAATTTTTCTTCTCTGTTATAATGAACTTCAATTTAATTTTCCATTTCAATCTCAACTTCTGTTGATGAATTTCCAGGTCTGCTTTACAGTTTCATTTCAATTTCTGCCGCCATTTAAAATTCTGTTGTTGTATGGTTTCTGTAATTCTAAGATTATGTTGATGTTTTCACTCTCTTGATGATCATTTAATTTTTCCTGATGCACTTTAAATTTACGCTTTCTGCATTCTGCTGTAAAATCCCCGCTTCTGTTTTTACTGTTTTGCAATCTACTGCTTTCTGAAATTACATTTTATGCAACTGTTTTATGAATTCACTGTTTTCTGCTTGAATTTATGATTTCTGCATTGTAATTAAATTTCGTTTTTACTATTTTTACTGTCTTTTACTGCTTCTGTTTTCATTATTCTTGAAATTTTGTTATGATTTTACTGTTTTCTGTTTTACTATCTTCTGTATTTTTTACTGTATTTTCGTTTTCTACACTGCTGTTTTCTGTATTTCAGTTTTCTTTTCCAGATTTGATTTTATTGTTTCATGTTTTTGAAATTTCATTTTTACTATTTCAATTACGTTTTTACTATTTTAATTTTAATTTTACTGTAATTTAATTTTCTGCAATAAAAATAACTTTCAAACCCCCCTTTTTGTAAAAAAGATCTAAAACTGAACCGCAAAATATTGGTCCTTGAGAGACGACCTAGGAGTCAAATCCTAGTAAACTATACTGCATTATTTTTCGTGCACTCAACTTTTGTGAGCGGTGCGACCCGTTCGTCAATTTTGGCGCCGTTGCCGGGGACCAATAACGGTTTGGTTTTAGATTCTTGTTGTGTAAATTTTTGTTCTGTTAATATGTGTCTTTTGTGTGTTTTGTGTTTTGTATTTTTGTAGGCGACAACGACACCTTCAGCAAATTTTGGCGGCGTTGTCACTTCAGTTCCAGGTTTTTTGTTTTAGATTTTTGCTGTGTTTTTCGATTTTTACTGTGTTAATATATGTTTTGTCTTTTATATTTTTATTGTGTTGTGTTCTGTATTTAGTTACTGTATTTTAAAAAAAAAAGAAAAAAAGAAAAAAAAAAAACGAAAAAAAAAAAATAATTGTTCTATCTTGTTTGTGCCTATAACATGTTTAATTATTTTGTGTTTTATCTTGTATTGTGATGCGATGTTTTATTTTCTGTATGTGTATCATATGTGTTTTGTCTGTTAATTAATTAAAAAAAATAAAATAAAATAAAAAATTCTTGTGTACGTGTTGCATGTATAAATGTGTTGTGTTTTGTTTGTCTCGTAATTTTTAGTATTTTATTTTTATTTTTATTTTTCATGTCTACCTATTTTGATTTTGTGAATACTTCTTATTCTGCCGATACCTCTAATTATGAATATGATTCTCCGTCTGCATAGCACTCTGAATTTAATTCTGCTGACTTTTATGATGAGAATTATATGATTCATCCTCAAATTCCTGAGAACGCTCCTAGGGAGCCGGTCCCACCTACAAAGGATGATATTCATTGCGTTCTAAGCGCTGGACTGATATATCTGCTCCCTAAGTTTCATGGATTTGCAGGAGAATGCCCACATGAACATTTGGCAAATTTCTATAGAATTTGTTCTGCAATGAAACCTCCAAATGTCCCAGATGATTACATTTTCTTGACGGCGTTTCAGCATTCATTACAAGGAGCAGCTAAGGATTGGTTGAATTGTCTTCCTCGAGGACTCATTACCAGATGGGAAGATCTTGAGCAAAATTTTCTGATCGAATTTTTCCCTGCACAAGATGGATACAACAACGGTCCTGGAGGGAATGACCCTACCTTGGGATGGTACAGTGCTCCCCAGTATCGATATCAAGAACCACCATTCCAGAATACTTTGATGCCTCCACTAGTCCAGCAAGAACAGCAGATGCAGTTCTATGATGCTACTGCTCAATTTACTCCTCAGCCTTCGATTTCTGAGCCTACAATAAAGGAGTTACTGGAGCAGATGACCATGCAGAACGTTCAGTTACAGAAAGGGAACATGCAGTTCAAGAAAAATAGCATAGAGTTTCAGCAGGAAACTCAAGCGGCAATTCAGAATCTGACTGATCAGATCGGGCAGATGGCCACTATTGCACCTAAGGAGACTGATGAAGATTTTGAGGCCCAGGCAGGAATAAGCAATACTTTTGAGCCAGGTAGACCACCTTCATCCTCCACTACTTTACAAATCTTCAAGGAAGTGGAGGTAAGCATACCACAATTTGATTATTCTGTTGATTGTGATGATGATCGGTATGCTAATGATTATATTGTTGCTGAGTCTGATTTTAATTTTTCCTCTGTGCATGATGAGAATTGCTTTTTACTATCACATTCAAATGTTTATTCTCCATGCACTGAACATGAATATGAGTCTGTGGTTGATAATGCATGTAATTTTAAAATTGATTCATGTTCTGAGGATGTATCTGAGGTTCAGCTTGTTACACTGGATTTGGGTGTTTTACCTCTGCATGAAATTTCGGTGGAACCATTTTGCACTAACCCTATTGCAGGAGGTACAATTGAATTTGACCAATATGCACCCACAGTGGAAGACAAAGGTGCCACCGCTCACCAAAGTTTCAACAACAATAGGCACCTGCTGAACCTGCTCATCAACAATAACTGCATAAATCCAGCAGTGGAAAACATTTCACTGCTTGATCAAATTTGGAGGATGAAGCAGTTCGTCCTCAAAACTTCCTTGCTGGATTCTGAAGACATCTCCCTGAAAGTCCAAAATTGGCAGCTTCCACCATAACCTGCGGGAGTTTGCATTTTCTTTCTCTCCCTTTTTCCTTACTTTTATTGCACTTGTCCATAATATGTTTCCTGTTTTGATTGCTGATGTATGCTTAGAACACATTGAGGACAATGTGTAGTTTAAGTGTGGTCTATTGGGAGAGATTCTGAATTTTATTTGTTTTGTGTGTGAAATTTTTTCTGTTTTGAGTGTTAAATTTTTTCTATTTTAAGTTGTTTTTAGTGTGTTTTGGGTGAAATAAATTTTACATTTTTCTCTTGATTTCTGGATGATGTCTAAGTTGTAGATTTTTCCTCCACTTCATTGATACTTAGTTTGAAATCCTTGTTTTTCTCTGCTTGGAAGATGATTATAATGTTTAAGAGGTTGATTTGATTGTGACAAACACCCTGTGTGAGATTTGAGCCACTTAATGTTCTTTCTTATGTGAGATATGTATCTTGATTGCTTGCACATATGCCTTGGCTTGATTCTTTTTGATATACTTGATTGATATGCATGTTCAGACGTGATAAAGGCATTTTTGTTCTTGAGCCTCTTTAGCCAAATAAGCCTACCTTGTTATTATCCTTTGATAACCCCTTTGAGCCTATACTGTATATATTTCTTTGTGTTGAAGCTCATACACTGATCCTAAGTGAAAAACAAATGATTACCTTAACCTTAGGAAAGTCTGGAGCTATAGAAGTATTTTGTGAATAAGTGTGGTCTCCTTGGGAATTCTGATGAATTGGCTAGTTGGTTCCTCATCATGTTTTGAAATGATAATTTATATCCTGTTGTGTGATAAAGAGAGAAATAAGAGAGACAGGATGAAAAAAAAGAAAAAAATGAATGATGAGAAAAAGAGAAAAATTAAAAATAATTTTGTGAAGAATGGAGTCGAAAGGAGGATTGAATTAGAGGTTTGGGTGAGATTTTATTGTATTTCCACTTATTCCCTATTGCTCCTCTATTTCTTCTGAGCTGTAGCTACTTATCTATATTTTATCCTCCCGTGTCCCTGGCCCCATTACAACCTATAAAAGACCTTTTGATTTAAACATGCATATATTTCTAAGTGTTGATATTAGAGGCTTGCCAAGTCTGCTTGTGTTTGTTTTCTTGAGTACATTGAGTTGAAATTCTTTACCCTAGACACTTGAGAGAAACACTGTAGTGCATCTGTGAGGTTATGTTATTTTTAAATCACCTCTTGAACTGATTAATTATTTTTCCGTGTATTGAATTGCTTGGATGATTGCTGTGAGTATCTGCTTTCTTTGATTTTGTGTTGGATAATTTCTACTTATTTTCTCTGTCCAGATTTCTTGAGAACTCTGTAAATTCTTTTTATTTTCTCGTGAGTTTTTATTTTATTTATTTTTCTGTCTGCTGAGTTTTTGTGTCATACACCTAAAAATCCTTTGAACCATTCCCTGATTTGCGTCTTGATTTTGCCCAGGAGTGCAAAAGACTAAGTGTGGTCTATTTTGATGAGTCGATATTTTTTACACTTCACTTAGTTTATTGTACTAGAATTAATCAGGGAATTGTGCTTAAATGTCCAGTGTTTTCCCATTTTGCTTGATTGTGCTTAATTCGATCAGAAATTCTTATTTTAATTAATTTGAATTATCTGAGCTAATTATTTTACAAGGAAAATTTGGAAATACAATTTGGGACATTTGAAGGTTAAATAAGAAATGGAAATAGAGCCCAATGTATTTCAGCCATTTCAGTTTTCGCTGGTTGCTGCGTGAATTTTGTGTCAACTTGTTTGTCCTCGTTTGAGTTCAATTCTTATCCTTTTTCCATGCAATTTTTTTTCATAGTTTCGTCTAGATGTCTATTCTCACATATAGTTTTTCGTTTGTTCAAATTCGTTTTGTGTTGTTCCCAGTATTTGTTTTACTCTCCTATGTCAGTCCAGTGATTACTGTTTGAGTGTTCTAATATGTTTGCATTGTTTGCTTGCTGTTTAGTACTTGTGGTGGCTGGAATTTATCATTGGAAGGTGTTAAGATCTTCCAACACTCTTAAGCAAAATTGGCTTGGCAACTCATTTCTCCTGGAAGCATGATGAATTGGAAGACATTCCACGGCCATTCAGTTTGGCAAGCCAAAATATAAATTGGAACAAAAATATACACATCACACGGCCTCCCATATTTTTGCACGTCCAAAATGATGCTAAAAGATTCAACAATTTGCTTTGGAATAGAAGTGGGAGTTGCACCCTTTCTTTGGCTAACGCACATTTCCAATTGGCTTGGCAATTAATTGAAGAGAAACACACGGCAAATTGGCTTGGAATCTAATAAGAAAAGTAAATGATAAAGGGGACCACTTTGAAATGATGAAGCTAACGGTTTTGTTTTATATAAGTAACATATGTGATTTTTCTATTATGCAAAGGAGCTGCCACAATTCCTCACGGAGTCATCTTCCAATTATAATGGGCCCATGAATAATTCATTCTACAAGTAAAGTTTTAGATGGAATAAAATAGGGGCCACATGTTGAAAGCTCATGTCCAAGGGACAACACCACTCGGCAATTTGCATGAAGTAGGAATCTTCTTCCTTTAAGACACCAATGAAAGGGGACCACACTTGCAGGAGTGGAAGCTCACGGCTCTTGTATATTTGGAGGATACAACTCATATTTTTTGTTGCTGCAACTCACGTTGAAGGTTGGAGGATGCATACGCTGGAATGGTGCTCACGGTGCAGCACCTTGAAGCAGTTTGGTCCAGGAAAAAGAGTAGCAGCCGTGAGCAAGGCGTTAACGTGGTGGAGCAGCTGAGTTTGAAGAAGAAAGGTTGCTGCATGGGGAAGACCTTCACGGTCCAGCTGAGCTGGAAGAAGAAGCAAACCATGAAGGAGTAGCTACCGAGAAGAAGAAGAATTATGTCCAGCAGTTTGGTCACGACCTTGGTCTTGGAGAAAGAGCACCCAACAGCTTGAAGAGAAGATGCACACATTGAGGAGAGTGGTGTCTCGGCCTGGATGGAGCTGGAGCAATTACCACCAAGAAGATTTCTTCACTTTCTTTTTGGTGAGTACAAGGAAAATCCAGCAGCTGGTACAAGCAAAGAAGAAGGAGGCGGACCAGCAGAAAATGAAAGTGCAGCACCTTGATCTAGCAGTTTGGAGGTACACGGAGATGACCCATGAGTAGCGTTCAAAGAGGAATGTGTGAAAAGTTGAGAAGCATCCAGTAGCCGTGAGCAAGGGGGCCGAACAATAGAAGGCTTGGAATGAAGAAGGGAGCCATGGATGGAAGAAAATTCACGTGAGAGTAGGAAACGGACGTGTGAAGGGAATAGGAAAAATGTGAGGCAACAAGAAGAAGACAAGTAAGGACCCCACTCTCTTGACTTTGGCACATCTAAGGAGCTGTATATTAGATACAAACGTGAAAGCTGGAAGGTCACGGGTTCATATTTTTGGCTATAAATCCAGCAGCAGGAAGAGAAGATCAGAAGTAGATTTAGGAGTAGGAGTAGGAGTAGGGTAGAGGCTTCCTAGTTCTGTGTTCTGTGTAATTTTTCCCCCTCCCCCTTGGGGAGGTTTGGGGTTTCTTTTCCATTTCCTGTGATCAATCCGTTGTGATGTTGGTGTAATTTTTCTTCTCTGTTATAATGAACTTCAATTTAATTTTCCATTTCAATCTCAACTTCTGTTGATGAATTTCCAGGTCTGCTTTACAGTTTCATTTCAATTTCTGCCGCCATTTAAAATTCTGTTGTTGTATGGTTTCTGTAATTCTAAGATTATGTTGATGTTTTCACTCTCTTGATGATCATTTAATTTTTCCTGATGCACTTTAAATTTACGCTTTCTGCATTCTGCTGTAAAATCCCCGCTTCTGTTTTTACTGTTTTGCAATCTACTGCTTTCTGAAATTACATTTTATGCAACTGTTTTATGAATTCACTGTTTTCTGCTTGAATTTATGATTTCTGCATTGTAATTAAATTTCGTTTTTACTATTTTTACTGTCTTTTACTGCTTCTGTTTTCATTATTCTTGAAATTTTGTTATGATTTTACTGTTTTCTGTTTTACTATCTTCTGTATTTTTTACTGTATTTTCGTTTTCTACACTGCTGTTTTCTGTATTTCAGTTTTCTTTTCCAGATTTGATTTTATTGTTTCATGTTTTTGAAATTTCATTTTTACTATTTCAATTACGTTTTTACTGTTTTAATTTTAATTTTACTGTAATTTAATTTTCTGCAATAAAAATAACTTTCAAACCCCCCTTTTTGTAAAAAAGATCTAAAACTGAACCGCAAAATATTGGTCCTTGAGAGACGACCTAGGAGTCAAATCCTAGTAAACTATACTGCATTATTTTTCGTGCACTCAACTTTTGTGAGCGGTGCGACCCGTTCATCAAGGAGGAGCTGGAGCAGCTGAAGCTTCAGCTAGAGATATGGAAGAAGATGAAGCTGATGAGGAAGATGCATTTGAGGATGATGAAGATGAGGAGGAATAGGAAGATACAGAGGACAGCTCAGATTGATGAGGAGCTGAGATAATATTTACTGATGAATGCTATCATATGAACTTATGCTTTTGTGGTTTAAGTTTTCTGAACTTATTTGTTTTTGTTTTTAGATTAGGGTATGATGTACTCTATTGAACACCTGTTTTGTGTGATGGTTTGCTATTAACTGTGATTGTTTGATAAGTAATGCTTGAATGATGCTTATGATTAATTGATGTTGAGATGATGTGCACATTAAAATGCTTATACAGGTGATTCACAAGCTTTGTGAACAAATGCATGATATCATGATTGTGATTGTGAAATTAAGCAGGATGTGTATGTCAAATGTGAATGAGCTGATATGTGAGGTTTTGAGCTCCAGAGTTGTTATTGTTGAATGCTATTACTTTGAAAGCATGAATGATTTTGTCCAGGTTTTCTATGATTGAATCAATTGCTTGTTTTGCATCATATGATCAAGGCCGTTTGTTGAAACCCTTTTTATTGGCCAAATTCATAAAGTTAGCCCATTAAAAGAGAACACGTTGTGTTCTATCCTTTGAACCCTTAGCCTTGAACATACACTGAAAACCCTTGATTGAAATCTTTACCTTGAGTTAAGTAGAAGATCTTGTATGGTATTGTTAAATGTTCAAGTTTGGGGTTGTTAGGAAAACATGAAAAAGCATTGAGCTAAGAGCTAAAAAGTAAGAATATGCAAAGAAAAAGAAAAGAAAAGAAAAAGAAGCAAAGCTCAATGCAAAGGCAAAAGAAAGTTGGGAATGAATAAGAATAATTGTGTTGTTATGATTCTCTTAACTCAAGGATTTTGTGATCCAGAAAAACCAATTTTCTTGTTAGCCCAGCCACATTATAAGCCATTGAAAAGTCCTTGTGATGATGCATGCTTGTGAATGTTCTTGATTGTGGTAAAATGAAAGGCAAAGTTAATTCATGTGACATTGTGATAGTGGAGTGAATGAGTGAAACACTTTACCTCTTATACACTTGTGTGTTGAGTGAAACACTTTACCTAGTGAGGAAATATTCCATAAGTACATGAACATCCATGCTTAATAGATTGATCATTCATGAAAAAATAGCATTTGTTGGAATTTAAATGACTTTGTGAACACTAAAGCATGTGCACATCTTGAATGAACTCTTGGTCATAAGTTTGAGTGAAGTTGTTACTTATCATGAAAAAGAGGATTTTAGAATGAGTAGACCATCATATGAATTGGTTGGAGATTGAGTTACATTTTGTTTGCTTGAGGACAAGGAAAGTTCTAAGTTTGGGATTGTGATAACAGTTGAAAAACTGTTATTTTCATGCTTAAAATTGATACTAAATGCAACCTTTATACTTAGAAACTAGCTTGAAATCACTACTTTTATCTATATTTTCAGAAATAAGAGAGCTGGACAGGTTTATGCTTGATTTCAGTGTTTTTGTGCAGGTTTTAAGGTGAATTTGGTGAAAGAAGTGAAGAAGGAGAGAGATGACATTAGAAAAGACATGAAAAAGTGCAAAAGAAGAAGCCGAAGACACCGCTCAGCGGCACTTTACCGCTGAGCGGCACTCAAGAGGTTGCGGGAGGACCGCTGAGGGGCAAAATGGCCGCTGAGGGGAGAAAACCAGTCACACAACCACCGCTGAGCGGTATTTTACCGCTGAGCGGCACTTTAATGGGCTTGGGCTTATCTTTTTGTAATTTACGAATGATATATAAGCTTTAGGGTTTCCTAGGGTTAGACATCTTTGGCAGAAACGAGGCAAACACTCTCTCTTCCACCCCTTTGAAGGAGGATCTTGGATGCTCAGGCTACCTCTTCACCTTTATTGGGTTTATTCTTTCATTCTTTCATTGTAATTCATCTAGGTTCACCATGAATATGGTGAACTAAACCTTGTATGTTTGTTGGGGAATCAATGTAATCTCTTGAAGCTCTCATATATGGAATTTATGCTTACATCTTTTAATTAAGACTTATGCTTTCTTTCATCATTAGTTAGGGTTTTTCCTCTTTGCTTAATGCTTGCATAGTTTAACTCATTCAATGCATGATTATTGGTTTTGTCGATACGGGAACGTACGGGGAAGTCTAGATCCGGGGAATTTCTCCCAATATTATGTTGGTTGTCGTTAAGCTCCTGAGCCTATGAACTAATCATTAGGAATGCTAGGAATTGTATGAACTTGTGATTAGGGAGAAGCCTTCTAGAAAGGTACATTAGAGAGTGGCATTAACAATGATGACTTGAATGTTGAATTCCTAAAGTATATGAGAGTGGATGAGATGAAATTGACCCCCAACAACATATTCATTCATATAATTCATTGAAAGTGTTTATCTTTTGCTTTTGCCATTGATCAAAACTTCATGCATACATGTTTATTTTCTGTCTTGCATATTAAACTTCAATTATTTCGTTTGTAAGTCTTAGCTAATCAACAAATCACATAACTAAACTAGGCCGTGAGTCCTTTGGGAAGAACGATACTTGGTCTTACCAAGTTTATTACTTGAACGATTCGGTCCTACTTGCCGATTGTGAAACAAGTTTGTGACATCATATTTTGGTGCTCATAAATTTGTCCAACAGTGCTTCTATCAATAGACCACCACTATTCACAGGTGAAAATTACGCATTCTGGAAGGTTAGAATGCAAATTTTTATGGAATCTATTGATATAGATATTTGGGATGTTGTTGCATCTGGTCCTTTTGTTCCAACTAACAATATGCAGGAACCAAAGCCCCGTGACCAATGGACTGCTGAAGATAAAAGAAAATTTGGTAATGATGTAAAAGCTCGTAATATTATTTCATCTGCTTTAACTGTTGATGAGGTTTACAGGATTTCTGTTTGTAAAACTGCACAAGAAATGTGGGAAGTACTAAGAGTAACCCATGAAGGTACAGATGATGTTAAAAGAGCTAGAAAGAATACCTTAATCCAGGAATACGAAATGTTCAGGATGAAGCAAGGGGAAACAATAGTAGATGTTCAGAAACGCTTCACCAACATCGTAAATCATCTTATTGGATTAGGTAAGTCTTTCAATACTGATGAGCTAAATATAAAAATTTTGAAAGCTTTAGACAGGTCTTGGCAACCAAAAGTGACTGCAATTTCTGAGTCACAAAATCTCAACACAATGACCATGGCGGCATTATTTGGAAAGTTGAGAGAGCATGAACTTGACCTCGGAAGACTAGATGAAGAAGAAGCAAAAACTAAGAAAAAGACTCTAGCCTTCAAATCTGAGGTAGAAAAGAGCAAAAGCAAAATGGAAGATGAAGACTCAGAAGAAGATGAAAATTTGAGTCTACTAATCAAGAGGTTCAATAGGTTCATGAAATCAAAAGGCAAAGGGAGATTCAGAAATGAAAAGAGAGAAAATCAAGGATCTTCATCAAACTATAGATGCTATGGTTGCGGAGAAAAGGGACACTTAAAAGCAGACTGCCCAAATCAAAAGAAGGGTGAAGAAAAGAAAGAAAAGAAATTCTTCAAGAAAAAGAGAGCATACATCGCATGGGACGATGACAACGAATCAATTTCTGACTCGAGCAGTTCTGATGAAGAAGCAAACATATGTCTAATGGCGGATGACGATGACGCTGGAAGCCAAGTAAGTACATCTAACGATTCAGATAATTCTAGTCAATATGATAGTGAAACTGAATTGCATGATACTTATGCTGCTTTATTAGTAGAATCCGAAAAATTAGATATAGCTCATAAGAAATTGAAGAAGGATTTCAAAGAGTTAAAATTAAATTTTGAAAATATTCTTGAAGAAAATGAAAAATTGAAATTTACTTTTGAAAATTTCTGTAAAATAAATAATGATTTGAAAAATGAATTTACAAATTTGTCTGAAGAAAACAGAAGTTTGAAAAATAAATTCTTATATCAAGCAGAAGAAATCAGAAATTTGAAAAATAAAATTTTATTTTATGAAAAAGGTAAAAATACTAGTAGTGATGAATGTGCATCTTGTGTTAATTATAAGAAACTACTAGATGAAACAACCTTAGGAGAATGTAGTAAAATTAATGAAAATAAGGTTGTTAAAAATAAGTATGTTCCTAGAATTAAAAATAAGCACAATCATAGAACCCGTAGAACTTGGGTAGAAAAAGGAACAACTTATAGGAACACAAATGTTGCATCATGCTTTTATTGTATGAAAAAGGGTCATACATCTAACAAATGTAAAATTAAGCATTATGGTGTTCCAAGTGGTAGATATGCTTGGGTTGTAAAATGATTTTAATCTTTTTAATCTAACCCAAAGGACCCATACAAAGTAGTTGGGTACCTAAATAGCTTGTTCTTTTTATGTTGTAGGAATTATCAAAACCAAGGAAGTATATGTGGTGTCTTGACAGTGGATGTTCAAAACACATGACCGGAGATAAAAAGAAATTTACAAGCTTCCGGAAAAAGGAACGAGGCTTTGTCACCTATGGTGACAACAACAAAGGAAAAATCCTTGGAATAGGAAATATTGGAAGTGAAGATACCTTAATGATCAAAGACGTGCTATATGTGGAAGGATTAAAGCACAACTTAATTAGCATTAGTCAATTATGCGATAAAGGATTCAAGGTAACCTTCGAACAAAATTCTTGCACTATTTATAAAAATGATTATTCTAAAATTGCTTTGAAAGGAATCAGGCATAACAATATTTATTTGATTGATTTAGAAAATGCATCAAATAGGAATATTTCATGTTTAGTAGTAAAAGAAGAAAATCCATGGTTATGGCATAAAAGAGCTGCACATATTCATATGCAACAATTGAATAAACTCATTTCTAAAGACTTAGTAATTGGTCTACCAAAACTAAAATATGTGAAAAATAAATTGTGTGATGCATGTCAAAAGGGAAAACAAGTGAAATCATCTTTTCATTCGAAAAATGTTGTTTCTAGTTTAAAACCCTTAGAACTTTTGCACATGGATTTATTTGGTCCCTCTAGGATAAAAAGTTTTGGAGGAAATTATTATGCTTTAGTTATTGTAGATGATTATTCAAGATATACTTGGACTTTCTTTCTTACTCTTAAAAGTTAAGCTTTCAAAGAATTTAAAAAGTTTGCAAATTTAGTTCAAAATGAAAAGGACTTGAAAATAAAAGCTATTAGAAGTGACCATGGAGGTGAATTTCAAAATGAATCTTTAGAAACTTTTTGTGAAGAATATGGCATTTCTCATAATTTTTCTGCACCTAGAACTCCTCAACAAAATGGAGTTGTAGAAAGAAAGAATAGATCCTTAGAGGAACTTGCTAGAACTATGTTAAATGAATATAGTGTTCCTAAACAATTTTGGGCTGATGCTGTGAGTACTGCATGTTATGTATTGAATAGAATGCTTATTAGGCCAATTTTGAAATGTACTCCTTATGAACTTTTTAAAGGTAGAAAACCAAATGTTTCACATTTAAGAATTTTTGGATGCAAATGTTTTGTCCTAAACAATGGAAAACAAAATTTAGGAAAATTTGATTCTAAAGCCGATGAAGCTATTTTTCTAGGATATTCTCTCACTAGCAAAGCTTACAGAGTTTTTAATCGGAAAACATTTGAAATAGAAGAATCTGTGCATGTTGTCTTTGATGAAATTGTGGACCTTGAGGTAAAACCTCTTGAGTCAGATGAATCAGATGCAGGTGAAAATGAAGACGTGCAAAAGACAACAAATGAAGAGAAAATGAATAATCCTCAAGATGATGAAGATCTAAACAAAATATGGCAACAACCTAGAGGATTATCACTGGACAACATCATTGGCGACATATCAAAAGGGGTAAACACTAGAAGAAATTTAGTTAATTTTTGTATGAATGTAGCTTTCATGTCGCAGATAGAACCTAAGAACATTAAGGAAGCTCTTCAAGATGAACAATGGTGTATAGCAATGCAAGAAGAACTCAACCAGTTTGAAAGAAATCAAGTTTGGGAATTGATTCCTAGAGAAGATACTCATCAAGTAATTGGAACAAAATGGGTATTTAGAAACAAACTGGATGAAGATGGAAACATCACCAAGAATAAAGCTAGGCTTGTGGCTCAAGGATATAGTCAAGAAGAAGGTATAGATTATGATGAGACATATGCTCCAGTTGCCAGGTTAGAGGCAATACGCCTACTTCTTGCTTATGCATCTATAATGAAATTTAAATTATTTCAAATGGATGTTAAAAGTGTGATGAATCATTATTTTCTTCTCTTCACTTAGTTTATTGTACCAGAATTAATCAGGGAATTGTGCTTAATTATCCAGTATTTTTCTGTTTTTGCTAATTGTGCTTAATTCGATCAGAAATTCTTTTTTTAGTTAATTTGAATTATCTGAGAAATTATTTGTATTAGTAATTGCAGGGACAATTTTGGAAATACAAATTGGGACATTTGAAAAAAAAAATGAAAAAGATATTTGGTTCATGAAGCTTGGTTTCGGTTTTGTTACTGGAAACAAAGTAATCCACGGAAGGGAAAAACCATCTCATAAACTCTTGAATTTTAAAAAGCACATTGGAGGGACCATAAGCACACACTGCCAAAAATAAAAAGGGAGATTGAGAGTGTTTAAAAGGGAACGTGTGTGTGAGGAGATTGCAGTAGATTTTAGTGTTAGATTAGCAGTAGTTTAGGACAGCCCTTCTTCCTCTTTCTCTTCCTCTCTGGATTTCCATTTTAAACAGTTCAATTGTAGTGTTTTAATTTATGAAGCATGCAGTGTGTTACTGTAATTTTTATTTTCACTGTCCAGGAATTTAATTTCAAGTATTGAATCTTTGATAAATTTCATTTTCAGTCAAGTGCTTTTATTTTTACCGTTTCTTTTATTTTACTCTTTAATGTTTTTTGCACCGTTAAAATTCTGTCAATGTGTTTTACTGTTCCTCATTTTTATTTCCTCATGAATTTTACATTTTACCATCTTTTACTGTTAAGTTTTTATTGTTGTTAAAATTTATCTCAACGTTCTTAAATTCTATTGTCTTGTTTAAATTCCAGTTTTAATTTATTGTTCCAAACCAAAAATCACAACCCCCCCACTTCGTGTTAAATCTGAGACTGAACCACTCAAATTGGTCCTTGAGAGACGACCTAGGAGTCACTTCCTAGTTATACTATACTGCATTCATGAAGCTTGGTTTCGGTTTTGTTACTGGAAACAAAGTAATCCACGGAAGGGAAAAACTATCTCATAAACTCTTGAATTTTAAGAAGCACATTGGAGGGACCATAAGCACACACTGCCAAAAATAAAAAGGGAGATTGAGAGTGTTTAAAAGGGAACGTGTGTGTGAGAATAAAATTTGCAGTAGATTCATATGTGAAAATAAGGTTGTTCAGGGGTCGATCATGTCTGATCGTTAATATTACACACCATAATAAATAAAAACATAAAAACATAAAAAACAAAATTTTAATTGTTCATATTACAGTCCTCATTAATATTCTGGCCACACTCGGCCAACAAAAACATAAAAAAAAAAAAAAAAAAAAAAAAAAAAAAAAAACATAAAACATTAAAACTGGAAGAATTCTCGAGCTGGTTGTGGTGGTCTAAGGGAGAGCTCCGTTGAGGGAGTTCTGGTTCGGAATACAGGAGGCTTTGGTGGAGGAATTTCTCGTTCATTTCTGTCGTCATCGATAATGATCGGAACTGGAAACAGATCCAGCAGCCTCGGTGCCCTCATTATTACCCAGTCGTATTCTTTCAAACAAAAAAAAAATTGTGTTAATTATAGAAGAGGAAGTGAAAATTTTCAATAAAAATTGAGGTGTGATCAGGGTCTTACCGTACATATATAGCGGCAGTTGTGAAAAGAGAGTGCCAGTGGGGTCTATCTCCGCTTGCCAGCGCCTGACCCGATTGCCATGGTTGTTAAACTAGCAGTGCACGTTATATTCGGTGGCATCTGCGAAGGTCCTTAGTCGAGACGCGATCTCGACGACTTGCGCTCGGCTTGGGTGTGTGACCCCATAGTTGTAGATGTTGGTCATCATCTTGATCTGATCATCTGTAGGACGCCATCGCTGACTAGTGTATCTCTCTGATTCCATCTCACTCGTCATCATTCCTCTTGAAATATTCTAAAACATAATAAAAAAAAAATATAAAAATAAAAAGAACAAAAACAGAAAAAAAAAAGAAAAGCAAAACATAAAAAAAGAAGCATAAAAATATATTAGATTCTTAGTTCAGTATTTTCTTTATTTGGTTGTTTTTGTTTCCTTTTCAGTTTATTTTGTCCGATCAGTCTTTGATATTTCTGTGTCTGGTCTCAGATCTGTTTCACGGTCCTTGCAAAAGGGTCCTAAATGGATCTACGTCCAGTTGTCCTGTTGTCCTTGTTGTTCTTGTAAATTAAGATTTGGTGTTTATTTTTAAGTGGGGTACGTGGCGTTGTTCTACCCGATTGTCTCTGCAATACCTTCAATCGAAGGGAGATTAACGTCTGGTTTCCAGCCGATATACCCCTTAAGTTTTTAGACAGTTGTGTTTTATGTGTTTAAGTGTTTTCAGTTTCAAAAATATGAAAAAAAAAAATTGAAAAGGGAGAGGGAGAGCAGGAAAGAGGAAAGCAGAGAATAAATGGCAAAAAGAAAAGAAGAAAGGAATAACGGAAAGCTTAAAGGGGAGTATGGAAATAAATTACATGAAAGAAGAAAGAAAGGCAGATCCAGGAGCAGAGGACTTACCTGGAGTAGTAGGCTGGCAGAGAAGCTCCTCGCGGATCTCAGACTCTTCAGTAGGCACGGTGGCAGAAGCTCCCTGCAGAGATCCAGACGCTCGAGAGAGAGAAGAGAGCAGAGAGCAGAGAGAAGAGAGAGTTGAGAGAGCAGAGGAGTAGAGAGAGAATGAGCGTTCAGAAATGGCGCTGGACGCGGAGGAGTGGCCATTTATAGCCAAAATAATCTACTGTAGCAACAGTTTCGGTTGTTGCCACCGAAACTGTTGTCACAGTATCGGTCATTCCTTTTTCAAAAAAAAAAAAATAAAATAAAATAAAATAAAATAAAAAATAAAAAAATGTTAGCATCTACTGATGGGTGCTAGGTGTTTTAGACATCTGCTGATGGATGTCCCTGATAACATCTGCTGATGGATGTTACTGAAAAATTTCTTCCCATTTTTCTTAACTTTTTATTGCACTTGTCTATATTATTTGCTGCTCTGAAATTGATAATCTAATGATTGTAACACACTGAGGACATTGTGTGATTTAAGTGTGGTCTACTGGGAAGAAATTCTGATTTTTCTGTTAGATTGTATTTTGTGTGTTAAATTTTTTGTTTTTGAGTGTTAATTTTTTTTTTTTTTTTCTGTTTTAAGTTATTTTTATCCAGTTTTGTGTGCAATAAATTTTACATTTTTCTCTTGATTTCTGGATGATGTCTAAGTTGTAGATTTTTCCTTCACTTACTTACTACTTATAGATTGTAATCCTTGCTTTTCTTTGCTTGGAAAGATAATTATACGTTTGAGAGGTTGATTTGATTGTGACGAATACCCTGTGTGAGATTTGAGCCACTTAATTTTCTTTCTTGTGTGTGATATGTCTCTTGATTGCTTGCACATATGCCTTGGCTTGATTCTTTTTGATATACTTGATTGATATGCATGTTCAGACGTGATAAAGGCATTTTTGTTCTTGAGCCTCTTTAGCCAAATAAGCCTACCTTGTTATTATCCTTTGATAACCCCTTTGAGCCTATACTGTATATATTTCTTTGTGTTGAAGCTCATACACTGATCCTAAGTGAAAAACAAATGATTACCTTAACCTTAGGAAAGTCTGGAGCTATAGAAGTATTTTGTGAATAAGTGTGGACTCCTTGGGAATTCTGATGAATTGGCTAGTTGGTTCCTCATCATGTTTTGAAATGATAATTTATATCCTGTTGTGTGATAAAAAAAAAAAAGACAGGATAAAAAAAAATGATGAGAAAAAGAGAAAAAAATTGAAAAATAATTTTGTGAATAATGGAGTCGAGAAAAGGATTGAATTAGAGGTTTGGGTGAGATTTCACTGTGTTTACATTTTTTCCTAGTGCACCTCTATTTCTTCTGAGCTATAGCTACTTATCCAAATTTATCCTCCCCTGTCCTTGGCCCCATTACAACCCAGTAAAGACCTTTTAATCTGAACATGCATATGTTTTAAGTGTTGATATTAGAAGCTTGCCAAGTCTGCTTGTGTTTGTTTACTTGAGTGCATTGAGTGACATTGATTTACCTTAAACACTTGAGAGAAACACTGTGAGTGCATCTGTGAGGTTTTGTTATTTTCAATTCACCTCTTGAGCTGATGGATTATTTTTCCATGTATTGAATTGCTTGGAAGATTTCTATAAGTATCTGCTTTATTTGATTTGTGTTGGATAATTTCTACTTCTTTTAACTGTCTAGAATTCTTGAGAACTGTGTAAATTTGTTTTATTTTTCTCGTGAGTCTTTATTTTCTGTATGCTGCGTCTATGTCAGTCCTTTGAACCATTCCCTGATTTGCGTCTTAATTTTGCCCAGGAGTGCAAAAGACTAAGTGTTGTCTATTTTGATGAATCATTATTTTCTTCTCTTCACTTAGTTTATTGTACCAGAATTAATCAGGGAATTGTGCTTAATTATCCAGTATTTTTCTGTTTTTGCTAATTGTGCTTAATTCGATCAGAAATTCTTATTTTAGTTAATTTGAATTATATGAGAAATTATTTGTATTAGTAATTGCAGGGACAATTTTGGAAATAGAAATTGGGACATTTGAAAAAAAAAATGAAAAAGATATTTGGTTCATGAAGCTTGGTTTCGGTTTTGTTACTGGAAACAAAGTAATCCACGGAAGGGAAAAACCATCTCATAAACTCTTGAATTTTAAGAAGCACATTGGAGGGACCATAAGCACACACTGCCAAAAATAAAAAGGGAGATTGAGAGTGTTTAAAAGGGAACGTGTGTGTGAGGAGATTGCAGTAGATTTTAGTGTTAGATTAGCAGTAGTTTAGGACAGCCCTTCTTCCTCTTTCTCTTCCTCTCTGGATTTCCATTTTAAACAGTTCAATTGTAGTGTTTTAATTTATGAAGCATGCAGTGTGTTACTGTAATTTTTATTTTCACTGTCCAGGAATTTAATTTCAAGTATTGAATCTTTGATAAATTTCATTTTCAGTCAAGTGCTTTTATTTTTACCGTTTCTTTTATTTTACTCTTTAATGTTTTTTGCACCGTTAAAATTCTGTCAATGTGTTTTACTGTTCCTCATTTTTATTTCCTCATGAATTTTACATTTTACCATCTTTTACTGTTAAGTTTTTATTGTTGTTAAAATTTATTTCAACGTTCTTAAATTCTATTGTCTTGTTTAAATTCCAGTTTTAATTTATTGTTCCAAACCAAAAATCACAACCCCCCCACTTCGTGTTAAATCTGAGACTGAACCACTCAAATTGGTCCTTGAGAGACGACCTAGGAGTCACTTCCTAGTTATACTATACTGCATTCATATCTGCAATCAACTTTTGTGAGCGGTGCGACCCGTTCACCAAAGTGCATTTCTAAATGGTTTTATAAAAGAAGATGTGTATGTTGAACAACCTCCCGGTTTTGAAGATTTTAAATTTCCAAATCACATCTATAAGTTAAAGAAAGCACTTTATGGTTTAAAACAAGCACCTAGATCTTGGTATGAAAGACTTATCAATTTTCTCTTAGAAAATAATTTTAATAGAGGAAAGGTTGATTCCACTTTGTTTATTAAAAGAGTCGGAAAACATATTTTGATTATTCAAGTATATGTTGATGATATTATTTTTGGATCAACTAATAAATCTCTTTGTGAAGAATTTGCTAAGACTATGCAGGGTGAATTTGAAATGTCTATGATGGGAGAATTAACATTCTTCCTCGGTCTTCAAATTAAGCAAATGAAAGAAGGTACGTTCATTTCTCAAACTAAGTATTGTAGAGAAATTCTTAAGAAGTTTGAAATGGAAAAAGCAAAGGAAGCATCTACACCTATGGGAACCTCTTGCTATCTTGACAAAGATGAGTCAGGTAAAGAGGTAAATCAAACTAAATATAGATGTATGATAGGTTCTTTGTTATATCTCACTGCTAGTAGACCAGATATTATGCAGAGTGTTTGTGTGTGTGCTAGGTATCAATCTAGTCCTAGAGAATCTCACCTTACAGCAGTTAAAAGAATATTGAAATATCTTAAGGGAACTGCATCCTTTGGTTTATGGTATCCATCAGGAACGGAACCTAGTCTTGTAGGTTTTTCCGATGCAGATTATGGAGGTTGTAAGATAGATAGAAAAAGCACTAGTGGAACATGTCATCTTCTAGGTAGTTCCTTAGTCTCTTGGCATTCTAAGAAACAAGCCTGTGTAGCTTTATCTACCACTGAGGAGGAATATATTGCTGCAGGAAATTGTTGTGCGCAAATTTTATGGATGAAACAGCAATTAGAAGATTATGACATTCATTTAGATCATATACCACTTAAATGTGATAATACTAGTGCAATAAACCTTACAAAGAATCCCATAATGCACTCTAGAACCAAGCACATTGAGATTAGGCATCACTTTCTTAGAGATCATGTGCAAAAAGGAGATTGTGAAATAGAATATATTGATACCCAACATCAATTAGCTGATATTTTCACCAAAGCATTGCCTAAGGATAGATTCTATGAGCTTAGAAGAGATTTAGGAATATTAAAAATTTCTTAAAATTGGTCATAGGTAAAAACTGGACGTTTTTCGAAAATCAGCGTCAGTTAATCGATTAACAAAGGGTGTTAATCGATTAATGTTAATCGATTAACAGGCCCTGTTAATCGATTAACATACGTTACAGGCAGTAAATTCTGCAAAATCTAGCCGTTGTAACGGCTATAAACAGCCATTTTCCCATTTTTGAACGTTGGGGGGTCATTTCTCAGCCTATTTAAACCCCTTTCATCCCTCATTTTACCCACTCACCTTATCCATCATTCTTCAACTCAAATTATCTTCATTCCTTCACTCAAAAATACCATCTTGCTGTCCAAAAATTCCTTTCAAGCTCTCATGGCTGAACCATCAAGAAGAAGAAGAAGAAGAAGCTATGGATCGGAAAGCACGCCTCCCGCACGTGGTCCAAATCTTCATGGTTGGATTTCCGATGTTGGAAGGCATGACGAATATTTGCAATGGTGGAAAGAACGCAAGGTTCTTCGCCAAAAATTTGTTGATTTAAATTGGTTTACTGCAAATCAATTTCAGTTCTCTGGGCAATTAATTGAGCAAGGAGTCCAACATTTCTTGCAACTTCAATGACGTTATTATCCAGATTTGGTAAGAGTATTCTACCATAATCTGAAATCCCACAATGGTATTGTTTACACTCGTGTAAAAGGGGTAGATATTATTCTAGATAATGAGATTTGGACAAATGTTGCTCATCTTCCCCTCTTAGAAAATACCATGAATGTGCCAAATGACTTTGGTGATTTTAACAAAATCTTGGCCTATAACTCCTTCATGAGAAATCCTCAACAACCTCTACCTAATAGGAGATATCTTCTAGTAGGCAATCTTAGAATGGAGGAAAGGGTACTTCATTACATTATTGTATGGATGCTTTGTCCAAGAGGTACCAACTTAGCACAATGTTTTGAAACCGATTTGATGCTCATGTCCGCCATAACTCAAAATATCAAAATCAATTGGGCAAGCCTCATCTCCGATACTATGGTCCGAGCCAAGAGGTATGACAGAGGTCATCTTCCATATCCTCTCCTTATTTCATTAATATGTATCTATAAAGGAGTTGATGTCACGGGAGAGAAATTTCTCACTGTCTTACCAAATCATCAAATTGAGGAATCGGCATTACATCAAATGGGCTTTATACGACAAGGAAATCTGTTTGTCCGTGCTGAAGATGATATTGCCCAAGAAGATGACGCATCCGCAGAAGAAGATGAAGAGATTCCTATGCCTCATCCAACAAATGTTGCTGGACCATCAAATCCTCCACAAGAATATAGTCTAGAAAGTATATCTAGACAAATTGAAGAAATGGCCTCTATGCAACAAACAAGGATGGATGATATGATGGCTTATCACACTCTTCGATATGATGAAATTAATAGTCATCTTAAGGAGATTGATGACAAACTTGCAAAACTCTATGTTCCCGATAGTGATGATGAGTCATAGACAATGTATGTTTCTATGTTTTTATTAGTGTGTGCTCTTTATATTTCATTGTATGCTTGCCTCTTTAAAATTCAAATAAAATGTATGTTGCTTTTCTTATTATTTCTATGCATACATGCTTTTATTAAGGGGGAGTATAATTTGTAATAATTTTAGGGGGAGCTATTCTACATCACTTTTTAATAATGATCAAAAAGGGGGAGAAATATTTAAAGCCTTAAAATTATTTCTAAGTTCACTAATAATTGTTTCTTCCTTAAGTTGTTTTTTAAATACAGATTATTACCAAAAGCTTTAAATCAAGAAGGTTTTGATCATCATCAAAAAGGGGGAGATTGTTAGCAAAATGATGAAGATGAAGTTTTGATGATGTCCAATTCAAGTCAAGAACAACCAAGACTCATGAAGAATGATCTTTGAAGACTTGTAACCTTTTGTAATAATTGTATAAACATAGGAAAATTAGTAGTTTTATGTATGCATTCAAAAGTGATGTAAAAATAAACCAAAAGCAAAATTTTGTGCAGTGTTAATCGATTAACAGAGGGTGTTAATCGATTAGCGTTAATCGATTAACAGAGGGTGTTAATCGATTGTTCCAGAGACGAATGGCGAAGCACATCAATGCAGTGTTAATCGATTAACAGAGGGTGTTAATCGATTAACAAAGTGAACGTTTGAAAAACTAGCCGTTTTTAGAGCCGTTGGACTATCCGTTGGGGTGTTAATCGATTAACCACTGTAGCTAATCGATTAACACAGTGTGAAAGGCTGAAAACGAAAAATGGAAGAGCCTTTGGATGAGTCTATAAATAGACTCTCATTTCCTCTCAAGAAAGTAACTACAACTCTTCCCTTGTGCTCAAATACTCAGAAACTCTTGAGAATTGTGTGATCTTGCTCAGCTAAGGAAACTCTGTCTGTAGAGTTGGTGAAATACTGCTACGGTGATAGAGGAATAGCTGGTTCATCCTTGGTGTGTCTAAGGAGGTGTTTGGAAGAGGAAGTCATCCTTCGTGAAGTATTCGGAGGAAGTGTTTCATCCTTTGTGAAGATTCAAAGGAGGTGTTGGTTCATCTCTTGTGGCATCAAGAGAGGTGTTTTCTAAACTTTTACAAATTGTATCTGTGTGATTGTAGTTTGTAATTGTTTTGTGATTAGTGAATTGTTTATCTTGTTTTGAGATAAGCGACTGGACGTAGGATTGGTAAGATCCGAACCAGGATAAAATCATCTGTGCAAATTTCTCTCAACCTTACTCTATTTTATTGTTATTATTAATTGCTAAGTAAGTTTCATTGAGTAGAAATTTTTAAGGCACACGTTTTTAGTAAGAACAAATTCACCCCCCTCTTGGTTTGTTGTTCCACGCTAACCCATCCGCTGCAGCCGCTCTGACAGAGAATTCGTTTTTTTTGCTTTTAGAAATGAACTTATTCATTTCGGCTTGAAGAGATATGCGGGTATTTATTTTCACAAAGGGAAGTTGAATGTTTTCTTATAGAAGAGGTGTATAAGGTGATTTAATTTGGAGCGGTGCATTCAACTTTTAAATTGGTGTCTTTATTCTCGGTGTGCATTTAATTGTTTAGTTCAATGTTGCATGTTTAATTTGGTTTAAGCATTTTTCATTTTATTGTTCTATATTTTTCTTGGTTGTGATATTTTAGTTATGATGTTAGTTTAACTGTTTTAATCCTGTGTTTACAGTTGTGTTTTAAATTTGAGTTCAATTGCATTCCCAGACCTTTCACAAACCTCCCCTACGTGTTTGACTTGAGACTCGAACCACATTTGGTCCTTGAGAGACGACCTAGGAGTCACTTCCTAGCTTATACTGCATTAATTTTGCAATCAACTTTTGTGTGAGGTGCGAACCTCTCAACAAAATGGCGCCGTTGTCGGGGATCAACGGTTCGGTCTTAGGTCTTTTGTTGTGTTAGTGTGTGTTGTGTTTTGTCTTGTATGTTTGGGTATGTGTGATTTGTTTGCTTAGGTTGTTTTGTGTGTTCGAAATTTTTGTGTTATCGTTTCATGATTTTAGGGTGTTGTGACTTAGTGCATGACTAGGGGAAATCCTGGGCCTATACCACCTTTGATCATGAGATTGATAAAACTTTTCACAGGTTAGCTAGGCATTCTAGAAATTTATCTTTAGAGTCTGTTTTTGAGTCTGTTCCATTGGATACTGTGCATCCCACTGCTGAGTACTTTGTGCATACTGCATCTAGTGCATCTGTTGCATTTGCACGTGATTCTGATTCTGTTGTTTTTCACACTGAGAACAATATGGCACTACCTCCACCTCGTGAGAGGACTTTTAGGGAGATGGCTGCACCTGATTTCGATATCGAAAGCTTGTGCATCCAATATCCTGATGAGGACGTTCCATTTGTTCTCAAGACTGGACTGATCCATTTGTTGCCCAAGTTTCATGGTCTTGCAGGTGAGAGTCCTCATAAGCATTTGAAGGAATTCCACATTGTCTGTTCTAGTATGAAACCACATGATGTTCCTGAAGAGCACATCTTCTTGAAAGCATTCCCTCATTCATTGGAAAATGTTGCTAAGGATTGATTGTATGGTTTGGCGCCTAGATCCGTCACTAGCTGCGATGATCTGAAGAGGCTGTTCTTGGATAAATTTTTCCCAGCATCCCGGACCACAGCTATCAGAAAAGACATAACTGGGATTAGGCAGCTTGGTGGAGAGAGCCTATATGAGTATTGGGAGAGATTCAAGACACTTTGTGCTAGCTGTCCCCACCATCTCCCAGATATGAGGGTTTGAACAACATGGACTGGGGTATGATTGATGTTGCCAGTGGTGGAGCTCTTGGAGACACCACACCTGCTGAGGCTAGGCAATTGATTGAGAAGATAGCCTCCAACTCCCAGCAGTTTAGCACCAGGAATGATGCCATTGTGGTGAGGGGCGTACATGATGTTGTTGCCCAGTCTTTATCAGCTGTTGAAAGCAAGTTGGAAGGAAAGATTGACTCTCTTACGAAGTTGGTGACACAGTTGACTACCAACCAGAGATCTGCAGCTCCATCTGCATCTGTTGCACGACTATGTGCTATTTGTCCTTCCAGTGATCACTATACAGATGCTTGTTCTTCTTTGCAGCACCCTGCTGCCTCTGATGCGCCTCAGGCTTATGCTACGAACATCTACAACAACAGGCAGCCACAACAACAAAATCACGACTTATCCAGCAATAGGTACAACCCAGGGTGGAGGAATCACCCAAATCTAAGATGGAACAATGCGCCACAACATCAACAACAGGCACCACCTTTCCAGAATGCTGGAGCACCTAACAGATATGTGCCTCCACCTATGCAACAACACTAGAGGCAACAACAACAGCAGCAACAAGAGGCACCTGCCCAACCTTCCACTTCGTCTGAATCTTCATTGGAAGAGTTAGTGAGACAGATGACTATGCAAAACCTGCAGTTTCAGCAGGAGACTAGAGCTTCCATACAGAGTCTCACTAACCAGATGGGTCAGATGGCTACTCAGATAAACCAGGCATAGTCTCAGAATTCGGATAAGTTACCATCCCAAACTGTGCAAAATCCAAGGAATGTTAGTGCCATCACCCTCAGATCTGGGAAGGAAATTGTTGTGCCCACCATGCCATCTCCGGCACCCGAGCCTCCTAAACTTTCACCTGCTACTTCCCATAGAAAAGAGGACCAGGCTGGTCCAAGCAAGACATTTGAGGCAGGTGAACCTTCTTCTTCTTCCGGTGGTTCTTCTTCTTCTACCACCACCAGTGCATCTCCTATCTTGCCCCACCAGATTCCTCTTCCATTCCCTCCTAAGGCGGTGCCTAGCAAAAAGATGGAAGAGGTGGACAACGAAATATTGGAGACCTTCAGGAAGGTAGAGGTGAACATACCTCTACTTGATGCCATAAAGCAGATTCCTAGATATGCAAAATTCCTGAAGGACCTGTGCACGCATAAGAGGAAAATGAAAGGAGATGAAAGAATCGGCATGGGCAGGAATGTATTCGCACTTATTGGTAAGTCAGTCCCGCACATTCCTGAAAAGTGCAAGGACCCAATTACGTTTTGCATTCCTTGTATGATTGGAAATAGTAAATTTGAAAATGCCATGCTTGATTTGGGTGCTTCCATTAATGTCATGCCTCTTTCAATTTTTAAATCCTTGTCTCTTGGCTCTTTGCAACCTACGGGTGTGGTCATTCAGTTGGCCAACAGGAGTGTTACCCACCCAACAGGTTACATAGAGGATGTCTTGGTTAGGGTTGGTGAGCTGATTTTTCCTGCCGACTTTTATGTTTTGGAAATGGAGGAGGGATTCTCTCATGGATCCGCTCCCATTATCTTAGGCAGACCCTTTTTGAAAACTGCCCGAACCAAGATTGATGTGTATGCTGGAACTTTATCCATGGAATTTGCTGATATTATGGTTCACTTTAATATTCTTGATGCAATGAAGTTCCCAGCTGAGGACCATTCTGTTTTTAAGATTGACATGTTGGATGACATTATTGATAAATATGTTGTTGATGATTTTGATTCTTTGCATAAGAAAGAGCATTCTTTTCTATCTTCTCTACATACATGCATTGAATCTGAATTTGAGAATGATGTTGATTTTGAAGAGAATGTTGATATCCATGATGTTGATGATGTTCTTGATATTGATGATGTTGATAATGTAATTGTCATGGATATGGATTTGGAGCTTGATGAGATAGGTGTTCTGCCATTACCTGTGAATTCTTTGGAGTCAGAATGCACTAACCACTTTGTAGGAAGTACAAATGAATCTGACTTGCAGACACCTACTCTTGAGTTGAAACAGCTCCCAGACAACCTCAAGTACGTGTACTTGGAGGATGATGAGAAGAAACCGGTGATCATTTCTACCTCCCTTGATTCTGTTCAAGAAGAGAAGTTGCTTGGTGTGTTGAGGAAGCACAAGAAGGCCATTGGTTGAAGTTTGGCTGACATACCTGGTATTAGCCCATCCACATGCATGCATAGAATTCTTTTGGAAGATGGGGCAAGGCCAGTGAGACAGCCACAAAGAAGGCAAAACCCCGTGATCATGGACGTCATCAAGAAGGAGGTGACCAAGCTTTTGCAAGCTGGGATCATCTACCCTATATCAGATAGTCAGCGGGTTAGCCCCATCCATGTTGTGCCCAAGAAAACTGGCCATACTGTGGTAAAGAATGAGAGGGATGAGCTTATTCCAGCTAGAGTGCAGAACAGCTGGAGAGTCTGCATTGACTATAGGTGGCTCAACCAAGCAACCAGGAAAGATCATTTCCCCCTGCCATTCATTGATCAGATGTTGGAGCGCCTGGCAGGTAAATCTCATTATTGTTTTCTTGATGGTTTTTCTTGTTACTTTCAAATAAATATTGCGCCTGAGGATCAAGAAAAAACCACATTCACCTGCCCCTTTGGCACTTTTGCCTATAAGAGGATGCCCTTTGGTCTATGCAACGCCCCTGGTACCTTCCAACGGTGAATGCTTAGCATTTTTAGCGACTTTCTTGAGAGTTTCATAGAGGTGTTTATGGATTATTTCACTGTGTATGGATCCTCTTTTGATGCATGTTTAGACAGTCTGGAAAATGTTTTGAAAAGATGCATAGAAACAAACCTTGTTCTCAATTTTGAGAAATGTCACTTCATGGTTGGACAAGGTTTGGTTCTAGGGCATATCATTTCTGAAAAGGGAATAGAGGTAGACCCTGCTAAGATATCTATGATTTCGCAGTTGCCTTACCCCTCTTGTGTGCGAGAGGTGCGATCTTTCCTTGGACATGTAGGTTTCTACAGGCGCTTCATCAAAGTTTTCAGCAAGAAGGCACTCCCCTTGTCCAGACTACTGCAGAAAGATATTGACTTTTCTTTTGATGACAGATGCAAGCAAGCGTTTGATTGCCTGAAGGAAGCTTTGACCACCACCCCTATCATTCAGGCACCGAATTGGACAGCCCCATTTGAGCTCATGTGTGATGCGTCTAATTATGCATTAGGGGCTGTCTTGACACAGAAAATTGACAAGCTGCCGAGAGTGATCTACTATGCTTCATGCACTTTGGATGTTGCCCAAGCAAATTATACCACCACTGAAAAAGAGTTGTTGGCAATTGTTTTTGCCCTTGATAAGTTTAGGTCATATTTGCTTGGATCACCTGTTATTATGCATACTGACCATGCAACTCCAAAGTTTCTGTTGAAAAAGGCTTAGTCAAAGCCTAGATTGATCAGGTGGATGCTACTGCTCCAGGAGTTTGACTTGCAAATTGAAGACCGGAGTGGAGCACAAAATTTGGTTGCAGACCACCTCAGCCGGATTGAAAAAGCTGGGAATGAAGCTGATGTGTTGCCCATCCAGGATGCCTTTCCTAACGAGAGTTTGTTGATGATTTCTTACTCGCACCCCACTCCTTGGTTTGCACACATTGTAAATTATTTGGTTGCTTCTGTTTTTCCTCCCTTAGCATCACGTGCTCAGATTGCTAAAATTAAGAGTGATGCTAAGTATTATGTTTGGGATGACCCATATCTGTGGAAGTTGTGTAGTGACCAGGTTACTAGGAGATGCATTCCAGACCATGAGATTGACTCGGTCCTGCATTTTTGTCATGCCTCCTCACCTGGTGGTCATCTGGGGATATAGAGAACAGCTCGCAGGGTGCTTGACTGTGGTTTCTATTGGCCTTCCATCTTCAAAGATGCGGAGAAGATTTGCAGCACTTGTGAGCCTTGTCAGAGAGCAGGAGGATCAATTTCACAGAAACAAGAGATGCCTCAACAACCTATGTTCTTCTATGAGGTGTTTGATGTATGGGGTATAGATTTCATGGGTCCTTTTCCTGTTTCTTTTGGTTTCTCGTATATTCTCCTTGCTGTGGATAATGTTTCAAAATGGGTGGAAGCTAGAGCCACCAGGACTAATGATGCTCGGGTTGTTGTAGATTTTGTTAGATCTCACCTCTTTTGCAAGTTTGGAGTGCCTAGAGAAATTGTTAGTGATCAAGGAACCCATTTTTGCAACAGATCCATGCATGCTTTGCTCAAGAAATATGGGGTGACGCACAAAGTTTCTACACCTTACCACCCCCAAACAAATGGGCAGGCTGAGATCTCTAATAGGGAGATTAAGAGGATTTTGGAGAAGATTGTCCAGCACAACAGGAAAGATTGGAGCAATAGGTTGGACGATGCTTTTTGGGCCCACAAGACAGCCTACAAAGCACCGATAGGGATGTCTCCCTACCGGGTTGTCTTCGGAATAGCATGTCACCTACCGATCAAGATTGAGCATCGGGCATATTGGGCTGTGAAGACTTGCAACTTCTCCATGGACCAAGCTGGAGAGGAAAGAAAGTTGCAATTCAATGAATTGGATGAGATCTGATTGGAGGCCTATGAGAACTCGAAGTTCTACAAGGAAAGGACAAAGAAGTTCCACGATAGTTCTATTGTTAGAAAGGACTTCGAGGTTGGCCAACAGGTTTTGTTGTATAACTTTAGACTCAGCCTCATGGGTGGTAAGTTGAGATCAAAATGGACTGGACCTTTTGTTGTGACTAATGTTTATCCTTATGGTGCAGTAGAGATCCAAGCTCCATCTACAGCTAAAAGCTTCAAGGTGAACGGGCATAGACTGAAGCCTTTCCTCAGCAACCCTTCTTTATTGGATGTAGTGGTGGAGGAGACGTCTTTGGTCCACCCCACCTATCCTCCCATCTGACTCAGGGAGTTTCTTTTCTCCTTCCCCCCTCACTTTTATTGCACTTTGTCGATATCTGATGACTGTTCTGATTGTTTGATTTGTTGATTGTGACACACTGAGGACATTGTGTCGTTTAAGTGTGGTCTATTAGGGGAGTGATGAGTCAATATTTTATTCACTTCACTTAGTTTATTGTACCATATTTAATCAAGGAATTGTGCTTAAATGTCCGGTATTTTTCCGTTTTTCCTAATTGTGCTCAATTTGATCGGAAATTTTTATTTTAATTAATTTGAATTATCTGAGACTAATTAATTGCATTATTAATTGTAGGGAAATTATTGGATAATATTTGGGACATTTGGAGGTCAAAAGATAATACTAAATCAATTTTATTTTAAGCTAAAAAGAGAAAGGAGGTATGGATTTATTTTTTTGGGATGCACACAGAAAAAGGCTATGAGCTGCCACGGTTCAAAGCACACACACGGATATGAGCTGGAATGAAAAAGGCACATGCTGATTCCATTTAATGCATATCATGGCCCACAAGCATGTAATGATTCAGGAAAGTTCATTTGGCAAGAAAGCATATGTTTTGGAATCAAAGTGCAGCTGCCACGTTGGAGAATTTTTCTTTGGAAAATTAAGTGTGTGAGTCCGTGAAGCTTGGGAAGTCCAGCAGCTTTCACATAGGGGGGTAGGGGGCTGTTGGACGTGCATGGGAGCCGCCACTGGCCATTCTCTCAGCTTTATGTTTTTCTTAGGCTTGTGCTTGGTTTTTCTGAAAAAATGTAAAAACTGGAAAGTGTATTCACGCTGTTACACTTTATAGAATGGAAGAACAACACTCTGGGTTTTTCAGTTTTTATGTCTTTCATTTCTTGACTGGAACGTTGTTTTTGGATGATGAATCAAGAGCTAATTTTTACTTCTATTTGCTGACTTACTCATGGCCACTTTATTTTGAGAATGCAACAAGCTGGTAAGTGAAGTGTGTGGATGCACACGGCCCTTTTCATTTTTGCTGGAGAATTCATCTTCACGGTCTGGAGCAGGAAGTAGGGAGCGTACGGTGAAGAAGTGAGTTGGAGTTGGAATGAGAAGCTGATGTGAAGTGAAGCAAGGAAGGAGGCTGCACGGTAGGTAGAAGCGGTGCAGTAGATTGGAAAAGAAAAGAATGGTGATGGTTGATATAGAGTGCACATGGTGACGTGCTGGAATGGAAGATGTGCTGATGTAGGTGCTGGAAGGAGGTGGGCATTTCACTTTGCTGGAACGTGTTGGAGAATTTGGGTGCCACGGCTTGGTTGGAGGAGAATAGAAGATTTATTTATCTTTAGATAGAAGAAGAAGCAAGGTGCACTTTAATTGAATAAAAACAATTGTGTGCAGTATTGGATGTGTGCTGAAACGTGGAGAATGAAATGGGTGCAAGTCTTTTATTTAGTTGAGAGGAAGATTAGGTGGAAGAAGGGAAGCAGTAGGTGTCACGGTGGGGCCATGCTGGAAGAAAAGAGAAGGGCTTTTGATTTATGCAATGAAGGAGTAGATTAGGTAGAAGAGTGATTCACATGAATGTGGGCCATAGTGTGCACGGTGATGGAGCATTTTCAAGAGACTAGAAAGTTTTATTCTCTTTAGTTAATCATTTAAGGAAGATGGTGCAGAGGTGTGAAATTTTTATTTGGAAAAGAAGTGGGATACGTTGGAGATGTGGTGTCACGGTTAAGGAGGCAGTTTTTCTTTATAAGCATTTACAGATTCCAATTGCTCTTGGTAGATGTGTGGGGTCATGGTTAATGGTAGAAAAGTTTTATTTTCTTTTATTTCTTTTGTCTTGGAATATTTTATATTGTATGTTTAAATGCTTTTCTTCTTTTTGATGGTGAATGTGTAGGATAGATGACAATATTGTGCATTTAATGTTTTAGTGTAACCGTTGCATGTTTACAGCTTGAATTGTGTTTGGGTATTTATCTGTTGTAATTTCCATTTCAATGTTTTTATTCATGTTCGGTTGTGTTTAATTCCCAGTTTTAATTTAGTTTATTTCCAATCACAAGAACACTTTCAAAACCCCCCCCCACTACGTGTTTGATCTGAGACTGAACCACAATTTGGTCCTTGAGAGACGACCTAGGAGTCACTTCCTAGTCTATACTGCATTCTTTTATGCACAACTTTTGTGGGAGGTGCGACCCTCTCATCAGGGAGGTTGTTTCTTTGTTCATGTTTCGGTTTTTATGTAGTTTGTTGTGTCTTGTGTACATTTTTGCATGCTTTTCGTGAATTCTGGATTATGATTAGGTTGTCAGTTTTCCTTCACTTCATTGATACTCTGAGATGTTGGATTCCTTGCTTTTCTTTGCTTGGAAGATGATCATGATGGTTGAGAGTTGAATTGATGGTGACCATATTACCTGTGAGATTTGAGCCATTTGATGATCTTTCTTGTGTGTGATATGTCTCTTGATTGCTTGCACATATGTCTTGGCTTGACTCTTTTTGATAATTCTTGATTGATGCGCATGTTTGAAAGTGATAAAGGCAGTTTGTTGTTGAGCCTTTAGAGCCAGATGAGCCTACCCTGTTTTGATCCATTGATAGCCCTTTTGAGCCTATGTTTATCCCCATTTCTTTGTTTTGAAGCTCATACATCAGCCCTAAGTGAAAAAAAAAAACCATTATTACCTTAGCCTTATGGACTTTTGGAGCTTTGGAATTGTTTTGGGAATAAGTGTGGTCTCCTGGGAGTTTCAAAGGAATTGGCTAGTGAGTCCTCTTCTTATCGTGTTTTTGTAAATATGTGGTGTATCTTGTCTCTTGAAATTGTGCTGAATAGAGTAAAGAAAAGAGACAGGATGGAAAAAAAAAAGAGAGAGAACAGAAAAACAGTAAAAAAATGAAAAAAAAAATATAGTGAGTAATTGTGAATAATGGAGTCAAGAAGAGGATGGAATTAGAGGTTGTGGGTGTGTTTGAATGTGTTTACACTTGTTCCCCATTGCTCCTCTATTCCTTATGGTTTGTATCTTCTTATCCAGATATATCCTCCCTTGTCCTTGGCCCCACTACAACCATGAAAAGACCTTTTGATTTGAACATGCGTATGTGCTTGAGTGTTGATATTAGAGGCTTGCCAAGTCTATTTGTGTTTGCTTTCTTGAGTGCATTGAGCGACATTGATTTACCTTAAACACTTGAGAGAAACACTAATTGTGTGCATCTGTGAGGCTATGTTGCTTATGATTCATCTCTTGAACTGATTGACTGTTTTCCTTGTACTGAACTGTGTGGATGATTCTTTGAGTATTTGCTTTCATTGACTCTGTGTGGGATTCTACCTATACCTTTTACTGTCCAGATTTTGTGAGAATTATGCAACTGTGTTTCTATTTTGGAGTCTTTGTTGTCTGTTTGTCGAGTTTGTGTCACTTCCCTGATGTTCTTTGAATTATTCCTTGATTCGCGTCTTGATTTTGCCCAGGAGTGCAAAAGACTAAGTGTGGTCTATTTTGATGAGTCAATATTTTCTTGACTTCACCTAGTTTATTGTGCTAGAATTAATCAGGGAATTGTGCTTAAACGTCTGGTATTTTTCCGTTTTTGCTAATTGTGCCTAATTTGACCAGAAATTCTTATTTTAATTAATTTGAATTATCTGAGTTAATTATTTTCATCATTGATTGCAGGAAACATTTTGGAGATACATTTTGGGACATCAGGAAGAATGCCAAATAAATTCAAGACTCTCCACACAGACATTTTAGAATTAATTAAATTGTAATTCAGTAGTTTAGAATTTTTGAATCAACTCTTACATTTTGGGTCAATTTTTGGTAAAGTAGATTAGGCCCAAAAGTAGAGGTTAGTGACTTGGACCTAGGGTTTTATTGTGTGGACCCCACCATTATTAAAAACAGCCCACACGGCCTTAGGGCAGCCGCCACTAGCCATTTTGCACTCACTCTCTTAGTCTTTGGGTTTCGAGGCTTTTGTTTCTTTTTGGCTGGAAACGCTATTCTCGAATGATGAATGAAAAGCACACTTTCAAATTTTCCATTTCATTTTTCCAAGCGCTGGATTCATGAGCAATGCTTTAATTTTGCTTCCAACAGTGATTTGATTCCAATGGTGATTTTGTTTTGCTTTTAATCATAGATGAGATGGTCCAGCGCTGCACGTTACAGAGAGAATAGTCACGTCCAGGGGCAACATTGGTGTGCACGGTATTCAGCAAGCAGCCCCACTCTTGAATTTCAATCCAGCAATGTCACGTCCAGAGGAAGCACATTCTCATTTCTTTACTTTATAAGCAAGCACGGTGCAGTACATTCATTTTGGTTTTGAAGCGAACGCTGTCACGTCTTGGGGAGCAGCTGCACGCATACGTGGAGTTGGAGAAAGGAAGGAGAGGCATTGATTGATTTTCTTGGAGAATGAAGCATTTGGTGTTACGTTCTGGAAGCAACACACGGGCTTTGAAATAAGCATGGTGATGGCTGGAAGCAAGAAGTGTGTGGTGTCAAGTTGGGAAAGAACGAAACGCACGATCACGGCTGCAGCGAGAAAAGGGAATTGTTTTTCCAATTGATTGAGAATGAAGAAGTGATTTGATGGGAGTAAGCGGTGCACACGGTGACTTGTGAAGACATTCTCAGTTTTTTCTTTGGGAGAAAAACAGGGCAGCCGCACGTTGATAGGTGTCACGGTCGAGCTGGTAGAAGAATCTTTCTTTTCTTTTGGAATAAAGCTCTGCATTAATTTTGGTTTTTGAAGAATAAGAGAACGGTGATGGTTGGAAGAGGTGCACACTAGGATGAGAAACTTCTCTTCCTTTCTTTTAGAATGAAGAAGCGGTGATGGAAAGAAGGAAGTAGCCAACCGCCACCCACATGGCACTAGCTCTAGATTCTAATTGCATTTTTCATTTGGTTTTGTCCACGGAAGAACAAAGAGCTGGAACATGCGGTCATTAGATGGTACGCAGCTGTCAGTCCACCAAGGGAGGAGAATTCGTTTTTTTTGCTTTTAGAAATGAACTTATTCATTTCGGCTTGAAGAGATATGCGGGTATTTGTTTTCACAAAGGGAAGTTGAATGTTTTCTTATAGAAGAGGTGTATAAGGTGATTTAATTTGGAGCGGTGCATTCAACTTTTAAATTGGTGTCTTCATTCTCGGTGTGCATTTAATTGTTTAGTTCAATGTTGCACGTTTAATTTGATTTAAGCATTTTTCATTTTAATGTTCTCTATTTTTCTTGGTTGTGATATTTTAGTTATGATGTTAGTTTAACTGTTTTAATCCTGTGTTTATAGTTGTGTTTTAAATTTGAGTTCAATTACATTCACAAACCTTTCACAACCCCCCCCCCTATGTGTTTGACTTGAGACTCGAACCATATTTGGTCCTTGAGAGACAACCTAGGAGTCACTTCCTAGCTTATACTGCATTAATTTTGCAATCAACTTTTGTGTGAGGTGCGACCCTCTCAACACGCAGTCATCCATGTTTGAATATATGATTTTTTGAAATCTAATGTGTTTCCAGATGGTTGAATGGTCTGAGGTTCAAGAAAGCCATAAATTGACGCCCGACCTGATTCAACTACGATGGTGTCCATGTACCTGTAAGAATAAAGTTAAGTATATTTATTAAAAAGTAATAATAGTAATATACAAATTGGAAAATAACAAATAAAAAACTTACATGCACCATAGTTGTATGCATGAAATGTTGAGCATTTTTTATCCACCAATGATCTCATAAACATCATTGAAATTAATATACAATGGAACATGGCACTCGAGGCTAAATGTTCTTAACTCCCACAGCATCTCTACCGGTGCTCTTCTCAACTTATTTAATTTGGAGGTCAATATGGATATAGCATCATGGTCTTTTGCTTCCTCATGAGCCTCGTTCACAGGTTGAGCAATTGGTTGTTTCTCAAGATGGTAGACCTGCAACTCACATTTACAAAAGTTAGGAATCGTTTAATTATAACTTGAAGATTTAAGATAATAAAAAGAAGAATATAATACCGCTGGTGGGCCAAAATATGGCATGATCATAGCCTTAGGCCAAGCTATAAATGTGCCTAAGGCTTGCCGGACGAATTACATTTCACATATAGGCAATGACACTCGAGCCTGGGGGTCTCTTGAATCATCAATCATTACCCGCGCGTGAGTGGGCAATAAAGGAGCACCATGAATGGTATGGCCTCCTAAAATATGTCGTCCTACAGCCACTACATGCAGAGGATCTTTATCAACCAAAAACACATACTTAATATTGTAATCAGTACGATTTGCAGTAGAGCATGAGCCTTTGGTGCTCACACGAGGTGCAGTAGGATCATCTGTAAGGGCGTCCTCTTGCTGTGACTGTTGTTGTTGCTCTTGTTGTTGTTGTTTTTGCTGTTGTTGGGTGATCATCGTAAGTTTTTCTTCGAGCATTCTAAAGCGTTCACTGATGACAAATTTATGAACACCGAAATACGGCGCCACAAACATGTTGAACAATCGGCAAGTATGACCGAATCGTTTCAAGTAATAAACTCGGTAAGACCAAGTATCGTTCTCCCAAAGGACTCACGGCCTAGCTTAGTTATGTGATTCGTTGATTATTTAAGACTTAAGAACGAAATAATTGGAGTTTACTATGCAAAAGACGAAAAAATAAACATGTATGCATGAGGTTGATCAATGGCTAAAACAAAATACAAAAACTTTCAATGGAATATATGGATGAGTATGTTGTTGGGGTTTATCAATTTTATCTTATCCACTCTCATATATTTTAGGAATTCAACATTCTTTTCATCACTGTTAATGCCACTCTCTAAATTACCTTGCAAGAAGGCCTATCCCTAATTACGAGTTCATACAATTCCTAGCATTCCTAATAATTAGTTCTTCGAGTGCAGGAGCTTAACGACAACCAATATACTATTGGGAGAAATTCCCCGGATTTAGACTTCCCCATACGTTCCCGTATCGACAAAACCAATAATCATGCATTGAATGAGTTAAACAAAGCAAGCATTGAGCAAAGAGGAAAAACCCTAACTAATGATGAAAGAAAGCATAGGTCTTAAATAAAAGATATAAACACAAATTCCGTATATGAGAGTTTCACAAGACTACATTGATTCCCCAACAACAATACAAGGTTTAGTTCACCATATTCATGGTGAAACTAGGTGAACAATAATGAAAGAATGAAAGATAGAACCCTAGAAAGGTGAAGAGGTAGCTTGAGCATCCAAGATCCTCCTTCAAAGGGGTGGAAGAGAGAGTGTTTGCTTCGTTTCTGCCAAAGATACAAACCCTAGGACGTCCTAAAGCTTATATACTATTCTAAAATTACAGAAAATTTAGGCCCAAGCCCATAAGTGTGCCGCTCAGCGGTAAAGTGCCGCTCGCGGTAAGTGCGTGAGTTGGTTTCTTCCCTTCAGCAGCCATTTTGCCCCTCGGCGGATATCCCGTGAACTCCTGAGTGCCGCTCAGCGGTAAACTGCCGCTGAGCGGCAGTTGCGGCTTCTCCTTTTGCACTTTTTGATGTCTTTTCTGATTCCATCTCTCTCCTTCTTCACTTCTTTCACTAAATTCACCTTAAAACCTGCACAAAAACACTGAAATCAAGCATAAACCTATCCAGCTCTCTTATTTATGAAAATATGAATAAAAGCATGATTTCAAGCTAGTTTCTAAGTGTTAAAGGTTGCTTTTAGTATCAATTTTAAGCGTGAAAATAACAGTTTTTCAACTGTTATCATTCACCCATGCTTTCCTCTAATTCGACTTGCACCTGTTGCCTGATGCTACTAACCATTTCCTGAGTCACAACTTTTGTGCTTCTTGGTTTAGGGCCAAAGTAGTCCCTCAATCCAATAGCTCCTCCAACACCACACCCACGACCTGGACGGTCTAACCGACCTATGGTTGCTACTAAGAGGTCCTCCCTACCTTGTGCCGCAAATGTGCCTTGACTCTGTTGGTCAACCAAGTCATCCTGCATATCATAATGAAGCTAGACACATTAAAATGTTTGTTACATAATTTTTTAAGAACTATGGTAATCAGTTAAAAGTTTCCACTTACAATTCTTTGGGATATCTCCTAAGCAGACTGGGATGTAAACTGGCCAATGGACTTTGTCCGTTCAGCCTTCACAATTCATATTTGGCTAGTAGAGGTGCTAGATCAGGTGACTCAAGACCTAACTGCTCAGCGTGAAGTTTTCTCAACTTTTTCTCTAATAACGCATAACCACCACGTGATAGTACATGTGGTGTATCATTAAGGTTCTACCTCTACCGGGCGACTATCATTTTCACCTATGAAAAAATGAAAATCATTAAGCATAAATCACAAATTAACATCTTGTGTGACTAGGGAAAAATATTAAAAAACATACCTGCCACTCAGGAGTAAGTCTAGATTCTTCCTCCACAGTTATTTTATATTTTGTACAAGGAGTGTCGTTCTATTTAGAGCCAAAGACGTATTGACGTGTGATGAGTGCATATTTATGCCCACATTTATGCTTTAAAATTAAATTTTTGATGAAACTCATGTGCTTGAATGATTCATTTATAGAGGATTTATGATGATTTGATATATTGCGTTTGGAATTAAAAGGGACTTAAAAAGTGATTTTAATGGCATAAATTATTCTTGGAAATTCTTACGTTTAATTGTGCAGCTGAAATTATAAGTTTTATTGGTCCAAATAGCAATTCAAAGCCCAAAATTAGGTTTTATTTGGAAAATAATGTACAGATGGGCCAAACAAACAAACTTTACCCTTGCCCCTCCTCAAATCCCTACATACACTCCTATTTCTGAAACAAGCCAACAACCAAGCCCAAGCACTAAGCCTTTTCTCCTACACCCCTAAATTTTCCTACCCATACCCCTCCTACCTCTAACTAGTTAGACTTCACTTCATTCATTCATTCACCACTTCTCTCTCTCTCTTATTTCATCTTGTATTCAACTCCATTCATGGAGAGTTAAGCATCTAGGGTTATTCTATTGTAATTCCATTATGGATTCTGAGGTTAGATTGAGTTAATGCAATTGTTTATTTTGATTATTGATTTAAGTTGTTCTCTCTCTATGTCTTTCATCTCTCTATGAAATTAAAAGCAAAGATTTTTGCATCATAATGTGTTTGAATCTACATGCATATTGCTTATATGAGTTCTAGGGTTTCTAGGTTTAATTGAGAATCTACTTTGATTTAATTTAGAAACTTTCATATGATTAAATGATTTTTACTATCAATTGAGAATGTACTTTGATTGGTAGTAATAATTTCAACTATAATCAATTGAGAATTTACTTTGATTGATTAGTTTTTAATTTGGTTATGCAATTTAAGAATAGACATGGTTAAACACAATAGGATTTGATTGAGAATGTACTTTCGTTGAATTCATTGTGAATAATCTAGAAAGGTTTTGCATTTGATTGAGAATTTACTTTGGTTAAGTACATGATCACTCTCAAATTAATTAAGAATGTACCTTAATTAATTTGAAACTTAAATAATAATCAATTGAACAATTATCTGTGAATAACCGATGATGAATCTATCATGGAAAAGCAGTGGAATTAGCCTATTTCATTATAATCATTTTTAAGTTTCTTGTTATTTAAACCTTCTTCAAACATCATTTTTATTCTTGAACATTGCATTGCATTCATAAGATTCAAATATTAAAAGGCAATTCCGTATTCGTCGGGAGACGACTTAGGGTTACTTTAACCTTATCTACTTTCTTGAATACTACTTGCAATACTGAAGTTTCTTTGAAAAATAGTATTAATTTGATAGCTTCAACGACAACCTATCAAATTTGGCGCCGCTGTCGGGGAGTACGGTTAGTATTTTGAATATTTTTATTTTTATCTTTATTTTTTTAACGCACATACATTTAATTTAATTTGAGTTATTTTGTAGTCTTTAGTCATTATTGTTTTAGCAAAAAAATCTTTGTTCTTGTTTTAGTGAAGAATTTCTCTTGAGAAATACTTAAGGCTAGTTTGAATACACTCTAGGTAGTAAAGACTTGGTACTTAAGTTGTCCATTGTGACGCACCTCTCTTTCTTGGGAGTGGACCCAACAAGTCTCTCTGATCTCTTATTTGAAATCTTTCTCTAAAGCAAGACCAAAAGAAAAAGAGAAGTAACAAAAAAACAACTTCAAGCAGATTGCGTAGTGCATGACCAGAGCTAACCCGGGAGAATTTTATCAAATTAACCCAGAAGTCGAAAGGAATTTGCGTAAGCTACGGGAACACTTCTTACATCTGAAATTGGGGTGTTCTACTGAGGGAACACTTCTTACATTTGAAGCCATACCACCTTCATTATCTCCAGTTATAAACATAGCATCTAATCCTTTACCTGATCCTAACCCAAACAATATGGCACAAAGAACCATCAGACAGTTAGCCACCTCCTAGAATACAATTATCCGAAGTAACATTGAATACCCTAATAAGGAGTGGGAGTTGAGACCTGACCTGTTAAATGCCTTACCAAAGTTTAATGGGTTATCAAGGAAGAATCCACATAAGCACTTGAGACAATTTCACATGTTGTGTGAAAACTTTAGATCTCCCGGGATCACAATAGAGAGCCTTAAAATGAGAGCTTTTCCTTTTACTCTTTAAGGAGCAGCTCAAGATTGGTGGTATTATCTCTCTGCACGTATTACAAATTGGGAAACTATTGAAAGACTCTTTCTTGATAAGTATTTTCCTCCATCTAGATTATCAGCTATCCGCAGAGAAATTCAAGATATAAGACAAAGAGATAAAGAAAATCTTAGTGAATATTGGGAAAGATTCAAGAAACTATGTTCTTCATGCCCTCAACTCCAAATTGAAGATTTTATTCTAAGCTTTTATGAAGGCTTAAGTCCTACTGATAGGTCATGGGCAGATACTGCAAGCAGAGGATCTTTCTTAGACAGGTCACCAAAAGATGGTATAGATCTAATAGAACAGAAGGCAGTAGACAATCAACAATATGGCACATGAGAAAATTCAGTTGCTTTGCTGAAGGGAGTGCATGAAATTGAAAATGGTGCAGTTGATGGGAAGAAGATAGATGAAAGATTAAATAATCTAGAAAGCAAACTCGATCAGATTGCAAGCTTGTTTAAAACCTCAACTCCACAAATTGCTAAGAAATGTGGAATATGCATTTCAATTGACCATTATACTGATGAATATCCTAGCTTGGTGGAAACCACTATGGAAAACTCATCTCAAGCTTTTGCTGCAAACATGATCGGAGGAAATAAACCATACCAGAATTATCATGACTCATCCTTCAATATGTATCAACAGAATAAACAACCTTATGTTCCACCTCAACAAAGGCAGCAACCTCAACCTGAAATGTCACTACAAGATTTAATGAAAACAATACTTGAGAAAAATTCAAAAATCAAGAAATCAATTGTAGAGTTGACTCAAAGGGTGGAAAAGTTAGAGGCTAAGGAGTCAAATAAACTACCTGCACAAACAGTGATCAACCCGCAAAATGTAAGTGCTATTACTTTGAGAACGAGTAAGCAAGTAGAAGGCCCTGAAGGAGCTCAAGAGGATGAAGATAAGGAGAAAGAAGAAGCACATTGATGACAATGGAGGACCAAGTGAACCATCACCTGAGACTACCACTGATAAATCCAAGTTAGTATCCTCTAACTCTTCTTCTAAAAATTCTTCTTCATCTTATTCTCCACCTCCTCCATAAATAAATAAATTGTACAAGTAATTAAAATAATGCTAAGACACCTATTTATCCCATATACCTTCGTTGTGATCACATCGAGTTGCATGTATTTCATTGGGTACATCATCGACCTTATTTTCAATGGTTCTTGATGAGAAGGAATTTGTCTCAAGTATATATAGAAAGTCTTCATCATCAGTTGTGTGCATGGCTCTGCCCTCCAATACCATTGACCATTTATGATTCACTGGGTCAGTGACATAGAATAGTTGTCGTGCTTGACTAGCCATAATAAATGGTTGATCCGTGTAACTCATTTTGTTAAGATCCACCAAAGTGAATCCAAGGTTTTCTGTCACCACACCAGAATTACTGTCAACCCATTTACACTTGAAAATTGGAACTCTAAAAGTGACATAATCAATTTCTCAAATTTCTTGTACTATTCCAAAATAACTGATTGATGCTGTAATTGGATTCTTATCCTTGGAACTGGAAAAGTGTACGGCCTCAGCTTGTACGGTAACTCCACTATTTTGAACTCTACTTTTATCGTCTTCCTCCTTTGAATAGAACAAGTAATTGTTTATGTAATAGTCGTCGAAAGTGATCACATCAGTGTTAGGTCCACGAGCTAGTCTCAATAGATTTTTAGAAACATTCGGAGTCGCATAAATCTTTTTCTTAAACCAAGCTAAAAAGGATTTATTATGTTCATTAAGTGTCCACTTTTCACTCATACGTAGATGTGTTGACTTAATTTCATCAATGTGTCGTGAAATGTAAGGAATAACGTCCTCTGTGTTGTTTAAAATGTACAAATGTGCTTGATTAACTTCTTTTCCACTAACACTTTCAATCCTTACTCCTCAAACTCCCTTTCCTTCACTATGTTTTCATGTCTTTTCTTTCGAAGTCTTATCGGGTCACAACTTGGCATATAACTTGAGCAGAATTCAATGGCTTCCTTTGCAATGTAGCACTCTATAATCGAAGCTTCCGGTCACAATTGATTCTTAACATATCCCTTTATGATCTTCATGTATCTTTCAACAGGGTACATCGACCTCAAGAAAACCGGCCCACATATTCGAATCTATCTGACTAGATGGACAATCAAATGAACCATGATATCACAAAATGAGGGTGGGAAATACATTTCCAATTGGCACAATAGTCTGATGGCCACATTTTGCAAATTATTTAATTGTCGAGGATCAACAACTTTCTTGCAAATGGCATTGAAAAATAAACTCAAACGTGAGAGAATACCTCTACCAGAGGCAGGTAATATGGCTCGAATAGCTAATGGTGAAAGTTGTTGCATTAAGACATGACAATCGTGAGACTTTAAACCAACCAACTTCAAATCTTTCATAGAAACAAGGCTACTATAATTCGACAAATAACCTTGTGGAACCTTCACACTATGTAAACATTGACAAAAAAATTGTTATTCTTTTTTTGAAAGAGTGTGACAAGCTGAAGGAAGACAGGTGCGTCTTCCTATGGATTGCGGATGTAACTCAAAATGGATTCCCATGTCAACCAAGTCTTGTCGTGCTTTTAGTCCATCTTTTGTCTTTCCTTTAACGTTTAGTGAATTCCCAACAACACTATCACATACATTTTATTCAACATGCATCACGTCTATGCAATGTCGCACATCAAGTTTACACTAATGTGGAAGATTGAAGAATATTGATCGCTTTTTCAAAATGTTTTTCTCAACGGTCTTCTTTTTATGTTTTCCGAAGACAACATCAATGTTCCTCACCTGGTCCTATACTTCTTCCCCATTACGTGGTCTACACACTACATCATCCTCAGGATTCCATTAAAGGCTTTTTTCAATCTACGGTAAAGGTGATTTCGAGGAAGGAATCTTCGGGGTCTTGTGTACACAGTTTTCTACCCATGCTTCAGTTGAAGATAACTAGTATTTTCTTCACAAATTAGACATGCGAAATTACCTTTAACACTATAACCACTCAAGTTCCTATATGCTGGGAAATCATTTATCGTGCAAAACAACATTGCACGCAAACGAAAGTTTTCTTCTGAATATGAATCGAAGACCTCGACGCCCTCTTCCCACAACATTTTTAAATCGTCAATTAACGGTGTTAGATAAACATCAATGTCATTTCCAGGTTGTCTAGGACCTGATATCATCATAGACAACATCATGTATTTTCTCTTCATGCACAACATAGGAGATAGATATTAAATCATAAAAATAACTTGCCATGAACTATGTTTGCTACTTGAGTTGCCATAAGGATTCATATCATCGGTAGCAAGTGCAAGTCTTAAGTTTCTCGGCTCTGCACTAAATTCAGGAAATGTGCCATCAATGTTCTTCCATTGTGGGGAATCGGCTGGGTGTCGAAGAAGATTATCATATTTTCTTCCATCAACGTGCCACATAAGATTCTTCACATCTTCTTTAAAAGAAAAAAATCGTTTCAACCTAGGTACTATAGGTAAATACCACATGACCTTAGCCGGTGGACCTTCATTGTGTTCATCGTTATTTCTATCAAGTTTCTTCTTAAATCGTGAAGAACCACACGTCAGACACACCTTTATTGAAGCATACTAATCTCTATACAATACACAGTCATTGGGACATGCATGTATCTATTGGTATTCCAAACCCATTGAACATAGAATTTTCTTCGCATCGTAATTACGGATAGGTAACGTGTTATTTTCTGGTACCATCTCCTTCAGCAACTCCAACAATTTCGTGAAACTTTTATCAGACCATCCGTTTCTTGCTTTCAAACAAAACAATTTCAAAGTAGCCGATAACCTTGTAAAATTCATGCATCCTGGATACAACTCTTGCTCCGAGTTGTTCTTAAGACTATTGTATAAATGAGCTCTTCCAAAATTTTCTTCGCCAACGTCACGTACCATTTCATCTAAATGATCACTCATCCATTCGTCGATGTAATCTGGACCTCTTAAAGTTGTTGGCTTATATAATACTTCCCCATGCCAAGTCCAAACTGTATAACTTCTCATTATTCCATAGATGAACAGATGATCATGGATATTGTCCAAGTCTTCATATACTTGATTCAGATAATGAACACAAGGGAAAAATATGCTTTGTTCACTCGTTTTGCATGTTGTTTAGCATATTGTATGAACTCAGAAACCCCTCGCTCATACTCTTCACTAATACAACGCTGGTGAATCCAACTTCAATCCATACTACTACACTGAATGAAAAGAATCCACGGAAAAAAAAACTAACTTACATAGAGAAACAAAAATAAATACCTATCATACATTGAACGAAAAAAATAAAGTATCATAGTATACGTACACGAACACAAATATCTATTGTTATACATATATCATACGTCCAGAATCGACAAATACGAACACATATATCATACGTAAGAGATATTGAAGGAAAAAAAAATTAAACTCCAAATCGTGTCACTAGAGAAGATGACTAAGTTCGCTGACAACGAACGAACACAGATATAATACGTTGAAGGAAAAAAAACTATCATAGTATCATTATACATATAGATATCATATGTCCAGAATCGACAAACACAACACAAACACGATCACATAAAACATACGTAAGAGTATTTTAAGAAAAAAAAAACATACTTCAAATGGTGTCACTAGAGAAGATGACGAAATTCGCTGACCTCGTATGGAAAACAACCTAAAGATAAACGAAAAACAATCTGTCAACCTTAGGAATGAGAACCAAATGACATTACAAAGACAAAAACGACTTAAAAATAACCTTCTTTCTTTATCGTAGTCGTCCATCAAGAAGAAAGTTCAAGCAGAAATGGAACCGCGAACAAACAGTGAGATTGTGTTTTGTTCTTACATTCAATAAAAAACTTTCACGTCGTATACAACAAAAATTTGACGTTATGTTTAAAAACAACGTCGAAGTCCTTAACCATTCGACGTTTTCTCTTAAAACAATGCACCTTTTTTATTAATTTTGTCTAATAAATTGCAAAAGGGTACATCAAATTTGAAGGGGCTTGGACGTAGTATTGGAAGCCACAAGTTTGTACCCTTTTATTTCTTTTTAGTTTTTTCTTTTAAACACGAGAGCATTAATAGAAGGTCGAGTTCTGTTGGAATTCGACGTTTTGTTCTTCCACTGAAAAGTACCATACTTTCAGATCTTTTTTTTTCTGCCCTCCAATAGAACGTCATAGCCTGCTGGGCTGGGGCATGAAGGGAATCAAAGTACTTGGGAGCATGAATTGTGTGCTTAATAGAACGTCGTATTCGGTGGGGCTTCGATGTTTTATTCTTCCAATAATAGCAAATTGTGGCGCTCTTATGATTATTTTTTCTTTAAAATCAAACATGAAATTTTTTCTCTTTACTTCTTCCTTAATCGATTCAAGTTAGCAATGTACTGAAATTTGTACTTTTAAACCAGTGATCAGTTTTCGATCAATATCAGAACAACATAACCTTATCTTTTCAACTAGATTGAGGGTTAGTCCACATAACAATGCAATTAACATTCACAATTCACATATTGTTTACTAAAATAAATTTTCATTTCATTTCAAAATAAAACCAAAGTAGTACATAAAACCAGAGGTGACTTAATGCCATGATTTCAAAATATAAAACAAAAATCCATGATGTGGGCTGTCGCGACCCATACAAATTTGATTGCATATAAGGAATGCAGTATAGCTAGGAATTGACTCCTAGGTCGTCTCTCAAGGACCAATTTCGCGGTTTGAAAATCGAGTCCAACACAAAAAAGGGGGTTTGAAAAGGTTTTGCAAAAATTAAAGAACTCAATAAAGACACAGATGTAAACAAACTAATTTAAACTAGCGTGGTAATTAAACTAGCACTATTAAAAGCCTTAGACAACATTCAAACATCAAACACTGTTACAAACTGATAAACAAACACAGTTAAGAATAATTGAATGCAACACTAACTCAAACATATAAACTCAACCTATTAATTAAATTAATTAAAAACCAAAGAAACCAACAAGCCCAATTTAATCCCAGCAAATTACTTGTCATAATGGCAATTAACAAATGAATTTAAAAGTCTAATTGGCCAAAGAAAGAGCACATGGGCGTGAGTCGCCATGCACCCAAGTCAAACTTCAATTTCACCTTAAATAAGCCACAAAATGTGTTGACTTCTTCTCCCATGTGCACCATTTTTCAAGAAATTAAGCATGTGCCTTCCACACTCTCCAAGACCATCCCCTCTCTCCTTTCATGCAGCAAATAAATGATTTTATACACCAAAGCACACAATTTATGTGAACCACCAAGTGGAAATGCCCAAGAATGCTTCAAAGACCAATGTGCAAATGGAAGATACCATGGGTGCTCCTACAAATGTGCCAAGTAAGCTAAATCAAATGAAAACAAACTACAAAAACCTCCATGTCTCATTGCAATTCACGGCTGGAACAAGGAAAGGCCAAATTTCAAAATGGAAACATTCCTTGGGTCAACACAAGCATCTTTTGTGTTGGTCCAAAAGTGGTAAAAATTAAATGAAGCAATTTCCTCTCTCTTACAAACACCAAACGGTTTTTCTTCAAGATTTATGCATCCAAAAGCTTTCTTCCACTCTTCAATATAGAGAACAACTTCAAGAAACCATAGTTAAAGTTGCAAATGAACACAAGAACAAAAAACCCAAACTTCTACTCATCGACCCATCTTCAACACTACCATTTCTTCAAGTTTCTTTGCAAAAACGAAAATAATACTTAAACCATCAATTCCAGTTCTGTACAGCCTCCATCACATCACCAAGATTTGATCCCAACCTAGTCTCAAGCATCAAAACCGAAAAATGCAAGAAAAGAGTTAAACCCACAACACCCACACATCATCTTAAGCTCTCTTCAACCTAAAACTACATAGAACTCCATTTTTATCATCCAACCATATAGAATGAGATAAAAACCGAGAGGAACAACAGAAAAGGGAGAGGAAACGAAATATAGAGTTACTCAAACCCAACATCCGCCATGGAAATGCAAAGACAAGCTCCAAAACTCAAACTCCAAGCATCAAGAACAAGCAATGGAAGTGGAAATGAATAGTTTTTCACCACCAATAAGCTAAGACAACCAAGAGTAAGTTAAGAGAAGAAGAAAATATGCATCTTGGTCATTGAAATGGCCAAAACGGAGACACCCAAGTCAAGCTCTCCATAAGATTGTTCATACAAGAAACCCTAAGAGAGAAAAAAGCTCAAAACATGAAAAAAATGAAGTGTGTAAGAGTGTCCCCCCCGTGTGTGGTTGGCCAAGGCTCTCTAAAATGCTGAGAGTTTTCTTCCAAAATGGGGTCGACAATCAATTAAAAAGGAACATGTCCTACAGATGGTTTTTTTTTTAACAAATTGCCTCTAAAAGGTCCAAAACACCTAATTCTAATTAAGGGTTTCTAGAAAACGAAATTACAACTTTAATTAGAATCTAAATGACTAAATGTTGAGCCTTTAAGTGTGTCACACCATATCCCAATGCTCCAGATGATGTTTCCACAACTTCCCTGCAACCAGAAATGCACTTAATCAGCTCAGAAAACCCAAATTAGCACAATTACGAATTTCCGACCAAATTAAGCAGAATTCGGAAAACGGGGAAATAACAGACAATCAAACACAATTCCCTGGTTTATTTAAGTGCAATAAACTAAATATAGTTCAATAAATAACGACTCATCAAAATAGACCACACTTAGTGTTTTGCACTCTTGGGCAAAACAAAGACGAAAACTAGGGAACTACTTAAACATCAGGGAGGTGACATAGACTCGACAGACAGACAACAAAGACTCCAAAATAGAAACACAGTTGCACTATTCTCCCAAAATCTGGACAGTAAAAGGTATAGGCAGAATCCCACACAGAGTCAATGAAAGCAAATACTCAAAGAATCATCCAAACAGTTCAGTACAAGGAAAACATTCAATCAGTTCAAGAGATGAATCAAAAGCAACAGAGCCTCATAGATGCACACAATCAGTGTTTCTCTCAAGTGTTTAAGGTAAACCAATGTCACTCAATGCACTCAAGGAAGCAAACACAAATAGACTTGGCAAGCCTCTAATATCAACACTCAAGCACATACGCATGTTCAAATCAAAAGGTCTTTTCATGGTTGTAATGGGGCCAAGGACAAGGGAGGATATATCTGGATAAGAAGCTACAAACCATAAGGAACAGAGGAGCAATGGGGAAAAGTGTAACCACATTCAAACACACCCACAACCTCTAATTCCATCCTCTTCTTGACTCCATTATTCACAATTATTCACAATTTTTTTCCTTTTTTTTTCCATCCTGTCTCTTTTCTTTACTCTATTCAGCACACAATTTCAAGAGACAAGATACACCACATATTTACAAAACACACGATAAGAAGAGGACTCACTAGCCAATTCATCTGAAACTCCCAGGAGACCATACTTATTCCCAAAAGTTCCAAAGCTCCAAAATTCCCTAAGGCTAAGGTAATAATGTTTTTTCACTTATGGCTGGTGTATGAGCTTCAAAACAAAGAAATGGGGAAAAGCATAGGCTCAAAAGGGTTATCAATGGATCAAAACAGGGTAGGCTCATCTGGCTCTAGAGGCTCAACAACAAAATGCCTTTATCACTTTCAAACATGCGTATCAATCAAGAATCATCAAAAACAGTCAAGCCAAGTCATATGTGCAAGCAATCAAGAGACATATCACACACAAGAAAGATCATCAAATGGCTCAAATCTCACACAGGTAATATGGTCACCATCAATTCAACTCTCAAACATCCTGATCATCTTTCAAGCAAAGAAAAGCAAGGAATCCAACAAATCAGAGTATCAATGAAATGAAGGAAAACTGACAACCTAATCACAATCCAGAATTCACGAAAAGCATGCAAAATTGTACACAAGACACAACAAACTACATAAAAATCGAAACATGAACAAAGACACAACCTCCCTTATTAGACCACACTTAAACGACACAATGTCCTCAGTGTGTCTGATGACGAATTTATGAACACCGAAAAACAGCGCCAAAAACTTGTTTAACAATCGGCAAGTGTGACCGAATCGTATCAAGTAATAAAACTCGGTAAGACCACGTATCGTTCTCCAAAAGGACTCACTGCCTAGTTAGTTATATGATTTGTTGATTATTTAAGACTTGCTAACAATTGATTGTAGGTTTTAAATGCAAGAGACAATAATTAAATATGTATGCATGAATTTGATCAATGGAAAAGAGGAATACAAACACTTTAATGAATTAGATGGATGAGTATGTTGTTGGGGTTATCAATTTCATCGTATCCACTCTCATATACTTTTAGGAATTCATCATTCTTTTCATCAATGCTAATGCCACTCTCTAAATCACCTTGCAAGAAGACCTATCCTTAATTACGAGTTCATACAATTCCTAGTATTCCTAGTAATTAATTCTTAAGTGTAGAAGCTTAACGGCAACTGATATGCTATTGGGAGAAATTCCCCAGATCTAAATTTCCCGTACGTTCCCATATCGGCAAAATCAATAATCATGGCAATGAATGAATTAAACAATGCAAGCTTTAAGCAAAGAGGAAAAACCCTAACTAATGATGAAAGAAAGCATGTATCTTAAAATAAGATGTTAAAACACAAATTCCATATATGAGAGTTTCAAGGGACTACATTGATTCCCCAACAACAATACAAAGTTTAGTTCACAATATTCATGGTGAAACTAGATGAACAACAATGAAAGAATGGAAGAGATAGAAAAACTCTAGAAAAAGAAGAGGATAGTCGTCACCATCTCCCAATGTACCCCCAAGGGCTGAAAAGTCTGCTTCTGCTTCCTCCCAGCCAACGATACAAACCCTAGGACGTGCTAAAGCTTATATACTATTCTAAAAATACAAAAAATAAGGCCCCAGCCCAAAAAAGTAACTGAAAACCGGTTCAAGCCCACTTAGAATGGCGCTCAACAGTATTTTACCACTGAGTGGTAATAGCGCATGATCCATTTTGCCCCCAACCGTTGTTTTTGCCCCTAAGCGGTGACTTTTCTGTATTCTGGTTGACTTTTCTGGTTGACTCGTTGACTTTTCTGGTTTCTGGTTGACTTTTCAGCATTCCAATCATTCGGTACTTCAATTCTTCTTTCAAATCATTCAATTAGCCTACAAAATCAAGAGAATCTTGCACAAAACCATTAAATTCACTTTTAACTCTCTTATTCACAAAACTAAAGCAAAAATATGAGTTGAAGCTAGTTTTTAAGTCTTAAAGGTTGCTTTTGGTATCAATTTTAAGCACAAAAACAACGCGTTTTCAACCGTTATCAGTTATCAATTTCATCTTATCCACTCTGATAAAATTTTAGGAATTCATCATTTTTTTCATCAATGTTATTTCCACTCTCTAAATCACCTTGCAAGAAGGCCTATCCTTAATTACGAGTTCATACAATTCTTAGCTTTCCTAATAATTAATTCTGAAGCGCATAAGCTTAACGGCAACCAACCCTTATATTCCTATGTCTAGGCAGTATGCTATTGGGAGAAATTCCCCGGATCTAGATTTCCCTGTACGTTCCCATATCGACAAAATCAATAATCATGGCAATGAATGAGTTAAACAATGCAAGCTTTAAGCAAAGAGGAAAAACCATAACTAATGATGAAAGAAAGTATGTATCTTAAAATAAGATGTTAAAACACAAATTCCATATATGAGAGTTTCAAGGGACTACATTGATTCCCCAACAACAATACAAAGTTTAGTTCACCATATTCATGGTGAAACTAGATGAACAATAATGAAAGAATGGAAGAGATAGAAAAACCCTAGAAAGAGAAGAGGATAGCCGTCACCATCTCCCAATGTACCCCCAAGGGCTGAAAAGTGTGTTTATGCTTCCTCCCAGCCAACGATACAAACCCTAGGACGTGCTAAAGCTTATATACTATTCTAAAAATACAAAAAATAAGGCCCCAGCCCATAAAAGTAACTGAAAATCGGTTCAAGCCCACTTAGAATGGCGCTCAGCGGTATTTTACCACTGAGCGGTAATAGCGCATGATCCATTTTGCCCCCAGCTGTTGTTTTTGCCCCTCAGCGGTGACTTTTCTGTATTATGGTTGACTTTTCTGGTTGACTAGTTGACTTTTCTGGTTGATTGGTTGACTTTTCTGGTTTCTGGTTGACTTTTCAGCATTCCAATCATTCGGTACTTCAATTCTTCTTTCAAATCATTCAATTAGCCTACAAAATCAAGAGAATCTTGCACAAAACCATTAAATTCACTTTTAACTCTCTTATTCACAAAACTAAAGCAAAAATATGAGTTGAAGCTAGTTTCTAAGTCTTAAAGGCTGCTTTTGGTATCAATTTAAAGCATAAAAATAACGGTTTTTCAACCATTATCAGTTATCAATTTCATCTTATCCACTCTCATAAACTTTTAGGAATTCATCATTTTTTTCATCAATGTTAATGCCACTCTCTAAATCACCTTGCAAGAAGGCCTATCCTTAATTACGAGTTCATACAATTCTTAGCTTTCCTAATAATTAATTCTGAAGCGCATAAGCTTAACGGCAACCAACCCTTATATTCCTATGTCTAGGCAATATGCTATTGGGAGAAATTCCCCGGATCTAGATTTCCCCGTACGTTCCCATATCAACAAAATGATTAATCATGGCATTGAATGAGTTAGAGAATGCAAGCTTTAAGCAAAGAGGGAAAACCCTAACTAATGATGAAAGAAAGCATGTATCTTAAAATAAGATGTTAAAACATAAATTCCATATATGAGAGTTTCACAAGACTACATTGATTCCCCAACAACAATACAAGGTTTAGTTCACTATATTCATGGTGAAGCTAGATGAATAATAATGAAAGAATGAAAGAGATAGAAAAACCCTAGAAAGAGAAGAGGAGAGCTGTCACCATCTCCCAATCTACCCCTAAGGGGTGAAAAGTGTGTTTCTGCTTCTTCCCAGCCAAAGATACAAACCCTAGGAAGACCTAAAGCTTATATATTTTTCGTAACAATACAAAAAATTAGGCCCAAGCCCAAAATAGTGCCGCTCAGCGGTAAACTACCGCTCATCGGTAAGTGCGTGAGTTCAATTCTTCCCCTCAACGGCATTTCCAACCCTCAGCGTGGCCAACGTGGGTTCCTCAGTGCCGTTCAGCGTTAAACTGGCGTTGAGCGGTACTTTCGGCTTCTCTTCTTTTGCACTTTTTGATGTCTTTTCTCATTCCATCTCTATCCTTCTTCACTTTTTTCACCAAATTCACCTTAAATCCTGCATAAAACACTGAAATCAAGCATAAACCTGTCCAGCTCTCTTATTTCTAAAAATATGAACAAAAGCATGATTTCAAGCGAGTTTCTAAGTGTTAAAGGTTGCTTTTAGTATCAATTTTAAGCATGAAAATAACAGTTTTTCAACTGTTATCAGTGTCACAATCAGGAGATCAAACAATCAGAACAATCATCAGATATCGACAAAGTGCAATAAAAGTGAGTAGGGAAGGAGAAAATAAACTCCCTGAGTTAGATGGGAGGGTAGGTGGGGTGGACCAAAGACGTCTCCTCCACCACTACATCTAACAAAGAAGGATTGCTGAAGAAAGGCTTCAGTATATGCCAGTTCACCTTGAAGCTTTTAGCTGCAGATGGACCTTGGATCTCTACTGCACCATAAGGATAAACATTAGTCACAACAAAAGGTCCAGTCCACTTTGATCTCAACTTACCACCCATGAGGCCGAGTCTAGAGTTATACAACAAAACCTGTTGGCCAACCTCGAAGTCCTTTCTAACAATGGAGCTATCATGGAACCTCTTGGTCCTTTCCTTGTAGAACTTCGAGTTCTCATAGGCCTCTAATCGGATCTCATACAATTCATTCAGTTGCAACTTCCTTTCCTCTCCAGCTTGGTCATTGGAAAATTTGCAAGTCTTCACAGCCCAATATGCCCAATGCTCAATCTCAACTGGTAAATGATATGTGTTTCCAAAGATAACCCGATAGGAAGACATCCCAATGGGTGCTTTGTAGGCAGTCCTGTGGGCCTAAAGAGCATCGTCCAACCTATTACTCCAATCTTTCCTGTTGGGCTGGACAATCTTCTCCAAAATCCTCTTAATCTCCTTATTGGAGATCTCAGCCTGCCTATTTGTTTGGGGGTGGTAAGGTGTAGAAACCCTGTGCGTCACCCCATACTTCTTGAGCAAAGCTTGCATGGATCTATTGCAAAAATGGGTTCCCTGATCACTAACAATTACTCTAGGCACTCCAAACCTGCAAAAGAGGTGAGATCTAACAAAATCTACAACAACCCGAGCATCATTAGTCCTGGTGGGTCTAGCTTCCACCCATTTGGAAACATAATCCGCAGCAAGGAGAATATAAGAGAAACCAAAAGAAATAGGAAAAGGACCCATGAAATATATACCCCAGACATCAAACACCGGACAGAATAACATGAGTTGTTGAGGCATTTGTTGTTTCCATGACAGTGATCCTCCTGCTCTCTGACAAGGCTCGTAGGTGCTGCAAATCCTCTCAGCATCCTTAAAGATGGAGGGCCAATAGAAACCACAATCTAACACCCTATGAGCCGTTCTTTGAATTCCCAAATGACCACCAGGTGAGGAAGCGTGACAAAACTATAGGACCGAGTCACTCTCATGGTCTGGAATGCATCTTCTTGTAACCTGATCATTGCAAAACTTCCACAGATATGGGTCATCCCAAATGTAATACTTAACATCACTCTTAATTTTAGCAATTTGAGCACACGATGCTAAGGGGGGAAAAACAAAAGCAACCAAATAATTGACAATATTTGCAAACCAAGGGGTAGGGTAAGAAAGTGAAATAATCCATAAGCTTTCATCCGGAAAGTTATCCAAGATAGGCAAAACATTGGCTTCATCCTCAGCTCTCTCAATCCTACTGAGGTGGTCAGCAACCAGATTTTGTGCTCCACTCCTGTCTTGGATTTGTAGATCAAACTCTTGGAGTAGAAGCATCCACCTAATCAATTTAGGCTTCGACTCAGCCTTCTCCAATAGAAACTTTAAAGTTGCATGGTCAGTGGAAAGGAGTGACAAGAGAACCAAGGAAATAAGATCTAAAGTTATCAAGAGCGAACACAATGGCTAAGAGCTATTTCCCGGTGGTGGTGTAGTTTGCTTGGGCAGCATCCAAAGTCCTAGAAGCGTAGTAGATCACTCGAGGCAACTTATTAAGCTTTTGTGTCAAGACAGTCCCCAATGCATAATTGGATGCATCACACATAAGCTCAAAAGGGGTTGTCCAATTTGGTTCCTGGATGATCGGAGTGGTGGTCAAAGCTTCCGTCAGGCTGTCAAAAGCTTGTTTGCATCTGTCATCAAAATCAAACTCAATGTCTTTCTGCAACAGTTTGGACAAGGGAAGCTCTTTCTTGCTGAAATCCTTGATGAAGCGCCTATAGAAACCTGCATGCCCAAGAAATGATCGAACCTCTTGCACGCAAGAGGGGTAAGGCAATCGCGAAATCACAGATATTTTTGCAGGATCTACCTCTATTCCCTTCCTAGAAATGATATGCCCTAACACTAAACCTTGTTCAACCATGAAATGACATTTCTCAAAATTAAGAACAAGGTTAGTATCAATACACCTTTTCAAAACCTTTTCCAAACTGTCGAAACATGTATCAAAAGAGGATCCATATACAGTAAAATCATCCATGAACACCTCTATGCAACTTTCGAGAAAATCGCTAAAAGTGCTAAGCATGCACCGTTGGAAGGTACCAGGGGCATTGCACAGGCCAAATGGCATCCTCCTATAGGCAAAAGTGCCAAAGGGGCAGGTGAACGTGGTTTTCTCTTGGTCCTCAAGAGCAATATTGATTTGAAAATAGCCAGAAAAACCATCAAGAAAACAATAATGAGATTTACCTGCCAGCCGCTCCAGCATCTGATCAATGAATGGTAGGGGAAAATTATCTTTATCAATGAATGGTAGGGGAAAATGATCTTTCCTATTGTTGTAGTTGTTCGTAGCATAAGCCTGAGGCGGATCAGAGGTAGTAGGGTGTTGCAAAGAAGGACATGCATTTGTATAGTGGTCACTAGAAGGACAAATAGCACATAGTTGTGCAACAGATGCAGATGGAGATGCAGATCACTGGTTGGTAGTCAACTGTGTCACCAACTTCGCAAGAGAGTCAATCTTGCCTTCCAACTTGCTTTCAACAACTGATAAAGACTGGGTAACAATGTCATGTACGCCCCTCACCACAATGGCATCATTCATGGTGCTAAACTGTTGGGAGTTGGAGGCCATCTTCTTAATCAATTGCTTGGCCTCAGCAGGTGTGTTGTCTCCAAGAGCTCCACCATTGGCAGCATCAATCATACCCCGATACATGTTGTTCAAACCCTCATAGAAATACTGGATAAGGAGTTGTTCAGGTATCTGATGGTGGGGACAACTAGCACAAAGTGTCTTGAATCTCTCCTAATACTCATACAAGCTCTCTCCACCAAGCTGCCTAATCCCAGTTATGTCTTTTCTGATAGTTGTGGTCCGGGATGCTAGGAAAAATTTCTCCAAGAACAGCCTCTTCAAATCATCCCAGCTAGTGACGGATCTAGGCGCCAAACCATACAACCAATCCTTAGCAACACTTTCCAATGAATGAGGGAATGCCTTCAAGAAGATGTGTTCTTCAGGAACATCATGCGGTTTCATAGTGGGATAGACAATGTAGAATTCCTTCAAATGCTTATGTGGACTCTCACCTGCAAGACCATGAAACTTGGGCAACAAATGGATCAGTCCAATCTTGAGAACAAATGGAACATCCTCATCAGGATATTGGATGCACAAGCTTTCAATATCGAAATTAGGTGCAACCATCTCCCTGAAAGTCCTCTCACGAGGTGGAGGTTGTGCCATATTGTTCTCAGTGTTAAAAACAACAGAATCAGAATCAGAATCAAGTGTAGATGCAACAGATGCAGTAGATGTAGTATGCACAAAGTATTCGGCAGTGGGATGCACAATATATAATGGAACGGACTCAAAAACAAACTCTAAAGAGAAATTCCTAGAGTGCCTAATTAACCTATGAAACGTCCTATCAATCTCAGGATTAAAGGGTGGTATGAATCCAGGATTTCCTCTAGTCATGCACTAAATCACAACACCCTGTAATCATGAAACAATAGCACAAAAAATTAAAACCACAAAAATCAACACAAGATAGCAAAATGACACTATCACAAACACAACACAACACAGACACAAGACTCAAAACTGAACCGTTGGTCCCCGGTAACGGCGCCAAAATTTGATGTGGGCTATCGTGACCCATACAAATTTGATTGCATATAAGGAATGCAGTATAGCTAGGAATTGACTCAACACAGTTAAAAATAATTAAATGCAACACTAACTCAAACACATAAACTCAACCTATTAATTAAATTAATTAAAAACCAAAGAAACCAACAAGCCCAATTTAATCCTAGCAAATTACTTATCATAATGGCAATTAACAAATGAATTTAAAAGTCCAATTGGCCAAAGAAAGAGCACATGGCCATGAGTCGCCATGCACCCAAGTCAAACTTCAATTTCACCTTAAATAAGCCACAAAATGTGTTGACTTCTTCTCCCATGTGCACCATTTTTCAAGAAATTAAGCATGTGCCTTCCATACTCTCCAAGATCGTCCTCTCTCCTTCCATGCAGCAAATAAATGATTTTATACACCAAAGCAGACAATTTACGTGAACCACCAAGTGGAAATGCCCAAGAATGCTTTAGAGAGCAACTTCAAGAAACCATTGTTAAAGTTGCAAATGAACACAAGAACAATAAACCCAAACTTCTACTCATCGACCCATCTTCAACACTACCATTTCTTCAAGTTTCTTTGCAAAAATGAAAATAATACTTAAACCATCAATTCCATTTCTGTTCAGCATCCATAACATCACCAAGATCCGATCCCAACCTAGTCTCAAGCATCAAAACCGAAAAATGCAAGAAAAGAGTTAAACCCACAACACCCACACATCATCTTAAGCTATCTTCAACCTAAAACTACATAAAACTCCATTTTTATCATCCAACCATATAGAATGAGATAAAAACCGAGAGGAACAGCAGCAAAGGGAGAGGAAACGAAATATAGAGTTACTCAAACCCAACATCCGCCATGGAAATGCAAAGACAAGCTCCAAAACTCAAACTCCAAGCATCAAGAACAAGCAAATGGAAGTGGAAATGAATAGTTTTTCACCACCAATAAGCTAAGACAACCAAGAGTAAGTTAAGAGAAGAAGAAAATTTGCATCTTGCTCATTGAAATGGCCAAATCGAGACACCCAAGTCAAGGTCTCCATAAGAGTGTTCATACAAGAAACCCTAAGAGAGAAAAAATGCTGAGAGTTTTCTTCCAAAATGGGGTCCACAATCAATTAAAAACCCTAACCAAAAAGGCACATCTCCTACAAATGGGTCTTTTTTACAAAATTGCCTCTAAAAGGGTCCAAAACACCTAATTCTAATTAAGGGTTTCTAGAAAACGAAATTACAACTTTAATTAGAATCTAAATGACAAAATGTGTAGCTTTGAGTGTGTCACGCCATATCCCAATGCTCTAGATGATTTTTCCACAACTTCCCTACAACCAGAAATGCACTTAATCAGCTCAGAAAACCCAAATTAGCACAATTACGAATTTCCGACCAAATTAAGCAGAATTCGGGAAACGGGGAAATAACAGACAACCAAACACAATTCCCTGGTTTATTTAAGTGCAATAAACTAAATATAGTTCAAGAAATAACGACTCATCAATCCACATAGAAAAGTAATCCCTATTCTTACAAAGAAGATTCCATTCAATCTTCATCAGTTGACTTATCATCAGAATCTTCAGTTTCAAAGCCAATGCCAATCGTGTTTCCCTTATTCTCCCATATGAAAAGAGTATCTTCAACTTTCTCATCCCTTTCAAACTTCTTCCTAAATTGATCAACAACATATTTCTCAAAATCAGTTTGTGGAATGAAGGCAGTATGATCTGTAGTAGGAGTAGGTGTACTTCCAATAGTTAGCTCATCTCTGAAGAACCATCCATTCACAGTCCTTTCCAGCCCAATAGAAAACAAACTTAGTATACCATTTTTTTGTGACTGTTGCACACAAGTCTGACTTCTTGAGATACATCTACTCCTTGGAGTATCATCACCTGGATGATAAATACTCCATATGGAAATTTGTGTGCATATTTATGAGCTGCAGCGATCATACGGTCTTTTAGTACCGCAACCCAGTTGGTTAGGATTCTAGTCTTGATAGCATTCAACAGAAATACATCTTCTGTTGACATTTTGTCCTCGACAAATCTTTCAGGCAGCAGTAGCCAAGTCAGGACATAAGCAATCAGTTTCTCCTCCTTCTTTAAGCAAACATGTAGGTAATGCTTATCCATCGTGTATCTTCGTGGATATCTTAAGCAGTTTACATATATAACTCTCTTTTATTAGCCATCTGTTTGACTCAAAATCACGGATATGAGAATCCAAACCTTCAGCTTTCAGTCCAGCAATATGTGACCAAACATTATCGTCAATAATAATGTTAACACCTTTGACCCTCAGGTTTGTGTAGAAAACCTTTACCAAATATGGATAGTAATCTCCTTTCATCTGGACAAAATCAGTAACCCCTTGATATGCAATCCATTCTTGAAAAAGGAACCCTTCTTTCTTGAACAATTGTAGGACCAGATACTTGTGATGAACTACATATTTTATAACTCTTGTAACCCGAGCAACCTTCTCTTTTCTTTTAGATGATGATGATGAAGAAGCCATGTCTGGATAAAATTCTTGGAACGTCTTTCACAATCTAGTAGTTTTAACTTCTCAACTTCGAAGCTTAAAATATATAATGGTTACGTCGAATTTTACTCTCAGCCAGAAGACAAAGAGTTTGACAAAAGACCAAGGTTATGTCGTATTCTGCGGATATACGATGTTTTCTTCTTCATCCTCGCACCTCTTTTTCCTTTTTAAAACCTCTCATAACCTCCCAGTACCATTATATTTTAATATAATATTTACATTTTAAGATAACCTCCCATTAGAAATGCAACATTACGGATATTCGAGGTTTTCTTCTTCAGCCTCCCGCCCTTTTTTGTACTTTTTTCCTTTATAAACCTCCCATAACCCATCGTTACCTTTATATTTTAAGATAAGATGTACAATTTTTTTTTATTTTTATATTATATAAATTTGTTTAAATTTAACTTGTAATATTTACATACTATAAAATATAAGAACGATTTGCCGGTGAAATTTAAATAATATGGAAAATAATAATAATAATATTTTATGCGAATTGTGTTTTAGTTATAGATCACAATAATTAAAATCATAATAAATATTTTTATATTATTAAAAGTAATTTGAAATTAATGTTTTAGGCTAAAGAAAGGTATGATTATACTAAAAGACTTTGATTGATTTTTAAATATAATACTTTAAGTTTGAGAAAAAATTAAGTTGACTAATAAACTAAAGGTTAAGATAGAATATCGTGGACAAAAATTGAGATAGCTTAGTTAGAAAAAAAATATTTACGCAAGTTAACAACAGAGATGCATCACACCAAGTCAAAGATTGAGAAGAGACAACGTGTTTGGAGAATAGTCAGACAGATCTAGACCAAAAATTAAGACATAATGGGTTGGGTCGAAGATTAAGGCAGGTTAAGTTTGACGGTGGAGACTGGTTGGGATGGGCTGACCCGAGCCAAAGGTAGGATAGAGGACTATCTCCTAAATAATAATTAGTATAGGAAATAAAATAAATTGTATTTTTCTTATCAACGATTAACATATTTGTGGCAACTATTTCTTTTAGGGTTTTTTAGGTGCCTTAAACATTTATACCTATATATAGGGATACCAAATACATATGTAGACACTTTGGAAGTCATAAATATGCATTTGCAACGTTGAGGAAGGATTCTTTTTGTTCTTGGTTTACAACTCTGATTCTTATCAAAGATTAACATCTTTGTGGCAAATATTTCTTATAGGGTTTCTTAGGTTGACTTAAACATTTGTATAAATAATTATGATATCAAAAAAATACTATGATTAACATTATTAGAAAAACAAATTTGACCCCTCTCATGCATTATTTCTTCGCTTTTTAGTATTTTAACAAACATGTGATCAATATCCAGCCACGTTGTCATTAATATGACCATAAATAATATTTAAAAACTCATTTGCATTTATTAATTTTTAACGCTTTGAATTGATTTTTTATTACTTAGAATCAATTATATTAACTTAGCAAAATTGAGAGTGGAATTATATGAATATAGAGTGACACATCAAACTTTTTAACTTCCCTCCAAATCTCCCCTTCTTCGGAGGCGATTGAAAAGTAGACAATTTCTGGGGAGCGGAACGTCATTTTGTTTTTAAATGAATCAAACGAAATTTATTGATTTTTTTCTGAATGATGTTTGAATGTTGGATTCGGCGAGGCTTCGACGTTCAAATAAGAAGGTGGAGTGTGGCAGTTACTAAGCATAATTACACGATTTACGTCATCAGTTCATCTATAAATATAGCTTGCATTTCTCACAATCTCTGCCTCCTATTTCCGTATTAAACATATTAGGATTCATGTTTTTTATCTCCTTTGCATTTTCTTTTCCTTAGATATATAAGCATTTTTGTTCTTCATATTGCAATTTGATAACTTGAACTTGAAAGTGGTTCATTCATCGTCATTTCATATGAAGGAGCCCATTCAAGTTCAAGTTAACAAAATGTTTTTGTAGTTCAAAAATGGTTAATATATCTTACTGAAAGGGAAGTACTTAGCAAAAAGAATATGGTTCATAATATGTTTAATGTTGAAACAATTTTGAGATGTAAAATAATTATAGAAAAATGTTGTTCAACTTCATCATTTAAAATTGTATGATTCTTTTTTAAATTGTCCATAAGTTGCACTCCTCTATTAGATTTCATAGTTATTTTTTTCTAAGAGAGGGTGCGACTTATAGATAATTTAAATTTGGAATCAATTTACACAGTTGACGTCGAATGTCGAGTACCCTCAATGCAAAGACCTAGAGTTTATTCATTGTTCACATCCATTTTTTGTGATAATCGACGTCCTATACCCCCTTAAAACACAGCATCTAAAATGAATCTAAAGATATTTATTACTTTTTCACTAAATGATGTTTTAACGTCGACTACGACATTTTGCTGGATCAAAAAGTACATTTCGATGAAGTATATTTGGATATATTTTGTTTTTCACCTCTCTTAGAATGTTGAAGGTAGTGAGGCAGTGACGTGAAGGGAATTGTAGTATAATGGGAGCATTAATGGTGAGCTCTTAACTTCACATTAATAAAACGTCTTATTCAGTAAGGCTTCAACGTTTTCTTCTTCCGCAATAGGAAAGGTGGCGCTCTTACGATTCTTTTTTCTTTAAAATCAGACATGAACGTTTTTCTTTTTACTTCTTCCTTAATTGATTCAAGTTAGTAGTGTACTGAAATTTGCACTTTTAACCAGTGATCAGTTTTTTATCAATATCAGAACAACATAATCTTTTATTCTTAACTAGATTGAGGGTTAGTCCACATACAATACAATCAACATTCACAATTCCTAGATCATTTACCAAAATAGATTTTCATTTCATCTCAATCTAAAACCGAAAGATATACATAAACATAGGTGGCTTGCTAGCCATTATTACAAAATAAAAAACAAAAAACATAGAAAAGTAGGGTCTACAATAATTATCAAGAAGATTCCAATGAATCTTCATCATCAGAATCTTCAATATGATCTTGATCAAGAGTAGGTGGACTTCCAACGGTTTGCTCATCAATGAAGAACCATCCATTCACAATCTTTTTTAGCCCAATAGATGATAGACTTGATATACCATTTTTTCTGACCTTTTACACACAATTCTTCTTTCTTCTTCAGATACATCTACTCCTTCGATTTCCAGCACCTTGTTGATAAATACTCCATATGGCAATTTGTATGCATAATCATCTCCTGCAGCGATCATGTGGTGTTTTAGTACCGCAACCTAGTTAGTTGGGATTCTAGTCTTGATAGCATTCAGCAGAAATACATCTTCTGTTGACATTCTGTCGTCGTCTAATCTTCCAGGCAGCAGTAGCCAAGTCAGGACATAAGCAATCATTTTATGTTCCTTGTTTAAGCCATCATGTAGGTACTGCTTATGAACCCTGTACCTTCTTGGATATCTTAAGCAGTTTATATATATAGCTCTCTTTGTTTGCCATCTGTTTGACTCAGAATCACAGATATGAGAATTCAAACCTTCAACTTTTAGTCCAGCAATATCTGACCAAACATTATTGTCAGTAGTAATGTTAACACCTTTGACCCTTGAGTGAATGACCCCATTTACAACCCTCAGGTTTGTGTAGAAAACCTTTCCCAAATCTGGATAGCAATGTCCTTTGATCTGCACAAAAATTAGTAAGCCCTTGATATGGAATCCATTCTTGACAAAGGAACCCTTCGTTCTTGAACAATTGAAGGTCTAAATACTTGTGAGGAACTACATTTTTTATATGTTACGAGTATAAAAACTTTGCTCGCGTGTCCCGATCACTTATCCATCCAGATGGGTTTGCGTTTCTTGTAACTCGGGCAACCTTCTATTTTCCTCTTGATGATGACGATGGAGAAGCCATTTGTGAATAGAATTCTAGGAACGTCTTTCACAATCTCGACTTCTTAACTTCATAACTTCTCTACTTAAAAAATACAAAGGAGACGTCAAATTATAGTGGTCATCGACGTACTAATTGGACCACAAAAGACATTAGAAAAAGACGTCGAAGATTAGTGTATTCGACGTTTTCTTTTTCATCCTCCCGCCATCCTATTTTTCTTTTTCCTTTATAAAATTGCTCATCACCTCCCATTACCATTATATTTAAATATAATATTTACATTTTAAGATAACCTCCCATTAGAAATGCCTCGAGGTTTTCTTCTTTTTTTGTGCCTTCATCGGTGAAATTTAAAGAGAATAAAATTTTATTTCTTTAAAATATTAATTTAATTTCATATGGAAAATAATAATAATAATAATAATATTTTATGAGAATTGAATTTAGTTATAGATCACAATAATTAAAATCGTAATAAATATTATTATATTATTTAAAGTAATTTGAAATGAATGTTTTAGGTTAAATATAAGAATGATTATACTAAAAGACTTTGATTCATTTTTAAATTATAAGGATAGAATATTTTGGATAGAATATTTTGGACAAAAATGAAGATAAGTCAGTTAGAAAAAAATGTTGTCAAAGTATAATTATCCAAAAATATTTAGACAAGTTAATAACAAAGATGCATCATACCAGATCAAATATCGAGAAGAGACCGCGTGTATGGGGAATAATCAGACTTATCTAGACTAAATTTTAAGCAGAATGGGTTGGGTCAAAAATTAAGGCAAATTAAGTTTGACGGTGGAGACTGGTTGACCCAAAATGAATGTTCAGAGAATAAGACCAAAGGTGCCTTAAACATTTAGGGTTTCTTAGAGACTTGGCAATGTTGAGAGAGGATTCTTTTGCTTCTTGGTTTTCTGATTCTTATCAAAGATTAACATCTTTGTGGCAAATATTTAATTTAGGGTTTCTTAGGTGCCTTAAACATTTATACCTATACTGTGGCGTTTCCATCTTTGTCTTATGAACCATAAGTAAAATTTAAAAATGTTGAGACGGACGGGCAAGGTCATCAAAGAGATTTGTCAGAATTCTAGGAACAACAAAAATTTTCTTATGGACCAACGATATGTTAACAAAAATAAATTGTATTTTTCTTATCAAAGATTAACATCTTTGTGGCAATCTTTCTTTTAGGGTTTCTTAGGGTCCTTAAATTTATACCTATATATAGGGACACCAAATACATATGTAGACATTTTGGAAGTCATAAATTTGCATTTGCAATGTTGATAGAGGATTCTTTTGGTTCTTTGTTCTCTGATTCTTAGCAAATATTAACACCTTTGTGGCAAATATTTGTTTTAGGGTTGTTTAATTAGGTGCCTTAAACATTTATACCTATATTGTGTCGTTTCCATCTTTGTCTTATGAACCATAAGTAAAATTTAAAAAAGCCGAGACGGACGAGCAAGGTCATGGAAGAGATTTATCAAAATTCTAGGAAAAACAAATTTTTTTTAAGAACCAACTATATGTTAACAACTTTTTTGACAATATACTATGTTACTCTTTTATTGGTCTGTACATTTGGAACGGAGTGATCACAACTACCACATAAGCATTTATAAAAAACTCGAATTTAAAAATTCAACAACGATCAAAGATCAAACAAACTCTCAGAACAACTTTTATTTGCCACATTGAGATAAATTATATTTTGAATAATTTAATAATTATAATTAGTTATTAGTATAAATGATTATGATATGAAAAAATAGTATGAATAACATTATTAGGAAAATACTATGAATAAAATTATTTTCATTTCTTAATTTATAACGCTTTGAATCGATTCTTTATTACATAGAATCGATTATATTAACTTAGCAAAATTGAGAGTGGAATTATATCAATATAGAGGGGTACATCAAATTTTTTAACTTCAAGCCCTCCAAATCTCACCTTCTTCGCGGGTGATTCAAAAGTAGACAGTTGCTGGGGAGTGGGACGTCATTTTGTTTTTAAACGAATCAAATGAAATTTATTGAATGATGTTTGAATGTCAAATTCGGTGGGGCTTCAACGTTCATACAAGAAAGTGGAGTGTGGTAGTTACTAAGCATAATTACACGATGTACATCATCAGTTCATCTATAAATATAGCTTGCATTTCACATAATCCATGCCTCCTGTTTTCGTATTTGACATATTAGGATTCATGTATTTTATCTCCTTTGCATTTTCTTTTCCTTAGATATCTAAACATGTATGTTCTTTAAATTGCAATTTGCTCGGTTGAATGTCAAAGTGCCTCATTCATGTCTCAGTTCATATGAAGGTGGCCTTTGATATTCAAGTGAACAAAATGCTTTTTACAGTAAACAAATGATTAAGTTATCTTACTGAAAGGAAAGTGCTTGGGAAAACGAAACATGGTTCACAATATGTTTAATGCTGAAACAATTTTATGATCTAAAATAATTATATAAAGATGTTCAATTTCAACATTGAACTATGTATGAATCGTTTTCTAAATTGTCTTGGAGTTGTCTTCTACCATTAGATTTCAGAGCTATTTGATTTCTTATGGTGGAAACAACTCCAAGACAAATTAAATTTATAAATTTGACGTTAAATGTTGAGTGCATTGGATGCAAAAGACTACTCAATGACATGTGTACGTTTAGTCAGCAAGGAGTTTAGAAGAATCCAAAGAGATTTTTTACTTATTCAGTGAATGATGATTGAACGTCGAATTCGGAGGGGCTTCGACGTTCAGAAAGTTAATGTAAAATATTTGTGCTAAGAGATTTAGTCAACAAGGAGTTCTTAAGAATCCAAAGAGATTTTTTACTTTTTCAGTGATGTTTGAATGTCAAATTGTGTGAGGCTTCGACATTCAGGATATTAATCATGTGTACTGCTTTTAAAATGATTTAATTTTGCTACGCGGATCATCTAATTTTTTGTATTTTTTTCTTTTTAATTTTTAATCATTCAATAGCATGACCGACTCTGTGGAGTAGTGGGACAATGTTTCAAACGATGTTTTTCAGGTCTATTGTTGCGGGCTGAACGTCAATTAGTTCTTAGTTGAATCAAAAGAGATGTATTACTTTCCACTGAATGATGTTTGAACGTCGTCATTTCATCAATAAATATAGCTTAAATTTCGTATAATCCCTGCCATCCTGTTTCTCTTTTGAACATATTAGGATTCATGATTTTTATATCCTTTAGTTTTTCTTTTCCTTAGATTTCAAAGCATTTATGTTCCTCATATTGCAATCTGCTCACTTGAATTTCAAAGTGTCGCATTCAGGTCTCAGTTCATATAAAGGTGGCCTTTGAAATTCAAGTCAATAAAATGCTTTTTATAGTACAGAAATCATTAAATTATCTTACTGAAAGGGAAACGTTTAGGAAAAAGAATAATGGTTCACAATATGTTTAATGTTGAAACAATTTTATGATCTAAAATAATTATATAAAGAACATGTTCAACTTCATCATTCAACAATGTATGAATCGTTTTTTAAATTGTCTTGGAGTTGTCTTCTACCATTAGATTTCAGAGCTATTTGATTTCCTATGGTGGAAACAAATCCAAGACCAGTTAAATTTATAAATTTGACGTCAAATATTGGGTGCATTGGACGCAAAGGCATGGTGATTGACGTCTTCTTTTTGGGATCATCGACGTCCTATAACTTAGAGGATTTGAAAAGGAAATCTCCTCTTACAAAACACTTAATCTAAGATGAAGACCAAAGATGATGGAAAACATTATAACCAAAACCAAGAAGTAAAAAAAAAACCAAAGGAAAAAGTTCACATGAATTTGGTTGGGGAAGTAATGTAGGATAGGTTTTAAAAGGATCTACTTGAAATTCATAAGTGCTATCTTTTTCCTGTGTTTTCCCCCATGCCTTCATGGTTAACAAAGAAATGTCTTTGTTTAGTAAAGGAAAAGAAGGAAAACACGAGAAAAGTTAACATGAATTTGGTTATCGAAGTTATGTGGGATAGGTTTTCAATGGGTCTACTTATTTATCAACGTGAAGGGCATTGGAGTAGTTGGGAAGATTAATGAATTGTGTGACAAGAATGTTATTGACATTTTAATCTTCATCCAAAAGCCAAAATTCGCTCCATTCCTTTTTCCTTTTCCTTTTAAACTCTCACTTTAACGTCCAAGCTTTGTAGATCTTTGATGACAAATATATGAACACCGAAAAACGGCGCCACAAACGTGTTTAACAATCGGCAAGTGTGATCGAATCGTATCAAGTCATAAAACAAGGTAAGACCAAGTATCTTTTTCCCAAAGGACTCACAGCCTAATTTAGCTATATGATTTGTTGATTATTTGAGAATTGTGAACAATTGATTGTAGGTTTAAATGCAAAAGACAGTAATTAAAAATGTATGCATGAATTTGATCAATGGAAAAGAGGAATACAAACACTTTAATGAATTAGATGGATGAGTATGTTGTTGGGGTTATCAATTTCATCTTATCCACTCTCATATACTTTAGGAATTCATCATTCTTTTCATCAATGCTAATGCCACTCTCTAAATCACCTTGCAAGAAGGCCTATCCTTAATTACGAGTTCATACAATTCCTAGCATTCCTAGTAATTAATTCTGAAGTGTAGAATCTTAACGTCAACCAATATGCTATTGGGAAAAATTCCCCGGATCTAGATTTCCCCATACGTTCCCATATCGACAAAATCAATAATCATGGTAATGAATGAGTTAAACAATGCAACCTTTAAGCAAAGAGGAAAAACCCTAACTAATGATGAAAGAAAGCAAGTCTTAAAATAAGATGTTAAAACAAATTCCATATATGAGAGTTTCACAAGACTACACTGATTCCCCAACAACAATACAAGGTTTAGTTCACCATATTCATGGTGAAACTAGATGAACAATAATGAAAGAATGGAAGAGATAGAAAAACCCTAGAAAGAGAAGAGGAGAGCTGTCACCATCTCCTAATCTACCCCCAAGGGGTGAAAAGTGTGTTTCTGCTTCCTCCCAGCCAAAGATACAAACCCTAGGACGTATTAAAGCTTATATACTATTCTAAAAATACAGAAAATTAGGTCCAAGCCCATAAAAGTGCGGCTCAGCGGTAAACTGCCGCTCAGCGGTAAGTGCGTTAGTTGAATTCTTCCCCTCAATGGCATTTTCACCCCTCAACGGATCCAACGTGATTGCCTGAGTGCCACTCAGTGGTAAACTGCCGCTGAGCGGTAATTGCGACTTCTTTTTTTGCACTTTTTGATTTCTTTTCTGATTCCATTTCTATCCTTCTTCACTTCTTTCACCAAATTCACCTTAAAACCTGCATAAAACACTGAAATCAAGCATAAACCTGTCCAGCTCTCTTATTTCTGAAAATACGACCAAAAGCATGATTTCAAGCTAGTTTCTAAGTATTAAAGGTTACTTTTAGTATAAATTTTAAGCATGAAAATAACAGTTTTTCAACTGTTATCAATCTTCAACGTTTTTTTCGTCAAAAGCACCAGAGATTTTTTTACTTTTTCATTGAATTTATTTACATTAATGCCACCGGTTATTGTTTACGTTCCCTGTTATTTTATTTGACATTGAACGCGTGACGTTGTGCACCCTTATATACACTGAATTTGAAAATCTTATGTACACTGAGTTGTTTCTATATTGGTAAACCCTAATACTGAGGAAAATTATCTGGTATTCAAATTCAAATGGCTTTTTATCATATCCTTCAACAGACAGAGGAAAGGCTATTGTGGCTGCAATAAATGTTGATCTCTCCAAGTGGATCAGTGATGAAGAGACTCGTCTAGAGTTTTTGAGGTAGACGAAGTTTAAACATTGTTCCTCAAAAATATCTGAACCTCGACTTATTTGAAAAGGAGGGATTTCACTTCCAGGAATGGATTGAAACTCAAGGTCTCTCTACACTTGTCCAAATGAAGGGTGATTGGTACCCTAACTTAGTAAGGGTCTTCTCCAACAATATGAGAAACATAGATGGTGTCCTTCATTCTCGAGTAAAAGGAGTAAATGTTCACATTGACAATGATGTCTTGCTTCAACTTGCTGGATTAAAAGCCGAAGGGTTATTCTCTCACTTACAGTACTCAGAAACAAACAGATGGCTAAAGAAAAAGGACGTGTACAGTAACTGGTTAAGGTTTCCTGGGAGATACACAATTGAAAGATTATATCTGCATGAGGGACTGAATAAAGAAGAAAAGATAACAACACATATTCGTGCTTGGGTGATTTTACCTGCTAGACCTGTCCAAGTACAAGATAGAATGACAACTGAAGATATTTTTCTGTTGTATGCCATAAAGAATGATGTTCCTACCAATTGGGTGGAAGTAATAAAAGATCATATTATTGATGCCGGAACCAAACATGCACGACATCTACCATATGCTGTGTTTATCAGCAAAATCCTGACCCTTCAAGGTGTGGATATTAGTGGTGAAAAGAAATGCTCTTGTAACTGCTTAAATGTGATAAATCGAAAGAGCTTGACTTCTATTGGCCTTGTGAAGACCACAAAAGGATCGTGGTTCAAGGATGAAGAGAATATGGTTCAAAGTTTTGGAAGCATACCTGAACTAAATGAAGACCGCACCAACTTCGTCCCTGAAACCAATTTTGAAAGATTTGTTGTTGAAAAACTCAGGAGACTCGAACAGAAGATAGACGCTCTGCATGAGAAAATGAATAAAAATGATTCTCCAACTGAAGATTCAAGTGAAGAGTCTAGTGAGGAGAATTCAATGGAAACGAAATAATGGAGTCAGTCTTGTGATTATGTTCTGTGTTTGTTTTGCTTGTAATTTGATTGTAATCACTATGAGTATGAATGAAATTGAACTACTTGAAACGAAATCCAAATATGTTAACTTATTTCTTATGTCTCCTATAGCTCTTTCATGTGTCACCCTAACTTTTGGACCCTGGAAGAACTATGAGGAACCATAAAAAATATGATATCAGATGACAAGTTACAACTAAATTTTATGAGTGGAGGACTAGATCAAGGATGCGCAAGTGTATTTATAAAAATGAACTTGATCTTTGATGTCAACTTTTACAATATGCAACGTAGCATTCATTTTTTCCTATTTTTTAAAAAAAACATATAATAACATTAAACAAAGGAAAAATATGAAAATATAACCACGAAAAGTATAACCACGAAAAGTATACATTAAAGTTTCAAACATAGTTCAAACATACAAACATATACTAAAATATATTAAAATATTGCATTAATTTCAGAAAAATAAACTAAAATGGACTATTCTCCCTAATCTGAGTCAGATGTCTCCATAGACTCAACTTTTGTTGTGTCGTCTTCATCATCAAATTCACTTGCTGAGGGAGTTATGAGAGCATTGTCTTCATCTGATTTCTTGTGAATCATGATCAGAGATTTTTCGACTTTTGAAATTCTTGTTGAAAGCATTCAAAATTGATCCACAACAAATCTTTCAAACTCAGTCTGTGGAGTGAAGGTAGAAGGAGTTTTGTCAACATCCTTGAACACCCAGCCATCTTTTGTTTTCTTTAGACTATTATGTCTCAATGTCACTTTCCCTATTTCATTTGATTCGGTGCACTAAATTTTTTTTTCACCAGTAAGATCAACTTGATGATGCTTCAATACACAACTGGAAAAAACACCATATGGCAGAATATGTCCATGACTACTTGCATTTTCAATCATGTGCTCACTCATGATAGCAACCCAATTGGTTGGTATCTGGGTTTTTATGGCATGAACCAAAAATAAATCTGTAGTAGTTAGACGATCACGTAAACATCTTTAAGGTAGTATTACCCAAGTAAGTACAAAAGCACACATCTTTTCTTCCATTTTCAAACCATAAGTATATACAACTTGTATACCTTTAGCCTTGTTGAACTTCTCAGATATTCCTTATAAATTTTCTTCTTGTTGGTCCATTGGTTGAGTTCAGAATTTCTTTCATGAGACATGAAGCCTTCTGCTTTGAGACCAGTAAAAGATAGTCATATCTTGTCATCAATTTTAATATCGACACCTTTCACCCGAGAGGATATAACACCATCGACAACCTTCAGATTGTGGTAGAAGACCTGTACCAAGTCACAATAGCAATCACCAGTCATTTCTACAAATTTTAGAAGATCAACATCTACAAGCCATTCTTGAAAGATAAACCCCTCCCTTCTGAATAATTCCACATCCAAGAACTTGTGAGGGACCCACCTTGAAGAGTTTTCTATAACATATCCAAATTTGTATCGTTTTTCGTCATCACTGATCCACCCATTTGGACTAGCATTTCTTAGAAGGTGTGCAGCCTTCTTTCCACTCTGTGAAGATGAAGAAGCCATCTGAGAACAGGATTTAGACATTTACAGGAAGGGTTTAAGAATTTTGTTTCTGACAATGATACATGATAGATTTAATCAAACTATATGACGATTTATTTGCTTGCAGAAGTATTCATTTTTAAACATTGAAGTTTATTAACTTTTAATTTCCCTGTTAAAGTTTGTCGTCGAATTCGATTTCTATTTGATGTCCTATATCTTTTACTGAACAAGAAACTACATTAAAAAAAAACACACACGAATTAAATAAAAAAAAATAGAAAAACAATGGAGAATGTTTTTGAAATTCATAAGTGTTAACATTTTCCTCAGGGTATCCACCATGCCTTCATCGTTAACAAAGAAATGTCTTTGTTTAGTAGAGGTATTGATGGACACCCTAAGCAAAAAGTTAACATGAATTTGGTTATGAAAGCTCTGTAGTATAGGTTTCCAAACGGTAGTTCCAAAGCATCTGAAACTGTATTTAAAGAAAATGTTGGGAGCCACTAATGCACTCCACTACTCTAGTGTCCATCAAGTCAATTCTTATATTGTCAGAGTTCAATTTCAACCGCATATTAAAATGTCGAACCCTTGAGAAATTCTTTGCCCATCAAGACAATCCTTATATTGTCAGAGTTCAACTTCAATCGCATAATAAAACGTCGAACCCTTTTGACATTCTTCGTTGATGAAATTATTTTAATGGGATATATAAAATTGAAAATTTTAGTTGGGCTTGAAACTGATAAGAAGTGATGCACAATAAGTACTAGATTTCAAAACGCACTTAGTGTTTTCTAAACTAAAGAGTTACAAACCCTAGAAATGTGAAAGATGTTCCATAATTTGATCAGAAATGGCTTCTTCATCATCATCAAGAAGAAAATGGAAGGTTGCCCGGATTGCAAGGAATGTTAATCCTACAGGTTGGATTAGTGATGAAGGTATTCGACAGAAGCTTTTTAGGTGTAAGGAAGATTAAAACCGTGGTTTCTCACAGATATCTAAAACCGGTGACCGTGTTCTACTCCAACTTAAAGATGAGTGATCAAATATGGTTGTAACAAAGTCAAAGGGGTTGATATGAAGCTGATCAAAGAGGTTTGGATTGGATTGTCGTTTATCAACCAATCAGCAAAGAAGGTTTCTCTTTCAAATTTGGATTGGTCACCATGGACTTATTGGATTCACAAGAGAAAAAATGATGATCATCAACAAGTCTATCCCATATCTGATTCTTGGAATGCGCTGAGCGGCATTTGCATCTAAAGCAGAATCAAAATAAATAAACACAAATAAAGTAAATCAACTGGGTTACCTCCCAGGTAACACTTGTTTAACGTCACGAGCTTGACCTAAAATCCTCCAGCACCCTTTAGTAAGTGCAAATCTTTCTTACCAACACCCATCAGTAGGTGTAAACAAACCTATTATCCTTTAGTAGATACTCAACCACCTAGCATCCATCAGTCGATGTTATACCATAAATCTCAAACAACATAAATCAATGTCCCAAAGTTTATAAAATTAGATAACCAAAATCAAAGAAATTAATGTTCTCAAATCACTGGGGAGCCTCCCAGTAAGCGCTCCTTTAACTTCATTAGCTTGACCCAATAAGCTCACGATCCATCTTCACTGTTGGTGTTCCTTTTTCTTTCATCACACCAACTCATCAATTGCTTCCGGTTGATGAGTTTTCAATTAAGTGAATTGTTGCATTACATACCATTTAACTTGCGATTAAAGAAAAACATAAAAACATCCTATTTTGTGAAAAAGATTTTGAAAACTTATATTTTTACGCTTCACCAATTCAACCCCCCTCTTGGTGTGAGAATCTAAGCCTTTTTGTTTTAACAAAACCAAAACATACATAGGATCTTGTTCTTGTCCCAAACATGCCCCTTTCTAGGTGCGCAAAAAACAAATTTATTAATTTTGAAAAATGAATAAAGAACGAATTTGAGATCAACGGGTAAGCACTTGCGAGAGATTGGAAAAAAATGCACTTGTAAAAGCCAAGATCATGAAAATTCGAAAAAAACAAAACGAAAATAGTGAACAAATTTTTTTTAAAAAAAAAAGGGAAACAAAAATTAAACAATTAGTGTTTGTGTGTATTTTTACTTACCAAAAGGTCTTGCTTGTTGTGTTGTCTATGTGCCCCACTTTCACCGATGTCGGAGGGATCATCCCAACCGTTGTTTGCATTAGTGCAGAAAGGGATTTAGATGTCTGTTATTTTGGGCTTTTAACATCAAATCCCGATCCGACGTGTTTATGGGTGAAATTAATGGGACGTCGGACCTATAGAGTTTGACATCTATAAAGACGTCAGATTACACGAAAATATATGTCTAAGGGAATTGTAGATGTCTGACATGGCACTAACATCTACGTTAGATTACACCAAAATCTACGTCTAAGGGCTACGTATAAGAATGTTTCACTGTCGTGGAAGCAACCTCGCTTAGTTGCACCATTATCGGTGACCGACTAATTAGGTGTGGATCTGATAGAGACAACGGCGAGACCGACGACAAGAAAACACTACAGGAAATATGTTGATTACTGAAGGCATATTACCGACGGCCTTTAGTCCTTTGATAAAAGCAATTTATTGAAGTATCTATCGACGACTCGCCTTAAGTTATTTATCGAGGGTCATGAGCTGGTGACATAACATACCAAAGGTCGTTGGCCTTCGATAATGTCCGCGATGGGTTAAGTTCTCGAATTGGGTATTCGTTCCCATTTACTCATAATTTTCCCAATTTCCCTCCCCTTTGCCCTCGTCTCCAGCTCCCCTTCCCTTTCCTTCCCCATTATGCTTGTGTCGTGAATTAACGTTGGTGTTCTCGTCTCCATAATCTCGTGGTGCTCTGATAACAGTTGAAAAACTATTATTTTCATGCTTAAAAGTGATACTAAAAGCAACCTTAAACACTTAGAAACTAGCTTGAAATCATGCTTTTGGTCATATTTTCAGAAATAAGAGAGCTGGAAAGGTTTATGCTTGATTTCAGTGTTTTATGCAGGTTTTAAGGTGAATTTGGTGAAAGAAGTGAAGAAGGATAGAAATGGAATCAGAAAAGACATCGAAAAGTGCAAAAAGAGAAGTCGCACTCAGGCAACCACGTTGGATCCGCTGAGGGGTGAAAATGTCATTGAAGGGGAAGAATCAACTCACGCACTTACCGTTGAGCGGTAGTTTACCGCTGAGCAGCCCTTTTATGGGCTTGGACCTAATTTTCTATATTTTTATAATAGTATATAAGCTTTAGGACGTCCTAGGTTTGTATCTTTGGCTGATACGAAGCAAACACTCACTTTTCCACCCCTGGAAGGAAGATCTTGGATGCTCAGGCTACCTCCTCCTCTTTCTAGGGTTTTATCTTTCATTCTTTCATTATTATTAATCTAGTTTCACCATGAATATGGTGAACTAAACCTTGTGTTGTTGTTGGGGAATCAATGTAGTCTTGTGCAACTCGCATATATGGAATTTGTTTTAAAATCTTATTTTTAAGACTTATGCTTTCTTTCATCATTAGTTAGGGTTTTTCCTCTTTGCGTAAAGCTTGCTTTGTTTAACTCATTCATTGCCATGATTAGTGATTTTGTAGATATGGGAACGTACGGGGAAATCTAGATCCGGGGAATTTCTCCTAATAGCATATTGGTTGCCGTTAAGCTTCTACACTTAAGAATTAATTACTAGGAATGCTAGGAATTGTATGAACTCGTAATTAAGGATAGGCCTTCTTGCAAGGTGATTTAGAGAGTGGCATTAGCATTGATGAAAAGAATGATGAATTCCTAAAGTATATGAGAGTGGATAAGATGAAATTCATAACCCCAACAACATACTCATCGATCTAATTCATTGAAGTGTTTGTATTATGTTTTTCTTCATTGATCAAATTCATGCATACATATTTAATTACTGTCTTTTGCATTTAAACCTACAATCAATTTGTTCTCAAGTCTCAAATAATCAATAAATCATATAGCTAAGCTAGGTCATGAGTCCTTTGGGAAAACGATACTTGGTCTTACCTAGTTTTATTACTTGATACGATTCGGTCACACTTGCCGATTGTTAAACAAGTTTTTGGCGCCGTTTTTCGGTGTTCATAAATTTTTCATCATGCTCTCGTATCCACTATCAGTGTGCTAGGTTTGGTGACGCTGCTTTGTAGGTTGTGCTGGTTGTTTGTTTGTGCCGATTTGGGGGTTCTGCAACTGGGTTAGTTGACTTCATTTTGGGGTTTCTATGGCTAGGGTTCGTGATTGGATTTTGCCTCTGGCGTTAGAGGTCGTGGGTCACGAATATCGTGAGGAGGTCGTTGCGGTAAGCCATTGAAAGTATGCTTCTATTTCATTTGAATACTTATTTTTGTTTCTATTGAATACTCGTTAGATGCCCATTAATTTTCACATCTATTGAAATGATCTTGTGATGGGTTGTTGTGTGAGAATTAGCTAGCTTTTATGATGTGGATGGAAGAATTCCAAGGATTGATTTGTTTATATAATGGACTTTGTCACAGGATTTGATACAAGTGTTACTAGTTTAGGAGGTTTCTTTATTGCTCTATTTTTGAAGGTTTTATGTTCTTCTAAATCTGGTGCATTGGTAAACAAAACATAAGTAAATGTGATGGGTTAGATTCATTATGATGCAAGTAGATATTGTCTTCTTAAAGTTATGTTACTTCCACAATAATCAAAAGCATACCTTTAACCCTAGACTCTCCCTTTATTTATACTAATTATTTCCTAAATAAAATATTTCCCTAGAATAAAATTTTTCCCTAGAATAAAATATTTCCCTAAAATATATTCTTATATTATTAATAATAAGAAATAATCATTGTTTAATAATAAGAAAATAATATTATTATAATCACAATAAGCTCGTAAAATAATTCGTTTAAGTCAACATAAAGATAAATTATAGAATAGATACTAAAAGCAATATTTATCTTATGAGAAGAACTAATTCTATTTATCTTATTGATTATCATGTCCTAACACCTTTAATTTGCACAAGGATGATCTATCATGAACAAAACATACATCCTAAGTCACAAAATGATGTTGAACATAAGAAATATAACTTCAGTACACGTAAGGGAGCATAGTTCAAATAAGTGGGGAGTTACATTATGGGTTCTGCACACCAGGATAGACTACCATGTACATAAAGTTTTCCAACTTCAAATATTAATTATCATGTCCTAACACTTTTAATTTGTGATGGTCTATCATGAACAAAACATACACCCTAAATCACAAAATGATGTTGAAAAATAAGAAATATAACTTTAATACACGTAAGGGAGCATAGTTCAAATAAGTGGAAAATTACGTTATGGGTTCTATACACCAGGGTACACTGCTCTATACATAAAGCTTTCCAACTTCAAATGAAAAATAAAAATTTTTATATTTAAAATAAAAAATGTTTAATTATTAAGTAAAATAATATTTTTATATTTAAAATAAAAAATGTATACTTTTATACATTGAAAATATTGTTTAATTATTAAGTAAAATAATGGTATAAATACTTTTTTTAGTTGAATTAAATTTCTATTATGATTTATATAAAAAAATAAACTTGTGAATTTTTAACAAATTATTTGAGAGTTTTTAATTAAACAGTTTTTATATATCTTTTAAGAATCAATATAAATATGTATTCATATTTCTGTTAAAATATTTAAGATCCACATGATTATTTAATCATTAAAAGTTTCAAGAATTAAAGGTGTGAACTAGTGAATATAATTTCGAGTTTAAAATTGTAAGAGGAATTCAATCTTTTGTTGTGGTCAAAATTAAAGCACTTGAAGGGTATCATCCTGAAAGGATGGGAACACCACGAGAGTATAAACGAAATAAAGTAAAACATTAACTAAAAATACATTACATAAACTTTTGTAGTGTTATCCCCATCTGGTATTGTAACATCCCAAAAATACAGTAATAAAATCATATGATAGAATAATTACATTAATAATAATCCAGATTAGTCTTACACTAGAGACGAGCGTACGCTCCTGGCCGAACGGCCTTACAGAAAGAGTTACAAATTTAAAGTCGGACCTCACTACCCAAACTATGCGACCGGTTTACAAAATAACAATACCGATCGTTCATACTAAAACAAAAGGAAAGATGAGCGGACGTTCACCTTACTAAAACTAGACTATTAACCGAACGTCCTACTGTTCGGTCTTTACGTCAATTACTTCCAAATTTCTTCTTCCAACGCCTCTTCCAGCCGCTCTACTTCTTCTGCTCACATCCACACGGATGATCATTGCAATGACAAGGACAGACGTACAAAACGAGACAACACAAGAAAAAACGCAGGGTAAGCTTATGTAATTTAATTCATACATCAACATATAAATTAAACACTTCAACAACAAGAAATTTAATTCAACACTTATAACCATACGGAAGCTACCACTAGACTGACCGTCCGGACTGTATGAATCTGCGTAGCTACAGGCATTCGTGCGACCGAATGATGTAGTAACTGGAATAATCTCATCAGCTGCCACCCGAGGTTAGCCCTATCCAAAGTACCCCTAAGGACTAGGACCTCCTGCCGTTTCCACACATGACCTACCATCCTCTACGTGAGGACGAGTACCCACGAAACATCAGGATGAACTGCCAGCATTAGCATAACCACAGTCATACTTTACCAATTCCAATATTCATACATGAGTCGTTCCTCCCCGGAACGCTCGTCCAATTTCCATAACATCTCAATTTCACATTTCATTCATCATTCGTTATTAACCATCTCGGTGATCTTATCTCTTACAACGATTTCAACAAACATTAAAAGGACGAACGTTAAACCCGAACTTAAAACTGGGCAGAACACATAGAGTGAGACCGGGGACCCTCAAAGTTGAGAATGGTTTGAGACCAAGGGTTGACATCGGATTTTAAGAAAGATAGCAAGCAAAAATAAGATATTCCAAGGACAAATGAGACGAACGTCCATTTCAAGTTGAGTCAATTTAAATCAGCTGACTCTTGAGAACACACTCAGAACAATGAAAGACTAAACCAAGGACGTGGACTCTAGGGTGAAACCAATGAATAGGAATATTCCAAAACACGAAGGTTAATACTTAGAATTGTATCATATGAAGAAATTGAACGTTTGTGAATGCTTGGTTTAATTGGGTTTAATACTGGACACTACAGTGAGCGACCCCGGAAGGTCCGAACGAACGCTCATATAAAGAAATTTAACTTAAAGAGATAGGACGAGTGCCTGGTGTACGACCAAACACTACTCAGCACGAGCGCTTGGTGTAAGACCGAGCACTAAGAAATTTATAATAAAAGAGTTTGATAAATATAGTACGATACTATTGAAGTAGTGTTTATGGACAACAAAATATACAATTACTTATATACTTAGATTTATAATCGAACGGCAATACCTAACTGTGTTTGGCCGAACGCTCATACACAGTACTCCGAAGTGCGGACCTTCGTCCTCAACTAGTGATGGACAAATTTATGATCACCAAAATACGATGTCACAAACTTGTTTTACAATCGGCAAGTATGACCGAATCGCTCAAGTAATAAACTTGGTAAGACCAAGTATCGTTCTCCCAAAGGACTCACGGCCTAGTTTAGTTGTGTGGTTTGTTGATTAGCTAAGACTTAAGAACGAAATAAGTGGAGTTTAATATGCAAAACAGAAAATAAACATGTATGCATCAGTTTTGATCAATGGCAAAAGTAAAAGACAAATACTTTCAATGAAATATATATATGAATATGTTGTTGGGGGTCAACTTCATCTTATCCACTCTCATATATTTTAGGAATTCAACATTCAAATCATCATTGTTAATGCCACTCTCTAAATTACCTTGTCAAGAAGGCCTATCCCTAATTACGAGTTCATACGATTCCTAGCATTCCTAATAATTAGTTCTCTTAGCACAGGAGCTTAACGACAACCAATATAATATTGGGAGAGATTCCACGGATCTAGACTTCCCCGTACGTTCCCGTATCGACAAAATCAATAATCATGCATTGAATGAGTTAAATAAAGCAAGCATTAAGCAAAGAGGAAAAACCCTAACTAATGATGAAAGAAAGCATAGGTCTTAGATTAAGATGCAAGCATAAATTCCATATATGAGAGCTTCAAAAGATTACATTGATTCCCCAACAAACATACAAGGTTTAGTTCACCATATTCATGGTGAACCTAGATGAACAATAATGAAAGAATGAAGGATAAAACCCTAGAAAGGTGAAGAGGTAGCCTGAACATCCAAGATCCTCCTTCAAAGGGGTGGAAGAGAGAGTGTTTGCTTCGTCTTTGCCAAAGATACCAACCCTAAGACATCTAGGTCTTTAAATAGGACATAAAAATAATAGAAAACGGGTCCAGGCCCAAACAGATCAAAAAATCGCATAAAACTGGCCCAAAACTCGTCTGGTTGACTTTTTTCGTATTCTGGTTAACTGGTTGACTTTTTTGGTTGACTGGTTGACTTTTCTGGTTGACTGGTTGACGTTTTTAGTTTCTGGTTGACTTTTCTGATTCCATCTCTCTCCTTCTTCACTTCTTTCACTAAATTCACCTTAAAACCTGCACAAAAACACTGAAATCAAGCATAAACCTATCCAGCTCTCTTATTTCTAAAAATATGGATAAAAGCATGATTTCAAGCTAGTTTCTAAGTGTAAAGGTTGCTTTTTGTGTCAATTTTAAGCATGAAAATAACAGGTTTTCAACTGTTATCACAACCCCAAATTTAGAACTTTGCTTGTCCTCAAGCAAACAAGATGTAACTCAATCTTCAACCAATTCATATGATGGTTCACTCATTCAAAAATCCTCTTTTTCAAGATAAGTAACAACTTCAATCAAACTTATGACCAAGAGTTCAATCAAGATGTGCACATGCTTTAGTGTTCACAAAGTCATTTAAATTCCAACAAATGCTATTTTTCATGAATGATCAATCAATTAAGCATGGATGTTCATGTGCTTATGGAATATTTCCTCACTAGGTAAAGTTTTTCACTCAACAAACAAGTGTATAAGAGGTAAAGTGTTTCACTCATTCACTCCACTATCACAATGTTACATGAATCAACTTTGCCTTTCATTTTACCACAATCAAAAACATTCACAAGCATGCATCATCACAAGGACTTTTCAATGGCTTATAATGTGCCTGGGCTAACAAGAAAATTGGTTTTTCTGGATCACAAAATCCTTGAGTTAAGAGAATCATAACAACAAAATTTTTCTTATTCTTCCCAACTTGCCTTTGCATTTGCATTGAGCTTTTCTTCTTTTTTTTTTCTTTTCTTTTTCTTTTTCTTTACATATTCTTACTTTTTTAGCTCTTAGCTCAATGCTTTTCCTTTTTCATGTTTTCCCTACAACCCCAAACTTGAACATTTAACAATACCACACAAGATCTTCTAATTAACTCAAGGTAAAGATTTTCAATCAAGGGTTTTCAGTGTATGTTCAAGGCTAAGGGTTCAAAGGATAGAACACAAAGTGTTCTCTTTTAGTGGGCTAACTTTATGAATTTGGCCAATAAAAAGGGTTCCAACAAACGGCCTTGATCATATGATGCAAAATAAGCAATTGATTCAATCATAGAAAACCTGGGCAAAGTCATTCATGCTTTCAAAGTAATAGCATTCAATCATACCAAAAACTCTGGAGCTCAAAACCTCACATATAAGCTCATTCACATTTGACATACACATCCTGCTTAATTTCACAATCACAATAATGATATCCTGCATTTGTTCACAAAGCTTGTGAATCACCTGTATAAGCATTTTAATGTGCACATCATCTCAACATCAATCAATCAATAAGCATCATCAAGCATTACTTATCAAACAATCACAATTAATATCAAACCATCACACAAACCAGGTTTCCAATAGAGTACATCAAACCCTAATCTAAAAACAAAAACAAATAAGTTCAGAAAACTTAAACCAAACAAAAGCATAAGTCCTGCTCTAGTTATGATAGCATTCATCAGTAAATGCTATCTCAACTCCTCATCAATCTGAGCTGTCCTCTGTATCTTCCTCTTCTTGGATCTTATAGTCTTGATTCTTTTTGCCCGATGAGGAGGCCATCCCTGCATCAAACATAATTCACAAAACCAAAACATACATTGTTAAGCATTAGTAAACCATAATGAAGAAATCATCCCCTTCAATGATGCTCTCTCCCAACCCCAAACTTAGATGGAAAACTAGTGAGAAAGTAAGTTAAAGGGAAATTTTCTCAAGAGGGAAAAGATGTGGAGAACCTTGGAAAAGGTATGTGGGAGTGTGTGTGCAGAGAAGAGCCTGAAAATATAAGCTTATGCGCAGCTTAGGGTATAAAAATACCCTAATGGGCTCGGGTCCCGCTAAGGGTAACCAAAGCCCACTCTGCGATAGTACCGCTCAGCGGTAATTTGCCGCTCAACGGCACTTTCGTGATGTACTCTTCTCCTTCTTTGCTTAACCTAAGTGCCTCCTAGACATGCCCCTCACTGGTTCCCTGCAATTCAATGTTTAGAATACTTATGCAAACCCTATTATGCAACTAAAATGAAACAAACAAAAACAATCAATCAACTGGGTTGCCTCCCAGGTAGCGCTTGTTTAACGTCACGAGCCTGACCCAAAATCCACCAACACCCATCAGTAGGTGTTACACACTTACCAACACCCATCAGTAGGTGTTAAAAACTTACCAACACCCATCAGTAGGTGCAAAATTTTCTCACCAACACCCATCAGTAGGTGTTATACACTTAGCATCGTTCAGTAGATGCTATGTCAAACTAGAATCCTTCAGTAGATGCTATCTCCAAAAATAATGACAAAGTAATGTTCAACAGATTAAAAATTTACAAACCAAAGAAAAATTAAAAAGTTCTTAAATCCACTGGGTTGCCTCCCAGCAAGCGCTCTTTTAACGTCATTAGCTTGACCCAGTAAACTCAAGTTCCTTCTTTATAGTTGATGTTATCATCCCACCAACTCCTCAGCTGTTTCCTGTGAACTATTTTGGTCCTTCTAGAATGTGGAGATTCTATCTCTACCATCTCCTTCTCTTTAAAGCCCTTCACAACCCACAACTTGTTTTTGATTCTCACTGGTGTACCAAGTTGGGGTCTTCTTTTCTCCATGTCATCAGGAATTTCTTCTCCTCTTCCAATCTTTTCTTCCTTGTGCACCTGAAACAACAAACAATGGTTACCTGCAACCTTGAGATTTTCATCTTGATGGCTAGTCATGGGTGCATCTTGAAATCCAGCTTTATAACTAGCCTCTTCCTCCTGTGCTTGCGTCTCATCTTTGAAGACGTCTACAACCACTATCTCCTCTCTGTCCTGGAGCACTACTATACCTTCATTTACATCAATGATAGCTCTGGCCGTTTTCATAAATGGTCTTCCAAGTATGATAGGTATCTTCTCTGTCTCCATCTTCATCACCACAAAGTCTGCTAGGAATTGAAGTTTGCCAACACAAACTATAATGTCCTCTGCAATCCCACATGGCTTCTTTGAAGATCTATCGGCCATTACTAGATTAACCTTTACAGGTTTCACTTTAACATTGCCGATTTGCTCCAGTAAAGAGTAAGGTATCAAGTTAACACTTGAACCTAAATCAAGGAGAGCTTTCTTCACTCTTTTCTTCCCTATGGTACAAGGGATAGAAAAACTGCCTGGGTCTGTTGCTTTAGAAGGGAATGACTCTTTTTTAACAGTTATACACTCCTTTGCCTCATCATCTCTACGTCTCTTCTTTGTAGAGATTTCTTCATTAGATTTAGTGTAAACCGTAATCTGTTGCAGAATCTGTTCCCAAGGTGCATCATTATCCACCATGATGAATAACTCTGTGAAGTCCAGTTGTTTCCCTTGATGGATTGGAAAAGGAAAAGTGCTTTTGCTCTCTATTTCACTTCTCTCTTCTGTATCTAACTCAACTTTCTCATCATCAACACTCTCTACCACCTTGCACTCTTCTCTAGGGTTAACCTTAGTATTAGCCCCAAAATTTCTATTTGGCCTTTCTTCCACCTGTTTGGTGATCTGCCCCATCTGAGTCTCCAAATTTTTTATAGCAGCTTCAGTGCTCTTCTGTGTAGACTCAGTCTTCTGTATGAAATTGTTGAGAGTTTCCTCCATCCTCATGGACCTTTCATTAAGCATAGATAACTGTTTCCATAAGGTGGGTTGCTGCTGCTGCTTATTATATTGACCAGCTTGCCCAGTTTGCCCTTGACCAATACTTGGGTGTGGTTTCCACCCCTGATTGTAGCTTCCTTGACGATATTGATTGGTCATGTAGTTTACATCCTCTACAGCTTCAACTGGAAAGGCACATTGACCATTGATATGGTCGCCTCCACACAATTCGCACAACTGGGTTTGTACCTGTGCAGCAGTTTTCAACTCTTTGGGTAATTGTGCAAGAGTTTTGGTCAGAGTCTCCAGCTGTTGAGTTAGAATTTTGTTTTGAGCTAGCAGGGCATCATGTGTCTGTAATTGGAGGATTCCTTTTTGCATAGGAGCTCATCTCTCACTATGTAGCTCATTATCACTAGTAGCCATGTTTTCTATAATCTCTGTTGCTTCCTCTGGAGTTTTCCATTTAATATTGCCTCCTGCTGAGGCGTCCAGCATCATCTTGGTTTGTGAACCAAGCCCTCCAAGGAAAGTTAAGACTACTTCCTGATCTTCAAAGCCATGCGTGAGTGTTTTTCTTAGCAAGCTTTTGTATCTGTCCCATGCATGTCCCAGTGATTCTTCCATGCCCTGCTTAAATGAAGAAATCTCTTGCTTGCCTTTTGTCACCTTAGATTGTGGAAAGTACTTGTTTAAAAATTTTGTGACCACTGCTTCCCACTTTGTGAAACTTTCTTCTGGGAAAGAATTCAACCAAAGCTTAGCATTGCCTCCCAATGAGAAAGGAAACAAGCTAAGTTTGATAGCTTCGTCTGGCACCCCATTAATTTTGACTGTGTTGCAAATCTCATTGAAGGTAGTGAGGTGCTCATATGGGCTTTCATGAGATAACCCATTAAATTGGTTGCTTTTCACCAGTTGAATCAGTGCTGGTTTGACCTCCATATTAGCTGCATTGACTCTAGGTCTAGCTATACTGTTAAAGTGCTGAGGTCCAGCTATATTGGTGTAGTCAGCAAGAGTTCTTCTCACATTGTTGTTCTCCATATTTTCTGTGCTATGAACAGAACCTTGTGGTGATGATTGTAAGAGAGTTTCTGGAGAAGGGAAAAGTTCTCTAGATGTTCGGATTCTTCTCCTCCGTCTACTCTCGTCAAGACCTTCAAGCAGAGGTTCTGTTGTTTTCTTGCTCCTTGTTCTAATTGCTTCCTGCATGCACAAGAAAACAAAACCCTAGAAAAGATTTGTTAGCACAAAAAGATATAGGAGAAGATATAGATTCAGAAGATAAAAGATTCAGAGGATAAGATAAAATAATATAAAATAAAATAAAATCTAATCTAATCAAATAAAATAAAATAAAATAAAATCTAATCTAATCTAATCTAATCAAATAAAATCTAATCTAATAAAATAAAATCAAATAAGATAAAATCAAATCAAATAAAATCAAATAAAATAAAATAAAATAAAATCAAATCAAATAAAATAAGATAAAATCAAATAAAATAAAATCAAATCAAATCAAATCAAATAAAATCAAATAAAATAAAACCAAATCAAATAAAAACCGAAAATAAAAACAGAAATTCAAAATTAAAGTCAAAGATAATCAATAATCACACAAATTAACTAGTTAAACCACGAGTCCCCGGCAACGGCGCCAAAAACTTGATGGACAAATTTATGATCACCAAAATATGATGTCACAAACTTGTTTTACAATCGGCAAGTATGACCGAATCGTTCAAGTAATAAACTTGGTAAGACCAAGTATCATTCTCCCAAAGGACTCACGGCCTAGTTTAGTTGTGTGGTTTGTTGATTAGCTAAGACTTAAGAACGAAATAAGTGGAGTTTAATATGCAAAACAGAAAATAAACATGTATGCATGAGTTTTGATCAATGGCAAAAGCAAAAGACAAATACTTTCAATGAAATATATATATGAATATGTTGTTGGGGGTCAATTTCATCTTATCCACTCTCATATATTTTAGGAATTCAACATTCAAATCATCATTGTTAATGCTACTCTCTAAATTACCTTGTCAAGAAGGCCTATCCCTAATTACGAGTTCATACGATTCCTAGCATTCCTAATAATTAGTTCTCTTAGCACAGGAGCTTAACGACAACCAATATAATATTGGGAGAGATTCCCCGGATCTAGACTTCCCCGTACGTTCCCGTATCGACAAAATCAATAATCATGCATTGAATGAGTTAAACAAAGCAAGCATTAAGCAAAGAGGAAAAACCCTAACTAATGGTGAAAGAAAGCATAGGTCTTAGATTAAGATGCAAGCATAAATTCCATATATGAGAGCTTCAAAAGATTACATTGATTCCCCAACAAACATACAAGGTTTAGTTCACCATATTCATGGTGAACCTAGATGAACAATAATGAAAGAATGAAGGATAAAACCCTAGAAAGGTGAAGAGGTAGCCTGAGCATCCAAGATCCTACTTCAAAGGGGTGGAAGAGAGAGTGTTTGCTTCGTCTTTGCCAAAGATACCAACCCTAAGACATCTAGGTCTTTAAATAGGACATAAAAATAATAGAAAACGGGTCCAGGCCCAAACAGATCATAAAATCGCATAAAACTGGCCCAAAACTCGTCTGGTTGACTTTTTTCGTATTCTGGTTGACTGGTTGACTTTTTTGATTGACTGGTTGACTGGTTGACTTTTCTGGTTTATGGTTGACTTTTCTGATTCCATCTCTCTCCTTCTTCACTTCTTTCACTAAATTCACCTTAAAACCTGCACAAAAACACTAAAATCAAGCATAAACCTGTCCAGCTCTCTTATTTATGAAAATATGGATAAAAGCATGATTTCAAGCTAGTTTCTAAGTGTAAAGGTTGCTTTTTGTGTCAATTTTAAGCATGAAAAGAACAGTTTTTCAACTGTTATCAACTAGAATCCTTCCCAAATGAAAGAATCCACTACCAATTCAATTTCACCAGAAAATCGAACGGTCGAGGACCGTCCAGTAACGTACGTACACACTCATAAGGGGAATTTCAGATCATAGTCAATATTATTAAATGTGAGTTCTTAACATATAGTCTCACCTATCTACAATCATACCATATTCAATTAATCATATATTATATCATCAAATCACAGAAATCTCATACATTTCATGCATCATAACATAGCACCATAAATTTTCATATCCAAATCAATTCAACGAACGTTCATGCAACACATAGTAATATAAATTAAATTAATAAGCTTCCCTTACCTGGATTCATAAGTGAACGTCCTAAACGTAGGTTCTTGGTTCGCCCAACTACAACTTCTACCCTCAAGATCACTTAACTTTTTCAAACTAAAACAAGTTACAGAACCAAGATTGATTTAGACAAGTTGAATGCATGCAACCAGGGCTTGGTTTGCATGTTCATACGAACGAATAGCAAGGGACGAGAAACTTACCAGTTTTAGAATTCTGGAGCTATTCGGTTCAGAATGAAGCTCACGACGCCGGGAACGCTTCTACGATTTCTGAATGATGATCGGAGAAGAGAAAGATGAGTTACAGTAGAGAGAAGGGAGAGTTTTCTAGAGAGAAGAAGGAGAAGATGAAAAGATCAAATTTTGGAAAGAGGGTGCATGCAGAAGAGAGTGGGCAGGTTTTTCCGAAATTCCAAGTTTTACATTACAATTCCAAAACGAATGTCCCCTCCTTCCGTCGACACCTGTTTTCCACTAACTGATTTTCGGATCCCCTTCGCTTGACACCTGGCGTCCGTCATCTGTTTTCCCCTCTTGACACGTGAATTCCACTAAATCGATACGCGTGTGTGGATTTCTTTTCTGGTTTTGATTGCGTTTTTAATGAGATTAGACAGGTGGGGTTTGGGTGCATATTTACGAGGTCTGACAGGTATCAAACAGTAGCCAACCAAAGAAGATAATTTAAAATGTAGTACCTAAGTATAATGTGCATAATCTCCCAAACCAGATTCATACTCTCTCACTCAACTTTTCTACAACTTTACATTATTTTTTCTTTTACTTAAAGAAAAGACTATATGAGCACAATAGGAGGTGGTGTGGCACTGCTAGATGTGATAATGCCTTCTATGCCTCATTTTGTAGGCTCCTCCTTTGGCTGTTTTGGAACATTTTTTGGTATTGCTTCAACTTAGCAAGTTTTGGTTCTTCCAATAGTGGATTTTCATCCGGGTTCCTCATCCGTCCATCCCGACTTAACTAACGCATATCTAATGAGGCCAAAATTCTTTTTTCATAATCATTCCTGAATGCTTTGTCACTGTTCCAGAGTGCCATTAATTTCTCAACCTGGAATCGGGGGGAAATGTAAGATTCAATATCATAACCATAAGTGAAAAAACCAGGAAAAAAGTGTGCAATACATCACTATATATTGGATAGTTAGTATGAAACAATATTATGAGGACAAACCTCTGTATGTGAAACTTCATTAAGAGCATTGATATCTTTCTTTGTAGCCAGATCTCGTGCTTTGTTCAAAAGTGCTCGACTTTGATAGAAATGGGAATTCTAAACAAGAAAATATTACTGCAAATTCAGATATTATTCCACTATGCTACATAGCACTGAAATAAACCAATTAGTTTAAAAATAGATTAAATTGACGTCAATGACAAACTTCAGGCATGCTTTCATGAAACTTATATCAAGAACAAAATTCTACTTTACAATCCTAAAGTAAATACATATGCTAAATAATTGCTAATTTGGAAAATAACTCCAAGACACTAATTTCAATAATGTGTCAACTAGGTTGCTAAAACACAATTTATATGCAAATAACCTGATAGGATACTGGGTAATAGGATAGAAGGGAGTCAAACGATAGGAGGCAGGGGGCGTCGAATGGTAGGAGTCAAGGGAAAGCAAGCCGAACGGTGGAAGGGGGAGAGGTCAAGCCGAACGATGGAAGGCATGGGAAGGTCAGGCCGAACAGTGGAAGACTGTTAAGACCTTAGCAAGTGTACCGAATCGTATCAAGTAATAAATATGGTAAGACTATGTATTGTTTCCCAAAAGACTCACGGCCTAAACAATTATGTGATTTCTTCATTAAATATGACTTCAGAACAAAATCTTTTACTTTAAAATGCAGAAAATAAACATGAATGCAAGAGTTGATCAATTGACAATAAGAATGCACAGGTGATTGGTTTGTAAAATAAAGAATGATTATGTTGTTAGGGGTTCGACTTATCCTATCCATTCTCATATATTTATGAATTTGTCTTCTTCATTAATGTTAATGTCACTTTCTAATTTACTTTAGACCCGATGTCTTGGCGAAGAAAGTTTATCCTTAATTACTAGTTTACAATGTCTTCTCTCCCTAGCAATTAATTATGCATTATAAACGCATGAAAGCTTAAAGGAAACCAACCCTCATATCCCTATGTCTAGGCAATACTGCTTTTGGGAGAGATTCCCCAAATCTAGATTTCCCCATATGTGTCCATATTGACAAAATCAATTAGCATGCTATGAACGGGTTAAAAAATGCAAGCACAGAGTATAGAAGAAAAACCCTAACAATTAAGGAACAAAGCATTTAAAATAAGAATCAATTTAATACATGAGAGTTTCAAAGAATTACATTGTTTCCCCAACAACAATTGAAGTTTTGTTCACCATAAACATGGTGAAACTAGATGAATAATGGAAAATAATGAGATAGAAGAACATTAAAAGTTGAAGATAGGAGCTTCTGCCTCCAAAACTGCCTCCAAGAGAGTGTTTTTTCGCCTCCTCTGTCAAAAGATCCCAAGCCTAGGACGTCCAAATCCTTAAATAGAGCACAGAAAATGTCCAAGCCCACGAGACTGGCGCTTAGGGCCCCAACTTAGGGCGCCCAAGCGTGACTACGAAAGTGATGACAAATTTATGAACACCGAAATACGGCGCCACAAACTTGTTTTACAATCGGCAAGTGTGACCGAATCGTTTCAAGTAATAAACTCGATAAGACCAAGTATCGTTCTCCCAAAGGACTCACGACCTAGTTCAGTTATGTGATTCGTTGATTATTTAAGACTTAAGAACGAAATAAGTGGAGTTTTAATATGCAAAACAGAAAATAAACATGTATGCATGAGTTTTGATCAATGGCTAAAACAAAATACAAACACTTAAATGGAATATATGGATGAGTATGTTGTTGGGGTTTATCCATTTCATCTTATCCACTCTTATATATTTTAGGAATTCAACATTCTTTTCATCAATTGTTAATGCCACTCTCTAAATCACCTTGACAAGAAGGCCTATACTTAATTACGAGTTCATACAATTCCTAGCATTCCTAGTAATTAGTTTTTAAGTGCAGGAGCTTAACGACAACCAATATACTATTGGGAGAAATTCCCCGGATCTAGATTTCCTCGTACGTTCCCGTATCGACAAAATCAATAATCATGCATTGAATGAGTTAAACAAAGCAAGCATTGAGCAAAGAGGAAAAACCCTAACTAATGATGAAAGAAAGCATAGGTCTTAAATATAAGATGTAAAAACAAATTCCATATATGAGAGTTTCACAAGACTACATTGATTCCCCAACAACAATACAAGGTTTAGTTCACCATATTCATGGTGAAACTAGATGAACAATAATGAAAGAATGAAAGATAAAACCCTAGAAAGGTGAAGAGGTAGCCTGAGCATCCAAGATCCTCCTTCAAAAGGGTGGAAGAGAGAGTGTTTGCTTCGTTTCTGCCAAAGATACAAATCCTAGGACGTCCTAAAGCTTATATACTATTCTAAAAATACAGAAAATTTAGGCCCAAGCCCATAAGTGTGCCGCTCAACGGTAAAGTGCCGCTCAGCGGTAAGTGCGTGAGTTGGTTTCTTCCCCTCAGCGGCCATTTTGCCCCTCAGCGGATCCACCGTGGTCTCTTGAGTGCCGCTCAGCGGTAAACTGCCGCTGAGTGGCCGTTGCGGCTTCTCCTTTTGCATTTTTTGATGTCTTTTCTGATTCCATCTCTCTCCTTCTTCACTTCTTTCACCAAATTCACCTTAAAACCTGCACAAAAACACCGAAATCAAGCATAAACCTGTCCAGCTCTCTTATTTCTGAAAATATGAATAAAAGCATGATTTCAAGCTAGTTTCGAAGTGTTAAAGGTTGCTTTTAATATCAATTTTAAGCCTGAAAATAACAGTTTTTCAACTGTTATCACAACCCCAAACTTAGAACTTTGCTTGTCCTCAAGCAAACAAGATGTAACTCAATCTTCTACCAACTCATATAATGGTTCACTCATTCAAAAATCTTCTTTTCAAGATAAGTAAAGACTTCAATCAAACTTATGACCAAGATTTCAATCAAGATGTGCACATGCTTTAGTGTTCAGAAAGTCAGTTAATATCCAACAAATGCTATTTTTCCTGAATGATCAATCAATTAAGCATGGATGTTCATGTGCTCATGGAATACTTCCTCACCAGGTAAAGTGTTTCACTCACACACAAGTGTATAAGAGGTAATCACTCATTCACTCCACTATCACAATGTCACATGAATCAACTTTGCCTTTCATTTAACAACAATAAAAAAACATTCACTAGCATGCATCATCACAAGGACTTTTCAATGGCTTATAACGTGGCTGGGCTAACAAGAAAATTGGTTTTTCTGGATCACAAAATCCTTGAGTTAGAGAATCATAACAACACAATTTTTCTTATTTTTCCCAACTTGCCTTTGCATTGAGCTTTGCTTTTTCTTTTCTTTTCTTTCTCTTTTTCTTTTCACATTTTTATTTCTTAGCTCTTAGCTCAATCAATGCTTTTCCTTTTTCTTTTCATGCTTTCCCAACAACCCCAAACTTGAACATTTAACAATACCACACATGATTTTCTACTTAACACAAGGTAAAGCTTTTAAACAAAGGTTTTCAATTTATGTTCAAGGCTAAGGGTTCAAAGGATAGAACACAAAGTGTTCGCTTTTAGTGGGCTAAATAAATTTGGCCAATAAAAAGGGTTCCAACAAACGGCCTTGATCATATGATGCAAAACAAGCAATTGATTCAATCATAGAAAACCTGGGCAAAATCATTCATGCTTTCAAAGTAATAGCATTCAATGAATAAAAACTCTAGAGCTCAAAACCTCACATATAAGCTCATTCACATTTGACATACACATCCTGCTTAATCTCACAATCACAATCACAATATCATGCATTTGTTCACAAAGCTTGTGAATCACCTGTATAAGCAGTTAATGTGCACATCTCAACATCTATCAATCTCAAAGCATCATCAAGCATTACTTATCAAACAATCACAGTCAATAGCAAACCATCATACAACCAGGTTTCCAATAGAGTACATCAACCCTAATCTAAAACAAAAATAAATAAGTTCAGAACACTTATACCAACAAAAGCATAAGTTCATGATAGCATTCATCAGTAAATGCTATCTCAGCTCCTCATCAATCTGAGCTATCCTCTGTATCTTCCTCATCTTCATCATCTTCAAATTCATCATCATCATCAGCTTCATCTTCTTCCATCTCCCTAACTGAAGCTTCAGCTGCTTCAGCTCCTCCTCCTTGCACCGGCTCTTCTGGCCAAGCTACCACATTATGGAATTCCTCCATAGTCCACCTGTGAGCTGGAGGTGTATCATACATGCCCACAATCATCTCAGCAGTAGCCACCTGCCTTCTGTGGATAGACTGTAGTTGAACACCTATAAGAGACATGTACATGTCTCTCATTTGGAATGGTTTTGCCTCATGTGTTTCAGCAGATGTCTGACTCTGTGCTTGCCCTCTCTCTCTGCGAGCACGACGTGGTGGAACTGGCTGAGTTGCCTCCTCACCTCCACAATACTGTCTGTAATAGGCCTCATCAATGGCTTTTCTCGGCCTTTCAAATGGTGGAGCAGAAGTGTCCACCCCAGCTATCTTACAAAGGTGAGTGATTAAGGAAGGATGTCCTAGGGGTGCTTTATTATTTGAGGTATTGGCGCACACACTAATCTCATCAGCTATCACTTGCCCAATATTAACATTTAAGTTCCTGATAGCACAGTAGATGAAGAGTGCCCTGCTGAGAGTAATATCTGACACATGTGAACATGGCTGAATGTTGGCATGGGAAAATGCCATCCAATACTTTGCAAGAGGAGTCAGATCAGTCCTCCTAATGTTTACCACTGAGCCAGATCTATTCCTTTGAAAGTGTCCTCCAGGTATACATAGCACTCTCTCTACATCCTCTAAAATCAGCCCCTTCCTCCATGCAGAGAGCAAACTGGCACTGCTCACCAGCTCACACAGTATCCAGGAAGTTATTTATAGAATCAGGATCATACCTGATAGCATGGCCTCTGACATAGCCCAAGTAATTCTCAGCTGGATAATCACCAATCTTCTTTGCATTGGTGTAGAACTCTTTTACCACAGCTATGTTTGCAGGTGCAGGATATGTGGCCAGCTTTCCCTAGTCATTCCCTAACAATTGCTCTCCAAATTGAGGAGCAAAGTTAGGTATCATTCCAACTTTTCTCTCCATAAGGAGTCTCTTGTCTTGAACCACCTTGAAGTGCTTCTCATGTTTCCTAGAGAGGAACCTACTAGAATGGGGTTGTTCTGGTTCCTTTTCTTTTCTCTTGGATGCCATGATTTTCAATCTTTTTCCTGAAGAGGATGTTAATCATTAGTGAAACACATAACACACTTCATCTCGAAACTAGACCACCGCTGAGGGTCAAAATAACCCCTCAGCGCCACCAGTGCCACATTCCAGAACGCAACAAATCAAAAAAAATCAAGTCTGGTAGAGTGTCGCTCAGCGGCAATTTACGCCTGAGCGGTAACTCTATAGAATTTTGAAAAACCTCTTTTTAAGTTGTTCTGACTCCACCCAAATGCAATTTTCAATTTTCCAGATCAAAATCATGTAGTTTAATCGGTTCAAACATCAATTATATCATCAAATCATGCATAGAAATCAAAACCCCTAAATATTCATGTTTTGACAATCACATTCAAAATCAAGAACCCTAGAATGAACAAAATGCTTTTTACTTACTTGGGTGGAGATGCTAGATGCAATGAGAATGTTTCCAAGCTAAGATGCTCTCTTCGAACCCCAAACATGGATGCAACACTAGTGAGCAAGTGAGTGGAAGAGAGATTTTCTTAAGAGGGAAGAGGGAAAAGATGTGGAAAACCTTGAAAAAGGTATGTAGGAGTGTTTGTGCAGAGAAAAGCCTGAAAGTAAGAGCAGCTACGCAACTTAGGGAAAAGATGTGGAAACCTTGTAAATTTTTTTTTTTAATTTTTTTAAATTTTTTTTTTAACAACTAAATACAGAACATAGCACAATTACACACATATATACACAATATATATTAACACAGTAAAAATCTAAAACAAAAAACCTGGAACTGAAGTGACAACGCCGCCAAAATTTGTTGAAGGTGTCGTTGTCGCCTACAGAAATATACAAGACAAAACACACAAAACAAACATATTAACAGAACAAAACTTTATACAACAAAAATCTAAAACCAAACCGTCTTTTGTTGGTCCCCGGCAACGGCGCCAAAATTGATGAACGGGTCGCACCGCTCACAAAAGTTGATTGCAAATAAGAATGCAGTATAGTTACTAGGAAGTGACTCCTAGGTCGTCTCTCAAGGACCAATTTTGTGGTTTAGTCTCAGACTTAACACGAAGGGGGGGAGTTTTGTGTTTTTGTTTTGATGCGGGAAAATTAAATTAAAATTAAAACTGTGCAGAAAACGTAAAACGTAAAAGTAAAAACATCAATAAAATCATAAAAACAACGTTTGGAAATACGATGAACAGTAAAATTATGGAATATAGCGATGCAGAAAATACTGAACGGTAAAATACAACAGATAAAAATAAAACACTGGAAATGGAATTCATCAAACATTCAACACTTTAATTAAAATTCAACACTTGAAATAAAATGAAATGATTAAACTATGAAATGAACTACACGCTCAGAAATGAAATTACATGCACTGTTTGAAAATGGAACTGGAAAAGGAAGAGGCAGAAGCCTCCTCCAAGCCGTGACTTCTCCTAAACTACTGCTAATCTAACACTAAAATCTATTCCCTTTTCCTCTGCATGCTGCCTCCATTTTATAGCCACTTCTTCTCTGGACAAACTCTCGTATCCTTCATTTCAGCTTGGTTGTTTGTCTATTGTCCCCCTAGCTTCCTTTCTATTCTTCCAGATTTTGGTAGCTTTGAAGACTTTTTTTCACCAAATCCTTGGACGTTCCAAAACTGAGCAAATAGGTGGGGCCCTCAAATGTTGTGTCCGTGAACTACTCTTTCTTCCACCCAATGAATGACTTGAATTTCCTTGCAGCCGTGGCCTCCTCTCCAGTCATGACACCATCTTCCTTGTGCTCTTCTTCAATCATTGCAGCTGCTGGACATCTTCTTGTTGGAGATTGAAAGCTGCTGGACTTTCCTTCCATGTGCATCCACCCTTCTCCTTTCCGTTCAGCCATGGCCTCCTCACGTTGCAGCTGCTTGCTTGGGCCACTTTGCTAGCCGTGAGCTTCCATTCCCATTTAAAATCTAGAACCAAAACTTGTGTGGAGTGGAAGAGATGGAGAGTTAAAATAAATCTGCACTCTAAGCTAAAATGTCGTAAGCTTTGCTAAGTAAAATAACGTGAATGGTGGCCCCTCTTTAATTCCAAAGTAGATGCTTTGCTAAATGTTTTGCTGAAACCGTGAATGGCTTTCAACTATATTCCTTTCTTTTAGTTTCTATTATTGGCGGACCCCATGTGTTGTCCAACCAAGATTGTTTACTCTTTGTAGCAAGCCTTTCTTTCACTTTCTTCAATCAAAATGGATGTGCAAAAGTGTGGAGGGGCCGTGTGCTATTTTTACTCCAATAAATTCAGCATTTCATTTTGAAGTTTTGGACATGAGCTTTCAACATGGTGGTCCCCTCCTCTAATTCCAATTTTCCCTTCCTTGTGCGTATATTGTCGTGGCCTTCCATTCAATATGTGATGCTTGCTGAATTTTCCAATGGGCCAAGGTGGTATGGCCGAGACATTTACTTAGTAAATGTGGCACTACAATTGTCATCTTCCAAGAGCTATAAACCGTGAGTTTGCAATGTGGTTTCCAAACCAACCAATATTACTTCTTGAAATGAGCTTTAAAATGTGCCAACATGAGTGTTGAATCCTTGAGTGTTGGGAGGTCTTAGCACCGTTCAACGATCAATTCCAGCCACCACATGTACCAAACAACAAGCAAACAATGCAAACAGATTAGAAATCACTTAAACAGTAATCACTGGACTGACATAGGAGAGTAAAATAAATACTGGGAACAACATAGAACGAATTTGAACAAACGAAAAACTATACGTGAAAATAGACATCCATACGAAACTATGAAAAAAAATTGCATGGAAAACGGATAAGAATTGAACCTGAACGGGGACAAACAAGTTGACACAAAATTTACGCAGCAACCAGCGAAAACTGAAATGGCTGAAATACATTGGGCTCTATTTCCATTTCTTATTTAACCTTCAAATGTCCCAAATTGTATTTCCAAATTTTCCTTGTAAAATAATTAGCTCAGATAATTCAAATTAATTAAAATAAGAATTTCTGATCGAATTAAGCACAATCAAGCAAAATGGGAAAACACTGGACATTTAAGCACAATTCCCTGATTAATTCTAGTACAATAAACTAAGTGAAGTGTAGAAAATATCGACTCATCAAAATAGATCACACTTAGTCTTTTGCACTCTTGGGCAAAATCAAGACGCAAATCAGGGAATGGTTCAAAGGATTTTTAGGTGTATGACACAAAAACTCAGCAGACAGAAAATAAAAACTCGCAAGAAAAATAAAAAGAATTTACAGAGTTCTCAAGAAGTCTGGACAGAGAAAAGGTATAGACAATATCCAACACAAAATCAAATTGAGCAGATACTTACAGAAATCATCCAAGCAATTCAAAACATAGCAAAATGATTAATCAGCTCAAGAGGTGATTCAAAAATAACATAACCTCACAGATGCACTCATAGTGTTTCTCTCAAGTGTCTAGGGTAAATCAATGTTACTCAATGCACTCAAGAAAGCAAACACAAGAAGACTTGGCAAGTCTCTAATTATCAATACTTAAAACATATGCATGCTCAGATCAAAAGGTCTTTACTGGGTTGTAATGGGGCCAAGGACAGGGGAGGATAAAATATAGATAAGTAGCTACAACTCAGAAGAAATAGAGGAGCAATGGGAAACAAGTGTAAACACAGTGAAATCTCACCCAAACCTCTAATTCAATCCTCTTCTCGACTCCATTGTTCTCAAAATTGTTTTTCATTTTTCTTTCTTTTTCTCATCAATTTTTTTCATCCTGTCTCTTTTCTTTTCTCTCTTTATCACACTACAGGATCAAATTCATATTTTCAGAACAAGATGAGGAACCAACTAGCCAATTCATCAGAATCCCTAAGGAGACCACACTTATTCACAAAATACTTCTATAGCTCCAGACTTCCCTAAGGTTAAGGTAATCATGGTTTTTCACTTAGGGCCAGTGTATGAGCTTCAAATCAAAGAAATGAATACAGTATAGGCTCAAAGGGTTATCAAAGGATAATAACAGGGTAGGCTTATTTGGCTAACAAGGCTCAAGAAATAAAATGCCTTTATCATTTTCTAAACATGCATATCCATCAAGAATTATCAAAAAGAATCAAGCCAAGGCATATGTGCAAGCAATCAAGATACATGTCACACACAAGAAAGAACATTAAGTGGCTCAAATCTCACTCAGGGTGTTTGTCACAATCAAATCAACCTCTCAAACGCATAATCATCTTTCCAAGCAGAGAAAAGCAAGGATTTCAAACCATAAGTATTAAGTAAGTGAAGGAAAAATCTACAACTTAGACAAACTCCAGAAATCAAGAGAAAAATGTAAAATTTATTGCACACAAAACACACTAAAAACCACTTAAAACAAAAAAAAAATTTAACACTCAAAAACAAAAAATTTAACACACAAAACAAAGAAAAATCAAAGTCTCTCCCAATAGACCACACTTAAACTACACATTGTCCTCAATGTGTTCTAAGCATATCATCAGCAATCAAAACAGGAAACATATTATGGACAAATGCAATAAAAGTAGGAAAAAGGGAGAGAAAGAAAATGCAAACTCCCGTAGGTTATGGTGGAAGCTGCCAATTTTGGATCATCAGGGAGAGGTCTTCACGTTCACGATCCAGCCATGAAGTTTTGAGGACGAACTGCTTCATCCTCCAGATTTGATCGAGCAGTGAAATGTTTTCCACAGCTGGATCTGAGCAGTGATTGTTGATGAGCAGGTTCAGCAGGTGCCTATTGTTGTTGAAACAGTTTTTCAGGTTCGCACCCTTGCCTTCCACTGTGTGTGCATGTTGGTCCAATTCATCTGTACCTCCTGCAATAGGGTTAGTGCAATATGGTTCTACAGAAATTACATGCAGGGGTACAACACCCAAATCCAGTGTAACAGGCTGAACCTTAGATACATCCTCAAAACACGAATCAATTTCAAAATTAGAAACCATATTAATCGCAGACTCAGATTCATGTTCAATGCATGGAGAATAATTATTCGAATGTGATAGTAAAAAACGGTTCTCATCATGCACAGAGGAAAAATTAAAATCAGACTCAACAACTATATAATCATCAGCATACCAATCAACAGCATAATCAACAGAATAATCAATTTGCGGTATGCTTCCCTCCACTTCCTTGAAGATTTCTAAAGTGTGGGAAGATGAAGGTGGTCTACCTGGTTCATGATTACTGCTTACTTCTGCCGGGTCCCCAAAATTTTCATCAGTCTCCTCAGGTGCAAGAGTGGCCATCTGCCCGATCTGATCAGTCAGATTCTGAATTACCGCTTTAGTTTCCTGCTGAAACTCTATGCTCTTTTTCTTGAACTGCATGTTCCCTTTCTGTAACTGAACGTTCTGCATGGTCATCTGCTCCAGTAACTCCATTATTGTAGGCTCAGAAATCGAAGGCTGAGGAGTAAATTGAGCAGTAGCATCATAGAACTGCATCTGCTGTTCTTGCTGGACTAGTGGAGGCATCAAAGTATTCTGGAATGGTGGTTCTTGATATCGATACTGTGGAGCACTGTACCATCCCAAGGTAGGGTCATTCCCTCCAGGACCGTTGCTGTATCCATCTTGTGCAGGGAAAAATTCGATCAGAAAATTTTGCTCAAGATCTTCCCATCTGGTAATGAGTCCTCGAGGAAGACAATTCAACCAATCCTTAGCTGCTCCTTGTAATGAATGCTGAAACGCCGTCAAGAAAATGTAATCATCTGGGACATTTGGAGGTTTCATTGCAGAACAAATGCTATAGAAATTTTCCAAATGTTCATGTGGGCATTCTCCTGCAAATCCATGAAACTTAGGGAGCAGATATATCAGTCCAGCGCTTAGAACGCAATGAATATCATCCTTTGTAGGTGGGACCGGCTCACTAGGAGCGCTCTTAGGAATTTGAGGATGATCCATATATTTCTCATCATAGAATTCAGCAGAATTACAATCAGGGTAACAAGCAGAAGGAGATTCATAATTACAGGCACTCGCAGAATAAGCACTATTCACAAAATCAAAATAGGTAGACATGGAAAAATAAAAAGTAAAAACTAAAAACTAAAAATTACGAATCAGATAAAACAAAACACATTTATACATGCTACAAGCACACACAAGACAGAACATCAATAGTAAAAATTTGTAAATTTTTTTTTTTTAATTTTTTAAAATTTTTTTTTAACAACTAAATACAGAACATAGCACAATTACACACATATATACACAATATATATTAACACAGTAAAAATCTAAAACAAAAAACCTGAAACTGAAGTGACAACGCCGCCAAAATTTGCTGAAGGTGTCGTTGTCGCCTACAGAAATATACAAGACAAAACACACAAAACAAACATATTAACAGAACAAAACTTTATACAACAAAAATCTAAAACCAAACCGTCTTTTGTTGGTCCCCGGCAACGGCGCCAAAATTGATGAACGGGTCGCACCGCTCACAAAAGTTGATTGCAAATAAGAATGCAGTATAGTTACTAGGAAGTGACTCCTAGGTCGTCTCTCAAGGACCAATTTTGTGGTTTAGTCTCAGACTTAACACGAAGGGGGGGAGTTTTGTGTTTTTGTTTTGATGCGGGAAAATTAAATTAAAATTAAAACTGTGCAGAAAACGTAAAACGTAAAAGTAAAAACATCAATAAAATCATAAAAACAACGTTTGGAAATACGATGAACAGTAAAATTATGGAATATAGCGATGCAGAAAATACTGAACGGTAAAATACAACAGATAAAACTAAAACACTGGAAATGGAATTCATCAAACATTCAACACTTTAATTAAAATTCAACACTTGAAATAAAATGAAATGATTAAACTATGAAATGAACTACACGCTCAGAAATGAAATTACATGCACTGTTTGAAAATGGAACTGGAAAAGGAAGAGGCAGAAGCCTCCTCCAAGCCGTGACTTCTCCTAAACTACTGCTAATCTAACACTAAAATCTATTCCCTTTTCCTCTGCATGCTGCCTCCATTTTATAGCCACTTCTTCTCTGGACAAACTCTCGTATCCTTCATTTCAGCTTGGTTGTTTGTCTATTGTCCCCCTAGCTTCCTTTCTATTCTTCCAGATTTTGGTAGCTTTGAAGACTTTTTTTCACCAAATCCTTGGACGTTCCAAAACTGAGCAAATAGGTGGGGCCCTCAAATGTTGTGTCCGTGAACTACTCTTTCTTCCACCCAATGAATGACTTGAATTTCCTTGCAGCCGTGGCCTCCTCTCCAGTCATGACACCATCTTCCTTGTGCTCTTCTTCAATCATTGCAGCTGCTGGACATCTTCTTGTTGGAGATTGAAAGCTGCTGGACTTTCCTTCCATGTGCATCCACCCTTCTCCTTTTCGTTCAGCCATGGCCTCCTCACGTTGCAGCTGCTTGCTTGGGCCACTTTGCTAGCCGTGAGCTTCCATTCCCATTTAAAATCTAGAACCAAAACTTGTGTGGAGTGGAAGAGATGGAGAGTTAAAATAAATCTGCACTCTAAGCTAAAATGTCGTAAGCTTTGCTAAGTAAAATAACGTGAATGGTGGCCCCTCTTTAATTCCAAAGTAGATGCTTTGCTAAATGTTTTGCTGAAACCGTGAATGGCTTTCAACTATATTCCTTTCTTTTAGTTTCTATTATTGGCGGACCCCATGTGTTGTCCAACCAAGATTGTTTACTCTTTGTAGCAAGCCTTTCTTTCACTTTCTTCAATCAAAATGGATGTGCAAAAGTGTGGAGGGGCCGTGTGCTATTTTTACTCCAATAAATTCAGCATTTCATTTTGAAGTTTTGGACATGAGCTTTCAACATGGTGGTCCCCTCCTCTAATTCCAATTTTCCCTTCCTTGTGCGTATATTGTCGTGGCCTTCCATTCAATATGTGATGCTTGCTGAATTTTCCAATGGGCCAAGGTGGTATGGCCGAGACATTTACTTAGTAAATGTGGCACTACAATTGTCATCTTCCAAGAGCTATAAACCGTGAGTTTGCAATGTGGTTTCCAAACCAACCAATATTACTTCTTGAAATGAGCTTTAAAATGTGCCAACATGAGTGTTGAATCCTTGAGTGTTGGGAGGTCTTAGCACCGTTCAACGATCAATTCCAGCCACCACATGTACCAAACAACAAGCAAACAATGCAAACAGATTAGAAATCACTTAAACAGTAATCACTGGACTGACATAGGAGAGTAAAATAAATACTGGGAACAACATAGAACGAATTTGAACAAACGAAAAACTATACGTGAAAATAGACATCCATACGAAACTATGAAAAAAAATTGCATGGAAAACGGATAAGAATTGAACCTGAACGGGGACAAACAAGTTGACACAAAATTTACGCAGCAACCAGCGAAAACTGAAATGGCTGAAATACATTGGGCTCTATTTCCATTTCTTATTTAACCTTCAAATGTCCCAAATTGTATTTCCAAATTTTCCTTGTAAAATAATTAGCTCAGATAATTCAAATTAATTAAAATAAGAATTTCTGATCGAATTAAGCACAATCAAGCAAAATGGGAAAACACTGGACATTTAAGCACAATTCCCTGATTAATTCTAGTACAATAAACTAAGTGAAGTGTAGAAAATATCGACTCATCAACCGCTCAACGGTAAGTTGCCGCTCAGCGGCACTTTCGTGATGTGCCCTCCTCCTTCTTTGCTTAACCTAAGTGCCTCCTAAACATGCCCCTCACTGGTTCCCTGCAATTCAATGTTCGGATTACTTATGCACAACCCTATTATACTACTACAATGAAACAAACAAAAACAATCAATCAACTGGGTTGCCTCCCAGGTAGCGCTTGTTTAACGTCACGAGCCTGACCCAAAATCCACCAACACCCATCAGTAGGTGTTACAATCTTACCAACACCCATCAGTAAGTGTTACAAACTTACCAACACCCATCAGTAGGTGCAAATTTTCTCACCAACACCCATCAGTAGGTGTTACAAACTTAGCATCCTTCAGTAGATGTTATATCCAACTAGCATCCTTCAGTAGATGCTATGTCCAACAAAATATTTACAAAATAATGTTCAACAGATTAAAAATTACAAACCAAAATGAAATTAAAAGTTCTTAAATTAACTGGGTTGCCTCCCAGCAAGCGCTCTTTTAACGTCATTAGCTTGACCTAGTAAAGTTCAAGTTCCTTCTTCATAGTTGATGTTGTTATCCCACCAACTCCTCAGTTGTTTCCTGTGCACTGTTTTGATTCTTCTAAAATGTGGAGATTTTATCTCTATCATCTCCTTCTCTTTATAGCCTTTCACAACCCACAACTTGTTTTTGATTCTCACAGGTGTACCAAGTCGGGGTCTTCCTTTCTTCCAGTCATCAGGAACTTTTCCTCCTTTTCCAATCTTTTTTCCTTTATGCACCTGAAACAACAAACAATGTTTACCTGTAACCTTGGGCTTTTCAACTTGATGACTAGTCATGTGTGCATCTTGAAATGCAGCTTTATAACTAGCTTCTTCCTCCTGTGTTTTCGTCTCATCTTTAAAGACATCTACAACAACTCTCTCCTCTCGGTTCTGGAGCACCACTATACTGATAACAATTGAAAAACTGTTATTTTCATGCTTAAAATTAACACAAAAAGAAACCTTTACACTTAGAAACTAGCTTGAAATCATGCTTTTATCCATATTTTCATAAATAAGAGAGCTGGACAGGCTTATGCTTGATTTCAGTGTTTTTGTGCAGGTTTTAAGGTGAATTTACTAAAAGAAGAGAAGAAGGAGAGAGTTGAAAGTGAATTTAATGGTTTTGTGCAAGATTCCTTTGATTTTGTAGGCTAATTGAATGATTTGAAAGAAGAATTTAAGTACCGAATGATTGGAATGTTGAAAAGTCAACCAGAAACCAGAAAAGTCAACCAGTCAACCAGAAAAGTCAATCAGTCAACCAGAATACGAAAAAAGTCAACCAGACGAGTTTTTGGGCCAGTTTTATGCGATTTTATGATCTGTTTGGGCCTGGACCCGTTTTCTATTATTTTTATGTCCTATTTAAAGACCTATGTGTCTTAGGGTTGGTATCTTTGGCAGAAACGAAGCAAACACTCTCTCTTCCACCCCTTTGAAGGAGGATTTTGGATGCTCAGGCCACCTCTTCACCTTTTTAGGGTTTTATCCTTCATTCTTTCATTATTGTTCATCTAGGTTCACCATGAATATGGTAAACTAAACCTTGTATGTTTGTTGGGGAATCAATGTAATCTTTTGAAGCTCTCATATATGGAATTTATGCTTGCATCTTAATCTAAGATTTATGCTTTCTTTCATCATTAGTTAGGGTTTTTCCTCTTTGCTTAATGCTTGCTTTGTTTAACTCATTCAATGCATGATTATTGATTTTGTCGATACGGGAACGTACGGGGAAGTCTAGATCCGGGGAATCTCTCCCAATATTATATTGGTTGTCGTTAAGCTCCTGTGCTAAGAGAACTAATTATTAGGAATGCTAGGAATCGTATGAACTCGTAATTAGGGATAGGCCTTCTTGACAAGGTAATTTAGAGAGTGGCATTAACAATGATGATTTGAATGTTGAATTCCTAAAATATATGAGAGTGGATAAGATGAAATTGACCCCCAACAACATATTCATATATATATTTCATTGAAAGTGCTTGTCTTTGGCTTTTGCCATTGATCAAAACCTCATGCATACATGTTTATTTTCTGTTTTGCATATTAAACCTCAATTATTTCGTTCTTAAGTCTTAGCTAATCAACAAACCACACAACTAAACTAGGCCGTGAGTCCTTTGGGAGAACGATACTTGGTCTTACCAAGTTTATTACTTGAACGATTCGGTCATACTTGCCGATTGTAAAATAAGTTTGTGACATCATATTTTGGTGATCATAAATTTGTCCATCAAGTTTTTGGCGCCGTTGCCGGGGACTCGTGGTTTAACTAGTTAATTTGTGTGATTATTGATTATCTTTGACTTTAATTTTGAATTTCTGTTTTTATTTTCGGTTTTTATTTGATTTGGTTTATTTTATTTGATTTGATTTGATTTGATTTTATTTTATTTTATTTTATTTTATTTTATTTTATATTATTTGATTTGATTTGATTTGATTTGATTTTATTTTATTTTATCTTATTTTTTTTATTTTATTTTATTTTATTTGATTAGATTAGATTTTATTTGATTTGATTTGATTAGATTTTATTTTATTTTATTTTATTTTATTTGATTAGATTAGATTAGATTAGATTTTATTTTTTTTTATATTATTTTATCTTATCCTCTGAATCTTTTATCTTCTGAATCTATATCTTCTCCTATATCTTTTTGTGCTAACAAATCTTTTCTAGGGTTTTGTTTTCTTGTGCATGCAGGAAGCAATTAGAACAAGGAGCAAGAAAACAACAGAATCTCTGCTTGAAGGTCTAGACGAGAGTAGACGGAGGAGAAGAATCTGAACATCTAGAGAACTTTTCCCTTGCAAGGTTTTCTTCATAGCACAGAAAATATGGAGAACAACAATGTGAGAAGAACTCTTGCTGACTACACCAATATAGCTGGACCTTAGCACTTTAACAGTATAGCTAGACCTAAAGTCAATGCAGCTAATATGGAGGTCAAACCAGCACTGATTCAACTGGTGAAAAGCAACCAATTTAATGGGTTATCTCATGAAAGCCCATATGAGAACCTCACTACCTTCAATGAGATTTGCAACACAGTCAAAATTAATGCGGTGCCAGACGAAGCTATCAAACTTAGCTTGTTTCCTTTCTCATTGGGAGGCAATGCTAAGCTTTGGTTGAATTCTTTCCTAGAAGAAAGTTTCACAGAGTGGGAAGCAGTGGTCACAAAATTTTTAAACAAGTACTTCCCACAATCTAAGGTGACAAAAGACAAGCAAGAGATTTCTTCATTTAAGCAGGGTATGGAAGAATCACTGGGGCATGCATGGGACAGATACAAAAGCTTGCTAAGAAAAACACCCACGCATGGCTTTGAAGATCAGGAAGTAGTCTTAACTTTCCTTGGAGGTCTTGGTTCACAAACCAAGATGATGCTAGACGCCTCAGCAGGAGGCAATATTAAATGGAAAACTCCAGAGGAAGCAACAGAGATTATAGAAAATATGGCTACTAGTGATAATGAGCTGCACAATGAGAGAGGAGCTCCTATGCAACAAAAAGGAGTTCTCCAATTACAGACACATGATGCCCTGCTAGCTCAAAACAAAATTCTAACTCAACAGCTGGAGACTCTTACTAAAACTCTTGCACAATTACCCAAAGAGTTGAAAACTGCTACACAGGTACAAACCCAGTTGTGCGAATTGTGTCGAGGCGACCATATCAATGGTCAATGTGCCTTTCCAGTTGAAGCCGTAGAGGATGTAAACTACATGACCAATCAATACCGTCAAGGGAGCTACAATCAGGGGTGGAAACCACACCCAAGTATTGGTCAAGGGCAAACTGGGCAAGTTGGTCAATATAATAAGCAGCAGCAGCAACCCACCTTATGGTAACAGTTATCTATGCTTAATGAAAGGTCCATGAGGATGGAGGAAACTCTCAACAATTTCATACAGAAAACTGAGTCTACACAGAAGAGCACTAAAGCTGCTATTAAAAATTTGGAGACTCAGATGGGGCAGATCACCAAACAGGTGGAAGAAAGGCCAAATAGAAATTTTGGGGCTAATACTGAAGTTAACCCTAGAGAAGAGTGCAAGGTAGTAGAGAGTGTTGATGATGAGAAAGTTGAGTTAGATACAGAAGAGAGAAGAGAAATAGAGAGCAAAATCACTTTTCCTTTTCCAATCCATCAAGGGAAACAACTGGACTTCACAGAATTATTCAAGATGGTGTATAATGATGCACCTTGGGAACATATTTTACAACAGATCACAGTTTACCCAAAATCTGATGAAAACATCTCTACAAAGAAAAGACGTAGAGATGATGAGGCAAAGGAGTGTGTAACTGTTAAAAAAGAGTCATTCTCTCCTAAAGCAACAGATCCAGGTAGTTTTTCTATCCCTTGTACCATAGGGAAGAAAAGGGTGAAGAAAGCTCTTCTTGATTTAGGTTCAAGTGTTAACTTGATACCTTACTCTTTATTGGAGCAAATCGGCAATGTTAATGTGAAACCTGTAAAGGTTAATCTAGTAATGGCCGATGGATCTTCAAAGGAGCCATGTGGGATTGCAGAGGGCATTATAGTTTGTGTTAGCAAACTTCAGTTCTTGGCAGACTTTGTGGTGATGAAGATGGAGACAGAGAAGATACCTATCATACTTGGAAGACCGTTTATGAAAACGGCCAGAGCTATCATTGATGTAAATGAAGGTATAATGGTGCTCCAGGACAGGGAGGAGAGAGTGGTTATAGACGTCTTTAAAGATGAGACGCAAGCACAGGAGGAAGAAGCTAGTCATAAAGTTGCATTTCAAGATGCACCCATGACTAGCCGTAAAGATGAAAATCTCAAGGTTGCAGGTAACCATTGTTTGTTGTTTCAAGTACACAAGGAAGAAAATATTGGAAGAGGAGGAGAAATTCCTGATGACTAGGACAAAAGAAGACCCCAACTTGGCACACCTGTAAGAATCAAGAACAAGTTGTGGGTTGTGAAGGGCTTTAAAGAGAAGGAGATGATAGAGATAGAGTCTCCACCTTCTAGAAGGACCAAAATAGTTCACAGGAAACAGCTGAGGAGTTGGTGGGATGACAACATCAACTATAAAGCAGGAACTTGAGCTTACTGGGTCAAGCTAATGACGTTAAAAGAGTGCTTGCTGGGAGGCAACCCAGTTGATTTTAAGAACTTTTTAATCTTATTTTGGTTTGTAAATTTTTAATCTGTTGAACATTATATTACTGAATGATGAGAGGGTCGCACCTCCCACAAAAGTTGATTGCAAAATTAATGCAGTATAAACTAGGAAGTGACTCCTAGGTCGTCTCTCAAGGACCAATTGTGGTTCAGTCTCAGATCAAACACGAAGTGGGGGGGTTGGTGAAGAGTTTTGTGAATGCAGATGAACTAAAGTTAAAACTGGAAATTAAAGACAACCAAACATAATTAAAAATGCTGAAATAAATTAATAAAACACGAAGACCGAACGGTTTCTAAAACAAGTGAGGAAATTGAAAATGCCGGAAGATAAAAATAATCAAATAGAATAGACAACATAGTGAATCGAAGACAGTAAACAAATTAAAGTGACTGAAAATAGTAAACCAACATTCCTAAAGTAAGATGTGTAAACTAATTAAAATGTAACACATAAATCGAGAACGCGCATAAATGCATAACGAAACTGATTGGTGAATTAAATGAACCAAATGAGCTTGAATACGAATCATTAAATGCAACCCGGGAATAGAAGCAACAATAAAAAAAACTTAATGCACTGGAATCATATTTTAATGCAAGAAAAATGCTTGAACAAATTAAATGCAGGGAGGAATTAATTGCAATTATCCTATTAAAACATGCAACTATTAAACTAGAGAAATAAAGTGGGTATTGTGGTCTGGAAGCACCAATGCAATCCATAACCGTGCGCTCTCCGAAACAAAAATGCTTTCTCTTCTTCTAACGTGCAGCTACTGTCAGCATTGGAATCAAAAGAATAAAGGAGTATTAAATGCAAAAGTGTTGAATCCTTGTTCATTCAATGAAAAAAAAAACTAAAGGGAACGTTCTAGCCCATGCACAAAAATAAGATTGGAAAACTATCTTTCATTCTTCATGAAATCAGCGTGTGGTGGCTGGCGCATGCCCACGTCCATCTCCCCTTTTTCCTAATTGAAGTGTGCTTGCAGCTTAAATAAATCTATCACTTCCAAAATCAATCATGTGCTTTCTTTGCTGCTACCCGTAACCCTCCATGCTTTCTTTCTTTCTCCCGCTCTACTCCCTTCTCCGTGGTGCTCCTCTCTTTCAAGCCAAAATCAATTCTTCATTTTCTCACTCCGTGACGGCTGGAACAGCTCTCTGGATGACGCTACATGATATCCATCCTAGGTTGCGGCTGGATCTGTGCTGGATGCACCCCCAAACTCTCAAGCACCACGTCTTCACAGCTGCTGGGCCTCCCGTGTGCGTGGACGTGGCTTCAGTTGTTGGACCGAGCGCACCCCCCTCAACGTGCACACCAATTCCTGGACGCTGCTTCCGCGTGTGGACCGCTGTGTGGATGTAGACTGGATGAGCTGCTCACGTGCTAGACCGCTGTTTGCTTCCGCGTGTGAAGGCTGCTGGACTGAGCTGTGCGTGTGAGTGTGCTTCTCTTCTTGTGGGTCGTGTGGCGTGTGCACCCCATGCTTGCTTGAGTGATTCTTCTTTTTACTCATCAAATTATCAATTGAAAATAGCGTCACCTTCCCAAGCTTGCTGGACGCTCCAAGTGTGCTCATGGGCTGCACCTCCTGATCTCTCTTGGTACCTTTCTTTCTTCCAGCACCTCCCTTTCCATCCAACAACACATGGCTGTGGTTCTCAATATGTGGGCGTGAGTTTTCCAAGCCATGAGTGGTGGCCCCATTTTGGTGTCTCCCACTTCCTTCCAAAAAGAATAAAAGATTTCTCCATTTTGTCTTAGGAGGCCGTGAGATAGCCAAGAGCTTTTCTTCCTTTTGAATGCTACTGGACAATTCTGGACACACCCCTGTTGATGGAACATTCTCATGGACCACCACATGCTCTCTTTCTTCAAGAATAAATTACCATATGCACCTCCAAAAACTAAATCCACACCTCCTCAATCATTTTAACTTAAATTATAATTGATGTGGCATTTTCTTTTCACCTCCAAATGTCCCAAATATTGTCCAATAATTTCCCTATAATTAATAATAAAAATAATTAGCTCAAATAATTCAAATTAATTAAAATAAGAATTTCTGATCAAATTAAGCACAATTAAGAAAAATGGGAAAATACTAGACATTTAAGTACAATTCCCTGATTAAATTCGGTACAATAAGCTAAGTGAAATTGAGAAAATATTGACTCATCAAAATAGACCACACTTAGTCTTTTGCACTCCTGGGCAGAAAGCAAGCAACAATAGACTTGGCAAGCCTCTAACATCAACACTCAGAACATATGCATGTTCAAATCAAAAGGTCTTTATGGATGTAATGGGGGCCAAGGACATGGGAGGATAACATATGGATGAGAAGCTATAAACCAAAAGAAATAGAGGAGCAATGGGGAACAAGTGTAAACACAGTCAACTCACGCCCAAAACCTCTAATTCAATCCTCTTCTTGACTCCATTATTCACAATTTTTTTTCTTTTTTTTTGTATATATTTTTTTCTTTTCTCATCTTGTCTCTTTTTCTGTTCTCTCTATTTACAACACAACTGTAAGAGACAAGATATAGAACATAGTTACAAACACAAAACAAGAAGAGGAACCAACTAGCCAATTCATCAGAATCCCCAAGGAGACCACACTTGTTCCCAAAACACTTCCAAAGCTCCAAAATTCCCTAAGGTTAAGGTAATCATGGTTTTTCACTTAAGGCTAGTGTATGAGCTTCAAAACAAAGAAATGAGGAAAGTATAGGCTCAAAAGGGGTTATCAAAGGATCAAAACAAGGTAAGCTTATTTGGCTAGAGAGGCTCAAGAACAAAATTGTCTTTATCACTTCCAAACATGCATATCAATCAAGAATCATCAAAAAGAGTCAAGCCAAGGCATATGCGCAAGCAATCAAGAGACATATCACACACAAGAAAGAACATAAAGTGGCTTAAATCTCACACAGGGTAATTCTGTCACAATCAATTCAACTCTCAAAAATCATAACCATCTTCCCAAGCAAAGAAAAGCAAGGATTTCAAACAAATAAGTATCAATCAAGTGAAGGAAATGATAAGTCTACAACCCGAACAAAGTCCAAAAATGAAGAGAAACATGTAAAACTGTACACAAAACAAAAGAAAAAGTACCTAGAAAAGAAAAAATTTAACCAAGAAAACAAACACTAACAAAGAAAAATAAAAATCTCCCCCAATAGACCACACTTAAACTACACAGTGTCCTCAATGTGTCATAAGCATAAGATCAGAAATCATAACAGTCAACAGATCATGGACAAGTGCAATATAAGTAGGGAAAGGGGGAGAAGAGAGAAAGAAAACTCCCCTGATCATGGTGGCAGTTGCCAATTTTGGACTTGCAGGGAGATGTCTTCCACCATTGGATCCAGCCAGGAAGTTTTGAGGAAAAATTGCTTCATCCTCCATATTTGATCAAGCAGGGAAATGTCATCCACAGCTGGATCTAACAAGCAAAGATTGTTGATGAGCAGGTTCAGCTGGTGCCTATTGATCTTCAAACTATTGTGTATGTAAGCACCCTTGTCTTCCACTGGGGGTGCATGTTGGTCAAATTCATATGTACCTCCTGCAGCATGGTTAGTACATTGTGGCTCCAAAGAATTGATACACAGGGGTATAACACCCAATCCCAGTGTAACAGGCTGAACAACAGATAAACTCTCAAAACATGAATCAATTTCAAATTCAGAAACAATATCAACCACAGACTCAGATTCATGTTCAGTGCATGGAGAATAAACATACGAATTTGATATCAAAAATTGATTCTCATCATGCAGAGAGGAAGAATTAAAAACAGACTCATCAACAATACAATCATCAGCATACCTCTCAACATCGTAATCATCAACATAATCAAATTGAGGTATGCTTACCTCCTCTTCCTTGAAGATTGGAAGAGTGGTGGAAGATGATGATAGTCTACCTTTCTCAAAAATGTTGCTCATATCTGCCTGGTCCTCAAAATCTTTCTCGGTCTCCTCAGGTGCAAGAGTGGGACCATCTGAAGGTGGGAAAGTATGTGGCGCAGTAGTAAGCTCATGACGCTTCTCCCCATCTTCTATGTTGATGCCACTATCATCATCATCTGGAATCTGAACAGTCTAAAATGGTAACTCTGAATCTTGAGACTGTTCCTCAGTGAGTTGAGTGGCCATCTGCCCTATCTGATCAGTCAAACATTGAAGGTGTGCTCTGTTCTCTTGCTGAAACTGAAGGTTCTGCATGGTCATCTGCTCCAACAACTCCTTCAATGTAGGCTCAGAAGTAGAAGGTTGAGGAGCTATTTCAGCAGGAGCACTATACTGCTGACTCTCGTATTGCTGGACTGATGGAGGCATGAAAGTACTCTGGAATGGTGGTTCTTGATATTGATGTTGTGGAGCATTATACCATCCCAGGGTAGGGTCATTCCATCCAAGACCATTGTTGTAAGCATAATGCACAAGGGAAAATTTGCTCAGAAACTGATGCTCAAGATATCCCCAATCGGTAACGGATCACAGAGGAAGAGAGTCTTTCCAATCCTTAGCTGCTCCTTGTAATGAATGCGGAAATGCGCTCAAGAAAATATGATCAAGAGGGACATCTGGAGGCTTCATTGAAGAGCACATGATGTGGAGCTCCTCCAAATGTCTGTGTGGGCATTCTCCTGCAAAACCATGAAACTTAGGCAGCAAATGTATCAATTGAAAATAGCGTCACCTTCCCAAGCTTGCTGGACGCTCCAAGTGTGCTCATGGGCTGCACCTCCTGATCTCTCTCGGTACCTTTCTTTCTTCCAGCACCTCCCTTTCCATCCAACAACACATGGCCGTGGTTCTCAACATGTGGGCGTGAGTTTTCCAAGCCATGAGTGGTGGCCCCATTTTGGTGTCTCCCACTTCCTTCCAAAAAGAATAAAAGATTTCTCCATTTTGTCTTAGGAGGCCATGAGATAGCCAAGAGCTTTTCTTCCTTTTGAATGCTACTGGACAATTCTGGACACACCCCTGTTGATGGAACATTCTCATGGACCACCGCATGCTCTCTTTCTTTAAGAATAAATTACCGTATGCACCTCCAAAAACTAAATCCACACCTCCTCAATCATTTTAACTTAAATTATAATTGATGTGGCATTTTCTTTTCACCTCCAAATGTCCCAAATATTGTCCAATAATTTCCCTACAATTAATAATAAAAATAATTAGCTCAAATAATTCAAATTAATTAAAATAAGAATTTCTGATCAAATTAAGCACAATTAAGAAAAATGGGAAAATACTGGACATTTAAGTACAATTCTCTGATTAAATTCGGTACAATAAGCAAGTGAAATTGAGAAAATATTGACTCATCACTGAACATAGCATCTACTGAAGGATGCTAGTTGGATGTAGCATCTACTGAAGGATGCTAAGTGGTAACACCTACTGATGGGTGTTGGTGACATTTTACACACCTACTGATGGGTGTTGGTGGATTTTGGGTCAGGCTCGTGACGTTAAACAAGCGCTGCCTGGGAGGCAACCCAGTTGATTGATTGTTTTTGTTTATTTTATTTTAGTTAGGGTTTGCATAAGTATTTTAAACATTGAATTGCAGGGAACCAGTGAGGGGCATGTCTAGGAGGCACGTAGGTTAAGAAAAGAAGGAGAAGAGCACATCACGAAAGTGCCGCTGAGCGGTACTCTCGCAGATGGGCTTTAGTTCCCCTTAGCGGAACCCGAGCCCATTAGGGTGTTTTTATACCCTAAGTTGCGCATTTGCTCATACTTTCAGACTCTTCTCTGCACACACACTCCTACATACCTTTTCAAAGGTTCTCTACAACTTTTCCCTCATCCCTCTTTAGAAAATCTCCCTTCCACTCACTTGCTCACTAGTTTTCCATCTAAGTTTGGGGTTGGGAGAGAGCATCATTGAAGGGGCTGATTTCTTCATTATGGTTTACTAATGCTTAACAATGTATCTTTTGGTTTTGTGAATTATGTTTGATGCAGGGATGGCCTCCTCATCGGGCAAAAAGAATCAAGACTATAAGATCCAAGAAGAGGAAGATACAGAGGACAGCTCGGATTGATGAGGAGCTGAGATAGCATTTACTGATGAATTCTATCATATGCTTATGCTTTTGTTGGTTTAAGTTTTCTGAACTTATTTGTTTTTTGTTTTTAGATTAGGGTTTGGTGTACTCTATTGGAAACCTGGTTTGTGTGATGGTTTGATATTAACTGTAATTGTGTTATAAGTAATGCTTGATGATGATTAGTGATTGATTGATGTTGAGATAGATGTGCACATAAAATGCTTATACAGGTGATTCACAAGCTTTGTGAACAAATGCAGGATATCATGATTGTGATTGTGAAATTAAGCAGGATGTGTATGTCAAATGTGAATGAGCTTATATGTGAGATTTTGAGCTCCAGAGTTGTTATGTTTGAATGCTATTACTTTGAAAGCATGAATGATTTTGCCCAGGTTTTCTATGATTGAATCAATTGCTTGTTTTACATCATGTGATCAAGGCCGTTTGTTGGAACCCTTTTTGTTGGCCAAATTCATAAAGTTAGCGCACTAAAAGAGAACACTTTGTGTTCTATCCTTTGAACCCTTAGCCTTGAACATACACTGGAAACCCTTGATTGAAAATCTTTACCTTGAGTTAAGTAGAAGATCTTGTGTGGTATTGTTAAATGTTCAAGTTTGGGGTTGTTGGGGAAACATGAAAAAGGAAAAGCATTGAGCTAAGAGCTAAAAAAGTAAGAATATGCAAAGAAAAAGAAAAAGAAAAGAAAAGAAAAAGAAGCAAAGCTCAATGCAAATGCAAAGGCAAGTTGGGAAGAATAAGAATAATTGTATTGTTATGATTCTCTTAACTCATGGATTTTGTGATCCAGAGAAACCAATTTTCTTGTTAGCCCAGCCACATTATAAGCCATTGAAAAGTCCTTGTGATGATGCATGCTTGTGAATGTTTTTGATTGTGGTAAAATGAAAGGCAAAGTTGATTCATGTAACATTGTGATAGTGGAGTGAATGAGTGAAACACTTTACCTCTTATACACTTGTGTGTTGAGTGAAAAACTTTACCTAGTGAGGAAATATTACATAGTGGCAGAAACGAAGCAAACACTCTCTCTTCCACCCCTTTGAAGGAGGATCTTGGATGCTCAGGCTACCTCTTCACCTTTCTAGGGGTTTATCCTTCATTCTTTCATTATTGTTCATCTAGGTTCACCATGAATATGGTGAACTAAACCTTGTATGTTTGTTGGGGAATCAATGTAATCTTTTGAAGCTCTCATATATGGAATTTATGCTTGCATCTTAATCTAAGATTTATGCTTTCTTTCATCATTAGTTAGGGTTTTTCCTCTTTGCTTAATGCTTGCTTTGTTTAACTCATTCAATGCATGATTATTGATTTTGTCGATACGGGAACGTACGGGGAATTCTAGATCCGGGGAATCTCTCCCAATATTATATTGGTTGTCGTTAAGCTCCTGTGCTAAGAGAACTAATTATTAGGAATGCTAGGAATCGTAGAACTCATAATTAGGGATAGGCCTTCTTGACAAGGTAATTTAGAGAGTGACATTAACAATGATGATTTGAATGTTGAATTCCTAAAATATATGAGAGTGGATAAGATGAAATTGACCCCCAACAACATATTCATATATATATATATATATATATATATATATATATATATATATTTCATTGAAAGTGCTTGTCTTTTGCTTTTGCCATTGATCAAAACCTCATGCATACATGTTTATTTTCTGTTTTGCATATTAAACCTCAATTATTTCGTTCTTAAGTCTTAGCTAATCAACAAACCACACAACTAAACTAGGTCGTGAGTCCTTTGGGAGAACGATACTTGGTCTTACCAAGTTTATTACTTAAACGATTCGGTCATACTTGCCGATTGTAAAACAAGTTTGTTACATCATATTTTGGTGATCATAAATTTGTACATCATATACCTTCGTTTACATCAATGATAGCTTTGGCCGTTTTCATAAACAATCTTCCAAGAATGATAGGTATATTTTCTGTCTCCATCTTCATCACCACAAAGTCTGCCAAGAACTGGAGTTTTCCCACACAAACTATAATGTCCTCTGCAATCCCACATGGTTTCTTTGAAGATCCATCAGCCATTACTAAATTAACCTTTACAGGTTTCACATTAACATCGCCGATTTGCTCTAGTAAGGAGTAAGGTATCAAGTTAACACTTGAACCTAAATCAAGAAGAGCTTTTTTAACCCTTTTCTTTCCTATGGTACAAGGAATAGAAAAGCCTCCTGGATCTGTCGCTTTTGGAGGGAATGGCTCTTTTTTAACAGTTTTACACTTCTTTGCCTCATCATCTCTACGTCTTTTCTTTGTAGAGACGTCTTCATCAGTTTTAGTGTAAACTGTAATTTGTTGTAGAATATGCTCCCAAGGTGCATCATTATCCACCATCTTGAATAATTCTGTGAAATCAAGTTGTTTCCCTTGATTTATTGGAAAAGGAGAAGTATTTTTGCTCTCTATTTCTCTTTTCTCTTATGTTTCTCCTTTCTCTAACTCAACTATCTCATCTTTAGTACTCTCTACCACCTTGCATTCTTCTCTGGGGTTAACCTCAGTATTAGCCCCAAAACTTTTACCTTGCCTCTCTTCTACCTGCTTAGTAATCTGCCCCATCTGAATCTCCAAATTCTTGATAGCAGCTTCAGTTCTCTTTTGGGTAGACTCAGTTTTCTGTATGAAATTATTAAGAGTTTCTTCCATCCTCATGGACCTTTCATTAAGCATAGAAATCTGCTGCCATAAGGTGGGTTGTTGCTGCTGCTTATTAAATTGACTAGCTTGCCCAGTTTGCCCTTGATCAATGCTTGGGTGTGGTTTCCACCCTTGATTGTAGTTCCCTTGACGGTATTGATTGGCCATGTAATTCACATCCTCTACGACTTCTGCTGGAAAGGCACATTGACCATTGATATGGTCGCCCCCAAATAATTCACACAACTGAGATTGTACCTGTGCAGCAGTTTTCAACTCTTAGGCAATTGTGCAAGTGTTTTTGTAAGAGTCTTCAGCTGTTGAGTTAGAATTTTATTTTGTGCTAGCAAGGCATCATTTGTCTGTAATTGTAGAACTCTTTTTTGTTGCATAGGAGCTCTTCTTTCATTGTTTAGCTCGTTATCACTAGTAGCCATATTTTCAATAATTTCTGTTGCTTCCTCTGCAGTTTTCCATTTAATGTTTCCTCCTGCTGAGGCATCAAGCATCATCTTGGTTTGTGAACCAAGACCTCCAAGGAAGGTAAGGACTACTTCCACTTCATCGAATCCATGCGTGGGTGTTTTTCGTAGCAAGCTTTTATATCTATCCCATGCATGTCCCAGTGATTCTTCCATGCCCTGCCTGAATGAAGAAATCTCTTGCTTGCCTTTGTTCACCTTTGATTGTGGGAAGTATTTATTTAGAAACTTGGTTACCACTACTTCCCACTCTGTGAAGCTTCCCTCTGGAAAATAATATAACCAAAGCTTAGCATTGCCTCCTAATGAGAAAGGAAACAAGCTAAGTTTGATCGCTTCATCTGGCACCCCATTTATTTTCACTGTGTTGCAGATCTCATTAAATGTAGTGAGGTGCTCATATGGGCTTTCGTGAGATAACCCATTGAATTGATTGCTCTTCACCAGTTGGATCAATGCTGGTTTGACCTCCATGTTAGCTGCATTGACTCTAGGTCTAGCTATGTTGTTAAAGTGCTGAGGTCCAGCTGTATTGGTGTAATCAGCAAGAGTTCTTCTGATATTATTGTTCTCCATATTTTCTGTTCTGTGGTCAGAACCTTGTGGTGATGGTTGCAACAGAGTTTCTGGAGGAGGGACAAGTTCTCTAGATGTTTGGATTCTTCTCCTCCGTCTACTCTCGTCTAAACCTTCAAGAAGAGGTTCTGCAGTTATCTTGCTCCTTGTTCGAATTGCCTCCTGCATACACAAAAGAACAAAACCCTAGAAGATTTGGTCAGCACAAAAAGATATAAGAGAAGATATAAGATTCAGAAAAAATAAAAACAAAAAATAAAAATAGAAAAATAAAAACAGAAATTCAAAATTCAAGTCAAAGATAATCAATAATCACACAAATTAACTAGTTCAACCACGAGTCCCCGGCAACGGCGCCAAAAACTTGATGACAAATTTATGAACACCGAAATACGACGCCACAAACTTGTTTTACAATCGGCAAGTGTGACCAAATCGTTTCAAGTAATAAACTCGGTAAGACCAAATATCGTTCTCCCAAAGGACTCACGGCCTAGTTTAGTTATGTGATTCGTTGATTATTTAAGACTTAAGAACGAAATAAGTGGAGTTTTAATATGCAAAACAGAAAATAAACATGTATGCATGAGTTTTGATCAATGGCTAAAACAAAATACAAACACTTCAATGGAATATACGGATGAGTATGTTGTTGGGGTTTACCAATTTCATCTTATCCACTCTCATATATTTTAGGAATTCAACATTCTTTTCATCAATTGTTAATGCCATTCTCTAAATCACCTTGACAAGAAGGCCTATCCTTAATTACGAGTTCATACAATTCCTAGCATTCCTAGTAATTAGTTCTTAAGTGCAGGACCTTAACGACAACCAATATACTATTGGGAGAAATTTCCCGGATCTAGATTTCCACGTATGTTCCCGTATCGACAAAATCAATAATCATGCATTGAATGAGTTAAACAAAGCAAGCATTGAGCAAAGAGGAAAAATCCTAACTAATGATGAAAGAAAGCATAGGTCTTAAATATAAGATGTAAAAACAAATTCCATATATGAGAGTTTCACAAGACTACATTGATTCCCCAACAACAATACAAGGTTTAGTTCACCATATTCATGGTGAAACTAGATTAACAATAATGAAAGAATGAAAGATAAAACCCTAGAAAGGTGAAGAGGTAGCCTGAGCATCCAAGATCCTCCTTCAAAGGGGTGGAAGAGAGAGTGTTTGCTTCGTTTCTGCCAAAGATACAAACCCTAGGACGTCCTAAAGCTTATATACTATTCTAAAATTACAGAAAATTCAGGCCCAAGCCCATAAGTGTGCCGCTCAGCGGTAAAGTGCCGCTCAGTGGTAAGTGCGTGAGTAGTTTCTTCCCCTTAGCGGCCATTTTGCCCCTCAGCGAATCAAACGTGACTTCCTGAGTGTCGCTCAGCAGTAAACTGCTGCTGAGCGGCAGTTGCGGCTTCTCCTTTTGCACTTTTTGATGTCTTTTCTGATTCCATCTCTCTCCTTCTTCACTTCTTTCACCAAATTCACCTTAAAACCTGCACAAAAACACTGAAATCAAGCATAAACTTGTCCAGCTCTCTTATTTCTGAAAATATGAATAAAAGCATGTTTTAAAGCTAGTTTCTAAGTGTTAAAGGTTGCTTTTAGTATCAATTTAAGCATGAGAATAACAGTTTTTCAACTGTTATCACAACCTCAAACTTAGAACTTTGCTTGTCCTCAAGCAAACAAGATGTAACTCAATCTTCAACCAATTCATATGATGGTTCACTCATTCAAAAATCCTCTTTTTCAAGATAAGTAAAAACTTCAATCAAACTTATGACCAAGAGTTCAATCAAGATGTGCACATGCTTTAGTGTTCACAAAGTCATTTAAATTCCAACAAATGCTATTTTTCATGAATGATCAATCAATTAAGCATGGATGTTCATGTGTTCATGGAATATTTCCTCACTAGATAAAGTGTTTCACTCACACACAAGTGTATAAGAGGTAGTCACTCATTCACTCTACTATCACAATGTCACATGAATCAACTTTGCCTTTCATTTTACCACAATCAAAAACAGTCACAAGCATGCATCTAGTGAAGATGGTGTGGGACGCCAAGACTGGTGACTCAACGTGGGAAGTAGAGGAGGCCATGAAGGACTTGTACCCCCATCTATTTACGGCTAAGTACTAATTTTCGAGGACGAAAATTTTTGTAGTTAGGGGGAATGTAAGATCTCGAAAAATTAAAACGTAACACTCTGTCAAATCATAATTAATGTATTAAAAACCCCTCTGCAGTGCATTAAAAACGCACTTCCATAACCTCTGCTTTTTCCTGCCAAGTGTCGCGAAGAATGTTTTGAAATCAGTAGTGGAAGACAAGTGTCAGCACGAGAACAAACATTGGTTTTTAAACAAAACTGACTTTTTGAAAATCGCGTCACTCTCTGTGCATGCACTCATCTTCTCCAAAAATCTGATCTTTCGAACTATCCACCTTCTCTCTAGGACCATTTCACCTTCTCTCTACTGTAACTCATTCTCTTTTCCTCCGATTCATATTCAGAAACCATAGGAGCATTCTCTGAGTTGAGAGCTTCAATCTGAACCGATTGGATCCAAGATCTAAAACCGGTAAGTCTCTCAACCCAAGACGCTCGTTTCTGAGTTACATGCGAACCCAGATTCAGCTGCATGCAAGGGTATAAACTAAGTTCTGTGTGTTTTCTTTTGGTTAGTTTTAGTTGGAGAACTTAAGAAGAACGTTGAGGGTAGAAAGCCATAGTTGGACGAGTCAAAATCACACTCTTAGGACGTTCACTACTGATCCAGGTAAGGGAAGCTTATTGATTTAATTCGTATGTTGTTGTATGTTTGCTGAAAACGAATGCATGCTGATGAATGACTGAATGTATGTATGCAGTATGAGTATGAATGCATGATGGATGATGGTTGAGATGTATGAATATGAACATGGATAATTATGGTGTATGAAATAAATCTGTATGATGATGTTGAATATGAATTATTAAAATGAATGTTATAAAGTATATAAATTGATATTTGATATGAAGTATAAAGTATATACTGGTATGATGGAACTTAAATTGGAAAACTTGAAATATGCACTTATGAATATGATAATGTACGTTCGTTATCGAACGGTCCTCTACCGTTCGGTTTCTAGTAAATTTGTTAAAAAAATGGAATTCTTTCATTTGGAAAGAACTCTGATCGAGAACGAGCGTTCTCATATGAAAATACTATTCTGGAGCGTTCGGCTCAGAATAGGTGTACCTTAGTCTTCAAAATAAAGGAAAATATATATATCTTGCACTTTAAAAATTTGAAGCGCTCGGTCTTATACCTTGCGTTCGTTAAAAGTAGCGCTCGGTCTTTGATGGAAAAATTTATGATCACCAAAATATGATGTCACAAACTTGTTTTACAATCGGCAAGTATAACCGAATCGTTTCAAATAATAAACTTGGTAAGACCAAGTATCGTTCTCCCAAAGGACTCACGGCCAAGTTTAGTTATGTGATTCTTTGATTAGCTAAGACTTAAGGACGAAATAATTGGATTGTATTATGCAAAAGACGAAAATAAACATGTATGCATGAGGTTTTGATCAATGGCAAAAGCAAAAGACAAGCACTTTCAATGAAATATATATATGAATATGTTGTTGGGGGTCAATTTCATCTCATCCACTCTCATATATTTTAGGAATTCAACAATCAAATCATCATTGTTAATGTCACTCTCTAAATTACCTTGTCAAGAAGGCCTATCCCTAATTACGAGTTCATACGATTCCTAGCATTCCTAATAATTAGTTCTCTTAGCACAGGAGCTTAACGACAACCAATATAATATTGGGAGAGATTCCCCGGATCTAGACTTCCCTGTACGTTCCCGTATCGACAAAATCAATAATCATGCATTGAATGAGTTAAACAAAGCAAGCATTAAGCAAAGAGGAAAAACCCTAACTAATGATGAAAGAAAGCATAAATCTTAGATTAAGATGCAAGCACAAATTCCATATATGAGAGCTTCAAAAGATTACATTGATTCCCCAACAAACATACAAGGTTTAGTTCACCATATTCATGGTGAACCTAGATAAACAATAATGAAAGAATGAAGGATAAAACCCTAGAAAGGTGAAGAGGTAGCCTAAGCATCCAAGATCCTCCTTCAAAGGGGTGGAAGAGAGAGTGTTTGCTTCGTGTTTGCCAAAGATACCAACCCTAAGACATCTAGGTCTTTAAATAGGACATAAAAATAATAGAAAACGGGTCCAAGCCCAAACAGATCATAAAATTGCATAAAACTGGCCCAAAACTCATCTGGTTGACTTTTTTCGTATTCTGGTTGACTGGTTGACTTTTTTGGTTGACTGGTTGACTTTTCTGGTTGACTGGTTAACTTTTGTGGTTTCTGGTTGATTTTTTAGCATTCCAATCATTCGGTACTTCAATTCTTCTTTCAAATCATTCAATTAGCCTACAAAATCAAGGGAATCTTGCACAAAACCATTAAATTCACTTTCAACTCTCTTATTCACAAAACTAAAGCAAAAATATGAGTTCAAGCTAGTTTCTAAGTCTTAAAGGTTGCTTGTGGTATCAATTTTAAGCATAAAAATAACGGTTTTTCAACCGTTATCACAACCCCAAACTTAAAACTTTGCTTGTCCTCAAGCAAATAAGATGTAACTCAATCTTCTGCCAATTCGTATGATGGTTCACTCATTCAAAAATCTTCTTTTCAAGATAAGTAAAGACTTCAATCAAACTTATGACCAAGAGTTCAATCAAGATGTGCACATGCTTTAGTGTTCACAAAGTCATTTAAATTCCAACAAATGCTATTTTTCATGAATGATCAATCAATTAAGCATGGATGTTCATGTGCTCATGGAATATTTCCTCACTAGGTAAAGTGTTTCACTCACACAAGTGTATAAGAGGTAATCACTCATTCCCTCCACTATCACAATGTCACATGAATCAACTTTGCCTTTCATTTAACCACAATAAAAAACATTCACAAGAATGCATCATCACAAGGACTTTTCAATGGCTTATAATGTGGCTGGGCTAACAAGAAAATTGGTTTTTCTGGATCAGAAAATCCTTGAGTTAAGAGAATTGTAACAACACAATTATTCTTATTCATTCCCAACTTTCTTTTGCATTGAGCTTTGCTTCTTTTTTTTCATTTCTTTCTCTTTTTCTTTTTCTTTGCATATTCTTTCTTTTAGCTCTTAGCTCAATTCTTTTTCTTTTTCATGTTTTCCCAACAACCCCAAACTTGAACATTTAACAATACCACACAATATCTTCTACTTAACTCAAGGTAAAGATTTTCAATCAAGGGTTTTCAGTATATGTTCAAGGCTAAGGGTTCAAAGGATAGAACACAAAGTGTTCTCTTTTTGTGGGCTAACTTCATGAATTTGGCCAATAAAAAGGGTTCCAACAAACGGTCTTGATCATATGATGCAAAACAAGTAATTGATTCAATCATAGAAAACCTGGGCAAAATCATTCATGTTTCCAAAGTAATAGCATTCAATCAATAACAACTCTGAAGCTCAAAACCTCACATATAAGCTCATTCACATTTGACATACACATCCTGCTTAATTTCACAATCACAATCATAATATCCTGTATTTGTTCACAAATCTTGTGAATCACCTGTATAAGCATTTTATGTGCACATCTATCTCAACATCAATCAATCACTAATCATCATCAAGCACTACTTATCACACAATCACAGTTAATAGCAAACCATCATAACAAACCAGGTTTCCAATAGAGTACATCAAACCCTAATCTAAAACAAAAAATAAATAAGTTTAGAAAACTTAAACCAACAAAAGCATAAGCATATGATAGCATTCATTCGTAAATGATATCTCAGCTCCTCATCAATATGAGTTGTCCTCTGTATCTTCCTCTTCTTGGATCTTATAGTCTTGATTCTTTTTGCCAGATGAGGAGGCCATCCCTGCATCAAACATAATTCACAAAACCAAAAGATACATTGTTAAGCATTAGTAAACCACAATGAAGAAATCAGCCCCTTCAATGATGCTCTCTCCCAACCCCAAACTTAGATGGAAAACTAGTGAGCAAGTGAGTGGAAGGGAGATTTTCTAAAGAGGGATGAGGGAAAAGTTGTAGAGAACCTTTGAAAAGGTATGTAGGAGTGTGTGTGCAGAGAAAAGTCTGAAAGTATGAGCAAATGCGCAACTTAGGGTATAAAAATACCCTAATGGGCTCGGGTCCATCTAAGGGGAACTAAAGCCCATCTGCGAGAGTACTGCTCAGCGGCACTTTCGTGATGTGCTCTTCTCCTTCTTTTCTTAACCTACGTGCCTCCTAGACATGCCCCTCACTGGTTCCCTGCAATTCAATGTTTAAAATACTTATGCAAACCCTAACTAAAATAAAACAAACAAAAACAATCAATCAACTGGGTTGCCTCCCAGGTAGCGCTTGTTTAACGTCACGAGCCTGACCCAAAATCCACCAACACCCATCAGTAGGTGTTTCAAACTTACCAACACCCATCAGTAGGTGTTACAGACTTACCAGCACCCATCAGTAGGTGCAAAATTTTCTCACCAACACCCATCAGTAGGTGTTACAAACTTAGTATCCTTCAGTAGATACTTAACCACCTAGCATCCTTCAGTAGATGTTGTATCCAACAAAATATTTACAAAATAATGTCCACAAATTTAAAGTTACAAAACCAAATCAAAAGTTTTTAAATCCACTGGGTTGCCTCCCAGCAAGCGCTCTTTTAACGTCATTAGCTTGACCCAGTAAAGCTCAAGTTCCTTCTTCTTTTTCTTCTTTCTACTGAACTTCTTCAGAAATTTGATCAAACCAGGAACCTGTTGCAGTGTCTCAATCATAGGAACTTTAATCTCCAATTTCTTGAAGATTTCCATAAAGCACTTAAATTTCTTTTCCTTCCTATGATTCTTCTTTAGATGAGGATGGGATTTTTCATATGATTCCTTCTTCTTTCCTCTCATCTTCTTTTTCTTATGCTTCCTCTCCCCAAATTTTCTTTTTTTCTTTTCTCTTATTTTTTTCTTCCCTTCTCTTTTTCTTCTTAACTTCTTTATTTTCACACAAATTTTCTTCCTCTCTTCTCTCTCAACCACTTCTTTTTCTTTTTCATCATCTTTATCTTTCTCACTCAACTCTTCTTTTTCTTCTCTCTCTATCTTTTCCTCATCTCTCTCTATTTTTTTCTCAGCAAAAATCTTGTCACTTTCAGTGACAATGGCTTGACCTTCCTCCTTAAGGTTAACTTTAGTATTAACCTTAACATTCAATTTTTGACTAATGAAAGAAGGTGCATCTCCATCCTTTTACATGATTCTTCAATGCTTTTCTGAGTAGAGTCGAAATTTTTCAAAAATTGTTGAAGGGTGTCATCCAAATTTACTGATGGAGAGGGTTGTTGCTGCCATTGTTGTGGTGGCGGCCTATCAAATTCTTCGGCAGCTTGAGTGGTTTTGTGATGACAATCAGGTATCTGTATGTATTGTTGAACTGCCTCCTCCAACGTTATCCTTCTTCCCGATAGAGAGGGTTTTTTTTGCCTTTGTTGTGGTGGTAGATTCTTAAATTGTTCGACAGCTTGCCAAAATTGATCATTATCCATGTTTGAGTGAGATCCCACCAGTGATTGAAATTACCTTAGTAGAATTGAGTGCCTATTAAATTCTTGTTCAAATTGCATCCTGCAAACATTAGGCACAAAACTCTAGAAAATATTTGTTAGCACAAAAAGATATAGGAGAAGATATATATTCAGAAGATAAAAGATTCAGAAGATAAAATAAAATAAGATAGAATAAAATAAAATGAAATAAAATCAAATCTAATCTAATCTAATAAGATAAAATAAAATAAAATAAAATCTAATCTAATCAAATCAAATAAGATAAAATAAAATAAAATAAAAACAGAAAAATAAAAATAGAAATTCAAAATTAAACTCAAAGATAATCAATAATCACACAAATTAACCAGTTAAACCAGAGTCCCCTGCAACGACGCCAAAAACTTGATGCACAAATTTATGAACACCGAAATATGATGTCACAAACTTGTTTTACAATCGGCAAGTATGACCGAATCGTTTCAAGTAATAAACTTGGTAAGACCAAGTATCGTTCTCCGAAAGGACTCATGGCCTAATTTAGTTATGTGATTCTTTGATTAGCTAAGACTTAAGGACGAAATAATTGGATTGTATTATGCAAAAGACGAAAATAAACATGTATGCATGAGGTTTTGATCAATGGCAAAAGCAAAAGACAAGCACTTTCAATGAAATATATATATGAATATGTTGTTGGGGGTCAATTTCATCTCATCCACTCTCATATATTTTAGGAATTCAACAATCAAATCATCATTGTTAATGCCACTCTCTAAATTACCTTGTCAAGAAGGCCTATCCCTAATTACGAGTTCATACGATTCCTAGCATTCCTAATAATTAGTTCTCTTAGCACAGGAGCTTAACGACAACCAATATAATATTGGGAGAGATTCCCCGGATCTAGACTTCCCCGTACGTTCCCGTATCGACAAAATCAATAATCATGCATTGAATGAGTTAAACAAAGCAAGCATTAAGCAAAGAGGAAAAACCCTAACTAATGATGAAAGAAAGCATAAATCTTAGATTAAGATGCAAGCACAAATTCCATATATGAGAGCTTCAAAAGATTACATTGATTCCCCAACAAACATACAAGGTTTAGTTCACCATATTCATGGTGAACCTAGATAAACTATAATGAAAGAATGAAGGATAAAACCCTAGAAAGGTGAAGAGGTAGCCTGAGCATCCAAGATTGATGGAAAACCATCAAGAAATCACATTGGACCTCTTACTAGAGTAATGGCAAGGAAGATTCAAGAAGAAGAAGGATCACCTAACATTTTACTTCTATGGAAGGTTACTTATAAAAATCCTTCTTCTCTTAACTAAAACACTAATACTTTGTTTTGTAGGAATTAATAAATCTTGGAGACTATGATTGAGCCATCCAAGAAGTTAAATCAATAGAACCAAGCAAAGGAGCCAAAAAGGAGGTGCTTACGGCATGCACCAGCATGTTCCACTTGAATTGGCTGATGTGGAAGGAAGCATACACCTTGCTGGATGAGCTGGAATGAGGCATGGACTTTGCTTGATCAAAATAAATCTGAATAACTTGAATTTAGGAGGGAATTAAAATCAGAAATTAGGCTCCTCTTCACCTATAAATAAGAGGGCCTTTTCTTTGTATTGATTCACTTTTGAGCTTAATGATATGCTGTAGAATTGGTTTTCCAGCTTTTGTGCTCTTAAGTCACCTTTGAATTACTACTTCTTCTCCTTTCCTCAAGCTTCCTTCCTCTGTTGGAAGGCCCTCTGAGCTATGAGGCTTCATCCATACACCTCTCCTCCATTAAAACACCTCAAACACTGCACCATTTCATCCATCCGCTGCACCATTATTCATTACTGGTTTCCTCTGGTCTGGAGCCTTTTTCCTACACGTTTCAAGTTGGGAATTGGTTTCCATCAAGTGGTATCATGAGCTTAGGTCATCCATGCACCAAGAGCTAAGCTATTCCTCCATCTTTGCACTCCATTTCTACATTCTGTTGTGCTCTCTGTTTCAGCTTTTCCAGTTTCTATTTTGAGTACTTTTGTTTCTGTTTTGTGTTTTTCCAGTCATTAATTTCGTGTTTCCTGTTTCATTATTTGTGTTTCCAGTATTCATACATGTTTGTTACTCATTTTAAACGGTGAATCATTCTTGTTTATGTCTCTTCCAGCTTTAGTTTTCAATTCCAGTTATGTTTTAGTCTTGTGCATTCATTCCATATTTGCAGTTTTAATTCTGTTTCACTTTGGTTTTCTGTTCTGCTGGGTTTCATTTTGGTTTATTTGAATTTAGAGTGCTGGAAAAGCTTTAAATCAACCAAATAAGGCAATGAGAACATGTTCTAGCCTTGGTGATAGAAGCAAAAGCACTAGAAACTAATTCTGGTTTCAAATCTGCTCAAGAAATTCAAATCTGGTTTTAAAATTTGAAATCTGTTTCAGCTGATTTTATTTGATTCTGCTGCTTGGCAAAAATTTGTTTGCTGTTATTGGAAGTGGCTAAAGGTGTGGCAGACCATTAAAAGCAAGGAAATGCATCTAGCATAGCTTGGTTGCCTTAAAAAATCAGTAGCCTTTGCTGTCCTGTTTGTTTTTTTCTGTTCTAGCTTTTCACCGTGTTATCATTCTTTGCTTAGTCCAGTCTGAGTTTATTCATACTAAGCACTTTAATTCTAGCTTAGTTCAGTGTAATAACATTCTCTAGAGTCATTGTGTGTGCTTTCCAGCCTTATATCCACAAGGTTCTTAAATCTGGTGCAGTTTTGGTGGGAATTTGCTGCATAAATAGGCTATAGCAAGGGTGAATTGTTGAATCTTGCTATTTCTGTGCATTTACAACATTTGAGCAAGTTTAAATTGTCATTCCAAAGTTGTTTGCACTGTTCATTTGGTCATTTTCTAGCCTATATGCAGATTTGCCTTTTTAAACCTTAAAATTGCCTTTAAAATGGAAGTGCACCAGCGAATTCACATTGCAAACTGTTTTCTAGCTGTTTCAATGTTTAAACATCTTTAAAATGATGATACAAAGTTGTTTGATGCATCAATTGAACTGCTGAATCACTTCCAATCAATTTTGGGTTTATAACCACCATTTCAATCCACTTTTTCTGGTGCAGAAATCATTTTCCAGCAACTGTTTTGGTCATTCTTGTTCAAATTCATTTCTGGATTGTAGTAAGAGCTGGTTCATTATTTTAAATTGAAAATAAATGATCAAAATAAGTCAGAACAAGTGTTAAAAAGCCTGTTGAATCGTGCAATCCAGTTTTTGGCAGTTAAAAACCCCAAAACACAAAATATGGTTTTCATTGGGGCATTTTAACAAACACTTTGGTAAAATATCAAACAGTTTGGTCTGGATGAGTTTGTGATCTGCTATTTCTGTTTTTGTTGCTTTCTTAATCTGTTCTAGTACCATTATTAGGTTCCTTTTGAGTGCTTTCTGTTATTCCATCCCTGTCCCCATTTGATTTCCCCATTCTTGGCTTCCAAATTGTCCAAAATTCAAAAATCTGGTTTGACATTCTGGTGCAGTTTGCTAATTCTATTTGGTGTGTTTTGAGTGGAATCTTGAGGTGTTGTGGTAACTATTGTGAGGCATCCAGAAGCAGAAACCTTCCCCTACTGAGGTATCATATTAGGAAGTGAAAAGAGGGCTGAAGTGGGAACAAAAAGGGAGCTTTTGAGCAGCTGTAACTCTGCTGTCCCAGCAGCTAAAAATACACTAGAAAAGCTTGAAGTGCAACCTGTTTTGGAGTAGCAATCTGCAGCAGCAAGAGAGTGAAGCTTACATTAGTTTTAGTCCTTCTTTTAAGTTTGTTTACACCACATATCACGGAACCTTTGCTGTTTAAAGTTGATTTTCATTTCTTGGCTAAGTGACTTGGGAAAATGCTCTTGAAGCAATTCCAAGATCACATTTAAACATTGTAATAGTGCAATTTCGTTTTCTTAGTGTGGAAGTGTGTCAAAGGGCTCCAAGTGTCACTTGCACTTTCACTTAGGGCCGTCTAGCATTTACATTCTTGCATCTTTATTGCTTTCTTTAATTTCTTGCTTAATCTTTTTGTTTTTTTTAAGTCTCCGAGGTATATATAGGATTGCATAGCATTTAGTCAACCTTTCTTTGGTTATAGGTCCATTTCATAACATTTGAAAAGAATTTGAAGAATTTCTAATTAGAAACTTAGGTAAAAGATAACTCTAAGGAAACTCTGGCTAAGGAAGAACTTGGTTTTTAAGCTTGTCCATTAGTGACTCACCTCTTCTTCCAGGGGGCTATTAGATACATCTTTCACCTTTAGAATCTCTTTAAGAAATTTTTCACCAAAAACAAAGAAAAATTGTGAAAATCTTTTCATTCATTCTTTGTCAAATATTTTGAAAACCTTGTAAAAACCTTTTTCATTTGACAAGAATGAGTCAATCCAGTTTGCAAGGTAGCATCAAACTCAATAGTGAGAGTTCTTTAAGGGAAGAATTTCAACAAAAATTTGAACAAAGGGATAGAGAGATTAGTGAGCTCAAAGACATGATTAGTCAACTTTTGAATAATCAAGACAAAAGAAAAGAGAGATCTTCCCATAGGAGAAGAGAAGAATCATCATCTTCTCCTAGTGAGCTTGAGCAATATAGTAGTCATCACAATGATGACCACTACCAAATGCCTCCTAGAAGACATCATAGAGTGAGAGAACACCATCCAAGAGATCCCAAAATTGATCTACCTTCTTTTCATGGAAAGGATGATGTGGAAGAATATCTAGAGTGGGAAATGAAAGTTGAGCAATTGTTTGAGTGCCACCAAATAGATGATGAAAGGAGAGTCACCATGGCTTCTCTAAGATTTCAAGGCTATGCCTTAATTTGGTGGACAGCCTTGGTCAAAGATTATAGGCTAAGACACTTACCTCCCATTAGATATTGGAATGAGTTGAGAACTGCTTTGAGAAGGAGGCATGTACCAGCTTACTATGATAGGGAGATAATGGATAAACTCCATAAACTCCAACAAAGGAACATGAGTGTTGAGGAATATAGACAAAAAATGGAATTACTCATGTTGAGGGCTGGGATGAGAGAGGAACCAAGAATCACAATTGCTAGGTTCCAAAGTGGACTCAACTATAACATAAGAGATAGGGTTGAACTTATACCCTACAATGATCTCAATGAGTTAGTCCAACTTTGTGTGAGGGTAGAGCAACAACTAAAGAGGAAAAGCTCCACCAAGAAAGATTACCCTCATAGTTCTAATAAAAAAAAAAGATTACCCTCATAGTTCTTACCATAAGAAAGAGTATAAGAGGGAGGGTAGTCAAACCAAGCCAAGATATGAAGACAGAGAGAGAGAGGAAAAGAAAAAGTCAGAGAACCTTCAAGAGATCATAAGAGTAAGGAGACTAAGTGCTTTAGATGTGGGGAAAAAGGGCACTATGAATCTGAGTGCCGCAATAGGAGGTCAACTTACATCCTTGAGCATGAGAGTGAAAGTGAGGGTTCTTCATATAGTGAGTCTGAAACATCCATTTCTGAAGAAGAAGAAGCTTTACCTTGTGATGGTGACTTACTTATGGTAAGGAGACTCCTGGAAAGTAAACATGTAGAATTAGAACAGTCACAAAGAGAGAACCTATTCCACACAAGATGCAAAGTTTTAGAAAAGACATGTTCAATGATAGTGGATAGTGGCTCTTGTTGCAACTGTTGTAGTTCTAGAATGGTAGAAAAGCTTGGCTTAACCACTACTCCTCATCCTAAACCTTAAAAACTTCAATGGATCAAAGAGGATGATGGAATAGTAGTTAAAGAACAAGTAAGTGTACCTATTTCCATTGGCAAATATGAAGATCAAATTGTTTGTGATATAGTACCAATGGAAGCTGGACACATATTACTTGGAAGACCTTGGCAATATGATAAACAAGCTTTACATGATGAAGTCACCAACAAAATCACCATTCAACACAAAGGAAAGAAAATTATTTTGTGTCCTCTTACACCTTCACAAGTAAGAGAGGACCAAATAATTCTTAAGAAGAAGTTGGATGGAGAAAAGAAAAAAGAAAATAAGAAAGAAAGAAAGAATTTAGTAACCCATGCCTCAGCCCATGAAGTTGTCCAACCTCAAACCTTGAATATTTCCAAAAATCTTTTTCTTGGACAACCTCATTTCCTTCTTTATTGCAAAGAGGCATTTGTTTCAATCACTCATGAACTTGGTTCTCTGCCAAAGGGGTTGCAAAAACTTTTAAAGGAATTTGATGATATATTTCCCAAAGAGGTACCAAGTGGATTACCACCTTTGAGGGGAATAGAACATCAAATAGATTTCGTGCCTGGGGCAGGCCTACCCAATAGGTCAGCCTATCAAACCAACCCTATGGAAACAAAAGAAATAGAGAAACAAGTTAATGACTTGTTGAACAAAGGGTGGATCCAAAAGAGTTTAAGTCCCTGTGTTGTGCCTGTGTTGTGCCTGTGTTGTGCTTGTGTTGTTGGTCCCTAAAAAGGATGGGTCTTGGAGAATGTGTACAGATTGTAGGGCCATCAACAACATAACTGTCAAGTATAGGCATCCCATTCCTAGGCTAGATGACATGTTGGATGAATTACATGGAGCAAATCTCTTCACCAAAATTGATCTTAAAAGTGGATACCATCAGATAAGAATTCATGAAGGAGATGAATGGAAAACTGCTTTCAAGACCAAGTTTGGTTTGTATGAATGGTTAGTCATGCCCTTTGGCTTGACCAATGCTCCAAGTACATTCATGAGATTAATGAATCATGTGCTTAGGGAATGCATAGGCAGATTTGTAGTGGTCTACTTTGATGATATCCTAATCTATAGTCAAGGCCTTCAAGAACATCTTAACCATGTCAGAAAAGTCTTGCTTCTTCTTAGAGAACATCATCTCTTTGCCAACTTTGACAAATGTACTTTTTGTCAAGAAAGTGTGATTTTCCTTGGATTCAAAGTGGGAAAAGAAGGTGTACATGTTGATCCAGAGAAGATCAAGGCTATACAAGAATGGCCAACCCCTAAATATATAGGAGAGGTGAAAAGTTTTCATGGGTTAGCAAGTTTTTATAGAAGATTTGTGAAAGACTTCTCCACCATAGCTGCTCCTTTAAATGAGCTAGTCAAGAAAGATATGCCTTTTATTTGGGGTGATAAGCAAGAAAGGTGAAGAGGTAGCCTGAGCATCCAAGATTGATGGAAAACCATCAAGAAATCACATTGGACCTCTTACTAGAGTAATGGCAAGGAAGATTCAAGAAGAAGAAGGATCACCTAACATTTTACTTCTATGGAAGGTTACTTATAAAAATCCTTCTTCTCTTAACTAAAACACTAATACTTTGTTTTGTAGGAATTAATAAATCTTGGAGACTATGATTGAGCCATCCAAGAAGTTAAATCAATAGAACCAAGCAAAGGAGCCAAAAAGGAGGTGCTTACGGCATGCACCAGCATGTTCCACTTGAATTGGCTGATGTGGAAGGAAGCATACACCTTGCTGGATGAGCTGGAATGAGGCATGGACTTTGCTTGATCAAAATAAATCTGAATAACTTGAATTTAGGAGGGAATTAAAATCAGAAATTAGGCTCCTCTTCACCTATAAATAAGAGGGCCTTTTCTTTGTATTGATTCACTTTTGAGCTTAATGATATGCTGTAGAATTGGTTTTCCAGCTTTTGTGCTCTTAAGTCACCTTTGAATTACTACTTCTTCTCCTTTCCTCAAGCTTCCTTCCTCTGTTGGAAGGCCCTCTGAGCTATGAGGCTTCATCCATACACCTCTCCTCCATTAAAACACCTCAAACACTGCACCATTTCATCCATCCGCTGCACCATTATTCATTACTGGTTTCCTCTGGTCTGGAGCCTTTTTCCTACACGTTTCAAGTTGGGAATTGGTTTCCATCAAGTGGTATCATGAGCTTAGGTCATCCATGCACCAAGAGCTAAGCTATTCCTCCATCTTTGCACTCCATTTCTACATTCTGTTGTGCTCTCTGTTTCAGCTTTTCCAGTTTCTATTTTGAGTACTTTTGTTTCTGTTTTGTGTTTTTCCAGTCATTAATTTCGTGTTTCCTGTTTCATTATTTGTGTTTCCAGTATTCATACATGTTTGTTACTCATTTTAAACGGTGAATCATTCTTGTTTATGTCTCTTCCAGCTTTAGTTTTCAATTCCAGTTATGTTTTAGTCTTGTGCATTCATTCCATATTTGCAGTTTTAATTCTGTTTCACTTTGGTTTTCTGTTCTGCTGGGTTTCATTTTGGTTTATTTGAATTTAGAGTGCTGGAAAAGCTTTAAATCAACCAAATAAGGCAATGAGAACATGTTCTAGCCTTGGTGATAGAAGCAAAAGCACTAGAAACTAATTCTGGTTTCAAATCTGCTCAAGAAATTCAAATCTGGTTTTAAAATTTGAAATCTGTTTCAGCTGATTTTATTTGATTCTGCTGCTTGGCAAAAATTTGTTTGCTGTTATTGGAAGTGGCTAAAGGTGTGGCAGACCATTAAAAGCAAGGAAATGCATCTAGCATAGCTTGGTTGCCTTAAAAAATCAGTAGCCTTTGCTGTCCTGTTTGTTTTTTTCTGTTCTAGCTTTTCACCGTGTTATCATTCTTTGCTTAGTCCAGTCTGAGTTTATTCATACTAAGCACTTTAATTCTAGCTTAGTTCAGTGTAATAACATTCTCTAGAGTCATTGTGTGTGCTTTCCAGCCTTATATCCACAAGGTTCTTAAATCTGGTGCAGTTTTGGTGGGAATTTGCTGCATAAATAGGCTATAGCAAGGGTGAATTGTTGAATCTTGCTATTTCTGTGCATTTACAACATTTGAGCAAGTTTAAATTGTCATTCCAAAGTTGTTTGCACTGTTCATTTGGTCATTTTCTAGCCTATATGCAGATTTGCCTTTTTAAACCTTAAAATTGCCTTTAAAATGGAAGTGCACCAGCGAATTCACATTGCAAACTGTTTTCTAGCTGTTTCAATGTTTAAACATCTTTAAAATGATGATACAAAGTTGTTTGATGCATCAATTGAACTGCTGAATCACTTCCAATCAATTTTGGGTTTATAACCACCATTTCAATCCACTTTTTCTGGTGCAGAAATCATTTTCCAGCAACTGTTTTGGTCATTCTTGTTCAAATTCATTTCTGGATTGTAGTAAGAGCTGGTTCATTATTTTAAATTGAAAATAAATGATCAAAATAAGTCAGAACAAGTGTTAAAAAGCCTGTTGAATCGTGCAATCCAGTTTTTGGCAGTTAAAAACCCCAAAACACAAAATATGGTTTTCATTGGGGCATTTTAACAAACACTTTGGTAAAATATCAAACAGTTTGGTCTGGATGAGTTTGTGATCTGCTATTTCTGTTTTTGTTGCTTTCTTAATCTGTTCTAGTACCATTATTAGGTTCCTTTTGAGTGCTTTCTGTTATTCCATCCCTGTCCCCATTTGATTTCCCCATTCTTGGCTTCCAAATTGTCCAAAATTCAAAAATCTGGTTTGACATTCTGGTGCAGTTTGCTAATTCTATTTGGTGTGTTTTGAGTGGAATCTTGAGGTGTTGTGGTAACTATTGTGAGGCATCCAGAAGCAGAAACCTTCCCCTACTGAGGTATCATATTAGGAAGTGAAAAGAGGGCTGAAGTGGGAACAAAAAGGGAGCTTTTGAGCAGCTGTAACTCTGCTGTCCCAGCAGCTAAAAATACACTAGAAAAGCTTGAAGTGCAACCTGTTTTGGAGTAGCAATCTGCAGCAGCAAGAGAGTGAAGCTTACATTAGTTTTAGTCCTTCTTTTAAGTTTGTTTAAACCACATATCACGGAACCTTTGCTGTTTAAAGTTGATTTTCATTTCTTGGCTAAGTGACTTGGGAAAATGCTCTTGAAGCAATTCCAAGATCACATTTAAACATTGTAATAGTGCAATTTCGTTTTCTTAGTGTGGAAGTGTGTCAAAGGGCTCCAAGTGTCACTTGCACTTTCACTTAGGGCCGTCTAGCATTTACATTCTTGCATCTTTATTGCTTTCTTTAATTTCTTGCTTAATCTTTTTGTTTTTTTTAAGTCTCCGAGGTATATATAGGATTGCATAGCATTTAGTCAACCTTTCTTTGGTTATAGGTCCATTTCATAACATTTGAAAAGAATTTGAAGAATTTCTAATTAGAAACTTAGGTAAAAGATAACTCTAAGGAAACTCTGGCTAAGGAAGAACTTGGTTTTTAAGCTTGTCCATTAGTGACTCACCTCTTCTTCCAGGGGGCTATTAGATACATCTTTCACCTTTAGAATCTCTTTAAGAAATTTTTCACCAAAAACAAAGAAAAATTGTGAAAATCTTTTCATTCATTCTTTGTCAAATATTTTGAAAACCTTGTAAAAACCTTTTTCATTTGACAAGAATGAGTCAATCCAGTTTGCAAGGTAGCATCAAACTCAATAGTGAGAGTTCTTTAAGGGAAGAATTTCAACAAAAATTTGAACAAAGGGATAGAGAGATTAGTGAGCTCAAAGACATGATTAGTCAACTTTTGAATAATCAAGACAAAAGAAAAGAGAGATCTTCCCATAGGAGAAGAGAAGAATCATCATCTTCTCCTAGTGAGCTTGAGCAATATAGTAGTCATCACAATGATGACCACTACCAAATGCCTCCTAGAAGACATCATAGAGTGAGAGAACACCATCCAAGAGATCCCAAAATTGATCTACCTTCTTTTCATGGAAAGGATGATGTGGAAGAATATCTAGAGTGGGAAATGAAAGTTGAGCAATTGTTTGAGTGCCACCAAATAGATGATGAAAGGAGAGTCACCATGGCTTCTCTAAGATTTCAAGGCTATGCCTTAATTTGGTGGACAGCCTTGGTCAAAGATTATAGGCTAAGACACTTACCTCCCATTAGATATTGGAATGAGTTGAGAACTGCTTTGAGAAGGAGGCATGTACCAGCTTACTATGATAGGGAGATAATGGATAAACTCCATAAACTCCAACAAAGGAACATGAGTGTTGAGGAATATAGACAAAAAATGGAATTACTCATGTTGAGGGCTGGGATGAGAGAGGAACCAAGAATCACAATTGCTAGGTTCCAAAGTGGACTCAACTATAACATAAGAGATAGGGTTGAACTTATACCCTACAATGATCTCAATGAGTTAGTCCAACTTTGTGTGAGGGTAGAGCAACAACTAAAGAGGAAAAGCTCCACCAAGAAAGATTACCCTCATAGTTCTAATAAAAAAAAAAGATTACCCTCATAGTTCTTACCATAAGAAAGAGTATAAGAGGGAGGGTAGTCAAACCAAGCCAAGATATGAAGACAGAGAGAGAGAGGAAAAGAAAAAGTCAGAGAACCTTCAAGAGATCATAAGAGTAAGGAGACTAAGTGCTTTAGATGTGGGGAAAAAGGGCACTATGAATCTGAGTGCCGCAATAGGAGGTCAACTTACATCCTTGAGCATGAGAGTGAAAGTGAGGGTTCTTCATATAGTGAGTCTGAAACATCCATTTCTGAAGAAGAAGAAGCTTTACCTTGTGATGGTGACTTACTTATGGTAAGGAGACTCCTGGAAAGTAAACATGTAGAATTAGAACAGTCACAAAGAGAGAACCTATTCCACACAAGATGCAAAGTTTTAGAAAAGACATGTTCAATGATAGTGGATAGTGGCTCTTGTTGCAACTGTTGTAGTTCTAGAATGGTAGAAAAGCTTGGCTTAACCACTACTCCTCATCCTAAACCTTAAAAACTTCAATGGATCAAAGAGGATGATGGAATAGTAGTTAAAGAACAAGTAAGTGTACCTATTTCCATTGGCAAATATGAAGATCAAATTGTTTGTGATATAGTACCAATGGAAGCTGGACACATATTACTTGGAAGACCTTGGCAATATGATAAACAAGCTTTACATGATGAAGTCACCAACAAAATCACCATTCAACACAAAGGAAAGAAAATTATTTTGTGTCCTCTTACACCTTCACAAGTAAGAGAGGACCAAATAATTCTTAAGAAGAAGTTGGATGGAGAAAAGAAAAAAGAAAATAAGAAAGAAAGAAAGAATTTAGTAACCCATGCCTCAGCCCATGAAGTTGTCCAACCTCAAACCTTGAATATTTCCAAAAATCTTTTTCTTGGACAACCTCATTTCCTTCTTTATTGCAAAGAGGCATTTGTTTCAATCACTCATGAACTTGGTTCTCTGCCAAAGGGGTTGCAAAAACTTTTAAAGGAATTTGATGATATATTTCCCAAAGAGGTACCAAGTGGATTACCACCTTTGAGGGGAATAGAACATCAAATAGATTTCGTGCCTGGGGCAGGCCTACCCAATAGGTCAGCCTATCAAACCAACCCTATGGAAACAAAAGAAATAGAGAAACAAGTTAATGACTTGTTGAACAAAGGGTGGATCCAAAAGAGTTTAAGTCCCTGTGTTGTGCCTGTGTTGTGCTTGTGTTGTTGGTCCCTAAAAAGGATGGGTCTTGGAGAATGTGTACAGATTGTAGGGCCATCAACAACATAACTGTCAAGTATAGGCATCCCATTCCTAGGCTAGATGACATGTTGGATGAATTACATGGAGCAAATCTCTTCACCAAAATTGATCTTAAAAGTGGATACCATCAGATAAGAATTCATGAAGGAGATGAATGGAAAACTGCTTTCAAGACCAAGTTTGGTTTGTATGAATGGTTAGTCATGCCCTTTGGCTTGACCAATGCTCCAAGTACATTCATGAGATTAATGAATCATGTGCTTAGGGAATGCATAGGCAGATTTGTAGTGGTCTACTTTGATGATATCCTAATCTATAGTCAAGGCCTTCAAGAACATCTTAACCATGTCAGAAAAGTCTTGCTTCTTCTTAGAGAACATCATCTCTTTGCCAACTTTGACAAATGTACTTTTTGTCAAGAAAGTGTGATTTTCCTTGGATTCAAAGTGGGAAAAGAAGGTGTACATGTTGATCCAGAGAAGATCAAGGCTATACAAGAATGGCCAACCCCTAAATATATAGGAGAGGTGAAAAGTTTTCATGGGTTAGCAAGTTTTTATAGAAGATTTGTGAAAGACTTCTCCACCATAGCTGCTCCTTTAAATGAGCTAGTCAAGAAAGATATGCCTTTTATTTGGGGTGATAAGCAAGAGTTGTCTTTTGAGACTTTGAAACACAAGTTAACACATGCACCTATTCTAGTTTTGCCTGATTTTTCCAAAGCCTTTGAACTAGAATGTGATGCATCTGGGGTAGGAATAAGAGCTGTTTTAATACAAGGAGGACATCCCGTAGCTTACTTTAGTGAATAACTTAGGGGGCCTACCTTAAACTATCCTACCTATGACAAAGAGTTGTATGCCCTCATTAGAGCTTTAAAAACTTGGGAGCATTACTTGGTAACTAGAGAATTCATCATACACACTGACCATGAATCTCTCAAGTACATTAAAGGGCAAGCAAAGCTAAACAAAAGACATGCAAAGTGGGTGGAATATCTTGAGCAATTTCCCTATGTCATCAAACACAAAAAGGGGAGTACTAATGTTGTTGCGGATGCTTTATCTAGAAGACATGCATTATTAGTAACCCTAGGATCCCAAATATTAGGATTTGATGACATAAAAGAGTTATATGAAAATGATGAAACATTTGCATCCACTTATTCATCATGTCTTAAGAAGCCTTTTGATGGATTCTATCTTTCTGAGGGGTATCTTTTTAATAAAGGAAAACTTTGTATACCCCAAGGATCCATTAGAAAACTTCTTATCAAAGAGAGTCATGGAGGAGGACTCATGGGCCATCATGGAGTTGATAAAACTCTAAACATTTTGAAAAGTAAATTTTATTGGCCACACATGAGAGTAGATGTTCAAAGGCATTGTTTTAAATGTATAGCTTGTTTACAAGCTAAGTCCAAAATTATGCCTCATGGACTCTATACACCTCTTCCTATAGCTAATACCCCTTGGGGGGACATAAGCATGGACTTTGTCTTAGGATTGCCAAGAACTCAAAGGGGGTATGATTCTGTATTTGTGGTAGTAGATCGTTTTAGTAAAATGGCTCATTTTATACCCTGCCACAAAGTAGATGATGCTAGCTATATCTCTAGACTTTTTTTTAAAGAAATAGTGAGATTGCATGGCTTACCCAAAACTATAGTGTCTGATAGAGATGTGAAGTTTCTAAGCCATTTTTGGAAAACTTTATGGGAAAAGCTTGGAACTAAACTTCTATTTTCTACTACATGTCACCCACAAACTGATGGGCAAACTGAAGTAGTAAATAGATCTTTATCTACATTATTAAGGGTAATATTAAGAGGAAATAACAAATCTTGGGATGAACATCTACCTCATATTGAATTTGCTTATAATAGAGTAGTTCACAAGACTACTAATCTTTCTCCTTTTGAGGTTGTTTATGGTTTTAACCCTATCACACCTCTTGACTTACTACCTCTTCCAGAATCATCTTCTTTTTTTCATAAAGAAGGTGCTTCTAAAGCGGAGTTTATCAAGAAGTTACATGAGAAAGTTAAAATCCAAATTGAAAAACAAACTCAAAAATATGCAGAATACAACAACAAAGGGAGAAAGAAAATAGTTTTTGAAAAAGGAGACCTAGTTTGGCTTCATTTGAGAAAGGAAAGATTTCCCTCTCAAAGGAAATCCAAACTTAGTCCAAGAGGAGATGGTCCATTCAAGGTGGTCAAAAAGATAAATGATAATGCATACATATTAGACCTTCCTGAAAGTTATGGTGTCAGTCCTACTTTTAACATCTGCGATTTAATTCCTTTCACAGGAGATGATCAACAGGATGAACCAGATCTGAGGACAGATCTTTTTCAAGAGGGAGGGTCTGATGGAAAACCATCAAGAAATCACATTGGACCTCTTACTAGAGCAATGGCAAGGAAGATTCAAGAAGAAGAAGGATCACCTAACATTTTACTTCTATGGAAGGTTACTTATACAAATCCTTCTTCTCTTAACTAAAGCACTTATACTTTGTTTTGTAGGAATTAATAAATCTTGGAGACTATGATTGAGCCATCCAAGAAGTTAAATCAATAGAACCAAGCAAAGGAGCCAAAAAGGAGGTGCTTACGACATGCACCAGCATGTTCCACGTGAATTGGCTGATGTGGAAGGAAGCATACACCTTGCTGGATGAGCTGGAATGAGGCATGGACTTTGCTTGATCAAAATAAATCTGAATAATTTGAATTTAGGAGGGAATTAAAATCAGAAATTAGGCTCCTCTTCACCTATAAATAAGAGGGCCTTTTCTTTGTATTGAAACACTTTTGAGCTTAATGATATGCTGCAGAATTGGTTTTCCAGCTTTTGTGCTCTTAAGTCACCTTTGAATTACTACTTCTTCTCCTTTCCTCAAGCTTCCTTTCTCTGTAGGAAGGCCCTCTGAGCTGTGAGGCTTCATCCATACACCTCTCCTCCATTAAAACACCTCAAACACTGCACCATTTCATCCATCCGCTGCACCATTATTCATTACTGGTTTCCTCTGGTCTGGAGCCTTTTTCCTACACGTTTCCAGCTGGGAATTGGTTTCCATCAAAGATCCTCCTTCAAAGGGGTGGAAGAGAGAGTGTTTGCTTCGTGTTTGCCAAAGATACCAACCCTAAGACATCTAGGTCTTTAAATAGGACATAAAAATAATAGAAAACGGGTCCAAGCCTAAACAGATCATAAAATCGCATAAAACTGGCCCAAAACTCGTCTGGTTGACCTTTTTCGTATTCTGGTTGACTGGTTGACTTTTTTGGTTGACTGGTTGACTTTTCTGGTTGACTGGTTGACTTTTCTGGTTTTTGGTTGACTTTTCAGCATTCCAATCATTCGGTACTTCAATTCTTCTTTCAAATCATTCAATTAGCCTACAAAATCAAGAGAATCTTGCACAAAACCATTAAATTCACTTTCAACTCTCTTATTCACAAAACTAAAGCAAAAATATGAGTTCAAGCTAGTTTCTAAGTCTTAAAGGTTGTTTTTGGTATCAATTTTAAGCATAAAAATAACGGTTTTTCAACCGTTATTAGTCTTATACCTTGCGTTCGTTAAAAGTAGCGCTCGGTCTTATACCTTGCGTTCGTTAAAAGTAGCGCTCGGTCTTACACCTAGCGTCCGTCCTATCTAGTGCTCGGTCTTATACCGAACACTCGTCCTAATATTAAATTAATAACCGAGTAGAAATAACGTTCGTCCAAACTTCAGTAAATCTATGTACCGCGTTCGGTCATTGACTGGAAGTCGGTTTCTATAATTAAATTCTTCTCATGGTCAACTAAACATCTTGAGGTATGTATCTTCATCTATTTTTGGATTTGTCCTAGAGATTCATACTTGAAGTATTTTTGAGTAATGATTTGATTTTCATAGAGTCAGTTCATTCAACTGATTCGATTAGAAAAGAAGTTCGTTAAATCTGATGTGTCGGCTTTATTCGATTCTGAACGAGAGAAGCATTGGTCTCATTCTTAACGTTCGTCCTCGTTCTAAAGAGGATTGAACGTTCGTTATTTTATGTAAGTATAATGAAAGATGAAAATGAGTTTAAGATGAAGAATGATAATGAATGAACAGTATATGAGATGATATGACGATTATGGATTTTGAACGAGCGTTCCAAGGAGGAACGACTCATATATGTTGAATATTGGATTTGGTAAAGTATGACTGTGGTTATGCTAATGTTGGCAGTCCATCCTGATGTTCCGTGAGTACTCATCCTCACGTAGAGGGGGTAGGTCATGTGTGGGAACGGCAGGAGGTCCTAGTCCTTAGGGGTACTTTGGATAGGGCTAACCTCGAGTGGCAGCTGTTGAGTGTATCCCAGTTACTATATCACTCGGGTGCAAGGACGCCTGTAGCTACACAGATTCATACAGTCCGGACGGTCTGTCTAGTTATATATTTCTTATGATGATTTATGTTAAGTTACATGTTGTGTGTGAATTGAAATGTTAAATGTATATGTTGATGTATGAATTAAATCACATAAGCTTACCCTTTCGTTTTCCTTGTGTTGTCTATTGTCTATGTACGTTCGTCCTGTCTTTGCAATGATCATTCGTGTGGATGTGAGCAGAAGGCGAAGCCACTTTGGAGAACGTGATTGAAGAAGAAAACCTGATTGAAGTGGTCGTCAAAGCCGAGCCTTAGAGTGCTCGTTCATATTAGAAGTTTAGACGTTAGCTTTTATTTTGACGCTCGGTTAATTGTTTTTGTAAAACCGTTCGTCCCAAACTTCCAATATTCATGCATTGCTGTATGGACTTCTGTAATTAAAGTTTTTTGGCTTTCGAATCCTATCTTAGTGTAAAGACTGCCTTGTGTTACTGTTAAATGTAATTAAATTCTGATTTATGGTAATTACTGTATTTTGGGATGTTACAATAAATATATTAACTTTTATCATCATTAAATATGAAAATTGACTAAGAAAAAAATACCTTCTAACTCATATAGGTAGTGAAACATACCAGCCTCTAAAATAAATCTCAAACCCTTGAAAAATATAACTTTAGGATTTTCTTTGGACTTTATAATTTTGTAATAAACCATATGTAATTTCCATTTATTTGAAGTTCAAAATTTAAAATCCAATCCATTTTGACTGTAATTACGTGGGTTATTTTGTTATCTTTAATAATATCATGAAAGAATATTAATAATTTTGTTTGACTGCTTAATTATAATTAACGATGTACAAAATTTACACTAACAACATACTATCATTAAAAAATTCTGATAAACATTTTTTAATATAACATTGACTATAAACTATGATATATATATATATATATATATATATATATATATATATATATATATATATATATACTGAAAATATAATATTTTTGTGAATTATAAACTGTGATAAATATTATTTGAAGCAGTTTTGTTAAAAAAATAAATATTTTCTGAGTAAACTATTAAAACTTATTTATTAGAAATTATATAATAAAATATGATAATACAATATAATTAAATAAGAATTTAATAATATAAAAATATTGTAATCTATACTCATGCGATTTACACAATATAATTAGAATTAATATCCTAAAAAATATTTTCATAATTATTTTTTAATATAATATTTCAATAAATAATTTGATTTAAATTTATATTTAAGTTAATATTGAAAAATATCATATAAATCAATATTAACAAAATTGTACAAATTTTATTTAATTTTTATAGTTACTTTTTCTAAAATGTATAAATAAAGCATATAAATTTTGTAAAATTAATATTATGATGCAAATATTTTAATTTCAAAATATATTTGAATAATAATAAAAATTTTATGTTTTAATTATTATATAATTTAAATTTATTTGTAACTATTATATATTATATTTTAAGAAAGGAGTGAAAAAATTTGTTTATGCTGTTATCTTAAACTTACCTTGACTCAATTCTTAATCCAAGAAATATAAATATAAGATAGATGACTACACTTTACCTTTTAGGATAAGATATAAGCTACAAGTATATTAATATACGATATTCAGAGTTTTATCCCAACCAACCACCTTACATTAGAATGTTTATGAAATAAATTTATTGATTATTGGATGGGCTTTGAATTCCTATTGCAGCCCATGAACTATAATGAATGGGCCGAATCGTGCATATATATAATTTTGGACGTGCTTAGTTAATGACCGATTCGTCTGCTTTTCTAAACAATCCTTGCTGCTAGTGGGAATTGTGGCGTTGAATCAATTTTTCTCGTTCGTTGTGTACTCCTCCTTCGTCTCAACATGGTAGTATTATCTTTGATTGTATTGTTATCTGTTTTTTCTGTGACCAATTTTGTGTTTTCTTCTAATTTTAAACAAAATTGAATTTGCCACACTGCAGGTTTGCTTGGCTTGTTTGTTGCCCCTCTTTCTGGTTCCCATAGTTAACATTCTTCCTCTTCTCTTCGATTTTATCATGGTAAGTGCAATTTTCCATATTATTCTTATTTTACATGCAATGGTAGTGATTAATTAAATTTATATTTTAGGAGATATATGGGTAGTTGTTAATATGCAATTCTCTTTTTAGGGAAAGATCTATGGAGTTTTTGGTTGGGAGTATAGGAAACCTGAGAGGGTTCCTCCTGCATGTCCATACAAACCTCCAACCTCTTCTGTTAATAAGGTAAGTGAGTGCGTAATGTTAATTGTTAATAGCAAAATGTAATTTCTATGCGTTGTCCATTTGTACTTTATCAATCAATCAGGTGATATAAGGTTGATTGGTAATTTGGTAGTAAAAGGGCTTGGAGACAGGTTTTAAATTCTATATTAACATTTTAAGAAGTGGATGAATAACATTTGCATGTAAAAAACAACTAGAAACCATGATGTATATGACTTTGAAATAGTTCTTATCCTAGGAACAACAACAAGACTTTTGTCAGTGACAATTAAAAATTGTGAGATGTGTGACATTATGAAATATAACAAACTGTTTGTGTGAGGAACGATGACAAGATTTTGCCAGGGTGGTTCGATTTGGAGGTTTTGAAGGAAGATTCTGTTGTTTAATGGTAGGATGGAGTAATATATGATTTCATCATGAACAACAAGGATGATTATTGTCTTTTAGTTTATTGGAAACAGGAAATAATCAATGTAATGCTGGGTTTTGAATTCCTCATTGGCCTTATGCCACACTTTGTAACCTGTAAGGATTTGGGAATGTGAGTCTCCCTTTCAGCTAGTGTAATCAACAGTGGATAGCTGAGAATGGAGGAAAGCTTATATGCATAGTAGGCATTTAGTTGAGGTCACCCAACAGTTGAAGGTGTGCCGTCTGTTATAGTGGCTATTTAACGCTGATGTCAGCTACCGCTTTTGTGGTGAGAAATTGAGCTTTCATTTTGAAGTCTTGGCATCACAATGTGTCATTCTCTGAGCGGGGTTACCTCCTATGTGTGGTTGTATTGCATGGTGCAATGACTGAAGTATGTCGCTATGTAGAACATTCTGAATATTGTGAGTCATGGATACTAAGATATCACTAAAATTTATGGGACATGGGACAGAGATTTGAGATGGTTTTAGAGTAATTAGAAACACATTACACATCCATTAGTTCAACTAATGCCTTCCTAAATGATTTGGAATAACCAATTCATTGCACTTAAAGCTCAAGCTTTTTTCAGGACTTTAGGTTTTTGTGTATAGAATTTTTTAAAATAAAGTATGGGAGGGGGTGTGTGAATCCATGCCAGAAATATGGATTATGGAGCAGTGTTTTTCAGTTTATGAGAATTATTGAAAGAACCACAAACCACGGTTTATTAACTCTTTGTTGCTATAAAATACTGAGACTAAAACATAGACACGGACACTGTGACAACAATAATTCTCAAATTGTAGTACATGACTATTGAGTATATATATTGAATATCATTATGACTAATTGACAATCAAAATTTACATCCATAAAATCATCCATAGAAGAAGATAATTAAATATACTTAGGAAAAAATCTTTTGGCATTTCATACAACCTCTTTGAAAATCTATTTTCTAATTAATGTAACCTAGTAATCAAAGCAAATAAAGCTTTGTAATTGTAAAGAAAAGAGAGATGGAATTCAAAATAATAAAAAGAGAATTTAATTCAAGAAATTTTATGCTCTTATTAGTCATCATTGTAAAAAAAACACCTTTAATTTAGATTTAAAGACAAATCTAATAAACAATTTGTTTGTTTGTTAAAGATAAAATATTTGACTTTCCAACTTTTAAAAAAGAATCACCATATCTACTCTCAAACCTAAATGTGAGTAGTAGTTATATTTAATGCATGTAGTTGTATTTATTGCAAAGGTTAAGGGTGCTTCTAGTGATTAAGGCATGCAATAGAGTTAATTAATTATGGTTTTGGTAGTAGTTATATTTAATGCATGAGTTGAAGGGCCAAGGCAAAAGACCTATAAATAGTTCATGTACTACCAAAAGCAAAATGCCGCAAGTAGTAATACTAAAGAGTGTTTATCCAAAAAGAGTTGTTGTAAACATATTGTAATCAAAGCTAGAGAGCTTGAGTGTTTGTGTTAGGGGTTGGAAAGTATATGAGAGAAGGAGGTATAGGGGAGAGAGAGAAGGATTGGTCGAGTGGTAGACATGGAGGAGCGACCGGGACGAGCGGTAGATGAGGAGGAACGACCGGGATGAGCGGTAGAAGAGAGGGAGCGACCAGGACGAGCAGTAGAAGAGGGGAAGCGACTAGGACGAGCGGTAAACGAGGGGGAGCGACCAAGCCGAGCAGTAGAACGGGGGGAGCGACCAGGACGAGCGGTAAATGAGGGGGAGCGACTAGGACGAGCGGTAGAAGAGGGGGAGCGACTAGGACGAGCGGTAGATGAGGGGGAACAATCAGGTCGAACGGTGGAAGTAGTGAGGAAGCATCCTAACTGCCACAACAATTAGGATGAGCGGGAAATTAATTATAGTAATAAGAGAGATATTCTGAGAAGGTATTCAACAAAGGATAATTAGAGTAATAAAGCCATATCTTAGTATATTATTCAGTATAAGTTAAATAGAGTAAATAAGGATAAATATATTCGTATCAGATAATTATAGTAAATAGGATTATTTTCTAATATTCAGTACAATTTGGGGAGGGAATTAATAAGTATAAATAAAGGGGAAGACTAGTGTTAAAGGCATGCTTTTGATTTGTGAGTTTTGTAAGAGAGGTTATGTTCTCATGTAATTGACGGAGATCCTGCTCCTAGTTATTGTTTGTTCTTGGATTTAGTTATTTCAATTCAATAAAAGAGGTTTATTCAACTATTTTCCATTGTTCCTTGTCTGTGAGAGTGTGTGAGGAAATACTCTAGTTACGTTCCATACTCGGATACCTAACAGTTTGAGTGCTTGAGAAAGAGCCAAAGAGATTGAGAGTGTTTGAGAGCTAGAGTTTGAGTGAGATGACCAACCTTGCAAACAATATGCCCTTGCCTACGTGAACAAAAGGCATCAACTTTTTGTCAGCTGGAGTTTGTACTTGATTCCCAAGAAGTATAGGAAGTGGTTAAAAATGGCCACCAAGAACTAGCAAGTACTAGATGATTGTTGTCGAATGCCCAACTCCTTACATTGAGAGCATCATGACTGAAGGACAAAGCAACTTTGTATGTGCTATATCAAGTTGTCGATGAGTCTGACTTTGAAAAGATAGCAAATGCTACATCTTCAAAAGAAGCATAGGACATTCTGGAGAAGGCATATAAGGGGGATAATCGTGTAAAGCAGGTTCAACTTCAAAAACCTAGGGGAGAGTTGGAGAGCATGAAGATGAAGGAGGTTGAAGGATTGGTTGAATACATTTCTCAAGTTGAAATCGTGTCAACTTGAAAGGAATGGAGAAACACTGCCACTAGTCGAGTAGTGGAGAAAATCTTGAGGTTGCTATTTGACAACCTATGGTCATTTTGCTAAGGATTGCAACTTAGGCAATTGATATAATTATGGTAAAGTCGAGCATTTTGCAAAGGGCTACCGGGGGTTTGAGAGCAAGAAGGAAATAAACTTCATCTATAAAGATGTTGAGGAAGGAATATTGATGACGTCGAGTAGTTTGGGTTCCAAGCCAAGTCAAATTTGTTTTGATAACTCAGTTTTGTACCTTGACACAGGAGCAAGTAATCACATTTGTGGGGATGTGAACCTTTTTAAGGAGCTCACTAAAGTCGAGGTCGAACACATGTTGTTTGGGATGCATCCAAGGTACCGATGAGAGGCCAAGGTACATTCTGGTACCTGTAAAAGAATGGATGAGTTGGAAAAATCAGAGACGTGTATTATATAATCGATCTCAAGAGTAACGTATTGAGCACGATCCAGTTGATGGAGAAAGGATAGTTGGTTTTGATGTAAGACCGAGTACTATACTTGATTGTCCAAGTAGAAATGAAGAAGAATATGATGTACAAGTTGGATTTGAAGGTAGTCCAAGAGGGGTGCCTGAAATTCGATGTAAAGGGTGAGGCCATGATGTGGCATTTTCGGTTTGGCCACTTGCATTTTGGTGGACTAACTGAGTTGGTTAAGAAAGGAATGGTGCTTGGACTTCCAAGTATGGAGATTGAAAAGAAGTTTTGCGAAGAGTTTGTGTTTGGAAGCATTCAGGGACTATGAAGTGGGATTGATTCATACAGAGCTATGTGGATTGATTACCCTTTAGTAGTCTTTGAGTGGGAAAAGGTACAAGGCTATGAAGATTGAAAAGAAGTTTTGCGAAGAGTTTGTGTTTGGAAGCATTCAGGGACTATGAAGTGGGATTGATTCATACAGAGCTATGTGGATTGATTACCCTTTAGTAGTCTTTGAGTGGGAAAAGGTACAAGGCTATGAAGTGGACGTGTAGGACGAAAAGTGGCAGAAGGTTATGGATAGGGATGACAATGAATCGAGTTGGGCATGGATAATGCATATCCGCTACCCGACCGCAAAAAGAAAAAATCCACTTGCTACTCGTCTGCTACCCACGTGGATACCTGTTTAAAAAATATCCACGGGTATTTTAAAACCAGCGGATACTTGCGGATACTCGCAAATATTTATAAAAAAATATACTTTTATAAATTTTTAAAATAAAAATTGAATAAAATTACAAAAAAAAAGTATATAAAATATAATATAAATTAAAATTTAATTTTAATTAAACCTAACTTGATAAAATATAAATTAATTTTAATTTTAATTAAATTTAACTTAATAAAATTAAATTAAATTTTTATTATTTTTTGTGGGTAGTGGGTACGAATAGTATAATACCTGCACCTGACCCGTTTATAAGTGGGTATCAAAATACCCACGGGTAATACATATCTGTGGGTATCAATTACTCGTCACGGATTTTTATCTACCAGTAACCATTGGTGCAAGTTCTTTTGCCATCCCTAGCTATGGATGAGGAGATCAATGCATTTGAATACGTGGGAATTGATTGATCTGCCAAAAGGAGCTCGGTCTATTGGTGTAAAATGGGTGTATAAGAAGACGAGCAATGCTGAAGGAAAAGTTGAGTGATATAAAGCGCGAATTGTAGTGAAGGGATACAAGGAGAAAGAAGAAATTGACTATGACGAGGTTTTTTCCCAATGATGAGGGTGGAAACAATTCGGTTGATGATTTCCTTTACAACTCAACACAGACAGCCAATCTTGCAAATGGATGTGAAGTCACCATTTCTGAATGGAGTCTTAGAGGAGGAAGTATATGTTGAACAACCACTCGAATACATGCAAAGAGGAGAAGAAAAGAAAGTGTTGAGATTGAAGAAGGCGTTCTATGCCTTGAAGCAAGCTCCTTGACTTTGGAATGAGAGAATAGATACTTTAAGAAGAATTGGTATGAGCAACATCCCTATGATAAAGAAGAATGGAGGAGATGTGATGTTTGTTGCCTATATGTTGATGATCTAATCTTCATGGAGAGCATTGCCGAGTTGATAGAAGAGTTTAAAGAAATATTAAAGAAAGAGTTCGAGATGACTGACTTAGGTCTTATGTAGTATTTCCTTGGTTTGGTAGTTTAGGAAGAGGAAGACATCTTTGTGTCCTAGGAAAAGTATGATGAGGAGGTACGTAAGGGGAACAATGTCACTCTCCCTACTTTATACTAGGACAAATGATTATCGACTTATTGGCTACTCAGTGACTGTGGGGAGATGTTGTTGATCTGAAAAGCACATCCAGATATGTATTCTTCATGGGAGACGCAACACTCACCTGACTTTATAACAAGTCAGGCCATTGAATTGGCGAAAATGAAAGAAGGAAATGTGGAGTCAGAGCATGTAGGAAGTCGAGGTCAAGTTGCTGATATGGTCATGAAACCATTGCTGACCACTCTCTTCAAGAATAGCAAAAGGATGATTGGAATGTGGGAAAAAAAATAAACATTAAGTTTAGGGGGGAATTTTGTTGACTAAACCTAAATGTGAGTAGTTGCATTTAATAAGATGTTTTTTTAGGAGATTGCAAAGGTTAGGAGTGCTTCTAGTAATGATTAAAGCATGCAATAAAGTTAATTAATTATGGTTTTGGTAGTAATTATATTTAATGCCTGTAGTTGAAGGGCCAAGACAAAAAACCTATAAATAGTTCATGTACTATCCAAAATAAAATACAAGTAGTAATACTAATAAATAGTTCATGTACTATCCAAAATAAAATACAAGTAGTAATACTAAAGAGTGTTTATTCAGAAAGACTTATTGTCAACCATTAGTACTATGTAGACAATTTTTGAATTCGATATATTAGCATGATATCGGACACCTGTTGTATGAGTCGTTGAAGAGCCGTAGGCGAGAAGTATTCACTGCGACATAATCTTCCAAATTTTCTTTTTCTTGGTAATCTGTTCTGAAAGTTGTCGCCGACAATGGGATTTAGAACTTGAATATTGATGCCATCCTTTATCATTCTAAGCCAATTCCAAGTGAAAATTGATGGCTCGGAGTCAAAGATGTTGAACATTGTGCTGAAAAGAGTTGGGAAAGAGGAAAACCTAATCCTGATTAATAAATAGGGTGATTGATGTGGAATTCCTGGATTAACTGTAGAATTTTGTGGCCAGGCCTCCCGTTATGAGAATATTCTTACAAATTTGAATGAAAAAAGAGTTGGTTGTATTATTTTCAACTTCATCATATTTGGTACTACGTAATTTGTTACGAAGTATAAATGGTCACATCAATGATAATTTGGAGATAGGTTGACTTAGTGGTAAAGTTGGAAGGCAGAATAGGAGAGGTTATAAGCTCAATTTTCTCCATTAACACTTGAGGGATATAAAATTCGTTTGATTGGTTTGGAAAGGAGGGTCTGAGAGGTTGTGGATTCAATTCTCCCATTAACAAATACTAACAACTAATATTGTTGATAGAAAAAAAAGGTGATGTTTATTCTACTATCTTTTATCTGATGTTACTTGATGCATGAATGCTGGGGGTTAGTCATTTGCATAGATACTATGTCCGGACTAATTTTAGGGTGATGTTCCATTGTCTGTTCTCCAGTACAATATTTGGCTTACCTGACAAGGGTTTTTGTTATTGATGATGATATGCGTCTCACAATTGAGAAACGATCTATTCTGTTGTCAATTATTTGATTTTCTCAAACATGCAAATATTATAACAGTTAGTGGTGACCCTTCAGTTCTGCTTCTTGTGTGTTGGTTCTCTCATGACATGACAGATTCTGTTTTTTTTTTTTTCATTTTAGTTTGTGCTTGCCACACGCATGCACTGCAAGTGTTGACGTTTGCGCATGCTTTCAATTTTGTTTTGATGATTTAGCATATGAAGCTTCTTCCATGAATTCAAATGTGAATTGACATTACGAAATTGCTGTTATTAGCAGGCTGAGGCAGATGTTGAACCTAATCCAGTGGATCCTGTTAAACCTGGAACTGTAGCTGTCAAAAAGGATTAATGTGGGTTGCTAACAATCTGTAAGGTTTGACAAGATTAAACACTATGGTTACACCTTATGGTTCATGTCTCTAACTTTTATCAAATATCTTGTCTTGTCATGGTAATTGTGTGAAAAAAAAAAGATTATTGGTTACTTAATTTTAAAGAAAAAGTTAGTTTCGCTGAAACTAAAAGAAAATGTAATTTATGGATGACGTTAAGAATCTCGCACTAAAGTTTTATTTTGAATTTTCATTTTTTAGATAAGTTTATATCAAATATTTTCTCTTAAACTTATTTTCAATTAAAAGCAATTTTACAGCATTAAAATTATGTTTATGAACTCTCGTGCACTTCCCCTTTTCCTTGATGTTTAATGAACTATTCTGTCATTTACGGAGGGACATTTAAACAGATAATTGCTAACGATTTGCATTTGATTTTATCATTTTAAATATTTTTTCAATTCTATAGGTTTATTAATTTCTTTAGTTTTTATAATTTAAAAGTTTTAATGAGATGTTAATTCTTTCAAATTTTTTAAAATAAATTACCATTGGATAACATTTTGGTTAAACTATTAAAATCATTAACTGATACATTGTTGTATAGAGTTCATTATTCTGACCCCAACCTTCTTCAGTCAACTCCATGTTCAACGAAACAGAATTGGTGCAGTTAGCTTCTCAATTTATTCACACAATACATTTGTAATAATTGGAAAAAAATCTAATAAATCAGATCTTAAATCTATATTTTAACTTCAATTTGTCGAAAGGAGTCATCGGATTTTCATATAATAACACTTTAAGTTGTTATAGGCTTCATAAATTAAGAATTACCGTGTTTCATATTCAAAATGATGAAGCTTACAGCGTCAAAGAAACGAAAATGTTTAACCACTGTATGTGGACTATTTCATTTTAACATACACAATTCACCAAACAATTAAAGTTTCATAAAATATTGTAAAAGTAAATGTCTGTTCGAACAACTTATTAACGTTATATCGCTTATTTTATTGTCAATAGATGAATTTATCACACGAGATATTTCTTACGCTTCTAATAAATTTATTAATCATGTCAATTATTTGGCTTTTAGGATTTTAAATATATATATATATATATATATATATATATATATATATATATAGGTTTAAACCCTCATTTGGTCTTTGTATTTGTGTGTCAATCTCAAGTGCGTTATCATTTTTTTTTCGGTCTCAATCAGGTTCATAAACTTGTTAAAATGAGCCAATTAAGCCCTCTTCGTTAATTTATCACTAACGTCGTTTGCTTGTGATTACGTGGTGCATTAAAAATTAACTCATTTAAAATGATTTAAATACGTGGATATTAGTTTTATGAAAAAACCTATATACGTGGTAGGGAATGAGGGAAATAGTGATTTTTATTGGGTTTTTTTTAATTAAAACAGAAAAACTTAAAAGGGAATTAGGGATTTCATGAGTTAGGGATTTTGATGTGGTGAGTGAGTGTGAGAATTAGGGCTCGGAAGAATTTGCGAAGACGAAGACAATCAAGTGGTGGTGGTCGAACCGAATTGAAAGTGGAGGCTAGTTAAGGTTAGTTTCGTATCTTTTCGCGTTTCCGAATATGTAGTTATTTTGCTATGTTTATGCGTTGTCCCGATTTTGCTATCCTTTTGCGTTTAGGTTATTATTCGTTTGCTACTGTTTTTCCCGATTTTGGTATGTTAGTGTATGTTGAAATGTGTACACTTTTGTGGTCCCAAAATTGCATTTATCAATTGTTTAGAAGTAGTGGTCATCTTTTTTGTCTGAGTGTTTCCTTAGTGAGGATGTTAGTTTATTCTCCTATCCCCTTGATGTCTGACTGTTTGCTTAGTTAGTAAAAAGTGAGAAATCATAATATTCCCCCTCCCCCCCCATGTACAAGTGTTAAAATCTTGTGCTTCAAACATAATATTGCATTGTTGAACTATTAAAGTGTTGGTCCATCATTGTGGGCATTTTGTTAATGATGACAATTGAAATTTAAAATTTGATGGCGAGATAGCAGAATGGTCTTGTGATCCAGACCTGTGGTGCTATTTTGGAATATTAGCTTCAGTGAAAGACTTAGGTTATATAGACATAAAAGAACTTTGGTACAGTTTAGGAGGTCAGTCAGTTGACTTGAGTATTTTAAATTGTAGGGTCTTTTGCCAGCTATTCAAGATCTTCTACCTGGGGTAGAGCAAAGATTTTGTTTTAGACATTTGTATTCCAACTTCAGAAAGAAATATCTTGGAAAAGACCTTAAACGTCTGATGTGGAGGGCAGCAACAACCACATATCCACAACTATGGGAGGCTGAAATGAGGAAAATTAAAGAGATCAATGTAGAGACATTTAAATACTTGATTGCAATTCCACCTAGGTATGTATTCACTTTTCTCCAAACGTTATTGTTCTTTTACTGTTAGATTTACTTTGACAGTAATATTTACTGACATTTAAATCTCCCAGGTTTTGGTCAAGATCTAGATTCACTCCTAGATCACAATCTAACACTCTTGTCAACAACATGTGTGAGAGCTTCAACAGTGTGCTAGTTTGTAGTAGGTGTAAATCAATTATCACTATGTTAGAAGACAGTAGGGTTTACATCATGAAGAGATGGGCTACAAATAGGACAAAGATGACATTATATCAGGGTTATGTGTGCTCTAGGTTCTCAACAGATTTCAAAAGCAGTCATGGTTAACCAGATATTGGTTACCAAGGTAACTTTACACCTACAATTAATTTGTATTCATAATTAAGAAGAGGTTATTGCTAACTATGTTGTCATTTTTGTAATCATGACAAATGGTCATCACATCAATTATTTGAAATCCTACACATTTCATAATTTGTTGTGAATCTTGAAAACAAGGACTATAGTTGTAGAAAGTGGTTAATTACTGGCATTCCTTGCACTCATGCCATAATCGCAATGAAATTCTTGAATTTAAACGCAGAAGACTACATTGGCCATTGGTTGAGGAAGTCTACTTATTGTTTGGGACATAACTTCATATCCAGATGTATTACCCCCAAAGAAGAGGACAATGCTAGAAAGACCCAAGAAAAAACGAAGACTAGAGGCTTGGGAATTGAAGAACAATGACACTGAATTAAGAAAGGGTGGGAATAAAAAAACCTGTTCTCTCTGCAAAGAACTTGGACACAACAAAAAATCATGTCCGCAACAGCCTACAACACCAGATGTGCCTGCTGACCAACCTACTCAACAAAATCAACTCACAATACCTCCACCAACATATGTTTCTATTTCTCAGGAGTCTGTTGAGTCTCCTTCTGATGAATGAAGTCATATTTAATTCCATTCTGAACATAGTCTTGTAATCTATACTGATGAAGGAACAATGTAATATCACTTTTTTTTGTGTAATGTGTATTGCTCAAGACATATTTACTAATGAAGTTATATCAATTTTTTTTGGTCTAAGTGTACCGATGAAGACATATTTATTAATGAAGTTATATCAATTTTTTTGGTCTAAGTGTACCGATGAAGACATATTTGCTGTAATTTGTACTGATGAAGTAATATCAGGTTTCTTTTGTTATGTTATGCACTGAGTAAGACAAAGTTGCTATCAGGTTTGTTTGTTAAATGATAATGAAATCCAATGTTTATTCATGTGGTTATGTTTATGATGTTTATTGACCATTGCTTTATGATGTTACGTTTGCACTTCCTTTAACTTATTCTTCCCATATGAAATTTCATAAATCAAATAAAACAATATTAAACATCATTAGAAGTCACCTTTAAAATTAAAACAGACAATAACATTCCAAATATCAAATTACATTGATAACAACCTACTTTCATCCTAGTTTCATCAACCTAGTTTCATCAACATTGATATCAGAATTACATTACAAACACATGTAACAAACACCATCCCCATTAAAACCTTCATCCTTTTCTCCAAAATAACTACACTTTTCTCCAAACAACCTATTTTCAACTTTTCAACATCTCTTTCTTCCATCTTCATTATAGTTTGTTCCATCTTCATCACAGTTTGTTCCATCTTCATCAAACTTCTACCCACTTCTTCATTTCTTGCACTTGCACTACTGTCTTCTACATTCACCACATTCAATTACCTCTTCACTGCACCACTTAAAGAAGTTGCATCCAACAAAATCTTCATTCCCAACTTGTGGAAGAACCAAACTCACTCCCTCGTCAACAAAATCAAAACTCCCACCATGTGGAAAATCAAAACCAGACAATAACTCTGATTTCTACTTCCATTAAACTCACCTTGAAGTTAGGGCAACCCCAAAATCTTTTGCCCTTGTTTTTAGGGGTTTTGGCAACGTGGAAGACTGCAGGCCGACCACAAAAGCAAGTGGGTTTTACACCCAACCTGCTCCCACTAGCAAAACTATGTTGAAATCCCCAACCTGTGCATTTGCAAGAAGAAGATGAACCAGACATTTTGTGACTTCAATAGTGCTTCCAGAACTCTTCCTCCCCAAAAGGAACATGTTAAACACTTTGGAAATAAGGGTTGCTCTGAATATTAAGTTTTAGGGCTAATAACATCACACGTGGCAATTTAATCACACAATAGAACACCAATCTAATTTAATACACAATGCCTCGTCAACTAAAACAAATTACAACTCAACACAAGCAAATGGCGTTACTGATAAATTAACGAAGAGAGCTTAATTGGCTCATTTAAAAAGTTTATGGACCCAATTGAGACCGAAAAAAAACGATGACCCACTTTAGATTGGCACACAAATACGAGGACCAAACGATGACCGATTTGTGTGTCAATCTCTAGTGGGTCATGTTTTTTCTTTTCCGGTCTCAATCGGGTCCATAAATGTTAACAATATTTTTGATCTACAAAAACGAAACCAAAAACTTGTTGATGGATCGACAAGTGTACCAAATCGCATAAGTACTATAAAATGGTAAGACCAAGTAACTTATCCCTGAAGACTCTTGCCACTAAACAATTGTGTGATAACTCAATTAATTAAGACTTAAATAAAACGAGATTGTTGGTTTCAAATGCAAAGACATAAAATTAAATATGAATGCCAATTGATCAATAGTAGAGTAACCCTTGGGAGAATTCAACAAGAACCTGAATTGTAAGGAATCTCCTGGCACTCATGCAATTCATAAATCATGCTACTAAATGAGTTAAATAGAGAAAACATTGGAACAGATGAATTCCCTAACAATTAATTAATAAAGCATATAAATTAAGAATCAATTCAAATACATGAGAGTTCACAAGGTTACATCATTCCCCAACAACAAATAGAGATTACTTCCCCATAGACATGGAGAAACTAGATAAATAATGGAAAAGCATGAGACAGTAAAACCCTAAAAGTAGAAGAGGAAGCTATAGCCTCCAGATCTGCCTTTAGAGGGTAAAAGAGTGTGATGTTGTGTTGCTTCGGCTAGAGATGCAAAACCTAGAGCGCCTGGGTCCTTTAAATAGAGTCGGAAAAGAGTAGAAACAGGGCCTGGTCCAAAAGAGTCGAAGCAGAGCAAGAACTAGGCTCGACCCACGAAACACGACGCTTAGGCGCCCCATATAGGGCGCCCGACAATGGACGTCACTTTCCATAAGGCTTGAGCCTCCAGTTTGGACGCCCAGGCTTTGGGGTCTGACGCTGGGGTGGCCTAGGAGGGCGGGCGCCCGGGGGGCAGACGTGGATTTTCTGTGCCTGAGCTTCTCTGCAGGGTGCACAAGCTTCGTACTATCCTTCCTTCAGGTGCTTTTCTAGGTCTTTCTGAGCTCTAACTCCTTAGCACTTCATCTCTGCTTCCTGTATTAACTAATTTTCTATCAAAACAAAGGGAATTAATCATAAAATCATCAAATTCAACCTCAACTCTCTTATTCACAAAACTAAAGCAAAAACATGAGTTAAAACAAGTTTAAACCGTTATCACAACCCGAAACTTAGAACTTTGCTTGTCCTCAAGCAAAACAGAATGTAACTTAGCTTTTCAGAACAATCACGACAATGAATCAACATTTTTAAAAAACGTTTCCTTCCAAGAGAAGAAATCACTTTTATTAATTCAGCATAAAGATCTCAGTCAAGATGTGCATATGCCTTAGTTCAATCAAAGTCAATGTAATGCTCATGTACTTCAACAAATGCTATCCTTAATAATGATCAATCAACCAAGCAGAGATGCAATCAGAAATTCAAAGAACTACTCCTCACCAAAGAAATTGTTTCACTCAAGTACTCAAAAGTGTATCACTCAAGCCCTCAAAAGTGTATTACTCACTCACAAGTGTATAGTGTTGTTGTCTTTTTCACTCTGCTATCACAATGTCACACAAATTAACCTTGCCTTTCATTTAACCACAATCAAACATACTCACAAGCAAGTTTTCATCACAAGGGCTTTCATGGATTGTAACTTGGCTGGCTAGGAAGGAAATTGGTTTTTCTAGAATGCAAAATCCTTGACTTAAGAGAGATGTTTATGAAATTAACAATTACACACAGGTTCTCTTTTCAAGAAGATCTTTCCCAACCTTTTTCCCTTACAGTAAGCTCTCTTTTCTTTCTTTTTTATTTTTATTTTTCTTTTCATTTTATTTTCTTTTTATTGAACATTTTTCAATACCTCACAAATATTCTCAACTCAACTCAAGTTAAAGAATTTAAAACAGGACTTTCAAAACATGCATAAGGGTCAAGGTTCAAAGGGTAAAACAAATTGTTTGCTTTTTAATGGACAAAATTTTCTTTGAAGGCTAAATGAATAAGGGATAACAAAAGATGGCCTTGATCATATGAAACCTGCAAGCAAGTAGTTCAATCACATAAAATTTGGGCAAAATCATTCATGCTTCCAAAGTAATAACAATTATTTACAACAACTCTAAAGCCCAAAACTCACACAGTTAAACTCTCACGTTCTAGAATTCAATAAAACATCCTGCTCAGTGTCTCAATCAGGTTTTACCTCAAGCACCTGTTTCATACATTGTGAGCCATCACCTGCATGTTATCACATCATGCATTATCCTAACATCAATCCATATACCAGAATCTCACAAAGTAATACTCATCACAAAACAATCATAGTGGAGTCACAGCAGAATAATTCATTCAAGCAAAGTACAAAAACAAACCAAATAATCAAAAGGAAAAGTTTAGAAAGCTGGGTTGCCTCCCAGTAAGCGCTTCTTTAACGTCACTAGCTTGACCCCGTCTTCATCATCATAACATCCATTAGTAGATGCTGTCAGTAACATTCATCAGTAGATGTCTAATTACATAACATCCATCAGTAGATGCTAATATTTCTTATCTTTATTGGTATCCCTCAGTAGACTCCAATTTTTCTCATCTTTATCGACATCCATTAATAGATGCCTAATCACCTAACATCCATAAGTAGATGTCTAGTAACAATCCTTTTCCATAGCAGCATCCGTCAGTAGATGTTGTCATTCATCATGCTTATCATAGCAACATCCATCAATATATGTTGTAGAAGCATCCATCAGTAAATGTTGTCATTACTGCTATTAGAAGCAGCATATAACCTAAAAAAAACTCAAACACAAAAAAAAAATCAAATCCAAACCACACAACTAAATTAAAAAGAAAAAACTAAAATAAAAAAATGAAACAAAATAAAAGAAAAAAAAATTTAGAGACTGGGTTGCCTCCCAACAAGCGCTGCTTTAACGTCACTAGCTTTACACCATGAAGCTTAATCTGGATCACCCAATTCCAACTTTAATCTTGGTGTTCTCCTTTCTGTCTCCACACCAACTTATCTTCAGCAACTTCCTCTTTGTAGGTTTGACTTCAAGACCACCAATCTTTTCAAGTACAGATAAGGGCATCAAGTTGATACTGGACCCTAAATCAATTAAGGCTTTCCCTCTTTCATGACTCCCAATAGTGCAGGGGATATTGAAACTTCCCAAATCTTTAGCTTTTGGAGGAAGTGCCTTTTGCAAGATCACACTGCAATTTCTCTGTACCTCAATTTTTTCTTCCTTTGGGCTTTTTCTCTTTTTGTTGAATTTCTTCAAGAAGTTAACATAACTGGGTACCTGTTGCAATGTTTTAGTCACAGGAATTTTAATCTCAAATTCCTCGAAGATTTCCATGGATTTCTCAAACACTGAAGATTTCCATGAACTTTAATCTCAAATATTGAATTTTAGTCACAGTGAGTAAGAGAGTTGAGGTTGAATTTGATGATTTTATTACTAATTCCCTTAGTTTTGATAAAAAAATGAGTTAATACAGGAAGCAAAGATTTAGTGCTAAGTATATAGAGCTCAAGAAGGCCTAGAAAAGCACCAGAAGAGGGAACCGCACGAAGCTTGGGTGACCTGCAAGAGGCTTGAGCATGGAAAAATCGACGTCCCCCGCCTAGGTGGCCTAGGGCGCCCGACCAGCGGACCCCGAAACTTGGGCAAAATTGAAGGCTCAAGCCCTACAAAAATCGACGTCCACTGCCCGGGTGCCTTAAATGGGGCGCCCGACCGTTGCGCGTTGCTGATTCGATCTTGTTTTCTTGCTCTGTTTCGACTCTTTTGGACCGGGCCCTCTTTCTACTCTGTTCAAACTCTTTTTAAAGGACCCTGGCGCTCTATGTTTGGTATCTCTGGCTAGAGCAACACAACAACACACTCTTCTACTATCTAAAGGCGGATCTGGAGGCGGGAGCTTCCTCTTCTACTCTTAGGGTTTCACTATCTCATGCTTTTCCATTATTCATATAGTTTCTCCACGTCTAAACTCTATTTGTTGTTGGGGAATGATGTAACCTCTTGAACTCTGATTTACTTGAATTGATTCTTAATTTATATGCTTTTTCATTAATTATTTGGGAATTCATCTGTTTCAATGCATGCTCTATTTAACTCATTTAGTATCATGATGTATGAATTGCATGAGTGTCGTGAGGTTCCTTATAATTCAAGTTCTTGTTGAATTCTCCCAAGGGTAATATTTCTTAGGGATGAGGGTGTGAGTACTTGGTCGTCTTAAGCTCTTGATCTTCAGAATTAATTTTCTAGGTTGCACGAACTAGGAATTAAGGCAGGCTTATTGCGCCGAGTGATGGAGTTCTATGTAATTTAGTGAGTGACGTTAATATTAATGTAAAAAGATGAATTCTTATATACATGACAGTAAACTTGGTGAAATCCAACCCTAACAACATACTCATCTCATTTTATAAACAACCTCCGTTCATCTCTGTGTTACTCTACTACTGATCAATTTGCATTCATATTTAATTTTATGTCTTTGCATTTGAAATCAACAGTGTAATTTTATTTAAGTCTTAATTAATTGAGTTATCTCACAACTGTTTAGTGCGGAGAGTCTTCAGGGATACGATACTTGGTCTTACCATTGTATATTACTTGTGCGATTCGGTTCACTTGCCGATCCATCAACAAGTTTTTGGTTTCATTTTTGGAGATCTGTCTTCAGAGGGTAGAAGAGTGTGTTGTTGTGTTGCTCCAGCCAGAGATGCAAAACCTAGAGCAACTGGGTCCTTTAAATAGAGTCAAAAAAGAGTAGAAACAGGGCCCGATCCAAAAGAGTCGAAACAAAGCAAGAACTGGACCTGACCCGTGAAACATGATGTTAAGGCACCCCATTTAGGGAGCCCGGACGGTAGACGTCAATTTCCGTAAGGCTTGAGCCTCTAGTTTGGACGCCCAAGCTTCGAGGTCCGACGCCCGGGCGGCCTTGGAGGGCGCCCGGGTGGCGGACGTCAATTTTCAGCGCCTGAGCTTCTCTGTAGGTCACCCGAGCTTCATACTGTCCTTCCTTCAGGTGCTTTTCCAGGCCTTTCTGAGTTCTAACTCCTGAGCACTTCATCTCTACTTCCTGTATTAACTCATTTTCTATCAAAACAAAGGGAATTAATCATAAAATCAGCAAATTCAACCTTAACTCTCATTAACAAAACTAAAGCAAAAACATGTGTTAAAGCAAGTTTCTAAGTCAAAAGGGGTGCATTTAGTATCAAAATTACATCACAGATAACGATATTTTAAACCGTTATCAATAAACTTGTTAAAATGAGTTAATTAAGCCCTCTCCGTTAATTTATCGGTAACACCGTTTGCTTGTGCTGAGTTGTAATTTGTTTTAGTTGACAAGGCCTTGTGTTTTAAATTAGATTGTTGTTCTGTTGTGTGATTAGATTGCCACGTGTGATGTTGTTACCCCTAAAACTTAATATTTAGAGCAACCTTGATTTCCAAAGTGTTTAACATGTTCGTTTTGGGGAGGAAGAGTTCTGGAAGCACTGTTGAAGTCACAAAATGTCTGGTTCATCTTCTTCTTGCAAATGCACGGGTTGGGGCTTTCAACATAGTTATTCCAGTGCGAGCAGGTTGGGTGTAAAATCAACTTGCTTTTGTGGTTGCCTTATAGTCTTTTGCGTTGCCAGAACCCTTAAAAACAAGGGCAAAAGATTTTGGGGTTGCCCTAACGATAACAGTTGAAAAACTGTTATTTTCATGCTTAAAATTGATACTAAATGCAACCTTTAACTCTTAGAAACTAGCTTGAAATCATGCTTTTATTCATATTTTCATAAATAAGAGAGCTGGACAGGTTTATGCTTGATTTCAGTGTTTTTGTGCAGGTTTTAAGGTGAATTTAGTGAAAGAAGTGAAGAAGGAGAGAGATGGAATCAGAAAAGACACCAAAAAGTGCAAAAGGAGAAGCCGCAACTGCCGCTCAGTGCCGTTGAGCGGCACTCAGGAGTTCACGGGAGATCCGCTGAGGGGCAAAACGGCCGCTGAGGGGAAGAAACCAACTCACGCACTTACCGTTGAGCGGCAGTTTACCGCTGAGCGGCACACTTTGGGCTTTGGCCTAAATTTTCTGTAATTTTAGAATAGTATATAAGCTTTAGGATGTCCTAGGGTTTGTATCTTTGGCAGAAACGAAGCAAACACTCTCTCTTCCACCCCTTTGAAGGAGGATCTTGGATGCTCAGGCTACCTCTTCACCTTTCTAGGGTTTTATCTTTCATTCTTTCATTATTGTTCATCTAGGTTCACCATGAATATGGTGAACTAAACCTTATATTGTTGTTGGGGAATCAATGTAGTCTTGTGAAACTCTCATATATGGAATTTGTGTTTATATCTTATATTTAAGACCTATGCTTTCTTTCATCATTAGTTAGGGTTTTTCCTCTTTGCTCAATGCTTGTTTTGTTTAACTCATTCAATGCATGATTATTGATTTTGTCGATACGAGAACGTACGGGGTAGTCTAGATCCGGGGAATTTCTCCCAATAGTATATTGGTTGTCGTTCAGCTCCTGCACTCGAAGAACTAATTATTAGGAATGCTAGGAATTGTATGAACTCGTAATTAGGGATAGGCCTTCTTGCAAGGTACTTTAGAGAGTGACATTAACAATGATGAAAAGAATGTTGAATTCCTAAAATATATGAGAGTGGATAAGATGAAATTGATAACCCCAACAACATATTCATCCATATATTCCATTGAAAGTGCTCGTATTTTGTTTTAGCCATTGATCAAAACTCATGCATACATGTTTATTTTCTGTTTTGCATATTAAAGTCCACTTATTTCGTTCTTAAGTCTTAGCTAATCAACGAATCACATAACTAAACTAGGCCGTGAGTCCTTTGGGAGAACGATACTTGGTCTTACCGAGTTTATTACTAGAAATGATTCGGTCATACTTGCCGATTGTTCAACAAGTTTGTGGTGCCGTATTTCGGTGTTCATAAATTTGTCATCACCTAACTTCAAGGTGAGTTTAATGGAAGCAGAAATGTGAGTTATTGTCTGGTTTTGATTTTCCAAAGGGTGAGAGTTTTGATTTCGTTGACAAGGGAGTGTGTTTTGTTCTTCTATAGGTTGGGAATGAAGATTTCGTTGGATGCAACTGATGGGTGTCGGACCCCATACAAATTTGATGTGCATTAAAAATGCAGTATAATACTAGGATGTGACTCCTTGTCTCTCAAGGACCAAATGTGGTTCGAGAGTTAGGTCAAACACGTAGTGAGGGGGGGTTAAAAGTGTTTTTGTGACAAAAAATGAACTAAATTAAATTATGAAATTAAAAACAACCAAACATAATTAAAAGCAATGAAATAAATTTGCAAATCAGAAATACCAAACTGTCCTATGGTATACCAAACGATTTTAACATTGAGACCAAACGCTCTCTAAACTAGTGAAATGGAAATGGACACAAACATGAACATGAAAGCTGAACGGTAAACGTAAAAGTGCACAACACAAATAAAAGCCGAACGGTATTAAAGCAGTAAAATTGAAACAAGCTTAACGACACCAGATTAAGCCGAACGGTATTAATGAAAGACTAAATGGAAATGGGATGAAAACTGTAACATCCCAAAAATACAGTATCAACTATATAATTGAATAATTACATTTACCAATAATTCAGATCAGTCTTACATTAAGAAGAGCGAACGCTCATGGCCGAACGACCTTACATAAAGGTTACAACTAAAACTGTACAGGATAAGCAATCCTGACTGAACGGTTTACAAAAGAAACTACCGAACGGTCAAATAAAATCAAAAGAGAAGGTGATCAAACGACCACCGTACTACAAAACTAAACTACTAACCGAACGTTCTACTGTTCGGTCTTCGCTTCTACCTCTACCAAATTTTCTTCTTCCAACAGCTCGGCTCCTTCTGCTCACATCCACACGGATGATCATTGCAATGACAAGGACGGACGTACAACACCAGACAACGCAAGAAAACACAGGGTAAGCTTATGTAATTTAATTCAGTTACAAACATACATTTTAAAACAATCCAATACACGATAAATTTCAACATACGTATCATACAAAGCCTAATACTAGACTGATTGTCCAGACTGTATGAAATCTGTGTAGCTACAGGCGTTCGTGCACCCGGGTGATGTAGTAACTGGGATGCCCTCAACAGCTGCCACCCGAGGTTAGTCCTATCTATCCAAAGTACCCCTAAGGACTAGGACCACTTGTCGTTCCAACACATGACCTACCCTCCTCTACGTGAAGACGAGTACTCACGGAACATCATGATGAACAACCAGCTTAGCATGCCCACAGTCATACTTTACAAATTCCAATATTCATACATGAGTCGTTCCTCCCCAGAACGCTCGTCCCTAATCCACAACATTTCATCCATCTCATATTCTCGTATCTTACGTTATTATTCCTCTCACTTAAACATTTTTCACAAAGATACGTAAGGGTACTTAATACCGAACGTTCAACACTAATTTAGAACGAGACCGAACACTTGAAGCGAGACTTAGAAGTCTTCAGTTCGAGAAGGGATTTAGACTAAAGGGTATTGTCGGGTTGAGAAAGAAACCGAGTAAGATCAATTATCACAATAAACGAATGGAACGAGCGTTATTTAAAAGTGAGTCAATTAGATGAACTAACTTTTGAGGACTTCAACCGAACATCTAAATGACCATGCCCAATACTATGGCCCTATGCTATAACCAATGAATACAGATACTTCGAGACTTTCCAAGAAGAAGAATTAGGATAATTCCCATGAAGAAACCGAACGATTATGAAAACTTAGCTTATTTTGATTTAGTATATAAAAATCCGAATGACAGTCAAAGATTGAACACTATAGTGAACGAACCCTAGAGAGCTTGAACGAACGCTCTTATTATGAAGTTTAATTTAAGGAGATAGAACGAGGGCATGGTGTAAGACCAAACACTTGCTTAGGACGAACACTTGGTATAAGACCATGTGCTACTAAACTTAAAGAAAAGAGGCTTGATAATTATACTTAGATACTATTGGAATAGTGTTTAAAAATGACTAAATATACAAATACATATATTTACAAAATTTTAATGTTTATCACAGACTACTCAAATGCAACTACGCTTGGCCGAACGCTCAAGCATAGTATTACCACACGAAGATGCTCGTCCTCAACTAGGATTCTTTCCAAATGAAAGATTCCAATTTCAACCAAGTTTACTAGAAATATCGAACGGTCGAGGACCGCTCAGTACCGAACATACAATTTCATAGTGGAAATTTCATACCAGAATTATTTATATTCCAACTCATTTCTTAAACTATAGTTTCATAACTTTATACATTCATATCATAATCCATTTTCATATTTCATACCATCCAAACATAGAAAGTTCATATATTTCATGCATCTTAACATGGTACAATCATTTTTCATATCCAATCAATTCAACGAACGTTCATGCAACACATAATCATACAAATTAAGTTAATAAGCTTCCCTTACCTCTAGTGTGAACAATTGTCCTAGAGGCAGAAATACAGTTCACCACTACCAGTTCTTCTACTATCAATGCTCGTCAATTTTTCAACTAAACCAAGAAAATCAAAACACTTTCAGAACTACTCATTTGAAGAATGGCGATCAACACAGAAAACCATAACTGGATTTGCATGCCTAGGAAAACAAACGATTGGGTGAAGAGAAAGACTTACCAGCTCAGCTTCACAAACCGAACGGTTTAACTGGAAGCTCTTGACGCCGGGAGTACTTCTACGATGTCTGAATGATGATCTGAGAAGAGAAAGGTTGAATTTTCTTAGAGAGAAGATGAAGGAGATGTAGTGAGAAGGAGGAGAAAAAGAGATTTTTCAGAATCTGGGAAGAAGGGTGCATGCAGAGAGTGAGACGAAAATTTTCAAAAATTCAGTTTTGCTTCCCTCGTCAAAACGAGTGTCCGCTCATCTCCTGACACCGGCCTTCCACTATCTGATTTCCAGATCCTCGTTGCTTGACACCTGGCGTCCGTTCAGAGGGGTTTTGGGTGCGTTTTTAATGGTTTTGACAAAAACTAAACAATTGCACAAGACAAAGCCAAACGTTCTCTAATAATGAAGCATGTTAGAGACCGAACGATATTAATTTAAAACCGAAAGGTCTATAAATATTGCAGAAACAGTAAATGTGCAAAATTCAAATGTAAAAGCAGCTGATTGAAAGTCACCAATTGAACTTAAGCATAGATAACAAATCAATAAACGAAAACCGACATTGAAACAACAAATGGAGAACGAATGAACAGTAAAATGCAACAGTGAAGAAGATAGTGAACAATAAAATGAAACTGAAAAGTGGATGCAACAATGATTTCAACTCTTAAATTGCAATGTAAACAAGATTCAATACATGAAATTAAAATGGAAACAAAACCTAAACCTCCCCAAAGGGGGAGGAGGAAGAAGATGCTCCCCAAGAACAGAAACGTAAGTGGCGGCTAGGAGACTTATAGAGAAATATGCTTTTAGGGTTTTATAGAAACCAAAAGACCAAAAAGGCCCTCGTAATGGGCTTGTCCTACAAAATGACCTATAATTGGGCCCAAAGTCCTAAGGTTTGACCCAACGACCTTCTAAAAAGAAATTAAAATACACTACTGACGTGGCCACCCTCTTGAAGTCCTAGAATGTGCTTCTAACACTACTGTTGAGTTCCACTGGTCACTTCATCTAATCATTCGGACATTAAGGGCTTAGACCGCTCGGTCATTCAGCAATGCTATGCAGGCTCGCTCTGTTATCGCTCGGTTCAGGGAACGCATGCACTAAGGCCTTGTCGTTCGGTTCAACAGTTGAGCTCAGCTTCCACGGACCATTCGATCATGCACTCTCGACCATTTGGCATGGGTGTTTAACAAACCGTGCGGTGCTCGACCATTCAGTTCAGCTTTCACTGTTCAGTTCTATAGCCTTTTCAGACCGTTCGGTTCAAGCACAGACTGTTCAGTCAAGAAATGACCGTTCGGTGCACACTATGTCAGACCGTTCGGTCAAGACTTGTCTTGCCGTTCGGTTCTATGCAAGAGGTGCAAACCCTCTTTCTCTAACTTTTCATACAATGATTGTCTTGCATATAATGATTGAAATAATTAAGCCCAAATAATTCAAATTAATTAAAATAAGAATTAGTCTTGAAATTAAGCCCAAATAGTGAAAATGAGATAAAAATGGAGAATTAAACACACTCCACTAACAAAATATGGTGCGGAAAGCTAAGTGTATAGTGAAGAATGATGATTCATCAAAATAGACCACACTTAGTCTTTTGCACTCCTGGGAAAAATCAAGAAACCAAATAGTGTGACACAACCTTTAGGGCACAAAAAGAAAAAGACACAAAAGACACAAAGCAAATTTACACAATCCTCAATGATCCTGGAAAAAGAAAAGGAATAGAAAACATACTTCACACAGATCATCAGAAAATGCTGATACTCATAGTAGTCATCCAAGCAATTCCAAAACATGGTAACATAATCAATCAGCTCAAGAGGTGAATCAAAAGTAGCAAAACCTCATAGATGCATTATCAGTGTTTCTCTCAAGTGTCTAGGGTAAACAATGCCAACTCAATGAACTCAAGAAAGCAAACACAAACAGACTTGGCCAGCCTCTAATACTAACACTCAAAAACATATGCATGTTCAAATCAAAAGGTCTTTTCATGGTTGTAATGGGGCCAAGGACAAGGGAGAATAAAATATAGATAAATAGCTACAACCCAAGAAGAATAGAGGAGCAATGGGGAACAAGTCAAAATGCAATGAAATCACACCCAAACCTCTACTTCAATCCTCTTCTTGACTCCATTATTAAACAAAATTATTATTTTTTTCATTTTTCTCTATATATTTTTTTTTCTTTTCCCATCTTGTCTCTTTTCTTTTCTCTCTCTTTAGAACACAATTGTAGGAGACAAGATGCACACATATATACAAAACAACAAAGAAGAGGAACCAACTAGCCAATTCATCAGAATCCCTAGGGAGAACACACTTGTTCCCAAAACAATTCCAAAGCTCCAAAATTCCCCAAGGTTCAGGTAAACATGGTTTTTCACATAGGGCTAGTGTATGGGCTTGAAAACAAGGAAAGGGGAAAGCTGATGAAAAATTTATGAACACTGAAAAACGGCGTCAAAAACTTGTTTAACCCTCGGCAAGTGTGACCAAATCGTATCAAGTAATAAACTCGGTAAGACCAAGTATCGTTCTCCCAAAGGACTCACGGCCTAGTTAGTTATATGATTTCTTGATTATTTTAGACTTGTGAACATGTATGCATGAGTTTTGATCAATGGAAAAGAGGAACAGAAACACTTTGAATGAATTAGATGGATGAGTATGTTGTTGGGGTAATCAATTTCATCTTATCCACTCTCATATATTTTAGGAATTCATCATTCTTTTCATCAATGGTAATGCCACTCTCTAAATCACCTTGCAAGAAGGCTTATCCTTAATTACGAGTTCATACAATTCCTAGCATCCCTAATAATTAATTTTGAAGCACAGAAGCTTAAAGGCAACCAACCCTCATATCCCTATGTCTAGGCAATATGCTATTGGGAGAATTTCCCCAGATCTAGATTTCCCCGTACGTTCCCATATCGACAAAATCAATAAGCATGACATCGAATGAGTTAAACAATGCATGCTTTGAGCAAAGAGGAAAAACCCTAACTAATGATGAAAGAAAGCATGTATCTCAAATAAGATGTTTAAACACATTCCATATATGAGAGCTTCAAAAGATTACATTGATTCCCCAACAAGAATACAAAATTTAGTTCACCATATTCATGATGAAACTAGATGAACAATAATGAAAGAATGAAAGAGATAAAAAAACCCTAGAAAGAGAAGAGGAGAGTCGTCACCATCTCTCAATCTACCTACAAGGGGTGAAAAGTGTGTTTTGTGTCTTCTCCAGCCAAAGATGCAAACCCTAGGACGTCCTAAAGCTTATATACTATTCTAAAAAATACAGACAATTAGGCCCAAGCCCATAAAAGTAACAGAAAACCGGTCCACGCCCATTTGGAATGGCGCTCAATGCTATTTTACCACTGAGCGATACTAGCGCATGATCCATTTTGCCCCCCAGCTGCTGTTTTGCCCCTCAGCGGTGATTTTGGCACCTGAAAACTGCCGCTCAGCGCCGAATTACCGCTCAGCGCCACTCGGTCACACTTTTTCTGCATTCTGGTTGACTTTTCTAGTTGATTGGTTGACTTTTTTGGTTGACTAGTTGGCTTTTTTGGTTGACAGGTTGACTTGTCTGCACTCCAATCATTCGGTACTTCAATTCTTCTTTCAAATCATTCAATTATCCTACAAAATCAAGGGAATCTTGCACAAAACCATTAAATTAACTTTCAACTCTCTTATTCACAAAACTAAAGTAAAAAATATGAGTTCAAGCTAGTTTCTAAGTCTTAAAGGTTGCTTTTTGTATCAATTTTAAGCATAAAAATAACGGTTTTTATGCTTATCAAAGGGGAAAGGGGAAAGCGTAGGCTCAAAGGGGTTATCAAAGGATCAAAACAAGGTAAGCTTATTTGGCTAGAGAGGCTCAAGAACAAAATAGCCTTTATTACTTCCAAACATGCATATCAACAAAGAATCACCAAGAGAGTCAATCCAAGGCATATCTGCATGCAATCAAGATAAATATCACACAAGAAAGAACATAAAGCGGCTCAATTCTCACACAGGGTAATTGTCACAATCAAATCAATCTCTCAAACATCATAATTATCTTTCCACGAAAGAAAAACAAGGATTTCAAACCAATCAGAGTATCAATGAAGTGAAGGAAAAACTTACAACCTAAACAAAGTCTAGAAAGCAAGAGAAACATGCAAAAATTTACATAAAAAAAACAAAAACAACCTAGAAAAGAAAAAAACTTTAACAAATAAAACAAAAACGAACAAAGAAAAATCAGAATCTCCCCCAATAGACCACACTTAAACTACACAATGTCCTCAGTGTGTCACAAACAATAAGATAAGAAATCAGAACAGTGAACAAATCATGGACAAGTGCAATACAAGTGGGGAAAGGAGGAAAAGAGAAAAGAAAACTCCCCTGAGTCAGGATTCAACAATGAAGTTTTGAGGAGGAGCTGATTCATCAGCACTGCCCTATCATCCAAAGCAAGATGTTTCTTCTTTCTTCTCTAAGCAAACTGTTGCATCAGCAGCTCTCCTTCCACTGACAGTTGTTGAGTGTGCCGGAATAGAGACCTCTGGCTCGCTCAAAGTAGTAAGAATACACTCTCCTTCATCAACCATGAATTCCTTAATGACAACACCTAGATTCTCATTTAACTCTGCAGCCTGGTCATCAAACTCACAATTAATAACATATGTTATAAGCTTAGAATCTGGCTGTAACACATAATCAATTTCAGTACAAATGGAGCAAGAACCAGATTCACAATCACATTCAAAATTCTCAGAGAACTTTGTTAGATCAAAGTTCAGTCCTAACTCTATAAAGTTATCAGATTGCATAGTTTCTACCTCAAAATCAATATTGACATATGTATCATCAGCAGAATCAAAGGTCAGTTCAAGGCTATTATCATTCAAAATTTCATCACGACAATCATGTCCATTCAAAACCACATTTATACCAATGGGTTCAATGGCAGATACTCAATCAAAAATTTTAGAATGGTCAATCAAATCTGTATCAGGTTTAGTCATAAACCCTATGGAATCAGTGTGTATCAAATCACAGGCATTTGAATGTATAGGCAAATCAGGTAAAGTGATTGAAAACTCAGGTTCAGAATAAACCTACTTTTGCTCATTGAAAATTTTCTTACCAATCTCCAAGTCATCAGCTGCATCCTCAAGGCTATCATATAAATCAAGATCAGAGCAAGGATAGTAAACATCAGGTATGTTAATGTGCTCTATAGGGAATAATGAATCCAAAACATTAGTGTGCACAGGCATATAAATATCAGAATGCAGAACAGGCTTTATGGGTTCAAGTTTTACCAATTCAAAAGCATTAAAATTTACTTGAACCTCAGATACATGGATAGGGATTTCAAGTTTAGAGTAAACCTGCTCGGGTTTTTCCTATGCTACCTCAATTGGATTTTCACCAGCCAGCTTGCAGAGCAACTTCTTTGTCTTTGTTGGAGTTTTGTCCAACAAAGATCCACCAGTAGCTGCATCCACTAATATCCTTTCATTGCCCAAGAGCCTTCATAGAAGTAAATAAAGAGCAAATGCTCTGAAATTTGGTGGTTTGGACAGGCTGTGTAGAGCCTGTTAAACCTCTCCTAATAATCTGCCAGGCTTTCTTCTTGAAACCGCTCAATGGCAGTGATCTCCCTCCTAATGCTGACTACCTTCGCTGTTGGAAAGAACTTGTTGAGGAATCTCTGCTGTGTTTCTTGCCAACTATCAAAGGATACTGGTATAGGAACCCGTCTCTTGCTGCACCTTGAAGGGACATTGGACACACTGATGGAAGAAACTCCAAGATTCAAGAATGGAGCATCTCCTTGGACAGAATGACGCAGCGGACTGGTTAAATGAATGGCAAGTGGAGGCGCACACCAGGTGTTCGATGGAAGGTTTGGTGCGATTTTGGAGGTGTGTGTGCAGTGTTTCTAGCTCAGACAGCCTTCCAAGAGGGAAGGAAGCTAGAGATAAGTGTGCTAAGAAGGCACAAGTCAATGAACTTGAAGAAGAAGTGGCTGGAACCAATTCAACAACATTTCTTTATTCAATTCGGATGAACCAACAGCAGAAATAAAACTGGCTTACTGTGAAGAACCCTCGAGAGGAACAACTCGCGAGGAAGGAGACGCGAGAGTGAAATGCGAAATGAAGTGGTGCGTGTCTGAAGCGTGAGAGAAATGAAGACGCGTAGCTGAAGCGTTGGAGCGGTGATGTAAAGAGGAGCGGACGTGTGCGCGAGGGTGGCAGTGTAGAGTCAGCGTGGAGAATGAGTGAGAAGCACAATGGATAACATGGAAAAATGAGAGAACGAAGAAGGTGCTTGGAAGGTGGCTAGAGGGAGTCTTTGGACTCTCTAGCCTATGACTTTCAAGAGAGAATTGTTTCTTATTCAGAAAACTCAATTCTCATTAATCTCAAAAGTCCTATTACAAGAGAGGAGTTGGGTATTTATAATAACCCATGCTCCTTAAGAGCTAAGCTAGGAAAGGTAAAAATACAAAAGAAAGACTAAGTCAAGTAGGATTCCATCATGCCCTCCCTCTTAAGAAAAGATTTGTCCTCAAATCTGGCAATCGCCTTATGAATAAGCTCCACACAATCTTTGGGAGCATGGCCATCTTGGAGTGGCCTTATTCTTTTAGATCTAGTTTTCTTCCTCCTGGATCAAACACGAATCTACAATACACATCAAATATATCTTCGGTTAATATCAATCCAAGAAAGAATTTTTCTTTAAAAACAAGAGAATAAGAACTTCTAATACTTTGATTAGTAATCTTTGAAAATTTTAGAAGTCCAAATTCAATTTTATCTTGAGTTAATTGTTTTCTTAAAGATAAGAATAACTCAAGATTTGAATTGTCATATTCTGAAAATGTTTTCATGACAATTGGTTTGAAAGAGAAGTCAAAAATTGAAAAGTAATCAATTATTGGAAAAGAAGTAAAGATTTGGAAACCTTCCCTTTTAAGTTCCCCAGTCTTTGAAAGAATAGGATTTGTCATCAGTAACAATTTCTCCTTTTCTTTCTTCTCTTTTTCTTGCCTTTCTTTCTTTTCTTCTTCTTTTCTCTCTTCTCTTATTAATTCCTCTCTTCTTCTCTCTTCTCTTTTCTCTATTTCTTCTCTCTCTCTTCTCTTCTTCTTTCCTTTCTTCCTTTTCTTTTCTCTCAATCTCTCTTTCTCTTTTCTTATCCTTGATCTCCTTTAGTCTTGCCCCAAATTCTAATTCTCTACGAAGAAACACATGATCCTTTAAACTCTCAAGAAATAGTTTTCCATCATCAATGCAATCCCTAATTAATTCTAGGTTTCTTTTAATGCTTGAAGGCACAAACTTTCTTCTCATGCAAGCTTTTAAATCATGCCAATCACGTATGGAGGACTTTCTACCTTTCCTAACATGATATTTTCTTTCATTCCACCACTCTCTTGCATGCACTTCTAACTTAGAGAGATATATACTAAGAACATAATATTCACTCTCTTCATAAAACCAAGGATTTATTTTATCAATTTCTTTTTCCCAAGCTAGGTATGTTAATGCTCCTATGTCTTTAGCAAATGATGGAAGATTCCTAGCTTGTTTAAACATTTCATCAACTTTATCTAACCTAGAAGACCTATATGAACCATAAGAAGACATCTTTGTTTTTAAAAGTTTTCTTAATCTAAAGGGTTCAAAACGTTCACTTAGGCAAGTCCCAGGTAAGAGAGGTGAGCTAAAGAGCTGCTTAAGTACCAAGTCTTGCCTTGCCAGAAATGTCTTAGGCTACTAACTAATTACCCCTTAAATTAAAATCACCTTTAGAGACAAAGTACACAACTCAAACAATTAAGCACAAATAAAAGACTAGACTCTCGGACTCTAATGTGAAAAGGCTTAGAGTTTAATCCCTTTTAGCCTAATCAACCCTAAACGTGAACACAAAAATCAAAGAAACAAAAACACTAAAGAAATCAGCGGACTCTAATGACCCCTACGAGATACACAAATTAAGTCAATATTAAAGTCTACTCCTATGGTGAAGCTTGTAGCTTTGGCTAACAAGACACATTCACCTATCTAGCTATGCTAAAAATAAAAGCAAATAAAGTTGCCAAGAGTTTGAAAGAGCACCAAGGACTCTTCCAAAGAACTTGGACTTTATAAAAGGCCCTTTTACACAACAAAAATGAAACTAACAGTAGGCTAACACAAGCCTATTACAAACAAATTAAAGGAAAACAATTACAAAAGAAAATAACTATGCTAGGCTGCTACGGTCTTGGTACTGGTCCACTTCATGCTCAACTTTGTTGTTCCACTTTGTGCTTCGGCTATCAATTCTCTTGGTCTTTCCTGATCAGTTTCCTACAAAGTAAAGGCAGAGCTGCAATCAAAATTTTCTTAGCTAGAACAAATTGCACAATGAAAACACATAACAGTAAGAACTTCCCTTTTATTCTCTGGCCTTCACGTGTGCACTTGTTGATCCTGGCAGCTAATAAAATTGTTTTTGCTCTCAAATAACAAACTGCAATCAAATATTCACACTCAATTCAGCAGAGCAACCATCAATGCTATCAATTTCCAGCTAAGATAGAAACAATTAAGTAATCCAGAGCCAACAAAATTAAACAACTCCCCTAATTAAATGGTTGGTCTATCTTGCTGTAAACTCTACTGATATTCTGCTACTGCTTAAAATTCTTGACTCCAAATGTTTATCAACTCTGCACACAACAACACACATATTCTACACTTTCTCCCTACAGTGATTCAGTTCAATTCTGCACACAGAAATTATACCAATTCCAGCAAAATACACATAAACATGGATATTAAACCAGCTGCAAATGGGTGTAATTCAAGGTTGAAACCAAACTGATTAAACAATAATTCCAAATTAATCAAACCTGATCAAACCAATGGACAAAGAGTGATATGATGTAATGCAAAAAATTCAGCTAACATTAAACAATGAATTTTAACAGAATGGAAATCTGCACAAATAAATCTCAGCTGTTTAAGCTCTCAAATCATTTCATTGAAATTCTGATATGCACTCATAGGCCAATGTACTCAATTTTCATCAGATTCAAATATATGAAGTTCAAACCTTATTCCAACTGATTAGACAACCACCACAAGCTAATCAAATCAATGGAGAAAGATTAACATGATGCAATGCAGAAATTGGCAGTTAAAACAATGTTGATGCACAAGCCTAATTACTCCAAGCAAATCAATTCATGCATAAATCAGTCCATGAACAACTAACTAGGTGACATGCAAGGTATTCAATCAATCAATCTGAACAAAACTGAAATCTGCATGTGATTAATACCAGGAAAATATTTTCTATTTGCATTTGGAAAAAATGATCTCAACAACGAAAGAGTGATGGTGCTAATAAGTATTCAACAGATTTCAACAATTGTAAGCAAACCATGAAATCAGTAATCACATTCAGACATATAATATCTCAATGATTTCAGCAAGCAGTTTATAACCCAAAATGAATGCAATGTCAGTTTAAGCAAATCACAACTGCTCCAATCTAATTGATCCAATTTCTTTTCCTGCACAATGAACAATCACAAAACAGTTCGATTAATAATGAATTCTCTATTTCAAAGTGCCAAGGAATTAGGCCAAATCAGCCTTACAAAACTCACAACACTCAGGCTTCTTTTTAAAAGCTTAAAGCACTCAAAATGGAAAGGTTTGGAAGGGAGATTCTCCCTTGGCAGTTCAAGACTTGAGAGTCTTTTAGACCACTACCACCTAAGATGCTACCAAGCACACAAACCTTCTTTCAATTTCCAGAAATCCAGGGTGAAAAAGCTTCTCAAGTAATAAAGAAATGGCTAGGCAAAGATCAAAGTAATGGATAGACAGGTAGAACAGAACAGGACAGCCACTAAAGCAAAGGAATTGACAGCACAATACAATAACCACTGTAGACAGACTCTAGATTAGATGAAAAAAACAATTAAAGCTCAAATTAAGAACAGCAGAATAGAATACACATGCATTGAGACAAAACTAGAACATTCAACAATGACAAGCAAGAAACAAAGCTTTTGATCACAGTAAGCACTCAAACAGGATCCTAAGATCAGTTCTAGAGTAGATTTCAAAAGCAATAAAAAGATCAAAAACAAATTGCAGAATTTTTGTAAACAAATGTTCAAACTGATTCACTTTATTTCAGAATTGTAGTGCAGCATCTAACATTGTTAATTTCAGCCTTATGCACTGTTTTACAATGAAATAAGTAGAATCAACTCCAATTACAAGTGTTACTGCTAGGTTCAAATTCAAATCACAGATTTAGTGGTTGTTTTGTACAAGATTACAAGTACTGCTGATGTGATGCAGATTTTTGTGGACTTAATCATCAACCACTTACAAATTTTAAGCCATAACAACTTTGACACAAAGGTGCAGTAACACAAGTCAAATCAAATTTAATTCTGCAGAAAAGAAATTAAAGCACTCAGACACAATGACTCTAGGATGTACTGATGTTAGAACTTAGTAATGATCTAATACTAAGTATAGAATACAACCACACACACAAGACACTAAGACAGATTCAATCTCGGTGTAATTGAAACAAGAGAATGCTGTGTTTTCACAAAGTACCACCAAGCTATGCCATGTATTTCATTGCTTATGAGATGTGTACTTGTTACTGGCTAGGCTCAACTTATAGAACCAAACATAGTTCACAGATAACAATGAATTCAAAGGAAACTTGCAAATCAAAAGTCAATTCTAACTACTGCCAAGTACAAACACCCGAGCTCTTAGTTAAACTTTTCATAGCTTGTATGGTGTGCATTTGTGAGTAACAGCCAGACTCAAATCGTATATGACAATGCAATCATTCAAAATTGCCAATGGAAATCTGTCAGCCAGCTTATTCATTCGAATGAGTCATAGCTTTTTGAAGCTTGACAAAAATTACACCAAGGTTAACTTCAAGTACTCACGAAATTGAATACTAAACCAATTAAACACAGATTTAAAATGACAAAATAACTAAAGTAACATGACATAGACAAAACAGAAGTAGATTTTAAAACTTAAAAGACTCAAATAACAAGATTCACCGAATTAAAATGAAATAAGACTCAAGGCACAGGAAACGCAACTTGGAAACCTAAACGCAAGAAGAGATTCAAAACACGAAACACAAAAAGGATTCGCAAAAACTGAGATCAGAAAAACAAATCACGACATTAAAGGAAAATGATGAACAACTCAAAAATGATGAACAACGCATAAGCTAAACAGATCAACATGATTTGAATCAAAGACGCGAGACAAAACAACAGAGGATGACATAAAACAGAAACGCGAATCAACGCAAGAACAGAAGACAACTCGAAACAGAGACGAACCGAGATACTTACCTTCGAAGCGTGTTCGACCTTGCTCTGAATACCACTTGATGGACGAGCGCCCGAGGAGAGGACGAAGGTGCGTGTCGCGATGTCCTTCGAAGCTTCCTCCAGAGATGAACGCAGCGGAAAATGATGACGAAGATCTAAATTGAGAGACAGACTCAAGAAAAACCTAAGATCTAAGGTTTAAACGGTGGAAAACCTAGATTGTTTGGTGTAAAGTGGATTAAACGGTAGAAAGGAGAAAATAATCGGTGAACTCGAAAGGTAAAGTGAGAATGATGAAGGAACCCTAAGTTTGGATGAAGATGTTCGGTGTAGAGGTTTATAATGGCGGAGACGAAGCAAAGAATTGAAGGAAGAAGGAGATTCTAGGAATAAAACTGGCTTACTATGAAGAACCCTCGAGAGGAACAACTCGCGAGGAAGGAGACGCGAGAGTGAAATGCGAAATGAAGTGGTGCGTGTCTGAAGTGCGAGAGAAATGAAGACGCGTAGCTGAAGCGTTGGAGCGGTGATGTAAAGAGGAGCGGACGCGTGCGCGAGGGTGGCAGTGTAGAGTCAGCGTGGAGAATGAGTGAGAAGCACAATGGATAACATGGAAAAATGAGAGAATGAAGAAGGTGCTTGGAAGGTGGCTAGAGGGAGTCTTTGGACTCTCTAGCCTATGACTTTCAAGAGAGAATTGTTTCTGATTCAGAAAACTCAATTCTCATTAATCTCAAAAGTCCTATTACAAGAGAGGAGTTGGGTATTTATAATAACCCATGCTCCTTAAGAGCTAAGCTAGGAAAGGTAAAAATACAAAAGAAAGACTAAGTCAAGTAGGATTCCATCACATACTCTCATCAACACTGCCTCCTCTAAAACACCAGCATGCTTCATGGATGAGCACACCCAACGAAACTCCCTTAGGTGCCTGTGTGGATCTTCATGTGCCAACCCATGGAACTTGGGAAGCCTCTTGATCAGCTTATACGTCCAGTCTTGAGAATCTGTCATCTTCTCTATTCTAGTGTAAAACCTGTCTTAGACCTGGACTTCCACTTCAAGCAAGGATTATACCAAACATACAGAAGCATGACATGTAGGAAAACCACTATTTACAGATTTTGAATTTTCTTGAAACAACAACTAAATGCACAAAATACTCTTAACACTCGACAAGTGTACCGAATCTTATCAAGTAATAATAAAATGGTAAGACCAAGTATCGTTTCCCAAAGGACTCACGGTCTAAACAGTTATGTGATTTCTTGATTAAATTAGATTTGTAAACAAAATCATTGTGTTTGAATTGCGGAAAATAAACATGAATGCAAGTTTTTCATCAATTGGATTGAAAGAAGCAAAAGAGATTGATGTAAAATATGGAATAACGATGTTGTTGGGGTTTCTGATTTATCCTATACACTCTCATGTATTCATGAATTCATCTTTCTTCATTAATGTGAATGCCACTTTCTTATTTACCTTAAACTCGATGTCTCGGTGAAGAAAGCCTAATCCTAATCACTAGTTTACAATGTCTTGTCTCCCTTGCAATTATTCATGCATTACATTCGCATAGAAGCTTAAAGGCAACCGATCCTCTTATTCCTATGTTTAGGTAATATTGCTTCCGAGAGAATTTCCCCAGTTCTAGATTTACCTATATGTGTCCATATAGATAACATCAATGATCATGCAATTGAATGAGTTAAACAAAGAATGCATAGAGTAAAGAGCAAAAATCGTAACAATTAATGAAGCAAAGCATATAAAATATAGAACCAATTCAATACATGAGAGTTTCAAAGGATTATATCGGTTCCCCAACAACAATGGAGGTTTAGTTCACCATAGACATGGTGAAACTAGATGAAAATAATGAAAAGAATGAAAGATAGAACCCTAGAATTTGAAGAAAGGAGCTTCCACATCCAAAATCCGCCTCCGAGGGGTGAAGAAAGTGTGATTTTGCCTCTTTCTGTCCAAAGAAACCAACCCTAGGTGGACTAAACCGTTATATAGTTTATTAAAAATTATAGAAAATAGGTCCAAGCCCAATTAAATGGTGCTTATCGGCACTTTTGGCGCTCAACGGTAAGTGTGGCTCTTCAAGATGATGCTCAGCTGCAATTTTGGCCCTCAGCGGTGACTACAGCTCTTCATTTGTGCACTTTTACTTCCTTTCCTGAGTCAGCTCCTTACTACTTCAACTTCTCTCATCTAATTCATCTTAATTCCTGCCAAAGCAAGGAAAACCAAGCATAAAACCCATCCAACTCTCTTATTTCCAAAAACTTAAGTAAACACATGTTCCAAGCTAGTTTCTAAGTCATAAAGGTTGTTTTTAATATCAAAATTAAGTATAAAAATAATGGTTTTTCAACCTTTATTACAACCCCAAACTTAGAACTTTACTTGTCCTCAAGCAAACAAGATGTAACTCAGTCTTCCACCAATCCATACAATGGTTCACCACATTCAAAAACTCTTTCTTTCAAGACAAGTAATTACTCAAATCAGCTCATCAAAAAGAATTCAGGCAAGATGTACACATGCTTTAATTCAATCAAACTCATTATGGTGTTCACATAGTCACATAGTATCCAACAAATGCTATTCTCATGAATGATCAATTACCTAAGCGTAGATGTAATCATGTGCTCATGTAATTATTCCTTACTAGATAAAGTGTTTCACTCAATCACACAAGTGTATGTAGAGGTCACTCATTCACTCTACTATCACAATGTCACATGAATCAACTTTTCCTTTCATTTAACCACAATTAAACACACTCACAAACAACAATCACAACAAGGACTTTTCTATGCTTTATAATGTGGCTGGGCTAAGAAGAAAATTGGTTTTTTTGGATCATAAAATCCTTGAATTAAGAGAATCATCATTTAAACACAACCATTTTTACTTCTTCCCAATTTCTTTTGCATTGAACTTTTATTTTTCTTTCTTTTCTTTCCTTTTTATTTTGCTTTTCACGTGCTTAGCTCAATGCCTTTTATATTCCCTTGTTAGAGTTCCCAACAACCCCAAACTTGAACCTTTATCAATACCACAAGATATTCTCAACTCAACTCAAGGTAAAGATTTTCAAAAAGGGTTTTCACATCATATTCAAGGCTAAAGGTTCAAAGGATAGAACACATTGTGCTCTCTTTTATTGGGCTAAAATCATGCATCTGGCTAATAAAGGGTTACCAACAAATGGCCTTGATCATACGACATATACAAGCAAGTGATTCAGTCATAGAAACCTGGGCAAAGTCATTCATGCTTTCAATGTAATAACATTCAATCACAAAAACTCTGGAGTTCAAAGCCTCACATATAGGATCATTTAACATTCCACATACACATCCTTCTTAACATCATAATCACAATGACAACATCATGCATCTGTTCACATAGCTTGTGAACAACCACCTGTATATCAGCATATACTGCACAACCTCAACATCAATCAATATCCAAGCATCATCAAGCAATACTCATCATGCATAAATCACAAGCAAACCATCATAGCAGATAAAGTTTCACAATGAGTACATGACAACCTATTCTATGAACAGAAGCAAATAAGTTCAACAGTACAAAACAAAAGATAGAAAAAATTCTGCTCTAGAGGTGATAACAGTTGAAAAAGTATTATTTTCATGCTTAAAATTGATACTAAAAGAAACCTTTAATACTTAGAAACAAGCTTGAAATCATGCTTTTGGTCATATCTTCATAAATAAGAGAGTTGGACAAGTTTATGCTTGATTTCAGTGTTTTATGCAGGTTTTAAGGTGAATTTGGTGAAATAAGTGAAGAAGGATAGAATTGGAATCAGAAAAGACATCAAAAAGTGCAAAAGGAGAAGTCGCAATTACCGTTCAGCGGCAGTTTACCCCCGAGCGGCACTCAGGCACTCACGTTGGATCCGCTGAGGGGTGAAAATGCCGCTGAGGGGGAAGAATCAACTCACGCACCTACCGCCACTACAAAAATAACCTATTTTACTAGAGGTTTGTTTCTGGGGGTTTTATAAACCCTTACTACTTTCCGCAGTTATAGTTACAATCCGCAGTTAGATTTTGTATTTTATTTTTTAATAATTTTTTGACACTTTTAAAGCAATTATAATTTTCATTTTGTCGCGCCTCAAGTTTTTGTTCGCACCTCAAGTCTTTGTTCCCCATTTCTTCTTTAGAACGTTCGCCTCGACTTCTCCTTTTTCTCTTCGCAGGCTTCGCATCTTGCTTTATCCAACCTTCTCGTCTTGATTTTTTCATCTTCACAACCTTCCCTTCCGTTTCCTTTATTTCACTTTGCAATTCCTAATTTGATATACAAGCTTCTCTTTCTTTTTCGTTTTTGTTTCCTCCATTCTATCCTTTTCTATCTTCGATTTGTTTCTATTTCAGTCGCCATTTTCATTTCCATAAATCATTGTATGTGTTTTTCTATGCATTATTGTGAACCGAAACAGCCGGTAGTTGAAGCAACCCCTTGTTTGGCTCCGCGAGTTTTCTAGAGTGGTGCCTCATCAATGGTAGTTCATTTTAATTTGTCTATTGAAGCATTAGCAAATAAGAATTCGTTACTAATAATTTCCAGAATAATTCATTGTTGTTGTTTGTGCAGATTCTAGGGTATTCCCCTTAATATCTTGGGAATTCAATCGGCAGAAGTATTCATGATTCGCAATAACGCTAATATGAAAAGATTTATCCTCGTCATTTTGAAACTTCTAATTCTTTTTTAGTTTATCTATCATCTACCTAATCTGTCATTTCTATGACTTTGAAGCATCATATATTATGCTAGTTAAATGGATTCATTTTATTTTTTTGCATGTGTTGTTTGTGTGTTCAGTAGTAGATAGTGCGGTTGCAGCGGTTTGTGCTATATATCATAAAGGCAAGATATTTCATTTACTCATCTTTGAACACACAGTTTGAACTCTTTTATCTTCCTTTCAATGTATTGCAATATGTGTTATTTTTTGTAGTGTATATCTCTGCATACCATTACAAACACTTCTTATGCACATCCAGATTATGGTGTTATGGAATCCACAACTTTGAAGTTTAGACAAAGTTAGAATGAGTTTCTAGCTCAGTTGGCACAGTGCTTGTCAGACTTAAGGATTAAATTATATTATATGTGTTCTGTGTGTTCTGTTAACCTACTTTCTTCCTTTTTTTTCTCATCAACTGTTTGATTTTCCAATAATATGTAACAGGAAGGGTAAAAACTATATGCTTTAAAGCTTTTGCTGTTTTTGACTAACGTTTCACCTTGGTAGGTTGGGTCTGTTACTAGTATTTGTTGCACTTGTTTTCTGATAAGATGTGATTGGTGAGTTCCTTCCCATTTAAAGCTACTGTATTTATTTGAAGTTATTGTTTTCTCACATGATGTTTGTTTTCACCTCTGATGTAGCTTGCATTTTCTGTATTTGGTAAGAATACAGATCTTGATGTCTTGAACCATCCCATTCTTAATCTGGTTTACTATTTGGTAAGTCAACTTCTTGTATTTCTTTGTCAGGGAATAATGTTTAATTGTTGCATTAAATTTCTCTACTAAACCAATGACTAAAGAAAAAAGGGAAAATCCTAACCGGTGGGCACCAGTGACGAATCGATATTTTGTTCACTTCACTTAGTTTAATGTACCGAATTTAATCAGGGAATTGTGCTAAAATGTTCGGTATTTTTCCGTTTTTACTAATTGTGCTTAAATTGACCAGTAATTCTTATTTTAACTAATTTGAATTATCTGAGCTAATTATTTTCGTTATTCATTGCAAGGAAAATTTTGGAAATGCAAATTGGGACATTTGGAAGAATATTCATCTGCACACTGTGCCATTTCACTTGGAAGAGGCTACACTTGATTCAATTATTTTTTTAGAAAATGATGTGCTAATCCGTTTTGGAGGAAGGAGTTTAATTTTTCTATTGGACTTCTTTGGCTACGGTTTCATCTACATAAAGGCAGCAGCTCCACTCATTCCATTATTTATTCCAGGGCCCGTTGGAAATTTCATTTTGGGAAAGAATAAGTTGGAAATCTGGTATGCACGATTGAAAATGGAATGGAAGACAAGGCCCACATTGAAGCACACGACCCACATTTGGAAGTGCAGGTCCAGCACATGAAGGAGTGGTACTGCCACGTCTTAAAGGTCCAGCAACTTCAGCACACGTCCCTATCCACTCACGCTCTAGAAGATACCACGGCCCATGGCAGCAAGGCATCCAGCTTGGGAGGTGTCACGTTGCAGGTCCAGCACATGAGAGTAGGGGGTGTCCAAAGAAACAGCAGCACGCGCAAGGGCCTGGTGGATGAAGAGAGAGCAGCACGCGGAGAATGGGAAGCGGTCCAGTACGCAAAAGGTTGCATCAATTAGCAAGAAGTGAAGCACACACGTCCAGCTTCCACGTCCACACTTGAGATACTGGTGGCATCCAACAATCAACACATCTCGGAGGTGCACACGGAATTCCATCCACGGTCCAGCAAGTTTGGAGAGTTGGAAGAAGGGTGCTACGTCCAGCAGCTTGGGGTGTGCACGGTGGAGAAGCAAGTCCAGCAACACGTGTAAGGGCTGGACAGATGCACACGGCTCTAGCAGAGGTGTATCCAGCAAGAAGCGAAGCTGCCACCAGCAATTTCCAGCACCAAGACCCAGCCGCAACCTAGGAGGATGGCTCCAGCTGCCACTCTTCTCTGGTTTTTCAGCCACTGGTTACTATTTTTATTGGCTTTTGAACACTGTTGAGGGGAGGTTACGGGATGGAGAATGGTTGAGGTGTGCTCCAGCCGCCACTGGCCATTTTTCCACTCATTCTCTCGGTCTTTGGTTTTGGAATTTTCTCTTGGCTGAAAACGCTATTTAGAATAAAGCTTGGATTTAATTTCATTTTCTTGCTTTGTCTTGTGCACACTGTTACGTTTTACTTCTCCATTTAATTTCATTTTGGCTTATGAACTAGACATGTCCAGTCACCACACGCATTTTATTTTTTTGAAGCACTCGGTTCCTTAGAAAAGTTAATTTTTGTCTATTTAAAAGAAGAAAGCACTCGCTGATTGAAAGGGTGTGCTGTCACGAAAGCATTCCAGGAGCACGTGGAGATGGGAAGAAGGGCATGGTGTGCACGGGAATGTGAGGTGTAGAGTAGGCAGTTGATACGCGGGGCCCAAGGCCAATTAGTTTAGTATAGTTTCTTTTACTTTTATTAAAAACATGTGTAAAAGGTGTTAGGCATGTGCTAGATAGGAGGGACTTTTAGTCCTATATATAGACATGCCACCACCTCTTGTAAAAAACTTTTGAGAATAATGAATTAAACTTTCTGTAGAGAGAACTCCAGAAATTAATTCCCTTGAAAGTCAAAGCTAGAGAATCCCAAAGGATCTCCTCTAGCCACCTTCCCTTCACACCATCCATTCTCTCATTTTCCATTATCAGATTCTCTCTCCTCCGTAGCATCCATCTCACGCTACACTCACCAATTGATAGCGTCCTCGTGGCTTGCATCATATCTACTGCCACGCGTGCCTTATGCCCTCACGAGATTCCTCCTTTCGCGTCTTCACCTACGTTTTCTCTGTCGAAAACTCTTCAACCACAAAAACTCCTCCTCATCATCACTGAATCTTCACCGTGGTGCCTCTCGTTACCAATCGGGTTCCTCGCTCCAGTTTATCGTCGATCCAACCTTCGACTACATCCATTCGAGCCTCTTCACTGAACATCATCAGGAGCCTAGGGTTTCTTCCGCTTCTAGAGTTTTCTCCGATCAAACCTCCAAACCTAGGGTTCTTAGTTCTTCTGTTGCTTCCGCTACCTCAAGTTTCGTCTTCTCCTCGGAGCGTCGCTTATCATGTGGTATTCAGAGCCTAGGTTAGGCGCGTCCGCTTGAGCTAAGTATCTCGTTTCTCTCTGATCTGAGTTACTTTTCGTCGATTCTCAAAAGTTCTGTCTCGATCTGTTCTCTGTTCTTGAGATTCAATTTGTGCGTTTGCTTGTTTTCAAGTTTTTTTTGTGTTGTTGATTATCATTCGTGCAATGTCTTGAGTATTTTACTTTGTCTTATTCATTCGTGTTGAATCTCTTCAATATTCGTGTTGTTCATTATGATTCCTTCTCTGTCTTGTGTTGATTCATGTGTTTTTTGGTCTTGATCTGTCATTAGGTTTCTGCTTGAGTCATTTCTTGTATGCTAACCTTGTTTTAGTTGTGTCTTTCATCATCTTAATCGGTCCAAATTTTTGTTGAGTCATTTTCATTGATGAATCATATTCTGTCATGTTTACAGTCATGTTTAATTGCTTAAAATGTTATAAATTTTGTGTTCAAAGCTGTGTTGAGTTTTTTCTGAGATTCTGGAATATATGACAGTGGCTATACACCATATGAGCTATGATACATTCATTGTGAGCTCGGGTGCATGCAAAAGTGACCGTAATCTCAGATTTAACGTACTGTTGAGGTGTATTTTGATTTGCGTTTATTGTCATAGCCAATACATATTATTTTGGTGATAAAATGCTTGAATGAGTTCGTATCAGGTGCACATCACTTAAGCCATGAATTGCTGAAGCAAATAGCTTGGTGGCACCTTGTGAAAACTCCAGCAGTATCAAATTGCAGTTGGCCGATCTGCATTGTCTTGTTTGAGTCTAGCTTTTGTTTTAAAATCTGTTCTGGCATATAGATCTTGCTGGAAATCTTGCATTAACTTCCTCGTGTCGTGTTCAAATTTCCAATTGCTGTTTTAAAGTCATTTTCATCAATAATTTGTCCATTGACTCAATGAAACTTAAAACTGGTGGTGTGGTTGACCTGTTTGATTGCATAATTGACTATTGCAAGTTCAATTTTCGAATTACTATGTTCTGCATCCAATTTTAATGCAAAACAAGTTTGTTTTGAAGTTTTAAACATGTTGAGATAGTTAATTCGAATTATATCAGCCTTTGTGCGTTTTTCACCTTTGAAACCACCATTTTAAGTCAATTTTTTTTAAAGCAAGTATAGTGCAGTACTGAAATTTTGATTTGTGTGTTTATGATTCAGATGGATTGTAGTAAGAGCTAGGGTCTGTTGAATGAAATCAAAACAGGTGAAAAAGACTATCTATGCAAGTTTAAAAAGCATTCAGACCTTGTACAATCCAAATAAGTGAAGCTCCAAAATCAGAAACTGAAAACATTATCAATTATGAACTAATTTTGTTGGGGCATTGTATCAAACGCATTTGTAAAATTCAGTACTGGAGTCACTTAATTGTTTATGCTCTAACTTGCTTGTTTGTTTTTCTTGCTTTTAAAATCTGTTCTAGTGCCAATCATAGGTTCAGTTTGAGTGCTCACTTTGATCAAAAGCTTTGTTTATTGCTTGTCATTTGTTGGTTATCTAGTTTTGTCTCTCCCATGTGAATCATGTTCTGCTGAATCATAGTTAGATTTTTTTCTTTGCTTTACTAATCTGATCTCAAGTCTGTGTTCTGCTGTCTTTTGTCATTCCATTACCTTGTTTATCCTAGCCATTCTCCTGATTGAGAAATCTGATTCCATTCTGGTTTTTGGGATTTGAAAGAAGGTAAGTGTGAATGGTAGCATATTAGGTGGTGGTGATCCACAGGATTCTCTGGCCTAGACTGAAAATTTCTCTTTTAACCCTTTCATTTGAGTGCTTTAAATTTTTAAAGAGAAACTTCAGTGCTGTGAGCTTAGAAACGAAAAATGAGATGATCAGAGTGAAGAGTTGTGACTGTTTAAGAAGTTATTGAAATCAATTTAGTTCATAAACTGTTTGATGAAGTCAGTGAGATATTAAATGCTTGAATGTGATTGCTGATTTGCTAGTGATGCTAATTGTGCTTGTGAATGTTTAAAATGTCATTGCACTCACTTTATTGTCAAACATTGCCTGCTGAATTAATTGATATGCTCACTGTTTTGAAAGTGAATTGTTGATTTTATGGTTTAATTGGGCATGTTGAATGTTGAATCTTATCTGATAAGACATATGGGAATTTGGTAGATGCATAGGCTTTTCAAATAATGTGCTGATTGTTTTTATGAGCATTCTGGAAGTGCATCAACATTGTTTTAACTGCCAATTTCTGCATTACATCATGTTAATCTTTCTCCATTGATTTGATTAGCTTGTGGTGGTTGTCTAATCAGTTGAACTAAGGTTTGAATTTCATATATTTGAATCTGATGAAAATTGAGTACATTGACCTATGTGTGCATCTCAGAATTTCAATGAAATGATTTGAGAGCTTAAACAGCTGAGATTTTATTTGTGCAGATTTCCATTCAATTTAAATTCATTGTTTAATGTTAGCTGAATTTTCTGCATTACATCATATCACTCTTTGTCCATTGGTTTGATCAGGTTTGATTAATTTGGAATTATTGTTTAATCAGTTTGGTTTCTGCATTGAATTACATCCAATCTGAAGTTAATTCACTGTCCATTTGCATTTGCTGGATTCTGTTGCTGGATTGTGTTGGATTTATGTGTGCAGAGCTGACGTGAATGAATCAACAGTTGAGCAGAATATTACTAAAGAAAAAGTAGCCGAAACACATCAGTGTGGATCTTGGAACAGGATAGAAACAACCATTCAAAACAGGGAAGTTGTCTAACTTACCCTTTGTTGTGAATTGCTATTCTGTTTTAGCTTGTAAGTGATGTAAGTGATAATATTGAATGAATATCCTGCTGATTTTGGGTTGCAAATTAACTGTGCAGAATAATTGGAACAGTTTGAGGGCAAATAGGAATTATTCAATGTCTCAATTGCACAAGACCGAGTGAAAGGGAAGATTAGACAAAAGTTAGGAGTTCCAAGGTTGATTTAGTTGGAATTGTGTGTGCAGTATAAGTTGAGACCATTAATTGAGCAGCAGCAGATTCTGAGTGGAAAGCTTGGAAAGCTTGTGCAGCCAAGAGAAAGGGAAGTTCTTACTGCCCTATAATTTTTTTTAGCAATCTGTTGTAACCAAGTGAGTACTCACAACAGTTTTGTGCATTTGTGATTATAGGATTGACCAGAAGCTAGATTGCCCAAGTTATCCAGCAACAAGAAATTGAAGCAACAGGAGTGTGCGTATTTTTGGCACAAGGACTGGCATCCAAAGTGGATTGTAGCTGACCCAGACCAGACCGTGGCAGCTGTTTGAATCTTTTGTAATTGTTTTCTTCATTTTTTTATGTGTAATAGGTTTTTGTGTTAGCTTTCTTTTAATTCCATTGTAAAAGGCCATTCAAAGTCCAGGTGTCTTGGAAGAGTCCTTGGTGCTCTTTCAACTCTTGGCAAAACTTTTCTTGTGTGTGTTTAAATTTTTAGTGTCTTACGTGTAGGGTGATTTAGGCTAAAAGGGATTAAACTCTAAGCCTTGTCACATTAGAGTCCGAAAAGTCTCGTCTTTTAGTGTTTAATTGTTGTGATTGTTTGTGAGTGTTGTTCTTTGATTTTAAAAGTGATTTTTGTTTAAAAGATAATTAGTAGTAACCTAAGACATTTATGGCAAGGCAAGACTTGGTACTTAAGCAGTCTTCATGACTCACCTCTCTTACCTGGGACTTGTCTAAAGTGTGAATCTTGTATATCTTTTACACTAGAAAAACTTTTAGAAACAAAGATGTTTTGTTATTCATACAAGTCTTCTAGGAATTTTAATTACATAAGCCACTTAGTTACAAAGGAATCAAAAGAGAACATGATAAAGCTAGAAGGAAGTCTTGTTCATCTTATGAATTTGATAGGATTGAAGATGATTTGTATAAACAAGCTAGTGAAAATATTCCATTCTTTGGTGATGATATTGGTGCATTAACATACCTAGCTTGGGAAAAGGAAATTAATGACATGCATTCATTCATGGTGAGAAAAAGTAAATATGAATCCTTCTATTCTAGAGATGATGAATCTTATATTCTTAATCTTTACACTTCTAGTTTTAAAAAGCATGCAAGAGAGTGGTGGGATGATAGGCAATATCATGTTAAGATAGGTAGAAAATATCCCATTTATGATTGGAATGAGTTGAAAGCTTGTATGAGAAGAAAGTTTGTACCTCGAGAAATTGAAAGAAACTTAGAACTTATGAGAGAGCTTATTAGAAAAGGTGAGTCATTCATTCAAAATTTAAGTGGGTTCTCTCGTAGGGAAAGTGAGTTTCTAGAAAAACTTAAGAGGCTATGGGAAGAGACAAGCAAACATAGAATTAAGAGGTTAAAAAGAGAAAAACAAAAGCAAGAAGTAAGAGAGAAAAGAGAAATAGAGAGAAAAGAAAAAGAGAGAAGAGAAGAGGAAGAACGAAATAAAAGAAAAGAGGAAGAGAGAAAGAGAAGAGAAGAGGAAGAAAATAAGAGAAGAGATGAGGAAGAAAGAGAAGAAGAGAAAAGAAGAGAGAAAGAGAGAAAAGAAACACTTAGAAGAGAAAAGAAAGAAGTTGAAAGGATAGAAATGGAAGACAAGAAATCAAAGCAACTAAGGGCAACATCTCCTCCTACATTCGAAGTCAAACTCTTAAGGGGAGGTTTTCTATCCTCTCACTCTTATCCATTTATATTTGAATTTTCCAAATTTCACTTTTCTTTCAAAGAATTGACCACTCCATCTTTAAAAATGTTATCACTTTCAACACATGCAAAATTCCAACTTGGGTTATGGTTACCTTTATGGTTACCAATAACTCAAGATACAAATAAAATTTCAAATGAAGAAAGGTTTCTTTGTTATATTAAATTTAAAAATTTCAAAATTTGGAAACCTTCTTCTACACATATTCTTTTATATATCTTATTGGGTCAAAGAAAACTAATTAGAGATATGTTTGATGCTTATTGCAGATGGATATTTGACCCAGGAGGAACCCTTATGAAGCTAACAAAAATAAGTCTTCAAAAGCACCATCAGATTTGAGGACAAATCCTTTCCAAGGGGGAGGGGATGATACGCGGGGCCCAAGGCCAATTAGTTTAGTATAGTTTCTTTTACTTTTATTAAAAACATGTGTAAAAGGTGTTAGGCATGTGCTAGATAGGAGGGACTTTTAGTCCTATATATAGACATGCCACCACCTCTTGTAAAAAACTTTTGAGAATAATGAATTAAACTTTCTGTAGAGAGAACTCCAGAAATTAATTCCCTAGAAAGTCAAAGCTAGAGAATCCCAAAGGATCTCCTCTAGCCACCTTCCCTTCACACCATCCATTCTCTCATTTTCCATTATCAGATTCTCTCTCCTCCGTAGCATCCATCTCACGCTACACTCACCAATTGATAGCGTCCTCGTGGCTTGCATCATATCTACTGCCACGCGTGCCTTATGCCCTCACGAGATTCCTCCTTTCGCGTCTTCACCTACGTTTTCTCTGTCGAAAACTCTTCAACCACAAAAACTCCTCCTCATCATCACTGAATCTTCACCGTGGTGCCTCTCGTTACCAATCGGGTTCCTCGCTCCAGTTTATCGTCGATCCAACCTTCGACTACATCCATTCGAGCCTCTTCACCGAACATCATTAGGAGCCTAGGGTTTCTTCCGCTTCTAGAGTTTTCTCCGATCAAACCTCAAAACCTAGGGTTCTTAGTTCTTCTGTTGCTTCCGCTACCTCAAGTTTCGTCTTCTCCTCGGAGCGTCGCTTATCAGCAGTGTTCTTCAGTAGGGATTTGGAGTGTAGGAGGCCGCGAGTAGAGTAGGGAACCCCGTGGAGGCGAAAGTCAAGTAGAGAATGCTGGACACCATGGGCTGGAACGGGACAAAGGCTGGACAGTAGAGGAAGTGCACGACACACAGAGAGAATGGAGGGTTACGGTTGAGTTCATCTTCTTTGCTGTAGTGTTTAAATTCCAATTTAGTTTTCCTTTTCTTGTTTGCTGTAATAAATTTTTGAGCAGTTTAAATTCAATTCAAGTTTGGTTTAATTTTCTGTTTCTAAAAAACTCCAAGTCTAATTTACTGTTTCTGCTGCTATAATGTTGATTCTATTTTCATATTTAAAATTTGTTGTTCTCTGTTTTTACTGTTTACTGTATTTTCGTTTACTGTATTTTTGTTTATTGTATTTTCGTTTCTGTATTTTTGTTTTCTGTTCCAGATCTGTTTTTACTGTTTCATGTTGCTGCAATTTCGTTTTTACTGTACCAATTTCGTTTTCACTGTTTTAAATTTTGTTTTACTGTTTTGAATTTAAATTCAGTCTTGTTTAAATTTTACCGCAACCAAAAATCACAAACCCCCACATTACGTGTTGATCTGAGACTGAACCCAAATTGGTCCTTGAGAGACGACCTAGGAGTCACTTCCTAGTAATATACTGCATTAATTTTGCACAACTTTTGTGGGAGGTGCGACCCTCTCAACAACCAGCACCAGTTAAGGAGTAAAATAGAAACTTTTCACACAATATAAGATATAAATGCTAACGAGTGGCAACTTGTTAAAATGAGTAAACATCTTAACTAGTAATTATATGGATGCATTCTACTTTATACTCCTTGTTACTGACCCAATCAAATTTCTTACTTAGGAATCTCTTGTCTACAATTTATATTATTTGTATACCATGTTTTATTCTATGATAAATTACCTGCAGGAAAGTTATCCACATTGTTGGCCCAAAGTATGCAATTAAGTACCATAATGCTGCAGAGAATGCTTTGAGTCATTGTATTTATATGGAGGCAAAGAAATATATTTCGAATTGCATAGGTTATTTAAGTGTATACTTTATTATACAACATCCATTTAAATTCCTCAAATGATGATTACACAGTAAAGCTGGGGGCATCATGACATTTTTCCTTAAGTATAGTATCTGTTGCTCTGTTTTCTTGATAGAGTTTTCTAGCAGTTGTCCATATGATTTTTTAACTGAATTTATTTAAATGAGTCAAATTGATTTCGAAACGTCATTTGCTCTTTACAAGCAAGATATTAAATGCATTCAGCGGCTGGTGTATTATCAGGTGCTGTTTTTTCTTTTCTGGCTGCATGATTATTTCAATCATAAATCATGGTTTATAAATAAGTAATTTGTCTAGGTATTAGATTTCATTTTAGTAGGTGCCAAAATTTCTTCCAATCAGTTTGACGACTTCTCTGTCTTTGTTGCCGAGAAGGATGATACCAGAGAATTAAAGGTATCAAAATATTTAATTGAAATAATAAAAAAAGTGTCAACATCCATAGAGAATAGAAAAAAAGGAGAGGCAAAGGTGTAGCATGGAGGAGATACATAGCTCAAAAAATGATGATAGGGTGGTATTATGGATCAAATCAATACCTTGGAAGACTTCTATAATTATGCCAAAAAATGCATTTTAAATTAAAGCTTTATGGTCACAAACATATCCACAAGTCTTCTATGTTTCTTCTACTTTCACAACGTGTCAATAAAAAGTTGAATGCTTAATATCTATTGTAAGTTTTCACATTTAATAAACTAGAAAATCACATGTAAGGCTAGTTAAATTTGATAGTGAAATTTTGAAGTTGATAATTAATTGTAAAAGTAAGTCAGAATAAAATATATAAAGTACTACTGGTAGACACAAAATTCAAAGAAAGCCACTCATGTGTGATTAAAATATTGGATAATTTATCATGTGAATAATGTTTTAAATATTTTAAAAACCCTACAACTTTTTTGTCAAATAGCTTTGATTACCTTAACTTAATTAAACTAAATTTGTTATATATGTAAGAAAATTTTTCATTTGAGTATTGTATCCTTTATAGTATAGATGCACTATATTTCTACATGAATGAGTGAAACAATAGTCAGATATTCTATTATAATATCGTAATCGTGTGGAAAATGGGAATGTGCTAAGAGTAAATGGGTGGAAAAGTGGATAGATGTATATGATGATTTTATCCGTTAAAAGTAGGTGATTTTCAAGATAATATTCGTATCTTAGTTCCATCAAACGTAAAAGCTTCAAGCTTCAAGGTCTAAACTAGTTATGTTTTTACTGTCATAATTGCAGGTTCCTTTGTCTTTGTCATCGTGGCCAAAGTTGCATGCAACCAAAAAACCTGAAGATGATGCTCTACATGAATGAATATTTTCTCGGGTTTGGGAAACACGAGATGAACTGATACATATGAGAAATTAGGAAGATGTTTTTCTGGGTTTTCTTCCCAATCAAATGGAACTGAGGCAATTAGCTTAAGAGGAGTTTGAGGGGAATGGACAACTTAAGAGACCTCTAAAAAATTAGACATTGTTTCTTTTTTTATTAATGTAATAAACATCTTAGTCATATTTTTAATATTTTAATTTAGTATTGAATATTTTTCTTTTTAATATATCAACAATTAGTTGTATGAACATGTTAATATGTACACATTTCCGGCGGTTTTCTGAAAAACCCTCGTCAGTTCCGGCGGTTTTTTCAAACCCCTGCTAGTTCCGGCGGTTTTGCAAAACCCTAGCTATTTCCAGCGGTTTCAACAAAATCCCGCTAGTTTCAACGGTTTTTCCAAAACCCCCGCTACTTCCGGCGGTTTTTCAGAACCCCGCTAATTTCGGCGGTTTTTCAAAAAACCACCGGTAATTACTTAGCGATGCAGCTTTTCCTGACAGTTTTTCTAACTGCGGGTAACGTACTTTCCGGGGGTTAAAACCGTCGGAAATGAAAAAAATAACCCCTAGTAAAAATCTAAATTTTTTTAGTGCGCTGAGCCGTAGTTTACCGCTGAGCGGCACTTTTATGGGCTTGGACCTAATTTTCTATATTTTTAGAATAGTATATAAGCTTTAGGACGTCCTAGGGTTTGTATCTTTGGCTGAGACGAAGCAAAGACTCACTTTTCCACCCCTTGAAGAAAGATCATGGATGCTCAGGCTACCTCGTCCTCTTTCTAGGGTTTTATCTTTCATTCTTTCATGATTATTCATCTAGTTTCACCATGAATATGGTGAACTAAACCTTGTATTGTTGTTGGGGAATCAATGTAGTCTTGTGAAACTCTCATATATGGAATTTGTTTTAACATCTTATTTTTAAGACTTATGCTTTCTTTCATCATTAGTTAGGGTTTTTTCTCTTTGCGTAAAGCTTGCTTTGTTTAACTCATTCATTGCCATGATTAGTGATTTTGTCGATATAGGAACGTACGGGGAAATCTAGATCCGGGGAATTTCTCCCAATAGCATATTGGTTGCCGTTAAGCTTCTGCACTTAAGAATTAATTACTAGGAATGCTAAGAATTGTATGAATTCGTAATTAAGGATAGACCTTCTTGCAAGGTGATTTAGAGAGTGGCATTAGCATTGATGAAAAGAATGATGAATTCCTAAAAGTATATGAGAGTGGATAAGATGAAATTGATAACCCCAACAACATACTCATCCATCTAATTCATTAAAGTGTTTGTATTCTGCTTTTCCATTGATCAAATTCATGCATACATATTTAGTTACTGTCTTTTTCATTTAAACCTAAAATCAATTGTTCACAAGTCTCAAATAATCAACAAATCATATAGCTAAACTAGGCCGTGAGTCCTTTGGGAAATCAATACTTGGACTTACCTAGTTTTATTACTTGATACGATTCGGTCACACTTGCCGATTGTTAAACAAGTTTGTGGCGCCGTTTTTCGGTGTTCATAAATTTGTCATCAAGTTTTTGGCGCCGTTGCCAGGGACTCGTGGTTTAACTTGTTCATTTGTGTGATTATTGATTATCTTTGACTTGAATTTTGAATTTCTGTTTTTATTTTATTTTATTTTGTTTTGTTTTGTTTTATTTTCTGTTTTTATTTTTTTCTATTTTCTGTTTTCATTATTTGTATTTTTATTCTATCTTCTTATCTCTTATTTTATATCTCCTTCTATATTAATTTGTGCTAACAAATATTTGTTAGAGATTTGTGCCTAATGTTTGCAGGATGCAATTGGGACAAGAATTTAACTATATGGGCACTCAATTCTATTAAGGTAATTTCAACCACTGGTGGGAACCTCACTCAAGCATGGATAAAAATCAATTTTGGCAAGATATCAATTTAAAAATCACAACAAAGGCAGCAAAAACCCTCTCTATCGAGAAGAACGATAACGTTGGAGGATGCACTTCAATAGTACATATAGATATCTAATTGTCATAACAAAAGCACTCAAGCTGCCGAAGAATTTGATAGGCCACCACCACAATAATGGCAGCAACAACCCTCTCTATTAGAAAGTTTGGATGACACCCTTCAACGATTTTTGAAAAATTCCATCTCTACTCAGAAAAAACATTGAAACATCATGAAAAAGGATGGAGATGCACCTTCGTTACATTAGTCAGAGATTGAACGTTAAGGTTAATACTGAAGTTAACCCTAAGGAGGAAGGTCAAGCCATTGTCATTGAAAGTGACAAGATTTTTACTGAGAAAAGAATTGGGAGAGATGAGGAAAAGATAGAGAGAAAAGAAAAAAGAAGAGTTAAGTGAGAAAAATAAAGATGAAGAAAAAGAAAAACAAGTGGTTGAGAGAGAAGAGAGAAAGAAGATTTGTGTGAAAATAAAGAAGTTGAGAAGAAAAAGAGAAGGGAAGAAAAAAAAAAGAGAAAAGAAAAAGAGAAAATTTGGGGAGAGGAAAAGTAAGAAAAAGAAGATGAGAGGAAAGAAGAAGGAGTCATATGAAAAACCTTATCCTCATCTAAAGAAGAATCATAGGAAGGAAAAGAAATTTAAGTGCTTTATGGAAATCTTTAAGAAATTGGAGATTAAAGTTCCTATGATTGAGACACTGCAATAGGTTCCTGGTTTTATCAAATTCCTAAAGAAGTTCAGTAGAAAGAAGAAGAAAAAGAAGATGGAACTTGAACTTTATTGGGTCAAGCTAGTGATGTTAAAAGAGCGCTTGCTGGGAGGCAACCTAGTGATTTAAGAACTTTTAATTTTTGGTTTGGTGATGTAATTCTGAACTTTTGGATATTTTTGTTTTTGTTATAATTTTGTTACAGGGTTTACATCTACTAATGGATGTTAGGCGGAAGAGTATCTACTGAAGGATACTATGTTTGTATACACCTACTAATGGGTGTTGGTAAGAAAGATTTGCATCTACTAAAGGGTGTTGGAGGATTTTGGGTCAAGCTCGTGACGTTAAACAAGCGCTACCTGGGACGCAACCCAATTGATTGATTATATTTTTATTTGTTCTGCTTTAGTTGCATGATAGGAATTTGGATAAGTGATCTTAGAATTTAATTGCAGGGAACCAGTAAGGGGCATGAGTAGGAGGCACCTAGGTTAAGCTAGGAAGAAGAAAAGCACTTCCCGGAAGTACCGCTGAGCGGCAAATTGCCGTTGAGTGGTAGTGTCGCAGAATGGGCTTAGGTTGCCCCTTAGCAGAACCCGAGCCCATTGGGGTATTTTTATACCCTAAGTCGTGGTTTGGCTTCTATTTTCAGATTCTTTTTTGCACACACACTCCTAAACAATTTTCTAAAGGTTCTCTACATTTTTCCTTTCATTCCTCTTTAGAAAATCTCCCTTCCACTCATTTTCTCACTAGTTTTCCATCTAAGTTTGGGGTTGGGAGAGTGTATCATTGAACAGGCTGATTTCTTCATTGTGGTTTACTAATGCTTAACAATGTATCTTGTGGTTTTGTGAATTATGTTTTGATGCAGGGATGACCTCCTCATTGGACAAAAAGAATCAAGACTATAGGATCCAAGAAGAAGGAGAGGAAGAAGACTCTGACGACTGCATGAGTTGATGAGGAACTGAGATAACATTCACTGATGGATGCTATCTGCACTAGAGTAGGATTTGCTTTATCTTCTATTTTGTTCTAAACTTATTTGTTTCTGTTAGTAGAATAGGATTTGAAATACTCAATTGGAAACTTTGTCTATTATGATGGTTTGCTTATGATTATTGTTTGATAAGTAATGCCTGATGATGCTTTGATATTGATTGTTGTTGAGATGTGCACATTAGATGCTTATACAGGTGATTCACAAGCATTGTGAACAAATGCAAGATGTTGTGATTGTGATTATGATGCTAAGCAGGATGTGTATATGTGGAATGTGAATGAGCTTATATGTGAGGTTTTGAGCTCTAGAGTTTTTGAGATTGAATGTTATTACTTTGAAAGCATGAATGATTTTGCCCAGGTTTTCTATGATTGAATCAATTGCTTGTTTTGCATCATATGATGAAGGCCATTTGTTGATAACCCTTTTATTAGCCAAATTCATGAAGTTATCCCACTAAAATAGAACACTTTGTGTTCTATCCTTTGAACCCTTAGCCTTGAAATGATTTGAAACCCCTTGTTGAAAAGCTTTACCTTGAGTTAAGTAGAAAATATTTTGTGGTATTGATAAATGTTCAAGTTTGGGGTTGTTGGAAGTTATGAAAGGAAAATTGAAAGCATTGAGCTAAGAGCTAAGAAATAAGAATGTGAAAAGAAAATGAAAAAGAAAAGAAAAGGCAAAGCTCCATGCAAAAGAAAGTTGGGAATAAATAAGAATGATTGTGTCTATATGATTCTTTTAACTCAAGGGTTTTGTGATCCAGAAAAACCAATATTCTTGTTAGCCCAGCCACATTATAAGCCATTGAAAAGTCCTTGTGATGATGCATGCTTGTCAATGTATTTGATTGTGGTTAAATGAAAGGCAAAGTAAATTCATGTGACATTGTGATAGTGGAGTGAATGAGTGATTACCTCTTATACACTTGTGTTTGAGTGAAACACTTTACCTAGTGAGGAAATATTCTATGAGCACATGAAGATCCATGCTTAATTGATTGATCATTCATGAAAAATAGCATTTGTTGGATATTAAGTGACTTTGTCAACACCAAAGCATATGCATGTCTTGATTGAAATCTTTGTCATGAGTTTAATTGAAGTTTTACCTATCCTGAAAATAGGATTTTTGAATGAAGTGAACCATTGTATTGATTGGTAGAAGATTGAGTTACATCTTGTTTGCTTGAGGACAAGCAAAGTTCTAAGTTTGAGGTTTTGATAATAGTTGAAAAACTGTTATTTTCATGCTTAAAATTCATACTAAAAGCAACCTTTAACACTTAGAAACTAGCTTGAAATCATGCTTTTGGTCATATTTTCATAAATAAGAGAGCTGGACAAGTTTATGCTTGATTTCAGTGTTTTATGCAGGTTTTAAGGTGAATTTGGTGAAATAAGTGAAGAAGGATAGAATTGGAATCAGAAAAGACATCAAAAAGTGCAAAAGGAGAAGTCGCAATTATCGCTCAACGGAAGTTTAGTGCTGAGCGGCACTCAGGGACTCACGTTGGATGCGCTGAGGGGGAAGAATCAACTCACGCACCTACCGCTGAGCGACCCTTTTATGGGCTTGGACCGAATTTTCTGTATTTTCAGAATAATATATAAGCTTTAGGACGTCCTAGGGTTTGTATCTTTGGCTGAGACGAAGCAAACACTCACTTTTCCACCCCTTGAAGGAAGATCTTGGATTCTCAGGGTACCTCGTCCTCTTTCTAGGGTTTTATCTTTCATTCTTTCATGATTATTCATCAAGTTTCACCATGAATACGGTGAACTAAACCTTGTATTGTTGTTGGGGAATCAATGTAGTCTTGTGAAACTCTCATATATGGAATTTGTTTTAACATCGTATTTTTAAGACTTATACTTTCTTTCATCATTACTTAGGGTTTTTCCTCTTTGCGTAAAGCGTGCTTTGTTTAACTCATTCATTGCCATGATTAGTGATTTTGTCGATATGGGAACGTATGGGGAAATCTAGATCCGGGGAATTTTCTCCCAATGGCATATTGGTTACTGTTAAGCTTCTGCACTTAAGAATTAATTACTAGGAATGCTAAGAATTGTATGAACTCATAATTAAGGATAGGCCTTCTTGCAAGGTGATTTAGAGAGTGGCATTAGCATTGATGAAAAGAATGATGAATTCCTAAAAGTATATGAGAGTGGATAAGATGAAATTGATAACCCCAACAACATACTCATCCATCTAATTCATTAAAGTGTTTGTATTCTGCTTTTCCATTGATCAAATTCATGCATTCATATTTAATTACTGTCTTTTGCATTTAAACCTACAATCAATTGTTCACAAGTCTCAAATAATCAACAAATCATATAGCTAAACTAGGCCGTGAGTCCTTTGGAAAAAGGATACTTGGTCTTACCTAGTTTTATTACTTGATACGATTCGGTCACACTTGCTGAATTTTAAACAAGTTTGTGGCGCCGTTTTTCGATGTTCATAAATTTGTCATCAAGAGGTGATTGCATCCATCAGTAGATCCTATCTCTGTTCCTTATCAACCCCTGCTATCATCCTAATCTTCCTCCACTCCTTCTTCTTCAACATCTTTAAATTCATCATCATCATCCTCGTCATCATCCATAACTGGAGCTTCAGCTGCTTGATAACAGTTGAAAAGCTGTTATTTTTATACTTAATTTTGACATAAAAAACAATCTTTATGACTTAGAAACTAGCTTGAAATCATGCTTTTGCTTATGTTTTGGAAATAAGAGAGTTGGATGGGTTTTATGCTTGGTTTTCCTTGTTTTTGTGGGAATTTAGAGGAATTAGAAGAAAGAAGTTGAAGTACAAAGGAGCTGGACTCAAGAAAGGAAGTGAAAGTACTTAAAAGAAGAGCCGTAGTCACCGCTCAACTCCACTTTACTGCTGAGCGGCATTCTGAAGACCCGTAGTCACCGTTGAGGGCAGAAACTGCAGCTGAGCGTCAATTCTGAAGACCCGCACTTACCGATGAGCGGAAAAAGTGCCGCTGAGCGCCATTTATTTGGCCTTGGGCTTATTTTCTGTAATCTTTAGGAAACTATATAAGGTTTTAGCCGAATTAGGGTTAGGATCTTTGGACAGAAAGAGGCAAAATCACACTTTCTTCACCCCTTGGAGGAAGATTTTGGATGCTCAAGCTCTATTCTTCAACTTCTTTCGTTCTATCTTTCATTCTTTCATTGTTTTTCATCTAGTTTCACCATGTCTATGATGAACTAAATCTTATTGTTGTTGGGGAACCGATGTGATCCTTTGAAACTCTCATGTATTGAATTGGTTCTATATTCTATATGATGTCTTTCATTAATTGTTAGGGTTTTTCTTTTATACTATATGCATGCTTTATTTAACTCATTCAATTGCATGATCATTGCTGTTATTTTTATGGACACATATAAGTAAATCTAAAACTGAAGAAATTCTCCGAAGAGCAATATTGCCTAGACATAGCGATAGGAGGATTGATTTCCTTTAAGCTTCTATGCGAATGTAATGCATGAATAATTTCTAGGGAGATAAGACATTGTAAACTAGTGATTAGGAGTAGGCTTTCTTCACTGAGACATCGGGTTTAAGGTAAATTAGAAAGTGGCATAAACATTAATGAAGAAAGATGAATTCTTCTGTATGTAGGGTATAATTTGAACTAGAAGCAAGAAAACATTGTAACCTCTTCTTGAAGGATTGGACGAGAGTAGACGGAGAAGGAGAATCCGAACATCTAGAGAATTATTTCCTTCTCTGGAGACACTTTTACAACCCTCACCACAAAGATCTAACCAGAGTACTGAAGAGATGGCTGGAGAAAATAATGGCAGACCCACTCTAGCGGATTGCACCACTGTTGTTGGCCCTCATCACTTTAACAAAATTGCTAGGCCAATGGTCAATGCGCAAACATGGAGGTGAAACCGGCTTAGAGCAACCAATTTAATGGACTGTCTCATGAAAGTCCATATGAACATCTGACCACATTCAACGAGATTTGCAACACTATGAAGATCAATGGTGTGTCGGATGATGCTATAAAGCTTAGCTTGTTTGCTTCCTCATTGGGAGGCAATATTAAGCTATGGTTGAATTCTTTCCCGGAGGATAGCTTTACTGAATGGAAAGTTGTGGTTTCAAAGTTTCTAAACCAGTACTTCCCACAGTGAAAAATCAACAAGGGTAAGCAAGAAATTTCTTCTTTCAGACGTTAGGTCAAGCGTGGGATAGATACAAGAGTTTGCTAAGGAAGACGCATGGCTTTGATGAAGCAACAATAGTCATTCTTTTCGTTGGAGGTCTTGGTTCACAAACCAAATTGATGCTAGATGCCTCAGTTGGAGGTAATATTAAGTGTAAGACTCCAGAGGAAGCTTTTAAATTGATTGGCAACATGGCTACTAATGATAACGAGATGCATAGTGAAAGAGGAGCTCCACCTCAATAGAAGGGAGTTCTACAATTACAATCTCAAGATGCCTTGCTTGCAAAAGGTAAAATTATAACTCAACAATTGGAGAATTTGACAAAGACACTCGCTCAGTTGCCAAAGTAGTTGAAGAACGTTTCACAAGTTCAACAACAATTCTATGAATTATGTGGTGGTGATCATATCAATGGTCAATGTGCTTTTCCAGTGGAGGCCCAAGAAGACATCAATTATATGGGATATCAATTCCAATACCACCTAGGAAACTTCAACCAAGAGTGGAAACCTCACCCAAGCATGGGTCAAGGTCAAAATGGACAAGTTGGACGAGTAGGACAATTTAATAGACCACAACATCAACCATCAATTTGACAACAAGTATTTACACTAAATGAGAGATCAACAAAGCTAGAAGACACTCTTCAACAATTTATGCAGGTGACTACCTCCAATCATAAGAGCATTGAAGCTGCTATAAGAAATTTGGAGATGCAGGTTGGCCAACTGGCCAAGAAGATGGAAGACAAAGTAGAAAAGAAATTTGGGGCTAACACTGAGGTTAACCCTAAGGAAGAGTGTAAAGCTATTGTGAGCATAGATGATGAGAGGGTAGAAGAGAGCAAAGAAAGAGTTGAGATAGAGAAGAGAGAAGAAAGAAAACAGAGAATATGTGAGGTTGAGACGAAAGAAAATGAAAAGAAGAGGGGAAAGAAAAATTGTGAGAAAATTGAAAAAGTTCTTCCTTATCCTAAGGGGAGTGACAAAATAGATAAAGAGAGACAATATGAGCATTTTAAGGAGATCTTCAGGCAATTGGAGATTACTATACCTTTGACCGAAGCACTACAGCAAATTCCTGCTTATGCTAAGCCCATGAAGCAATTCCTTACAAAAAAGAGATATTTAGATGAGGAGACTATGGATGAAAAGGGAGATTGCAATGTTATTTTGGAGAAACCACTTCTTCCAAAAGTGAAAGATCTAGGAAGTTTTACTATTCCTTGCGTCTTTAGGAAGGTGAATATAAGGAAAGCCGTAATTGATTTTGGGTCAAACATTAATTTGATGCCCTTATCTATGCTTGAAAGGATTGGTGATCTTGAAGTCATGCCAAAAAAGGTGACTTTGCTAACGGCGGATGAATCTTCCAAGAAAGCCTATGGTGTAGCGGAAGATGTTGTGGTTTGTATAGAGAAGCTTGAATTCCTGGTGGATTTTGTGGTAACGAAGATGGAGGAAGATAAGAAGATCCCAATTATTCTTGGAAGACCGTTTATGAAAATTGCAAAGGTAATCATCAATGTGGATGATGGGATGATAGTGCTTCAAGACCGAGAGGAAAATGTGATCTTTAATGTCTTTAAAGCTGAATAGTAGATTCAAGAGAAGAAGACTAATCATAAAGCTGCATGTAAGGATGCACCAGTGACTAGCTCTAAAGCTGTCAAGCCGGTCATCAAAGGTAAAAATTGTTTCTTGTCATAGGTTAGGGAAGAAGGAAAAGATAACAAAGGAAGGATGGTTCATGATGACTTGGTGGATGCACAATTCAAACTTGGCACACCTGTAAGATTCAAGAGCAAGTTGTGGGTTGTGAAAGATTTTGAAGAGAATGGAGTGACAGAGATTGAAGCTCCATATTCAAGACGAGTCAAGAAGGTGGACCAAAAGCAATTGATGAGTTGGTGTGATGAAAGCAAGGAGAAAACCAACATTAAAGATGGAACTTGAGCTTTATTGGGTCAAGCTAATGACGTTAAAAGAGCACTTACTGGGAAGCACCTTAGTGATTTAAAAACATTAATTTTTTTTAGTTATTGTTTATTTTGGTGATGTAATTTGAAACATTGGAACATTGTTTTATTTTGTTATGAGACTGTTATGGAATAACATCTACTGATAGATGCTAGGTGACAGAGTATTTACTGAAGGATACTATGCTTATACACACATACTGATGGGTGTTGGTGAGAAAGATATGCATCTACTAAAGGATGCTGGAGGATTCAACTCTGCATTATTCTTCCAATGAAGAGAACAAAACCATACAACTTGTGCTTTTTTTGGAATGATCACCATGAGTTGCATATGGCCCCTATCATGTACCAATAACTAGTGAATTAGTTTATTGATTAAAATTTGATAAAGGTTGACAATATTGGGAAACACATACGCATCAATGTATGGCGCGATATATATCTCTCTGTTAGACTCAATCATCCATGTTTGAATATATGATTTTCTGGAATCTAATGTGTTTCCAGATGGTTGAATGGTCTGAGGTTCAAGAAAGCCATAAACTGACGCTCGACCTGATTCCACTATGATGGTGTCCATGTACCTGTAAGAATAAAGTTAAGTACATTTATTAAAAAGTAATAATACTAATAACAAATTGGAAAATAACAAATAAAAACTTACACGCACCATAGTTGTATGCATGAAATGTTCAACATTTTTTCTCCACCAATGATCTCATATGCATCATCGAAATGAATATACAATGGAACATGGTACTCGAGGCCAAATGTTCTTAACTCCCACAATAATTCTACCGCTGAGCGCTGTCTTCCTGGGCTTGGGCCAATTTTCTGTATTTTTAATAAAGTATATAAGGGTTTAGCTGACCTAGTGTTGATATCTTTGGATAGAAAGAGGGAAAATCACACTCCTTTCACCCCTTGGAGACGAATTTTGGATGCGGAAGCTCCGATCTTCAACTTTTAGGGTACTATCTTTCATTCTTTTCATTATTTTCATATAGTTTCACCATGTCTATGGTAAACTGAACCTCCATTATTGTTGGGGAAACGATGTAATCCTTTGAAACTCTCATGTATTGTATTGATTGTTAATTTTATATGCTTTACTTAATTAATTGTTAGGGTTTTTCCTCTATACTCTATGCATGCCTTGTTTAATTCATTCAATTGCATGATTATTGATATTATCAATATGGACACATATAGGTAAATCTAGAATTGGGGAAATTCTCCCGAAAGCAATATTACCTAGACATAGGAATAGGAGGATCGGTTGCCTTTAAGCTTCTGTGTGAATGTAATGCATGATAAACTGCTAGGGAGACAAGACATTGTGAACTAGTATGTTTGATTCATCCATATGTCCCTTCCACTGGAAGCCTGCCAGGAGCCGCTCCTTATTTGTGCCCCTTGCACTTCGTGCCTTTTGCACCGACGATCACTCCCTGCCCTCGTTAGTGCCCGGGTATCACAACTTGCACCTATTGCTTGATGCTACTAACCATTTCCTGAGTCACGGGTTCTGTGCTTCTTGGTTTAGGGCCAAAGTAGTCCCTCAATCCAATAGCTCCTCTAATAGCACGCACATGACCTAGATGGTCTAGTCGACCTGTTGCTGCTACTAAGAGGTCCTCCCTACCTTGTGCCACAAATGTGCCTTGACTATGTTGGTCAACCAAGTCATCGTGCATATCATAATGAAGTTAGACACATTAAAAACTTTGTTACATAATTTTTTTATGAACTATGGTAATCAGTTAAAAGTTTTCACTTACAATTCTCTGGGATATCTCTTGAGCAGACTGGGATGTAAACTGGCCATTGGACTTTGTCCGTGCAACCTTCCACAATTCATGTATGGCTGGTGGAGGTGCTAGATCAGGTGACTCAAGACCTAACTCCTCAGCGCGATGTTTTCTCATTTTTTTCTCTAATAATGCATAACTAACATGTGACAGTACGTGTGGTGTATCATTAAGCTTATGCCTCTGCTGGGCGGCTATCCTTTTCACCTATGAAAAAATGAAAATCATTAAGTATAAATCACAAATTAACATCTTGTGTGAGTAGAGCAAAATATTAGAAAACATACCTGCCACTCAGGAGTAAGTCTAGATTCTTTAAACTGCACCCACTCCTCCTCAGTTATTTTATATTTTGTACAAGGAGTGTCGTTCTGTTTAGAGCCAAAGACATATTGACGTGTCATTCTCATCTTGAAGTCCCTCCATTGAACTGCAATGTGGGATAAAATCTTCTTCCTTATCTTTTCATAATTAGGGATATCCCAATTTTCCTGTTCAAAACAAAATTAATGTTAAAGCATGATCAACAAAAATAAGTCAATGATGGAAGTAAAACATCCTAAACATACCAAAATATAGTGACAATAGGGACATGATATTTTGCCATCACGCCCAAGTAACTCCTGAACGATGCTGCATGTGCCCCAATAGGCACAAATGTTCGGGGATCAAGTAACTACCTATTGGGATATGTCCAAAAATGCTTCACTCACATAGTGAATCATCTCATTGGGTTAGGTAAGTCCTTTGATACTAATGAATTAAATATAAAAGTTCTTAAATCTTTGGACAGGTCTTGACAACCAAAGGTGACTGCAATTAGTGAGTCACAAAATCTCAACACCATGTCAATGGCTGTATTGTTTGGTAAGGTGAGAGAACATGAACTGGATCTCAGGAGATTAAACGAGGATGGAGAGAAAGGAAAGAAAAAGACTATGGCGTCCAAATCTGAGATTGATAAAAGCAAATATCTCAATGAAGAAGACGACTCTGAAGAAGATGAAGAAAATATGGATCTCTTTATTAAGAAATTTAACAAGTTCATGAAGTCCAAGGGAAAAAGAAGATTTAAAAATGGAAAGAAGGAAAACAAGGAATCATCATCAAACTATCGTTGCTACGATTGCGGAGAGAAAGGAAACATGAAGGCAGATTGTCCAAATCCAAAGAAGGGTGAAGAAAGAGGCCATAAGAAATTTTTTAAGAAAAAGAAGGAATATATTGTTTGGGAGGAAGACAATGATTCTACAACAAGCTCAAACGACTCTGATGAGCAAGCCAACATATGTCGGATGGTTGATGATGACATCTCTAAAAGTCAAGTAAGTATCTCTAGCGATTCTTAAAATTCAAATTATAATGAAAGTGAATTACTTGATACGTATAAAGAATTATTATGTGAATCAAAGAAACTAAATAATTCTCATAAAAAATTAATGAAGAATTTTAAAGAATTAAAATCAAATCATGAAAAAGTTCTTGAAGAAAATAAAGAATTGAAAAGCAAGATTTAATATTATGAAAAAGGAAAATATACCAAAATTGAAGAATGTATTTCTTGTTTAAATAAAAAGAAGCCTCTTGATAAAACAACAAACGTTGAAAGTAGTAATAATTCAAAAATTAAAAGGGTTGTAAAATATGTTCCTAAAAATAATTATAATTACTACAATTATAATTATGTTAATAAAATTAAAAGTGTTCCTAAATATAATTATAATTATCATGATTATAATTATAAAAATAAAATCAAGTATGTTTCTCGTTATAATCAAAATTATTATTATGATTATAATTATAAAAATAGAAATTATAGGAATCGAAATGTTGTTACTTGTTTATATTGCATGAAAAATGGTCATACATCAAATAAATATAGAATAAAACATTATGATGTTCCAAATGGAATATATGCATGGATTCCTATTATAAAATAACAGGTCTCTAACTTTAAAGGACCCAAATAAGTATTTTTGGGTACCAAAATATTATTTTTCTATTTTGCAGGTTATTTCAAATTGAAGGAAGAAGTTTTTGGGTGTGCACCAAAACTTGGTAAAGTATTGTTTGTCAAGTTAAGGGAGAGTTTTTAACATGAAAAGAAAATTTTGATAATTTTTTTGAATCTACTTCTCTTTCTTTCTTAAGGTATCAAATGCATTTTAATTTTGTTTAAGTTACTCAATAAAGAGGAGTATTTCCTTAATTGGTTAAATCTGGTACATATTGAAAATCGTTTTCATGTTAAGTCTTAATTGTCATAATGGTCATATTTTAAATTGTTTTGACTTTCAATAAATGAATAATCGATTACATTAATTGCTTAATCAGTTAAATTTATTTTAATGTAAATCTGGCATAGGATTGTGATAAGCTGTCGTTGAAGCTATCAAATTAATACTACTTTTCAAGGCAACTTCAGTATTGCCAAGTAGTATTCAAGAAAGTAATAGGGCTAAAGTAACCCTGAGTCGTCTCCCAACGAACACGAAATTGCTTTTGAATATCTGATTCTTATGAATGCTATGGAATGATTATGGATAAAAATAATGTTTGGAGAATGTTTAAAGAACAGATAAGAAACTTAAAATAAGTTACGATGAAATAGGCTAATTCCACTGCTTTTCCAAGGTAGATTCATCATCGGTTATTCAAGGATAATTGTTCAATTGGTTATTGTTTAAGTTTCAAATTAATTAAAGTACATTCTTAATTAATTTGAGGGCGATCATGCATTTAACCAAAGTAAATTCTCAATCAAATGCAAAACCTTTCTAGATTATTCACAATAAATTCAACCAAAGTACATTCTCAATCAAATTCTATTGTGTTTAATCATGTCTATTCTTAAATCTCGTAACCAAATTAAAAGTTAATCAATGAAAGTAAATTCTCAATTGATTATAGTTGAAAATATTACTAATCAACCAAAGTACATTCTCAATTGATAGTAAAAACCATTTAATCATATGAAAGTTCCTAAATTAAATCAAAGTAAATTCTCAATTAAACCTAGAAACCCTAGAACTCATATAATCAATATGCATGTAGATTCAAACACATTATGATTCAAAAGTCTTTACTTTTAACAAGATAGAGAGATGAAAGACATAGAGAGAACAACTTAAATCAATAACCATAGTAAACAATTGCATTAACTGAACGTAACCTCAGAATCCGTCATGGAATTACAGCAGAATAGTCCTAGATGCTTAGCTCTCCATGAATGGAGTTGAATACAAGATGAAAGAAAAGTGAGAGGAGTATGAGAGAATGAATGAAGTGAAGTCCCTTTTTCTGCCTCCTTTGGGTCTCTTTATATAGGCTTGATTGGTCTTGGACTCTGAATAGGTTGTTGATAAGATATTTTCTGTTGATATATTATATCTTTCAAATATTCATTAGATTAAATAAGTTTTAAAGAATATTTGATAGATATTAACTCAATTATCTTATATCCTATATCTTCCAAATAACTAAAAGATTTAGATAATGGTAAAATTATTTGGAAGATATTTTCGGTTGATATTCCCAAATTAAATTCAACAACTGAACTTTATCTTTTATATTTTCTGACTTTCCAAAATTACACAAATACCCTGAAATTTCCTCTTGCACTTTAGCCCCTTCTGAATCTAATATCCTATATCTTTTATATTAACTCAATTATCTTATATCCTATATCTTCCAAATAACTAAAAGATTTAGATAATGGTAAAATTATTTGGAAGATATTTTCGGTTGATATTCCCAAATTAAATTCAACAACTGAACTTTATCTTTTATATTTTCTGACTTTCCAAAATTACACAAATACCCTGAAATTTCCTCTTGCACTTTAGCCCCTTCTTCCAAATAAAATCTGATTTTGGGCCTTGAATTGCCATTTGGACCAATAAAACTTATATTCTTAACTGCACAAATAAACATTAGAATATACAAGAATAATTTATGCGCTAAAACTCACTTTTTACGTCTCTTTATTTCCCAAACCCAACAATTCCAATCATCACAAATTCACTTAAAATAAACCATTTAAGCCCAATTATCCCATCAAAAATTTGAATTTTAAAGCATAAATGTGGGCATAAATATGCACTCATCAGAATGTGACATTAATTTGGTAATCGATTAAAATGTGTCAAGATTTTAAAAATCCTATAAATATTTGTTATGCGTGTTGTTTCAATACACCAAACAAAATATATTCAATTTTGTAACTAACATTTGATTGAGTTTTGATTACAGAAAGCGTCCAAGAACCATCTTGAAGAATCGAGGATCAAATATGGGTTAATACATCAAGATTCTGTCAATAATTGTGCTCAAAGGTTTTTGATCATATCTGCATTACTGGAGTGTTTGCTATGAAGATCAAATTTATCTTTTTCAATTTGTAGATTGAGTTTTTGTGCGTTTGTGCCGGAGGACAGAACTGTGTTTGTTCTCATTGAGAGTTGGGATTGCTCTCAAGGTTTTCTTAGAGTTAGGATTGCTCTAAGGTGACAGAAAGTTGGGATTGCTTTCTGGGTTGTGAAAGTGTGAGAGTGTGAGGGTGTTCACCTCTTGTTTGCTATAAGTGATTTACAGTAGGGAAGGAGAGTGCATTGTGAGGTAGTCTTTGTATTCTTGCTTGTAAACTCAATCATTATAGTGGTTCCCTTCAACTAAGGTTGTTGAAGAAGACAGGATGTAGGCTTGGCCGAACCATAATAAAAATTTGTGTTGGTTTTTCTATCCCTTAACTCTTTTACTGCATTATTCTCTTTATTGTCTTGTTGATCATTCTTGTTGCTCTCTTGTATATTTTGCTGCATAATTAGCAACTCTCATAGTGATTTCGAGTTTTATTGAATTTCTGTGCATTTTTAATTGTTGGTGAAAGTGTATTTCACCATTTGAAACTTGTGTCAACTGTTGCCTTGGTCCATTTTCATTAAATTTGCAAAATCATAGTTTGACTTCCCATTTTTGCTTGAAATTTGGAACTCAACAAGTCATATTGTGATTCAGTAGATTTTGGCACAGGTTGGTTGTTTCTATACATATATTTGGTGCATCAAAGTTCATCTTTACTTTTCATTTGGTCACTTTTGCACCATTGACCAAATTACATCTTCCTACTATAGCATTGTTTCAATATAGGAAGTGGACCTATCCTATTTTACTATGGCAGTTTTCCTTGTTGTTTGACAGTTTGAACCCCTTCATTTTAGGCATATAAATTTGCTTGAACCATTAGTTCTACCATAGACTCATTGTTGATCAATTTCACTTCAAAAAGGACCATTTCCAGCCACATTTTCGGGTGCAGATAGCCTTTTGCTTGCTGTTTTCATAATTTCAAACTTAGATTTTCAATTTGGATTGGAAAAAGCTAGGGGATTTTGATTCCAAACACTTTTGAATGATTATACAAGTGAAAAAAAATTATAAAAAGCAAATACACCCCTGCAATCCAGTTTTGAAAAGTCCAAAACCAGAAAAACCCAAAATCTGCTATTCTTTGTGGCATTTCATCAAACAGTTTTGAATTTTATCAAACAGTTTCGAAGCACACAATTTCATCACTATTTTGAGTATTTTCTTGCTTGTTTAATCTGTTCTAGTGCCTCTCCTAGGTTCCTTTTGTGTCCCTTCTGTGATTTCAAGCTTATATTCACTTGAATTCAACTTGTTTGGCTTCTAATTTGTGCCCAAAATCTGTTCTACGAAAATTCATTTATGGTGCAGCAACTGGTTTTTGTTGATTGTTTGGTGTTTGTTTTGGGTGTTGTGACGAATTGGTGCAGCTGTTTTACCTCAGATTCCTTGCTCTAAGGGGGTAGCATCTTAGGAAGTGGATGAGGTGTTAAAAGGGCCACAAGCTTGGGCTCCAAGTGCACTTCTTTATTGTTGTTCCAACACCAATTTCAGCAGCAGTTTCAGCAACCATACCACCTTTTTGCTCATGATTTTGGACCAACACTTTGTGAAACAGCAGCCACACTTGGCTTTGCTACTTTTGTAAAAATTTTACTTGTAATTTTGGCTTGGTATCGCGGAACCTTTGTAATTTCTTTCCATTTTGTGTTCATTTTCAACTTAAAGTGGCTTGGAAAAATCCTTTTCAAGCAATTCCAAGTGCTCCATCAAACATTTTAATAGCTTAGTTTCCACTTGTTAGTGTGAAAGTATGTCAAGGGGCTCAAAGTGTCACTTGCACTTTCACTTTGGACCACATAGCATTTTCCATTTGCATTGTTTTCCTTTACTTTGCTTGCTTGACTTTTATGTTTTAAGTCTTCGTGATACATAGGAGCGTGTTTCATTTAGATAAACCTTCATTTGGTTTCTAGGTGCATAGCATTCTTGCATTTAAAAAGTTTTGAAAGATTTCTACCTAGACATTAAGGTAAGAAACAACTAAAGACACTCTGGCTAGGAAGGACAAGGTTCTTAAGCTTGTCCATTTGTGACTCACCTCTCCTTCCTGGGAGTTATTTGGTTCATTTTACCTCTAAAATCTTTCTAGAATTCCTTCACAAAAATCAAAAAAAAGTTTTTGATGTCTTGTTATACTTCCTATCTGTCTTCTTGTTCATATAGGTCCTCTTGGTTTTCTAATTTTGATCAATCCATTAGTTTCAAAGAAATTAAAAGAAAACTTGATGAAGCTAGAAGAATGACTTGTTCCTTTCATGAATTTGATCGGATTGAGGGTGAATTATATAAACAAGCTAGGGCAAATATTCCATACTTTGGTGCGGATATTGGTGCATTAACATACCTAGCTTGGGAAAAGGACATTAATGACATGCATCCATTTATTGCTAGAAAAAGTAAACATGAATCCAATTTTCATTCTAGCAATAGTGAATCTTATGTCCTTAGTCTCTACACATCTAGATTTGAAATGCAAGTAAGAGAGTGGTGGGATGAGAGACAATATCATGTTAGGATAGGTAGAAAATCTCCCATTCATAATTAGTCTGAATTAAAATCTTGCATGAGAAAAGAGTTTGTAACTTCAACTATTAAGAGAAACCTCCAATTCTTGAGAGATTAAATTGAAGAAGGAAAAATATTTCTTGAAGACGAAAAAGCGAGAGACAAGAAGAACAGCGAAAGGAAGAAGAAAGACAAGAAAGAGAGAAAGAAGAAGAAGAGAGTAAGGAAAAAGAGACAAGGAAAGAGGAAAAGAAAAGAGAAGAAGAAAAGAAGAAAGCAAAGGAAAGTAAAGAGAAGGAGCTCTTGATAATGCTGGCAACTCCTACTCTTACCATCACCATAGAACCTAAAAGGGAAGGGTTCTCATTCTTTACTTCTTTTCCATTTATTGTGCACTCTTCCATTTTTCTTTTAAATCAATTGTCATCCCATATTTTGTGCAATCCTTTTCAAAATATGGCAATTCAAACCTTGAGTTAATGTTACCTTTGTGTAAACAAGTAACTCAAGATAAAAATCCAATAACTTGGGACTATGGAATTTTCCATTTTTCCAAGCCTAAATTTCTGAAAATCTTTTTCAAAAATACAAGACTTTTCTTTTGTCTTGTTATCTTTGTATACATCTTCTTCATCATACTCATTTTTGCAATCTTTTGTAGATATATTTTTGATCCTGGAGGAACATAAAAACCAAAGTTGTGCTTCTTTCTTTCTTCCCGATTTGAGGACAAATCATTTTTAAAGAGGGAGGGAATGATGGCAACCCCTTTAGGGACTTTGATGACAAATTTATGAACACCGAAAACGGCGCCACAAACTTGTTTAACAATCAGCAAGTGTGACCGAATCGTATCAAGTAATAAAATATGGTAAGACCAAGTATCGTTTTCCTAAAGGACTCACGACCTAGTTTAGCAATATGATTTATTGATTATTTGAGACTTGAGAACAAATTGATTTTAGGTTTAAATGCAAAAGACAGTAATTAAATATGTATGCATGAATTTGATCAATGGAGAAAAACAGAATACAAACACTTCAATGAATTAGATGGATGAGTATGTTGTTGGGTTATCAATTTCATCTTATCCACTCTCATATACTTTAGGAATTCATCATTATTTTCATCAATGCTAATGCCACTCTCTAAATCACCTTTCAAGAAGGCCTATCCTTAATTACGAGTTCATACAATTCCTAGCATTCCTAGTAATTAGTTCTTAAGTGCAGGAGCTTAACGGCAACCAATATGCTATTGGGAGAAATTCCCCGGATCTAGATTTCCCCGTACATTCCCATATCGAAAAAATCAATAATCATGGCAATGAATGAGTTAAACAAAGCAAGCATTATGCAAAGAGGAAAAACCCTAACTAATGATGAAAGAAAGCATAAGTCTTAAAAGTAAGATGTTAAAACAAATTCCATATATGAGAGTTTCACAAAACTACATTGATTCCCCAACAACAATACAAGGTTTAGTTCACCATATTCATGGTGAAACTAGATGAACAATAATGAAAGAATGAAAGATAAAACCCTAGAAAGAGGATGAGGTAGCCTGAGCATCCAATATCTTCCTTCAAAGGGGTGGAAAAGAGAGTGTTTGCTTCGTCTCTGCCAAAGATACAAACCCTAGGACGGCCTAAAACTTATATATTATTCTAAAAATACAGAAAAATTAGGCCCAAGCCCATAAAAGTGTCGCTCAGCGGTAAGTGCGTGAGTTGTTTTCTTCCCCTCAGCGGCATTTTCACCCCTCAGCGGATCCAACGTGGGTTTCTGAGTGCCGCTCAGCGGTAAACTGCCGTTGAGCGGTAACTTCGACTTCTTCTTTTGCACTTTTTGATGTCTTTTCTTATTCCATTTCTATCCTTCTTCACTTCTTTCACCAAATTCACCTTAAAACCAGCATAAAACACTGAAATCAAGCATAAACCTGTCCAACTCTCTTATTTCTAAAAATATGACCAAAAGCATGATTTCAAGCTAGTTTCTAAGTGTTTAAGGTTGCTTTAAGTATCAATTTTAAGCATGAAAATAACAGTTTTTCAACTGTTATCAGACTTCCCATCAAAAGAAGTATCAACTTTACTCTAAGACCAAGAAAGGGAAGTTGAATAAAGAACTTAATCTTTTCTTTCTAAGTCTTAGAATGTTCTTTTTAACTAAATACATTTACCTTGTTTTGTAGGTCACTAATAATAGTGGAAAACCATGGCCAATTAACCAAAAAAGATTTGTGAGCTAAGGGAAGCAAAGGAGGTAAAGAAAGTAAGAAAGGAAGTGCTTTTTGGATTGGAAAAGCAAAGCTGATATACATCATCCGCCAACCAAGCAAACCAGCGTTTCCACTTTCTCTTAAAGCATGTTTTCAATGTTTACCATATGGAACATGTGGCCAGCTGTATAGCTTCTCCTCACGTTTCTCTTCATCTATAAAAGAGAAGCCAAATCCTTTGTAATGGTAACTTGAATTGTATAAAGAAATGCTGTTGAATTGTCCAGCCAGTTCTCACTTTCAAGTTCACTGACTTGTGCCTTCTTAGCACACTTATCCTCTAGCTTCCTTCCCCTTGGAAGGCCGTCTAAGCTAGAACCTCTGCCTACACACTCCGAAACCGCACCAGACAATTCATCAAACACCTTATGTGCGCCTCGAATTGCATCTGCATTTTCCAATTCCGCTGCCACCTCTGGTCCGAGAAGCTGCTCATTCTTGAAGAGTGAACCTACTTCCATCATGAGACATGAAGCCTTCTACTTTGAGACCGGTAAAAGATAGCCATATCTCGTCATCAATTTTAATATTGACACCTTTCACCCGAGAGCATATAACACCATCGACAACCTTCAGAATGTGGTAGAAGACTTGTACCAGGTCAGGATAGTAATCACCGGTCATTTCTAGAAAATTTAGAAGACCAACATTTACAAGCCATTCTTGTAAGATAAACCCCTCCCTTCTGAATAATTCCAAATCCAAGAACTTGTGAGGGACCACCTTGAAGAGTTTTCTATAACATCCAAATTTCTATCATTTTTCGTCATCACTGATCCATCCATTTGGACTAGCATTTCTTAGAAGGTATGCAGCCTTTTTTCCACACCGTCAAGATGAAGAATCCATCTAAGAACAGGATTTAGACATTTATAGAAAGGGTTTAAGAATTTTGTTTCTGACAATGATACATGATAGATTTAATCAAACTATATGATGATTTATTTCCCTACAGAAGTATTCATTTTTAAGCCTTGAAGTTTATTAACTTTTAATTTCCCTGTTAAAGTTTGTCGTCGAATTCGATTTCTATTCCACATCCTATATCTTTTACTTGAACAAGAAACTAAATTAAAAAAAAACACACAAATTAAATAAAAAAAACCAGAAAAATTATGGATAATGCTTTTGAAATTCATAAGTGTTAACATTTTCCTCAGGGTATCCACCATGCCTTCATCGTTAACTAAGAAATGTCTTCGTTTAGTAGAGGTATTGATGGACACCCTGTAACTCCCCGACAACTTACAGGGAATATTGACTGCCCTTACACATCAACACGAGTCTTTTCAATGTGCTTTGTTCTTACTCACACACTTTCTGGGAAAACTTCCAAGAAGATCACCTAACCCTAAATTACTTCAGGCTAAGCACGCTTCACCATGAAGTTCTTATGGGTTAGGCTACTGAAAAGCAAATGCATTTTGGTGATATGAGTAGCCCAATCAATCCCTTTAAGCTATCCTTCAACTTAAAGATGAGTGATGAAACATTTTGTAACAAAGTCAAGGGGGTTGATATGAAGCTTATCAAAGAAGTTTGGATTGGGATTTTCGTTTATCAACCGATCAACAAAGAAGGCTTTCTCTTTCAAATTTGGATTGGTCATGATGGACTTATTGGATTCACAAGAGAAAAAATGATTCTCATATCTGGTTCTTGGAGTGTAAACAAAACAGATTTGACAAAAAGTGAGGAAGATGAGTGGGCTAGATGGTTATGCGGTGAAAATAGATTGTATGTTAGAATCGCTCAAAAAGATTCTTGGGGCTCAAGTAAATTGAAAGTTGACTACAAGAGAAGAATATGGATTTTCGTTGTTTTATTTTAATTTTGCAATCAGTGGCTTCTTAAGCCATCTTTTGTTTCGCTGGTTGTAATAATCTTTTGTATGTCAGAATCGCTAAAACGATTCTTGGGGCCCAAGTAAATTGAAAGTTGACACAGTCATTGACAAAAGACTATAAGGATTGAAAAATCACCGACAAAATGGAAAAGAAGGTGATGTGAACAACCAGAAAGTGATCAACAATAATTATGCAATAGAAGAATATAGATTTTCGTTGTTCGATTTTAATTTTGTAATCAGTGGCGTCTTAAGCCATCTTTTGTTTTGTTGGTTGTAATCAATCATCTTTTAAATATTAATAAAATTATCTTTTGGCAATAACATTAGTGAATGGTGATTGAATTGTTTAAATTGATTAAATCACTTGTATGATTGTAATTGAAATTTTTAATGTTACATCATTACATTGATTATACCATTGCACTCTTTTTGGTTTTTTATTCTTCAAGAACACCAACAGTACATCGATTAGTAAAGCTACTCAACGTAATATTAATAGAAAAGTTATGAAATGAAGAGGTTGACGTCATTCTTCAGACTTCGACGTATTATTGTCAGCCACATTACTCCCTTTTTATTTCTTTTTCCTTTAAACCAACAATAAACGTCCAATTTCTTGGGCATGTGACATACTATTCGTTAACCAAAACCCAAAGGTCACTCCCTTTTTTATTTCTCCTTTTTAAATTCAAATAGAATGTCCAAGTTTATATGGGAAAAGTCAGTTGGTTAGGCTTGATAAATGTTGTGTTAGAAATGAAGAGATCCACATCCTATACTGACACCACTAGACGTCCAAGTATATGGGAAAAGACTGTTGACAGGGCCTAATAAATGCTACGTTAAAACGAAGAGATAAACGTCCAATATTGACACCACTCGACGTCCACGTTATTTGGGAAATACATAGGGACATCATTTTTCCTTCAGTATTCGACATAAAATTATTTGAAGGATTTTTGAAAGAAATCCATTATTACGTAGGTTATAAATGGAAACGAATAAAGGAAAACATAATAACACTAAACATACAAAAAAAATGAAAATCAAACCATGAAAAGATCCGCAGGATTGTTAAAATGTAGAAGGATTTTTGTGAATGGAGGTTGTAGCATTTTAAAAGGGTGCAAAATCCAAATCTTTCAACCTTTTTCTTTGTTAAAATAAAGAAGGATTTTTTTGAATAGAGTTTGTTTTAAATTCATAAGTGTTAACATTTTCCTCTGGTTTGCTACCATGCCTTCATTGTTAACAAAGAAATTTCATCATTTAGTAGAGGAATTAGTAACAAACCAATGCAAAAAGTTAACATGAATTTGTTTACGGAAGTTCTGTAGTTTAGTGAAGGAGTAGAGTTTTGAAAGGATGCAAAATCCAAATCTATCAACCTTTTCCTTTGGTTTTCTATAGTCCTTCAAGCTTTTTTCTGTCCTTGAAGGAGATAACAGAAAACACAAAAAAAATTAACAGATGGAGTTCATAGCAAAAATTTTATAAATGGATGTCTACAGGTTATCTAAGTCTCCGAGACTGTAGTTATAGACATCCTCTGTAGGGTTTGTCTTTTAAATATTTTGAAGGAGTTTATGAATTTTATGAATATTGTAGCGTTTTGAAAGGCCTTGGAGTTGTTACAAGTTAACACAAAGAAACCTTGGAGTTGTTAAAAGAAATTTTATAAATGGATGTCTACATAAATAATTACTGCTGGGAAAGGCCTGATATGGGCTTGATATGGGCTTCAATAATAAAAGACAGCCTACTTAAATGATATATGGGAAAATGCAATTTGCTGCTAGAAACAAAGAGGTTGACATCAATTTCTTCAGACTTCCAAAGTGTCTTTTTGGTTTAATTCTTTTTTCTTTTAATCCAACAATAAACATTGGATTCCTTGGGCAAATGACGTATTATTTGTTATTCGAAGGCAAAGGTTGCTCGATTTTTTCTTTTTCCTTTTTATTCATTGGTTTAAAAGAAAAACAAATTATTTCTGAAAAAAAAAACGTCGAATTGGTCAAAGAGTTCGACATTCTTTGGTTGGTTTCAAAGAAAAAAGAGAAAAAAAAGGGACTGAGGTTATTGTTAACGTTGCCTGTTCTGTTATGTGGCTTCCTCCGCTTAATAAAACGTCGAAGCCATGAGTATAATGACGTTTTTTCGTTTGGTTTAGCAGAAAAAATTAAAAACATAATTTTTGGAAAATACAACGTCGAAGGCGAAGAAGAATTGGACATTATATGGTTAGTTTAAAAGAAAAAGAAAAAAATAATAAAAAAGGAACTAAATAACATAACGTTTAAGCTAGTATAAAACTGACATTTTATGGGTTGATTTAAATGAAAACTAAACAAATAACTGCTAGCTGTAATATACAACGTCCTTCTGTTGTTACCGTAGACGTCATACTAATTAAATCAATATTTAGTATTTATTTATTTTGTATTGGACGTCGACTGCTTCCTTAATGACGTTATGTGATTACGATAATCACGTCCAACCCTTTCGACGTTCTATATTACTGCTGGAAGCAAACCACTATTTCGTTATTTTTTTATTTTAAGTTGAACGTCAGATGTTTCTTAAGTTGACGTTATGTGATTCTAAGGTCATTGTTTTAAGTCGATGTTGGCCTTATTTGACGTTAATACATTTTAGATTACGTCATTATGTTTCTTGTTTGATGTTAATACTTTTTAGACGACGCACTATTTTAGTAAATGACATGGAGCGAATCAATTTATTTACGAAAATGCCACCGATCATTTTTAACGTTGGATATTTAGTGCTACGACGTTGAACATGTGACGTTATACGCTATTTTTTCACTAGTGAAAAACCCTAAAAATTAATGAAGTAAAGCATATAAAATCAATAATCAATTCAATACATGAGAGTTTTAAAGGATTACATCGTTTCCCCAATGAAAAATAAACAATGAAACTAAATAACTCCTTTCACCCCTAAAAGTTGAATATTGGAGCTTCTGCATCCAAAATCCGCCTTTAAGGGGTGAAAGGAGTGTGATTTCGCCTCTTTCTGTCCAAAGATACCAACCCTAGGTTGACTAAACCTTTATATATTTTATTAAAAATACAGAAAATTGGCCCAAGCCCAAATTAACAGCACTCAGTGGTAAAATGGCCTGAGCGGTGAGTGCGGCTCTCAAAATTAGCCCTCCGCGATGACGCTTAAGCGCGAGACAGGCACTCACGTTGGATCCCCTGAGAGGTGAAAATGCCGCTGAGGAGGAAGAATCAACTCACGCACTTACCGCTGAGCGGCACTTTTATGGGCTTAGACCTAATTTTCTGTATTTTTAGAATAGTATATAAGCTTTAGGATGTCCTAGGGTTTATATCTTTGGTTGAGACGAAGCAAACACTCACTTTTCCATCCCTTGAAGGAAGATCTTGGATACTCAGGCTACCTCCTCCTCTTTCTAGGGTTTTATCTTTCATTCTTTCATTATTATTCATCTAGCTTCACCAAGAATATGGTGAACTAAACCTTGTATTGTTGTTGGGGAATCAATGTAGTCTTGTGAAACTCTCGTATATGGAATTTGTTTTTAATATCTTATTTTAAGACTTATGCTTTCTTTCATCATTAGTTAGGGTTTTTCATCTTTGCTTAAAGCTTGCTTTGTTTAACTCATTCATTGCTATGATTATTGATTTTGTCGATATGGGAACGTAAGGGAAAATCTAGATCCTGGGAATTTCTGATGGAAGATTAATCCAGCTGATTCTGGTGGAAAATGGAATCACCAGAACTTCTTCTAGGAGCTTCTGGAATTTGAACTGGAAAGAAGGATGAGCATCATTTTGTTGCAGCGGAAAGAGATGAATTATGATGATGATGACCAGAGGAAGAATGGATGATTCGGTGATGAGAAACTGATGAAGCTGTGATGGAGAAAATGGAATGAAGGTAGAGATTTGGGTGCTGAAATGTGATGCGGATGGGTGGAGATTTGCTAGTAATGGAGCCTAGCTAGGGAGAGAGGCTAGAGGAAACTCTCAAGCTCTCTCTCGGTGACCTTCAATAAGAAGAAAGTTCTAGACAGCATCAACAGAAAACAATTCTTCATTCAATTAAAGGTGGGTTACAACCAATGGAGCAATGTATTTAAAGGAGAAACAAAGCTCCTGGTTCACGCCTACAACGTTAGCTATGATGCAAGCAAGGAAGCAAGTGCTAGCTGTGCAAGGGTGAATAAACGTGAAGAGCCACGTTGAATCTGCTGAAATGTTTATGAAGCTGCTAGTTGCACATGAAAGGTGTTTGATGCACGTGGAAGATCACAACTGGTGTTGGATGCACGTCAGGCTTCATATGGTGCAAAATTATGCCTTTTACTCCTTTTCTTCTCTTGGCTAAACAACTCCTTGGTTGGTTGTTTCATGATCTCCTAGCTTTATTAGACCCTACAAAACACATATAAACATATTAAAGAAAATCCCACTAAGACTTAAAGAAGAGAAATCAAGGAAGAGTTTCTAAAAGTCCTTCTCCAACATCCCTTTCTTAGCCTTAGATTAAGTTCGTACTCCTTTGAATGGTATGCCCTAAATGGGTTTCCATCATATTCTCCCAATAGCATATTTGTTGTCGTTAAGCTTCTGTACTTAAGAACTCGTAATTAAGGATAGGCCTTCTTGCAAGGTGTTTTAGAGAGTGGCATTAGCATTGATGAAAATAATGATGAATTCCTAAAAGTATATGAGAGTGGACAAGATGAAATTGACAACCCCAACAACATACTCATCCATCTAATTCATTAAAGTGTTTGTATTCTGTTTTTCCATTGATCAAATTCATGCATACATATTTAATTAGTGTCTTTTGCATTTAAACCTACAATCAATTTTTCACAAGTCTCAAATAATCAACAAATCATATAACTAAACTAGGCTGTGAGTCCTTTGGGAAAACGATACTTGGTCTTACCTTGTTTTATTACTTGATACGATTTGGTCACACTTGCCGATGGTTAAACAAGTTTGTGGCGCCGTTTTTCGGTGTTCATAAATTTGTCATCAAGCGCTCAGTGGTGAAATGACGCTGAGCGGTGACTGCGATACTTGAATTGTGTACACAGACCATGCTGCTATAAAGTACTTGCTAACCAAGCCGCGATTGATTAGATGGATACTTTTGCTACAAGAGTTTGATGTGGAAATCCATGACAAGAAGGGAAGTGAAAATGTAATTGTTGATGACTTATCTCATTTGGTTAACAATGAAGTCACAAGCAAGGAAGCAAAAATATGGTAATATTTCTTTGATGAAACACTTATGTATATCCAACAAAGGTCGTGGTTTGCTGATATGGCTAATTTCTAAGTTGCAGGAGTGATCCCAGAGAATCTCAATTGGCAACAAAGAAAAAAATTTGCATGATGCCAAGCAGTTTATTTGGGATGATCCTTACTTGTTCAAAAATGGAGCAGATAACCTTCTGAGGTGCTGTGTGACTAGGGAAGAAGTGGAAGGAATTTTATGGCATTGTCATGACTCACCTTATGGAGGACATTTTAGTGGAGAGAGAACGGCTACAAAAGTGCTCCAGTCAGGAGTTTATTGGCCTACTCTGTTTAAAGATGCTCATAATCATCCTAGAAACTTTGAAAAGTGTTAAAGGACGGGGACTATTTCCAAACGTAATGAAATGCCATTGTAAGTGATGAATCATTATTTTCTTCACTTCACTTAGTTTATTGTGCTAGAATTAATGGGGGAATTGTGCTGTAATGTTCAGTATTATCCTATTTTTCCTAATTGTGCTTAATTTGTCTAGAAATTCTTATTTTCATTAATTTGAATTATTTGAGGCTAATTATTTGCATTATTAATTGTAAAGAATTATTGGATAATATTCTTGGACATTTAGAAGGCTGCCAAATAATCAAAAACTCTCCATTAAAGAAGTATGTACAAAGAATGAGGACATTATGGTCATTTTATCCTTTCAAAGGGGTGCTTCATTATTGGAAAAGGGTTACATCTAGCAAAGTGAAAAGATGCAGATATGCACACGTAAATCACTCCACATACACTTTAAGTGATTTTGGGAAGCAACACGCATTACCCACACCTTCTTCCATCCAACAAAACCATGCATCCAAGGGCTGCTGTTCAGCACGTTCATGGCCAGAGAATGAATGAAGAAGCGTGTTGGTTGCTCCATGGAAAAGCATGGCAGTAGTGTGGGTGCACAGAAGAAGTCAAGCAGCTACCTTCATGGTCCAACTGGGAGGTGTCATGACCAGCTGCACCGTCCAGTTATCTCACGTCCAAGCAAGTGAAGAAGAAGCATCCAAATCATCATCTAACAAAAGCATATAACTGCCACAATCTAGTCCAGCAGCTTTGAAGAGGAAACCTTCACACGGACATGGAGCTCTCGGTTTCATCCAACAGAGTTGGCAGCATCTGGTTCAAGCTTGGCTTCAAGCAGAGAGCACGTACAGCAGCTTGGTTGCTTGCCAGCAGCCTCCACACTTATACAAACACATCCAGGATGAAGAGGCACTCACGGCTGCAGCATACAGCAACAAAGAAGAAGTTAGTGCATGGAGGAAGTGGTGATGAGAATGGATACAACAGAAGCAACGTCCAAGCATGGCTGGTTTCATTTGGAAGAAATGGTGTTTCAATATTGAATGTGTAGGGTGAATTCACGTCCAGGTGCAGCTACGGATGGTGAAGGGACTTCACTTGGATCATGATATTTTCATTTAGGAGAAAGATGAGAATGGAGGGCCCCTTGTCTCACGTCCATGAGGTGGTGGTGAAAGTAAAAAAAAGAAAATGAAAATGATAGAAGGAAAAAGACGAAAACAAGTGGTGTTGGATGGAATAGAAGAGATGTCAGGTTTGGTGTCTGCAAGTGGAGGGCCCTTGTTTTATTTTGATTGAAGAGTTGGACACACCTCACGGGCAAAACAATGTAGCCAACATTAATTGGAGAATCTCGTTTCTCTTTGTGAAGTGTAGACACAGTAGTAATAAGAAGAGAAGGGACCACTAACCACCATGGATAGCATATCACGGTTTTTTGTATGCTGCACTAGGATAGGAATTAATTTTCTTTCTATATATGACCAACACATCTCACGGCTTTGGGGCACAAGAAAGTATCCAGCCATCACACCTTTATGGAAGCCAAAGGAAGAAGAAATACAGCTGCTGGACAGCAAGCACACGGACAGCAGTAGGGGCTGGAACATCAAGGGTGAAACGCAGTATGACAGGCTACGGTTGAGAAAGAAATGGTGTACACACTAGGTTCTAATTTTATCATTTTTGTTTGTTGTAATCAATTTCAATTAAGTTTTAGTTTGATTTAATTTTCTGAACTTCCAAGTTTGTTACTGTTTTTATTTTGTTTCTGTAATTACATTTCTGCTGCTGTAATTAAATTCTGCTGTAATTTAAATTTCTGTTGTTATTTTTGTGAAATTAAATTTCTGTTGTTTTTACTATGTTGTTAATCATGTCTCTTTGAATCATTCATTGTAAATTTATTTTCTTTATTTTACTGCAGTAATTTTGACTCTGTTTTTACTGTTTTCGAAATTTACTGTTTTTCTGTATTTTTTTGTTTTCTGTATTTCATTTTCTGTATTTTCTTTTACTGTTTTCCTGATTCTGTAATTCTGTATTTATTGTTTTTACTGCAATTATGAGCTGCTGTAATTTTATTTTCTAAAATTTACTGATTTACTGTTTTACTATTTTTACTATTTTCTGTATTTTCCATTTTCTATATTTTATGTTCTTTTTCTGTATTTTTGTTTTAACTGTTTTAGATTTATTTTCACTGTTTCATGTTACTGTATTTTCGTTTTTACTGTTTATAAAATTTACTATTTTACTCTTTCTACTGTATTCTGTATTTACTATGTACTGTATTTTCGTTTTTCTGTATTTTCATTTTCTGTATTTTAGTTTTCTGTTCCAGATTTATTTTTTACTATTTTACCTTACTGTATTTTCGTTTTCACTGTAGCAATTTCATTTTTACTGTTTTAAAAGTGTTTTACTATTTTAATTTCGTTTTTACCATTTTCACTATTTTAAATTTTACGGTTTTGTTTTTACTGATGCCCCTATTTTTGCGTTTAATGTTTTACGTTTTGTTCACGTTTAATGTTCCCGCGTTAATTTTATTTTGATGTCTTTTACCATTGGGTTTTTACTGTACTGCATTTTACTTCACCGTATTTAATTTGGTGTTATTTAAATTCCAGTTCATTTTAATTTTTTCGCATTAAAACAAAAAAAAAAAAACATTCACAACCCCCCCCCCCCACTTTTCGTGTTTAATCTGAAACTGAACCAAATTTGGTCCTTGAGAAACGACTTAGGAGTCAAATTCCTAGCTATACTGCATTCTTAATTGCACATCAAATTTGTATGGGCCGCGACAGCTCGTATCAAATTTTGGCGCCGTTGCCGGGGACCAATAACGGTTCGGTTTTGGGTCTTTTGTTATTTTCTGTTATGTGTGTTTTTGTGTACATGTGATATATGTTTTTAGTTTTTGTTTTGTTAAAATTTGTTGTTATGTTTTATCTTGTGTTGTGATGTAATGTTTTGTTTTGTGCATGCATGTCGTATGAGTTTTGTTAATTTAAAAAAAAAAAAAAATAATATTAGTTTTCCCTCCATGTTATGTTTCTGTATATTTCTTTCTGTACAATCTTTGTTTGAAGAGGAAGTCCAAGTCTGAGACAGGTTTTGCACTACAATAGAGGAAATGACTGATTCTCAAGATTGGATGTATGAGATAGTCAAGAGTCTTCCCAAATTCTATGGGTTGGCACATGAAGATCCATACAGGCACCTCAAGGAGTTTTGTTTGGTGTGTTTGTCTATGAGGCCTGCTGGTGTTTCAAAGGAGACAGTGTTGATAAAAATGTTTCCCATGTCCCTTCAAGATAAAGCAAGAGACTGGTTCATATACCAGTATCCTTTTAATAGTTGGCAGGAAACACAACAAAAATTCTTCGACAAGTTTTTTCCAGCAGCAAAGGTGACCAGCATTAGGATGAAGATCACTGCTATTGAGCAGTTTCAAGAAGAAAGCCTAGCAGATTATTGGGAGAGGTTTAACAGGCTCTGCATAACTTGTCCAAACCACCAAATTCCAGAGCATTTGCTCTTGATTTATTTTTATGAAGGGCTCCTGGACAGTGAAAGGATACTTGTGGATGTAGCTTTTGGTGGATGTTTGATGGATATAACCCCATCAGAAGCGAGGAAGTTGTTCTGCAAGCTGGCTGGTGAAAGTCCAATTGAGTTAACAAAGGAAGAACCTGAGCAGCCTATTCTGGATTCTGACGCTGATAGCCCTGAGGATGCAGCTGATAACTTGGAGTTTGGTAAGAAACTTTTCAGTGAGCAAAAACAGGTTTATTCTGAACCTGAGATTCCAATTTTGCCTGATTTACCTACACATTCAAATGCATGTGATTTGACGCACACTGATTCTATAGGGTTTATGACTGATACTGATACAAATTTGATTGACCATTCTAAAAATTTTAATTCAGTGTCAGCCATTGAACCCATTGGTCAAAGTCGCGTCAATATTGATTTTGAAAGAGAAATTGTGCAATCTGATGATTTTATAGAGTTAGGACTAAACTTTGATTTAACACAGTTTTCTGAAAATTTTGAATGTGATTGCAAATCTGGTTCTTGCTCCATTTGTGCTGAAATTGATTATGCGTTACAGCCAGACTCTAAGTTTATTACAAATGCTATTAAATGTGAGTTTGATGACAAGGATGCAGAGTTCAAAAAGAATGCAGGTGCTGACATTAAGGAATGCATGATTAATGAAGAAGAGTATACTGCTACTTCTTTGAGCGAGCCAGAGATAGCTATTCCGGTGTCACACACTCAACAAATGCTAGTGGAAGGACAGATACTGCTAAAACAAATTGCTACGAGAAAAATAATGATGAAGCAGTTCTTCCTCAAATTTTCTTTGCTGGATCCTGAGGCGAAGAACATCTCCCTGCTTGTCCAAGTTTGGCAACTGCCACCATAACCAGGGGAGTTTTCCTGTTCATTCTTCCCTTAATTTTCTTGGTTTGCGAATTAGGGGAGAATTCTGATTTTCTTAGTTTATGATTTTTTTTTTTTAAAAAAAATAATAAAAAATAAAAAATAAAAATAAAAATAAAAATAAAAATAAAAATAAAAATAAAAAAAATAAAAAAATTTTATGTTCTGTTTTAGGTCTGTTATTTTGTTAATGTATGTTTTGTAAATATGTGTTTTGTTTGCTATTTTTGAAATATGTGTTTTATTTGGTTTGATATTTTGATTCAGTATTAGGTCTTTTGTTTCGTTAATATGTGTTCTGTTTTTATTTATTTATTTAGTTTTTTGTTATAATAACAAAAAAAAAAAAAAATCAGAGAGTAAAGTTGCAGTAATAGGGCAGAGAGGTGTAGTTTGAGCAGATATAATCTGAGTGAATTTATTGAAAATAACCTAGTACACCGATAACATTCTGTCTTACACTGCTGATAATAAAAATAAAAATCATAAAAATAAAATAAAGATGTCCGAGGTTCGATCATTATTGATCGTTAATATTATAGTCCAAAAAAAAAAAAAAACATAAAACATAAAAAAATTAAAAACATAATAATTTAAGTGTCCTTATTACAGTACTTGTCCTTAATTCTGGCCACACTCGGCCAACAAAAACATAAAAAATAAATAAATAAATAAATAAACAAAACTTTAAAACTGGAAGAATTCTCGAGCTGGTTGTGGTGGTCTAAGGGAGAGCTCCGTTGAGGGAGTTCTGGTTCGAAATGCAGGAGGCTTTGGTGGAGGAATTTCTCATTCATTTTTGTCGTCATCGATAATGATCGGAACTGGAAACAAATTCAGCAGCCTCGGTGCCCTCATTATCACCCAGTTGTTTTCTTTCAAACAAAAAAAAAATAAAAATAAAAATAAAAATAAAAATAAATAAATAAATAAATAAAATTGTGTTAATTATAGAAGAGGAAGTGAAAAAAAATTTTCAATAAAAATAGAGATTTGATCAGAGTCTTACCGTACATATATAGCGGCAGTTGTGAAAAGAGAGTGCCTGTGGGGTCTATCTCCGCTTGCCAGCGCCTGACCCGATTGCCATGGTTGTTAAACCAGCAGTGCACGTTATATTCGGTGGCATCTGCGAAGGTCCTTAGTCGAGACGCGATCTCGACGACTTGCGCTCGGCTTGGGTGTGTGACCCCATAGTTGTAGATTTTGGTCATCATATTGATCTGATCATCTGTAGGACGCCATCGCTGACTAGTGTATCTCTCTGATTCCATCTCACTCGTCATCATTCCTCTTGAAATATTCTAAAACTTAATAAAAAAAAATAATATAAAAATAAAAAGAACAAAAACATAAAAAAAGAAAAAAATAAACATAAAAAAAAAAATAAAAAGAACTAAAAAAAATGAAGCATAAAAAAAAAAATTAGATTAGTTCTCTGTTTTCTTTATTTGTTCTTGTTTCCTTTTAAATTTATTTTGTCCAGTCTGTATTTGATGTTTCAGTGTCTGGTCTCAGATCTGTTTCACGGTCCTTGCAAAAGGGTCCTAAACGGATCTACGTCCAGTTGTCCGGTTGTTCTTGTCCATATTGTTCTTGTATATTATGTTTCTGTGTTTTATTTAATTTTAAGTGGGGTACGTGGCGTTGTTCTACCCGATTGTCTCTGCAATACCTTCAATCGAAGGGAGATTAACGTCTGGTTTCCAGCCTATATACCCCTTAAGTTTTTAGACAGTTGTGTTTTATGTGTTTAAGTGTTTTATTTACAAAAAAAAAATAAAAATAAAAAAATTTGAAAAGGAGAAGAAAGAAGCATAATCAGCAGAGGAAAAATAAAGGAAAGCAGGAAAATGGAAAAGAGGGAGAGCATGCAAGAGATCAGAGAAGAAAAAAATGGAAAGCAGGAAAGCAGGATGGTAATAACAGCAGAAAAAGCGGAAAGAAAGGCAGATCCAGGAGCAGAGGACTTACCTGGAAAAGTAGGCTTGCAGAGGCTCTTCGCGGATCTCACTCAGACTCTTCAGAAGACGCAGGGACAGAGGCTCTGCGCAGATCTCAGATCTTCAGCAGACGCGGGGTGGAGAGGCTTCCTCGCTGATCCAGACGCTAGAGAGAAGAGAGCAGAGAGAAGAGAGAGTTGAGAGAGCAGAGGAGTAGAGAGAGAGTGAGGGATCAGAAATGGCGCTGGACGCGGAGGAGCGGCCTATTTATAGCCAGATTGCTTTCCACTGTAGCAACAGTTCCGGTCGTTGCCACCGAGACTGTTGCCACAGTACCGGTCTTCTCCTTTTTCAGAAAAAAAAAATAATAAATAAAAAAATAATAAAAAAATTAATTAGCATCTGCTGATGGGTGCTAGGTGATTTGGACATCTGCTGATGGATGTCAATGATAACATCTACTGATGGATGTTACTGAAAATTTCTTCCCATTTTTCTACTTTTACTGCACTTGTCTATATTATTTGACTGCTCTGAAATTGATAATCTGATGATTGTAACACACTGAGGACATTGTGTGATTTAAGTGTGGTCTACTGGGAAGAAATTCTGATTATTCTGTTATTTCTGTTAGTTTCTATTAGTATGTATTTTGTGTGTTAAATTTTTTGTTTTAAGTTGTTTTTAGTGTGTTTTGTGCAATAAATTTTACATTTTTCTCTTGATTTCTGGATGATGTCTAAGTTGTAGATTTTTCCTCCACTTACTTAATGCTTATAGTTTGAAATCCTTGTTTTTCTCTGCTTGGGAAGATGATATAAATGTTTAAGAGGTTGATTTGATTGTGACGAATACCATGTGTGAGATTTGAGCCACTTAATCTTCTTTCTTGTGTGTGATATGTATCTTGATTGCTTGCACATGTGCCTTGGCTTGATTCTTTTTGATAATACTTGATTGATATGCATGTTTAGAAATGATAAAGGCATTTTATTTCTTGAGCCTCTTTAGCCAAATAAGCCTACCTTGTTATTATCCTTTGATAACCCCTTTGAGCCTATACTTTCCCTATTTCTTTATTTTAAAGCTCATACACTGACCCTAAGTGAAAAACCATGATTATCTAAACCTTAGGAAATTTTGGAGCTTTAGAAGTGTTTTGGGAACAAGTGTGGTCTTCCTAGGGATTCTAGTAAATTGGCGAGTTGGTTCCTCTTCGTGTTTCATTTTTGTAAATATGTTGTGTAATTTGTCTCTTACAATTGAGTCCAAAAAAAAAAAAAAAAAAAAAAAAAAAACAAAATTGAAAAATAATCCTGTGAATAATGGAGTCGAGAAGAGGATTGAATTAGAGGTTTGGGTGAGATTTCACTGCGTTTACACTTTTTCCCTAGTGCTCCTCTATTTCTTCTGAGATCTAGCTACTTATCCATATTTATCCTCCCATGTCCTTGGCCCCGTTACAACCCAATAAAGACCTTTTGATCTGAACATGCATATGTTTTAAGTATTGATAATTAGAAGCTTGCCAAGTCTACTTGTGTTTGTTTTCTTGAGTACATCGAGCTGATATTATTATTTACCCTAGACACTTGAGAGAAACACTATAGTGAATCTGTGAGGTTTTGTTATTTTCAAATCACCTCTTGAGCTGATTAATCATTTTGCTATGTATTGAATTGCTTGGATGATTTCTGTAAGTATGTGCTTTTCTTGATTTTGTGTTGGATATTTTCTACTTCTTTTATCTGTCCAGAATTCTTGAGAACTGTGTAAATTCGGTTTATTTTTTTTTTGAGTTTTTATTTTTTCGTCTGCTGCGTGTGTGTCAGTCCTTTAAAGTCCTTTGAACCATTCCCTGATTTGCGTCTTGATTTTGCTCAGGAGTGCAAAAGACTAAGTGTGGTCTATTTTGATGAATCATTATTTTCTTCACTTCACTTAGTTTATTGTGCTAGAATTAATGGGGGAATTGTGCTGTAATGTTCAATATTATCCTATTTTTCCTAATTGTGCTTAATTTGTCTAGAAATTCTTATTTTCATTAATTTGAATTATTTGAGGCTAATTATTTGCATTATTAATTGTAAAGAATTATTGGATAATATTCTTGGACATTTAGAAGGCTGCCAAATAATCAAAAACTCTCCATTAAAGAAGTATGTACAAAGAATGAGGACATTATGGTCATTTTATCCTTTCAAAGGGGTGCTTCATTATTGGAAAAGGGTTACATCTAGCAAAGTGAAAAGATGCAGATATGCACACGTAAATCACTCCACATACACTTTAAGTGATTTTGGGAAGCAACACGCATTACCCACACCTTCTTCCATCCAACAAAACCATGCATCCAAGGGCTGCTGTTCAGCACGTTCATGGCCAGAGAATGAATGAAGAAGCGTGTTGGTTGCTCCATGGAAAAGCATGGCAGTAGTGTGGGTGCACAGAAGAACTCAAGCAGCTACCTTCATGGTCCAACTGGGAGGTGTCATGACCAGCTGCACCGTCCAGTTATCTCACGTCCAAGCAAGTGAAGAAGAAGCATCCAAATCATCATCTAACAAAAGCACATAACTGCCACAATCTAGTCCAGCAGCTTTGAAGAGGAAACCTTCACACGGACATGGAGCTCTCGGTTTCATCCAACAGAGTTGGCAGCATCTGGTTCAAGCTTGGCTTCAAGCAGAGAGCACGTACAGCAGCTTGGTTGCTTGCCAGCAGCCTCCACACTTATACAAACACATCCAGGATGAAGAGGCACTCACGGCTGCAGCATACAGCAACAAAGAAGAAGTTAGTGCATGGAGGAAGTGGTGATGAGAATGGATACAACAGAAGCAACGTCCAAGCATGGCTGGTTTCATTTGGAAGAAATGGTGTTTCAATATTGAATGTGTAGGGTGAATTCACGTCCAGGTGCAGCTACGGATGGTGAAGGGACTTCACTTGGATCATGATATTTTCATTTAGGAGAAAGATGAGAATGGAGGGCCCCTTGTCTCACGTCCATGAGGTGGTGGTGAAAGTAAAAAAAAGAAAATGAAAATGATAGAAGGAAAAAGACGAAAACAAGTGGTGTTGGATGGAATAGAAGAGATGTCAGGTTTGGTGTCTGCAAGTGGAGGGCCCTTGTTTTATTTTGATTGAAGAGTTGGACACACCTCACGGGCAAAACAATGTAGCCAACATTAATTGGAGAATCTCGTTTCTCTTTGTGAAGTGTAGACACAGTAGTAATAAGAAGAGAAGGGACCACTAACCACCATGGATAGCATATCACGGTTTTTTGTATGCTGCACTAGGATAGGAATTAATTTTCTTTCTATATATGACCAACACATCTCACGGCTTTGGGGCACAAGAAAGTATCCAGCCATCACACCTTTATGGAAGCCAAAGGAAGAAGAAATACAGCTGCTGGACAGCAAGCACACGGACAGCAGTAGGGGCTGGAACATCAAGGGTGAAACGCAGTATGACAGGCTACGGTTGAGAAAGAAATGGTGTACACACTAGGTTCTAATTTTATCATTTTTGTTTGTTGTAATCAATTTCAATTAAGTTTTAGTTTGATTTAATTTTCTGAACTTCCAAGTTTGTTACTGTTTTTATTTTGTTTCTGTAATTACATTTCTGCTGCTGTAATTAAATTCTGCTGTAATTTAAATTTCTGTTGTTATTTTTGTGAAATTAAATTTCTGTTGTTTTTACTATGTTGTTAATCATGTCTCTTTGAATCATTCATTGTAAATTTATTTTCTTTATTTTACTGCAGTAATTTTGACTCTGTTTTTACTGTTTTCGAAATTTACTGTTTTTCTGTATTTTTTTGTTTTCTGTATTTCATTTTCTGTATTTTCTTTTACTGTTTTCCTGATTCTGTAATTCTGTATTTATTGTTTTTACTGCAATTATGAGCTGCTGTAATTTTATTTTCTAAAATTTACTGATTTACTGTTTTACTATTTTTACTATTTTCTGTATTTTCCATTTTCTATATTTTATGTTCTTTTTCTGTATTTTTGTTTTAACTGTTTTAGATTTATTTTCACTGTTTCATGTTACTGTATTTTCGTTTTTACTGTTTATAAAATTTACTATTTTACTCTTTCTACTGTATTCTGTATTTACTATGTACTGTATTTTCGTTTTTCTGTATTTTCATTTTCTGTATTTTAGTTTTCTGTTCCAGATTTATTTTTTACTATTTTACCTTACTGTATTTTCATTTTCACTGTAGCAATTTCATTTTTACTGTTTTAAAAGTGTTTTACTATTTTAATTTCGTTTTTACCATTTTCACTATTTTAAATTTTACGGTTTTGTTTTTACTGATGCCCCTATTTTTGCGTTTAATGTTTTACGTTTTGTTCACGTTTAATGTTCCCGCGTTAATTTTATTTTGATGTCTTTTACCATTGGGTTTTTACTGTACTGCATTTTACTTCACCGTATTTAATTTGGTGTTATTTAAATTCCAGTTCATTTTAATTTTTTCGCATTAAAACAAAAAAAAAAAAAACATTCACAACCCCCCCCCCCACTTTTCGTGTTTAATCTGAAACTGAACCAAATTTGGTCCTTGAGAAACGACTTAGGAGTCAAATTCCTAGCTATACTGCATTCTTAATTGCACATCAAATTTGTATGGGCCGCGACAGCTCGTATCAGTAAGGAATACTAGAAGTTGAAATTTTTGGGGCATAGACTTTGTTGGATCTTTTCCACCTTCTTTCAATAATGAATATATATTGGTGGCAGTAGATTATGTGAGCAAATGGGTGGAAGCCCTGGCCTGTCCCAAGAATGATTCTAGAACTATTATTAAATTTCTGCAAAAGCAAATTTTCTTCTGCTTTGGAATGCCGAAAGTACTCATTAGTGATGGAGGATCTCATTTTTGCAATTTTCAGCTGGCAAGGGTACTTAAGCACTATGGTGTGAGACACAAGGTAGCTACACCTTACCATACGCAAACAAACGGGCAAGCGAAGGTTTCAAACAAGGAGATAAAAATGATTCTAGAAAAGACAGTTGCCTCATCAAGAAAGGATTGGTCTTAGAGGTTAGATGATGCTCTTTATTCATAAAGAACTACAATGAAAACAACTATTGGATTATCTCATTTCCAAATGGTCTATGGAAAGGCATGTCACCTTCCGGTGGAGATGGAACATCGAGCTGTGTGGGCCTTAAAATTCTTGAATTTTGATCCTTGTGACACTGTTGAAAAGAGAAGAAGGCAACTTATTGAGCTTGAGGAGATGAGGCTACATGCCTATGATTCTTCAAAGAACTACAAAGAAAAGGTAAAATTTTATCATGACAAGAAGCTGGTGAAGAAAGTCTTTAATCCAAGACAGCGGGTGTTGCTATTCAATTCAAGACTAAACCTTTTCCCTGGAAAGTTGAAGTCCAAGTGGTTTGGTCCATTTATAATCAAGAATGTTCGCCCACATGGAGCAGTTGAGTTAACATATCCTTCCTCTGAAGATGCACAAAGAAGCTGGGTCGTTAATGGACAACGTCTCAAGCATTATTTTGGTGGTGAGGTGGAAGGCCTGTCCACAATCATTGAGTTGGTTGATCCAGATTGAGTTTAATGGTGTCAAGCTAGTGACGTTAAAGAAGCGCTTACTAGGAGGCAACCCAGCTTTCTAAACCTTTTTTTTTTAATCAATTGTTTTGTTATTGTACTTTGCTTGAATGAACTACAACTATGATTGTTTTATGATAAGTCTTGCTTTATGATATTCTAGTGTGTGGATTGATGTTGAAGTAATGCATGATATGCTGATATACAGGTGATTGCTCACAGAGTATGAAACAGGTGTTTGAGGTAAAGTTTATTGAGATACTAAGCAGGTTGTTTTTCTGAATTCTGGGACTTTAGAGTTTACTTGTGTGAGTTTTGGGATTCAGAGTTTTGGAATTCTGGGACTTTAGAGTTTACCTGTGTGAGTTTTTTGTGAGTTTTTTGGGATTCAGAATTTTGCCCAAATTTTCTATGATTGAACTACTTGCTTGAAGGTTTGACATGATCAAGGCCATCTTTTATTATCCCATATTCTTTTAGCCTTCACGTGAATTTATCCACTGAAAAGAAAATAGTTTGTTCTACCCTTTGAACCTTAAGCCTTATGCATGTGTTGAAAACCCTTTGTGAAAATCTTTAGCTTGAGTTAAGTTGAGAACATTTTTGAGGTATTGATAAAGGTTCAAGTTTGGGGTTACTGGGAAAAGTGAAAAGAAAAAGCATTGAGCTAAGCAGTGAGTACTAGAAAAGCAAAAGCAAAATAAAAAGAAAAATGAAAAGAAAAGAAAAGAAAAGTTGAATGCAAGGGAAAGTTGGGAATAAGAAAGAGAATTTGTGCTTGAATGATGAAATCATAAATGTCTCTCTTAACTCAAGGATTTTGCTGACTAGAAAAATCAATTTTCTTCCTAGCCTAGCCATGTTACAAGCCATAGAAAGCCCTTGTGATGAAAACTTGCTTGTGAGTTTGTTCGATTGTAGTTAAATGAAAGGAAAAGTTAATTTGTGTGACATTGTGATAGTAGAGTGAAAAAGACACCAACATTTCACTATACACCTTTTAGTTGAGTGATACACTTTTGAGTGCTTGAGTGATACACTTTTGAGTTATTGAGTGAAACACTTTCCTTGGTGAGGAGTAGTTCTTTGAATTTCTGATTACATCTTTGCTTTGTTGATTGATCATTCTTAAGGATAGAATCTGTTGAAACATATGAGCATCGTAGTGGTTTTGATTGAATCAAGGCATTTGCACACTTTGACTAATATTTGTATGTTGAATTCATAAAAATGATTGCTTATCTAAAAGAAAAAGTTTTTGAAAAGGGTTGAGTCATTGTAGTGATTGTTCTAAAATCTGAGTTACAATATGTTTTGCTTGAGGACAAGGAAAGTTCTAAGTTTGGGGTTATGATAACAGTTTAAAATAAGGTTATTTGTGATGTAATTTTGATACCAAATGCACCCTTTTCTGCTTAGAAACTTGTTTGGAATCATGTTTTTGCTTAAGTTGTGTGAATAAGAGAGTTGAGGTTGAATTTGATGATTTTATGACTAATTCCCTTTGTTTTGATAGAAAATGTGTTAATATGGAAAGTAGGGATAAAGTCCTAAGGAGATAGACCTCAGAAAAGTCCAGAAAAAGCACCAGAAGGAAGGAGGCTCGAGGCTTGGGCGCCCTTTTTGGAGGCTTGAGCGTAGCAAACCACCTCTCACCGCCCAGGAGCCCCTTTTTGGGTGCTTGAGCGCCAACAGTACGAAGCTTGGGCGTCCTCTGGAAGGCTTAAGCGCTAGAAGTGTCGCTCACTGATAACAATTGAAAAACTGTTATTTTCATGCTTAAAATTGATACTAAAACACTAGTGCAAAAAAGGTTTTTTATACCTCTTAAAAAAGGGTTTTTATACCTATTATTAAGTATATATAGAAGTAGGGGGTATAGAAAGTTTTCGGTTTTTTACACCTATTGTTGAACCGGTGTAGAAAGTTTTATTTTTTATACCTATTGTTTATATTAGGTATAGAAATCTGATATTTACACCTAGTACTCTGGGAACAGGTATAAAAGATTCTCACTTTTATACCTGCAGGTACTATAACAGGTGTGAAAAACAAGACTTTTTATACCTAACATGGTTTTAACCGGTGTAAAAAGTGACGTTTTTTTTAAATATTTGATTTGTATGTGCTACTTTCCATACCCAGGCATGCATAAAATTAAATTCCCTAATACCATTTAAATAATCAATAACGAGTAAAATAATCAATATTATTTCTATTAAATCATCAAAATACAATATTTACCTAACAAAGTTCCTAAATGTATTTACCTAACATAATTACTTAACTTAGTTACACATAAAATAGTTCCTAAACTCAAAATGTAATATTGAAACATCTAATAATTTATAAATGGTTAAAAGAAATACAGCCAACTACTCTCGAATATCCTTTATGACATGTTGCTCCATTGAAAACATGTCATCAAATATCTACACAATGAATAGTTTGAGTCAAATTATAATATTAATGGCTTAATATCTTAGTTATAAAAGTTGTCGTACTAATATACGTAACATATCACTGCCAGTGCCAAAAAGAATTTTAAAAAATATCCCTCTATTACTTTATTATTGCATGTCTCATCACAATAACAAGGCAAAATGCTGCAAGTAGTTAATTTCCAGTAGTACCCAGGAAAGCATTGCATTAAATTTTCAGAAACTTAAAATCTAAATGTAAAAGCACGAGTCCATAGAGACAACGGTGATTAATATTCTATAGACTAGAGCATAGATGCATCATCCTTAGACATAATATATTTGAATAACTTGAAAATCAATTACTGCTGGTAACTAGTGAAAAATAATGACATAATGGTTTTTAATTTGTTTTTTGGAAGTAATAGAGCTCAATAGTAATTCTCTTAGATCTAAAATGAGAGTAGGATCAACCTAAAGCCAACAGGAGTAGATATTATTAGCAACTGATGATGATACTGGAGTAATACACTTAAGGCACATTAGTTAAAACAATAATGAGATGCACTTAAGGCACATTAGTTAAAACAGAATTGTTGGTAAACGTAAAACTTACATCTTTTAATTTTGAGTTCAAGTCATTAACTTTTTTCTTTAACAAACACTCGAGTTTCCGTGTTCCCTTTCTCCTTGTTTTGTGTTTCTAGTTCCCCTTTAAGCTTGTCCACCTGCATAAAGAATTTCTGAGTCTGCACTATAGAATAATGATCATAAAAGACACATCTACTGGTTGATTTATAAGTAACCTACTTCTGTAGAAAAACCTTGGCTCAGTTTGTGACAACCAAATTTTCACTAGAGTTAATTAAATAATCATAGTTTTTTTTTAACTGGGAATGTTAAGAAAAATTAATCACATTGTTTTGTATAAATCCTCATATATGAATTTTGTGAGATAAAGGACAGAACTAGCACCAATTGATCAATGAATATAAACATAGTATCAGTTTTAAGTTGGAACAATACATAACACTATTTCAGACACTAGTACACTAAGAGGATACTGCACCGGTTACTTTTGCTTTTAGGCACCGGTTCTACAACCGAGGCATATACCGGCGAGGTAAAAAGGGGTAGGTTTTATGCCTCGGTCGTGAACTGAGTTAAAAAGAATAGGATTTATGCCTCGGTTTTTACGTAACCGAGGCAGTAACTTGTTTTTTTTTTTTTTAAGCTTCAGGATGTTGTTGATGTTTGTTCTTATGGATCACCCATCTTCCACTGCCATCACCCATCTTCCACTGCCACCAGCATGATTTCCCACTTTCAAAGCTACCAACACAACAACGCAATTCCACATTTTCAGTGAAACAAGAATGATTCTCCACCAGCTTCTCTTCCTCTGTTCCTGGAGGTCTCAGCTCTGCCGCCACTCAAAAACTCCAATCAAAAATCCAAAAATTGAAACTCCAATCAAAAATCCAATAGAAAACTCAAGCAGAAACTCCAATCAGAAATCCAAAAATTGAAATCGGAACCCTAGACGAATCAAAACGAGAATGACGTGCTCCCACCACCACCTGCAGAGAATCAAACTCCACCACTCTTGCAAAGCATCAATTAAACATAAAACAACCCAAACAAAATTAGAAAAAGGAGACGGAAGGAAGTTTCCTCCTTCCCTGCAAATCAGAACAAAGAGAAGAAGAACGAGAATGACCGCCCTTGCGCCCCCACTGCGTCTTCGCCGCGCCTCAATCACGCCATTGAATATCCTTCGTCGCGCCTCCATCAGAGCAGAGAAGAGGAAGGAAGGGAAACAAAAGAAAAAGGGAGAAAAGAGAAGAGCGGCGCAACTTCTATCTCTATTTGCGAAATTTAACCCTAAACACATGTTATTACCTCGGTTATTTTTTTAACCGAGGCAATAAGGGTCTATGGCCTCGGTTCTATAAAGAACCGAGGCCTAAACGCTCTCAAAAAAATAAAAAAATAATTACAAAATGTCACCGCGCCAGTTTTAGACATCGGTTCCTTTTGAACCGAGGCATATACCTTTGCGCGATAATTACAAAAATGCCACCGCACCAGTTTTAGGCATCGGTTCTTTTTGAACCGAGGCATATACCTTGCGCGATAATTACAAAAATGTCACCGCACCAGTTTTAGGCATCGGTTCTTTTTGAACCGAGGCATATACCTTGCGCGATAATTACAACAATGCCACCGCACCAGTTTTAGGCATCGGTTCTTTTTGAACCGAGGCATATTCATTTGTGATAACTACAAAAATGCCATCGCGCTATTTTTTGCTTCGGTTACAACTTAACCGATGCCAAATGCGCAAGTTAAAATCTTGTTTTTTTACTAGTGAGAATTAAAATGATTTTTTTTCTAGAAAGAGAATAATATGACCTGCCATGAATCATGGGCTGCATTTACAAAGAAGGATAAGTAAAAAGAAGACAAATAAGCTTACACATTGATAAAATAACCAGCATCTGCAAGGCATTTCACTTTAGTTGTTCTAGGTAGTAGTGATTTGAATCGATCACAATTTAAAATTGCAGCCAACTCTCCAGCACAGAACATCCAGAGATAATTGCCTAAAGTTACAAGTTTCAACTAGTGAATTAAAAATTATTCAAGATGAAGACAAAAGTATGTAACCATCAATGTCCCATACATTTTGAGCACTTTTCATTCCTTTTGCTAAACTTCTGTTTCTTTTCTGTGTTTCCTTTCTTTTTCTTATATAATTGCTTTTTTTTTCTCTTATCAAAATATTATTGTAGAATTATGATTTGTGTTCGGTTCATCTCCTAAATATTTAAATAGATCCACAAAGTGCAAGTGTATGTGATGAGAAAGCCTACACATTTTAATATGATTTTTCTGATATTTCTGACTTCAACTTTGTTGCCCCGTTACATGTCATTGCCATTATCTTACTTTCACCTCTTCCAAAGTAATTATAATATTCAATTATTTATTTTATGTAATCACATAATATTTTTATGTATTAGATAAATATTAAATGGTTTAGTATGTTAGTTTAATTATTTGATTAGTATGTTAGCTATATTTAACTTGGATTCTTTTGTATACATATTATAAATAAATTATTCTGAACTTTGGATGTTTAGACCACATTTCTTGAACATTACCATAAAAACCTATGAAAAAGAGAATTGTTTGCTGTTGATGAAATTCATTGTACAAACAATATCTAGAACATACATCATATTCAAAAGTTAACAGCATGTTTCTATTTACTTCAATGAGTTTTTATACATCACATAATTCAAAAATTATAACCATAATAATAATAATAATAATAATATGACTTGCTTCAATGAGTTTTTATACATCACCCAAACAAAAGTTTCTTTTATTTTCCCTACTTGAGTTTATCTTTTACAATTAAGATTTGCTACAATCATATATATCATCTTCATGTCATTATCAAATGTGAAACAATATCAAATGCATACCTGTTAAGAAAGATGGAATTATAAGGCCAGTTGTTTGAACTTATTTTGAAGAATTAGCGGTTTTTTAATTAACAGATGTTTCAATAAAATATAAATAAAAACTGAAAAGGAAACAAAAATAGTTTTAGAGCTTTTCTTTTTTCACTCTCAATACTCCTGAAAAAAATTTCAATAAAAGATGTATCACAGAATCACTAAGCAAAGAACCACTTACAAAGAAATCAATATATCTGCATTGATATTAGCAAACAAAGCCTATAATTGTTCATCCTTCTAACATTTTAATAACAATATCTCTGCATGTCTAAAACCTTAGCAACATAAATTTAATACCAATCTCATCCAAATGGAAATGAAAATCATTTGGATAAAGTAATCAAACCTCACACTTTCACTGATATTCTAATTTGTGCACTTCACTTCAATATTCCTTCCAATTCAAACAAAACTTTCTCCAACGATTCACAATACTAATTTACTATAATAGGTAATAGGTATAGGTAATCTAAATACATATAAAAGAAAGTTGGCTCACTCTTCCCTGAGAATATTCTGACACACGCACACCTAAATTCTGAGTCTCTATGTTCATTTTCGTGCTATCAGAAGAGTAGATGTAGCTACAGAGACAAATATTGCTCTTTACCGTGTGCACAGAGGGTAACAGTGGGATTTTCTAGTGTAAAGTCAAACACATTCTTTGAAGGTGTGACACAAGGACAAGCAAAAACACACAAGTCACAGCGGTCCTTCTAGGACATTAGTAAAAAGAAGCAAAGCCATGCAGAATAGTTGATGTGAAACAAGATATAAAAGTCTTAGGTGACTTTGCATGCAAAGAAAAGATTCATAACTTCTAAGTGCTTAGTTTTTAGAGTGCATCTTATATAGAATACTTGTGCATTCTATAAATCCTTCACTTGATGAAGTTAAGACTCTAGAAGCAAGGAATGTACATTTGTATTATCCTCTTTAGTGAGAGTCTTCCTTATAAAAATAACTTTATTATTGTATAGCCTAGAGAGACCTTTACACACTTATTTTGGAAATACTTTGTGTACTCGGTGCTTAATCTCAGAAGGAGATTAGCAAACCAGCATTATGATTTAAGTTTAAACGCATAACTTTCTCTACATTGAATTGTGATCTTCAAATGATATAATGAAGAATCAAGAATACTAATCACCTTACGAAAAACTTCAGTCACTGGGCCATCGTTTTCTGATGCAGTCAGCTCCTCTTTAACCTTTTCTAATCCCCTGATGATTGCTTGCATTTCTTCTGCTAATGACTTCAATTGTATCTACAAGATCATGGATTTATGATCACTATTCATTGCAATCACGTTAACTAATAGTAACAGTTATCCAGTACAAACATCATTTTCTTTTCCTTAAAAGTGCAATTATCCTTGGGTTAATACCCTCTAAGGTTTTAATTTTCAGCAACGAACCTACTTAAACTTTCAACAACTAGTTGTATTGATCAAGTGGTCCCTAGAACTAAAAATTAGTACCCATTCAATAGGGACTTTTGTTGATCTTGATTGATTCAACAAGTGTACCCATTCAATAGGGAGACATAACGGAGTTCATCGGCTCTGCAAACGGAGGGAAAACCCTAAGACTGCTCAATGAAGGATGAGACTGATGAGTCGATATTTCTTGAATTATATTTAGTTTATTGCACTTAAATAAACCAGGGAATTGTGTTTAATTGTTTGTTATTTCCCCGTTTTCCGAATTCTGCTTAATTTGGTCGGAAATTTGTAATTGTGCTAACTTGGGTTTTCTGAGCTGATTAAGTGCATTTTTGAAGTGCAGGAAAATTTCGGAAATACATTTTGGGACATCAGGAAGAATGCCAAATAAATTCAAGGCTCTCCACACAGACATTTTAGAATTAATTAAATTGTAATTCGGTAGTTTAGAATTTCTGTATCAACTTTTACATTTTGGGACAATTTTTGGTAAAGTAGACTAGATCCAAAATGTGAAGGAAAATGACTTGGCACCTTAGGGTTTTTGTGTGGATCCCACCCTTATTAAAAGGTGACCCACGGCCTTAGAGTAGGGCAGCCGCCACTTGACACTTGCCACTCACTCTCGGTCTCAGTTTTCGGTTGTGAGGCTTTTGTTTCTTTTGGCTGAAAACGCTATTCTGGAACAATGAATGAAGAACACACTTTCAATTTTTCTATTTCGTTTTTGCAAGCGCTGGATCCATGAGCAATACTTCTTTAATTTTCATCATGAAAGGTGTTGATTTATCTTTGTTGGAGAGAACGAAAATTCCATTTTTGACTGCACACGCGTAGTTATTCTTGTTCTTGAACGACGGGTCATTTTCGTCTCAGGTGGTGATTGGAATTCTATTTCCTTTGCTGGAGAGAAGCAAGCTACTGAAAACGTCCAGGGGAGAGACACATGGTCACATTCAGCAGCTAGCTTGATTTAAGCTTGGTGCATTCACGGTTCGTTGGCAGGAGGTGCTGTCACGTGCACGGGAGTTGAGCTGGAAGCTTAGTAGCTGCACATCCTGGAATGAGAAGCATTGGAGCAGCACGGTGAGCTGGAAGCATAGAAGTAGCTCACGGGAATTGTGCACACATTGAGCTTGAAGAGAGAAGGCTGGACGGTGAAGAAGAGCTGTCACGGCCGGAAAGGGAAACACACGCTACTGCTGCCACATCCAGACGGTGATTTTTATTTTGGAAGAAGATGCGCGGGATCGTGAAAGCATAGAGGAGAAATGGCATGGTCAAGCAAAGTAGAAATAGCTGTCACGGCTTGACTGTGAGAAATCATTTTTTTTATGGATGTTGGAACAGCCACCGAGAGGGAGAGAGGGGCACACGTGGAGCAAGGCAGGGCAATGGTGCCACGGACTTGTAGAAAACCTGCAAGCTGTTGGAACGTGGTGGAGGATTGATGTGCCACGGCTGGAAGGAAGAAGTGAAGTGGTGTCTCGGCTTGGGAGGATGCACACATTCCAACATTTTTATTAAAGCTTTTCATTGCTTCTTTGCTGGAACGGAGAAAGCACCGTGACTAATACTTGGAGAATAAAGTTTAGATGATGGGATGTTTGGCAACAATTGTTGGAGAATGATGAGGTGATTAGATGGGGTAGGTGTATTGTGTATGGTGGTTGATTTTGAGAGAAGAAGTTTAATTAATTGCTTGGAGAAGTGGGTGCAGGGGTGTTACGGCTGGAAAGCAATTTGATTAAATGGGAGTAGCGGTATTGTGCACGGTAAATGAGGAAGATATGTGTTCTCACGTCCACCAAGAGAATTAGCTTTTGTTTTTTTTAGAAATCCACTTATTCATTTCGGCTTGGAGAGAGATGCGGCTATTTACTTTCACAAAGGGAAGATGAATGTTTTCTTATAGAGAGGTGTATAAGGTGATATAATTTGGAGCAGTGCATTCAACATTTTAAATTGTTGTCTTCATTCTCGGTGTGCATTTAATTATTCAGCTCAATGTTGAATTTTAAATTGGTTGACGCACTTTTCACTTTAATGTTGTCTATTATGTTCAGTCGTGTTAATTTAGTTCTGATGGTAGCTTAAGTGACCAACCGATTTTAATCCTGTGTTTACATCCGTGTTTATGTTCCTGTTTTGATTTAGTTCATCTGCATTCACAAAACTCTTCACCCCCCACTACGTGTGTGATCTGAGACTCGAACCACAAATTGGTCCTTGAGAGACGACCTAGGAGTCACTGCCTAGTTTATACTGCATTCTTTTATGCACAACTTTTGTGGGAGGTGCGACCCTCTCATCAAAATGGCGCCGTTGCCGGGGACCAACGGTTCGGTTTTAGGTCTTTTGTGTTGATAATGTGTTGTTTGAGTGTTTGTATCTGTTTTGTCCTTTATGTTTGAGTATGTGTGATTTGTTTGCTTAGGTGGTTTTGTGTGTTCGAAATTTTTGTGCTATCGTTTCATGATTTTAGGGTGTTGTGACTTAGTGCATGACCCGGGGAAATCCTGGGCCTATACCACCCTTTGATCCTGAGATTGATAGAACTTTTCATAGGTTAGCTAGGCATTCTAGAAATTTATCTTTAGAGTCTATTTTTGAGTCTGTTCCATTGGACACTGTGCATCCCACTGCTGAGTACTTTGTGCATACTGCATCTACTGCATCTGTTGCATCTCCATGTGATTCTGATTTTGATTCTGTTGTTTTTCACACTGAGAACAATATGGCACAACCTCCACCTCGTGAGAGGACTTTTAGGGAGATGGCTGCACCTGATTTCGATATCGAAAGCTTGTGCATCTAATATCTTGATGAGGACGTTCCATTTGTTCTCAAGACTGGACTAATCCATTTGTTGCCCAAGTTTCATGGTCTTGCAGGTGAGAGTCCTCATAAGCATTTGAAGGAATTCCACATTGTCTGTTCTAGTATGAAACCACATGATGTTCCTGAAGAGCACATCTTCTTGAAAGCATTCCCTCATTCATTGGAAAATGTTGCTAAGGATTGGTTGTATGGTTTGGCGCCTAGATCCATCACTAGCTGGGATGATCTGAAGAGGCTGTTCTTGGATAAATTTTTCCCAGCATCCCAGACCACAACTATCAGAAAAGACATAACTGGGATTAGGCAGCTTGGTGGAGAGAACTTATATGAGTATTGGGAGAGATTCAAGACACTTTGTGCTAGCTGTCCCCACCATCAGATACCTGAACAACTCCTTATCCAGTATTTCTATGAGGGTTTGAACAACATGGACTGGGGTATGATTGATGCTGCCAGTGGTGGAGCTCGTGGAGACACCACACCGGCTGAGGCCAGGCAATTGATTGAGAAGATGGCGTCCAACTCCCAGCAGTTTAGCACTAGGAATGATGCCATTGTGGTGACGGGCGTACATGATGTTGTTGCCCAGTCTTTATCAGCTGTTGAAAGCAAGTTGGAAGGAAAGATTAACTCTCTTACGAAGTTGGTGACACAGTTGACTACCAACCAGAGATCTGCAGCTCCATCTGCATCTGTTGCACGACTATGTGCTATTTGTCTTTCCAGTGACCACTATACAGATGCTTGTCCTTCTTTGCAGCACCCTGCTGCCTCTGATGCGCCTCAAGCTTATGCCACGAACATCTACAACAACAGGCAGCCACAACAGCAAAATCATGACTTATCCAGCAACAGGTACAACCCAGGGTGGAGGAATCACCCCAATCTGAGATGGAACAATGCGCCACAGCATCAACAGCAGGCACCACCTTTCCAGAATGCTGGAACACCTAACAGATATGTGCCTCCACCTATGCAACAACACCAGAGGCAACAACAACAGCAGCAACAAGAGGCACCTGCCCAACCAGTTGCCCAACCTTCCACTTCGTCTAAACCTTCATTGGAAGAGTTAGTGAGACAGAGGACTATGCAAAACCTGCAGTTTCAGCAGGAGACTAGAGCTTCCATACAGAGTCTTACTAACCAGATGGGTCAAATGGCTACTCAGATAAACCAGGCGCAGTCTCAGAATTCTGATAAGTTACCATCCCAAACTGTGCAGAATCCAAGGAATGTTAGTGCCATCACCCTCAGATCTGGGAAGCAAATTGTTGTGCCCACCATGCCATCTTCGGCACCCGAGCCTCCTAAACTTTCACCTGATACTTCCCATAGAAAAGAGGACCAGGCTAGTCCAAGCAAGACATTTGAGGCAAGTGAATCTTCTTCTTCTTCCGGTGGTTCTTCTTCTTCTACCACCACCAACGCATCTCCTATCTTGCCCCACCAGATTCCTCTTCCATTCCCTCCAAAGGCGATGCCTAGCAAAAAGATGGAAGAGGTGGACAAAGAAATATTGGAGACCTTCAGGAAGGTATAGGTGAACATACCTCTACTTGATGCCATAAAGCAGATTCCTAGATATGCAAAATTCCTGAAGGACCTGTGCACGCATAAGAGGAAAATGAAAGGAGATGAAAGAATCAGCATGGGCAGGAATGTATCTGCACGTATTGGTAAGTCGGTCCCGCACATTGCTGAAAAGTGCAAGGACCCAGGTACGTTTTGCATTCCTTGTATGATTGGAAATAGTAAATTTGAAAATGCCATGCTTGATTTGGGTGCTTCCATTAATGTCATGCCTCTTTCAATTTTTAAATCCTTGTCTCTTGGCCCTTTACAACCTACGGGTGTGGTCATTCAGTTGGCCAACAGGAGTGTTACCCACCCAACAGGTTACATAGAGGATGTCTTGGTTAGGGTTGGTGAGCTGATTTTTCCTGCCGACTTTTATGTTTTGGAAATGGAGGAGGGATTCTCTCATGGATCCGCTCCCATAATCTTAGGAAGACCCTTTTTTAAAACTGCCCAAACCAAGATTGATGTGTATGCTGGAACTTTATCCATGGAATTTGCTGATATTATGGTCCACTTTAATATTCTTGATGCAATGAAGTTCCCAGCTGAGGACCATTCTGTTTTTAAGATTGACATGTTCGATGACATTATTGACAAATATGTTGTTGATGATTTTGATTCTTTGCATAAGAAAGAGCATTCTTTTCTATCTTCTCTACATACATGCATTGAATCTGAATTTGAGAATGATGTTGATTTTGAAGAGAATTTTGATATCCATGATGTTGATGATGTTTCTGATATGGATGATGTTGATAATGTAATTGTCATGGATATGGATTTGGAGCTTGATGAGATAGGTGTTCCGCCTTTACCTGTGAATTCTTTGGAGTCAGAATGCACTAACCACTTTGTAGGAAGTACAAATGAATCTGACTTGTAGGCACCTACTCTTGAGTTGAAACAGCTCCCAGATAACCTCAAGTACGTGTACTTGGAGGATGATGAGAAGAAACCGGTGATCATTTCTACCTCCCTTGATTCTGTTCAAGAGGAGAAGTTGCTTGGTGTGTTGAGGAAGCACAAGAAGGCCATTGGTTGGAGTTTGGCTGACATACCTGGTATTAGCCCATCCACATGCATGCATAGAATTCTTTTGGAAGATGGGGCAAGGCCAGTCAGACAGCCACAAAGAAGGCAAAACCCCGTGATCATGGACGTCATCAAGAAGGAGGTGACCAAGCTTTTGCAAGCTGGGATCATCTATCCTATTTCAGACAGTCAGTGGGTTAGCCCCATCCATGTTGTGCCCAAGAAAACTGGCCTCACTATGGTGAAGAATGAGAGGGATGAGCTTATCCCAGCTAGAGTGCAGAACAGCTGGAGAGTCTGCATTGACCATAGGAGGCTCAACCAAGCAACCAGGAAAGATCATTTCCCCCTGCCATTCATTGATCGAATGCTGGAGCGCCTGGTAGGTAAATCTCATTATTGCTTTCTTGATGGGTTTTCTGGCTACTTTCAAATCAATATTGCTCCTGAGGACCAAGAGAAAACCACATTCACTTGCCCCTTTGGCACTTTGGCCTATAGGAGGATGCCATTTGGCCTGTGCAATGCCCCTGGTACCTTTCAGCGGTGCATGCTTAGCATTTTTAGCGATTTTCTTGAAAATTGCATAGAGGTGTTCATGGATGATTTTACTGTATACGGATCCTCATTGATGCATGTTTAGACAGTTTGGAAAAGGTTTTGAAAAGATGCATTGATAACAACCTTGTTCTAAATTTTGAGAAGTGTCATTTCATGGTTGAACAAGGTCTAGTGTTAGGGCATATCATTTCAAGGAAGGGAATAGAGGTAGATCCTGCAAAAATATCTGTGATTTCGCAATTGCCTTACCCTCTTCCGTGCGAGAGGTTCGATCTTTTCTTGGGCATACAGGTTTCTATAGGCGTTTCATCAAGGACTTCAGCAAGAAAGCGCTTCCCTTGTCCAAACTGTTACAAAAAGACATTGAGTTTAACTTTGATGACAGATGCAAACAGGCTTTTGACCGCCTGACGGAAGCTTTGACCACCACTCCAATCATCCAGGCACCAGATTGGACAGCCCCTTTTGAGCTTATGTGTGACGCATCCAATTATGCATTGGGGGCTGTCTTGACACAAAAGATTGATAAGTTGCCTCGAGTGATCTACTACGCTTCCAGGACTTTGGATGCTGCCCAAGCGAATTACATCACCACTGAGAAAGAGCTCTTAGCCATTGTGTTCGCTCTTGACAAATTTAGATCTTATTTGCTTGGTTCTCCTGTCACTGTTTTCACTGACCATGCAGCTCTAAAGTTTCTGTTGAAAAAGGCTGAGTCAAAGCCTAGATTGATCAGGTGGATGCTACTGCTCCAGGAGTTTGACTTGCACATTGAAGACCGGAGTGGAGCACAAAATTTGGTTGCAGACCACCTTAGCCGGATTGAAAAAGCTGGGAATGAAGCTGATGTGTTGCCCATCCAGGATGCCTTTCCTGACGAGAGTTTGTTGATGATTTCTTACTCTCACCCCACTCCTTGGTTTGCACACATTGTAAATTATTTGGTTGCTTCAGTTTTTCCTCCCTTAGCATCACGTGCTCAGATTGCTAAAATTAAGAGTGATGCTAAGTATTATGTTTGGGATGACCCATATCTGTGGAAGTTGTGCAGTGACCAGGTTACTAGGAGATGCATTCCGGACCATGAGATCGACTTGGTCCTGCAGTTTTGTCATGCCTCCTCACCTGGTGGTCATCTGGGGATACAGAGAACAGCTCGCAGGGTGCTTGACTATGGTTTCTATTGGCCTTCCATCTTCAAAGATGCGGAGAAGATTTGCAGCACTTGTGAGCCTTGTCAGAGAGCAGGAGGATCAATTTCACAGAGACAAGAGATGCCTCAACAACCTATGTTGTTCTCTGAGGTGTTTGATGTATGGGGTATAGATTTCATGGGTCCTTTTCCTGTTTCTTTTGGTTTCTCTTATATTCTCCTTGCTGTGGATTATGTTTCAAAATGGGTGGAAGCTAGAGCCACCAGGACTAATGATGCTCGAGTTGTTGTAGATTTTGTTAGATCTCACCTCTTTTGCAGGTTTGGAGTGCCTAGAGCAATTGTTAGTGATCAAGGAACCCATTTTTGCAACAGATCCATGCAAGCTTTGCTCAAGAAATATGGGGTGACGCACAGAGTTTCTACACCTTACCACCCCCAAACAAATGGGCAGGCTGAGATCTCCAATAGGGAGATTAAGAGGATTTTGGAGAAGATTGTCCAGCCCAACAGGAAAGATTGGAGCAATAGGTTGGACGATGCTCTTTGGGCCCACAGGACAGCCTACAAAGCACCGATAGGGATGTCTCCCTACCGGGTTGTCTTCGGAAAGGCATGTCACCTACCGGTCGAGATTGAGCATCGGGCATATTGGGCTGTGAAGATTTGCAACTTCTCCATGGACCAAGCTGGAGAGGAAAGAAAGTTGCAATTAAATGAATTAGATGAGATCCGATTGGAGGCCTATGAGAACTCGAAATTCTACAAGGAAAGGACAAAGAAGTTCCATGATAGTTCTATTGTTAGAAAGGACTTCGAGGTTGGCCAACAGGTTTTGTTGTATAACTCTAGACTCGGCCTCATGGGTGGTAAGTTGAGATCAAAATGGACTGGACCTTTTGTTGTGACTAATGTTTATCCTTATGCTGCAGTAGAGATCCAAGGTCCATCTACAGCTAAAAGCTTCAAGGTGAACGGGCATAGACTAAAGCCTTTCCTCAGCAACCTTTCTTTATTGAATGTAGTGGTGGAGGAGACGTCTTTGGTCCACCCCACCTATCCTCCCATCTGACTCAGGGAGTTTCTTTTCTCCCTCCCTCCTCACTTTTATTGCACTTTGTCAATATCTGATGACTGTTCTGATTGTTTGATCTGTTGATTGTGACACATTGAGGACATTGTGTCGTTTAAGTGTGGTCTATTAGGGGAGGTTGTTTCTTTGTTAATGTTTCAGTTTTTATGTAGTTTGTTGTGTCTTATGTACAGTTTTGCATGCTTTTCGTGAATTCTAGATTGTGGTTAGGTTGTCAGTTTTCCTTCATTTCATTGATACTCTGAAATGTTGGATTCCTTGCTTTTCTTTGCTTGGAAGATGATCATGATGTTTGAGAGTTGAATTGATTGTGACACAAATGCCCTGTGTGAGAATTTCAGCCACTTTATGTTCTTTCTTGTGTGTGATATGTCTCTTGATTGCTTGCACATATGCCTTGGCTTGACTCTTGATAATTCTTGATTGATATGCATGTTTGGAAGTGATAAAGGCAGTTTTGTTCTTGAGCCTCTTATGAGTCGTTATTTCTTGAATTATATTTAGTTTATTGCACTTAAATAAACCAGGGAATTGTGTTTAATTGTTTGTTATTTCCCCGTTTTCCGAATTCTGCTTAATTTGGTCGGAAATTTGTAATTGTGCTAATTTGGATTTTCTGAGCTGATTAAGTGCATTTTTGAAGTGCAGGAAAATTTCGGAAATACATTTTGGGACATCAGGAAGAATGCCAAATAATTTCAAGACTATCCACCAAGACATTTTAAAATTAATTAAATTGTAATTCAGTAGTTTAGAGTTTTTGTATCAACTTTTATATTTTGGGTCAATTTTTGGTAAATTAGATTAGACCCAAAATTAAAAGTTAATGACTTGGCACCCTAGGGTTTTTGTGTGTGGACCCTACCCTTATTAAAGAGGGACACACGGCCCTTGCCCTAGCCGCCACCCTCATTTGTGGAGTTTTAGTTTTTGGCTGGAACATTTTGAAAAAAAAATGGTGCACGCTGTTACGGAGGAATGGGGAGTTCCTTAATTTAATTTTGGTGATTTGCTTGCTTTTGGTGATTCGCTTGCTGCTTTGAATTGATTCAAAAAAAATTGCATTGTAGTCTCTTTTATTCCAGCACACAAGGGGTGCTGATTTAGTTCTGCTTTTCTCGGTCACGGCCTGGAAAAAAAGCACTCGGACGGTTGCAATGTAGAGAACCCCAACTGGACGCTGTTACTAGAGCAAGAGGGTTGATTTTATTCGGAGCAGGTGCAGCACGTTACGGTCAGGATATAGACATTTAGGAGGAGTTTCATTGTTCATTTTAAAATTGAGCGGTGATGGATTTTGGTGTGCACGGTAATTAGAAAAATGGACATATGTCACGGGTTGATTTCCTTTTGGAGATGTCTTTTCCTTGAGAAATGAAGAAGCATATTAAGTGGGAGTAGGTGTCACGTCCAGCAAAGAAGAGAAGTCACATCAATTCTAGCACATTTGGAGCATTAGCACGTGAATGAGCAGATTCTCATTACATTCTTTTTCATTTGGTTTTGTCCATGGAAGAGCACACGGCTGGCACGTGGAGAAAAGAAAAGCTGATTCGTTTTGGTGAAAGAGAAGCACGGTCATTTATTGAGAATAGAGAATTAAGTGATTATTTGGAGAAATGAAGATTGCACACATGGAGTTAGAAAGGAGGTGTCACGGTGGCAGGGAGCTGTCACGTCCGGCATTGGGATGCGCTAGCTGCTATTGATCCTTTTCTTAGAATATTAGCGGGCTGATTTCATTTTGGAACAAGGAGAGGCGGTGATTTATTTCACCTCCAGCCTTTGGAAGCACATGGATTCAAATTTTCATCCAATTAGAATAGGCTGCTACCACGTCCAGAGGAGCTCCAAGGGTCTACTTTATTATTATTTTAATGCTTAATCTTATAGTTAAGTTTGGTTACAATTTTCATATTGAATACATGCTTGAATGCTTGCTACTTTTTAAGTCATGTTTTTCTAATTCACCAATTTCTTCTTTCGATGCTCATCATCACGAGAGTTACTTTTCATTTTTTTTTATTGGTTAACATTTTTGCATTGAATGTTTTAGTCTTGCTGCCGTTTATTCGCACCTTGGACATTTAATTTTATTTAACATGCTTGTCACTTTCAATGTTACGTTTTCTAATTTAGCAATTTCAATTTAAGTGAGTCACGCAATTTTTCTTTGATTTAGTTGTAATGTTAGTTTTAGTGACCAATCGCTTTAATTTTGTAATTGAGACCGTTTTACATTTCTGTTTGCATTAGTGTCTTATTTAAGTTCAGTTGCATTCACAAAAATCTATCAACCCCCCACTACGTGTTTGATTTGAGACTGAACCCAATTTGGTCCTTGAGAGACGACCTAGGAGTCACTTCCTAGTCTATACTGCATTCTTTTATGCACAACTTTTGTGGGAGGTGCGACCCTCTCATCAAAATGGCGCCGTTGCCGGGGACCAACGGTTCAGTCTTAGGTCTTTCTGTTGTGTTAGTGTGTTGTGTTTTGTCTTGTGATGTGATGTGATGTGATGTTCTGTTTTGTGTGTGTTGCATGTATAAATGTGTTGTGATTTATTTGTTTCGTAATTTGTAGTATTTTTCTTTTTCCATGTCTACCTATTTTGATTTCGTGAATACTGCTTGTTTTGCTAGTGCCTCTGGTTATGATTCTCCTTCTGCATGTTACTCTGATTGTAATTCATATTCTGCTGATTTCTATGTTGAGAACAATATGACTCATCCTCTAATTTCTGAGAGTGCTCTTTGTGAGCCGGTTTCACTTAAGGAGGATGATCTTCATTGCGATCTCACCCCTGGACTGATACATTTGCTGCCTAAGTTTCATGGTTTTGCAGGAGAATGCCCAGACAGACATTTGGAGGAGCTCCACATCATGTGCTCTTCGATGAAGCCTCCAGATGTCCCTCTTGATTACATTTTCTTGAGCGCATTTCTGCATTCATTACAAGGAGCAGCTAAGGATTGGAAAGACTCTCTTCCTCTGAGATCCGTTACCGATTGGGGATATCTTGAGCATCAGTTTCTGAGTAAATTTTCCCTTGTGCAATATGTTTACAGCAACGGTCTTGAATGGAATGACCCTACCTTGGAATGGTATAATGCTCCACAGCATCATTATCAAGAACCACCAGTCCAGCAATACCAAAGTCAGCAATATGATGCTCCTGCCCAAATAGCTCCTCAGCCTTCTACTTCTGAGCCTACATTGCAGGAGTTGTTGGAGCAGATGACCATGCAGAACCTTCAGTTTCAGCAAGAGAACATGCAGTTCCAGCAAGAAATAGGAGCTGCCATTCAGAGTATGACTGATCAGATAGGGCAGATGGCCACTCAACTCACTGAGGAACAGTCTCAAGATTCAGAGTTACCATTTCAGACTGTTCAGATTCCAGATGATGATGATAGTGGCATCAACATAGAAAATGGGAAGAAGAGTCATGAGCTTACTATTGTGCCATCTACTTTCCCATCATCCTATGTCCCTACCCTTGCACCTGAGGAGACTGATGAATATTTTGAGGAGCAGGCATAAATAAGCAGTGATCCTGAACCAGGTAGACCACCTTCATCTTCCTACACTTTAGCAATCTTCAAGGAAGAGGAGGTGAGCATACCTCAATTTGATTATATTGATGATTATGTTGTTGAGAGTTATGCTGATGATTATATTGTTGTTGAGTCTGATTTTAATTTTCCCTCTATGCATGATGAGAACCAATTTTTGTTGTCGCATCCGAATGTTTATTCTCCATGCATTGAACGTGAATCTGAGTATGTAGTTGATATTGCTTGTGATTTTGAAATTGATTCATGTTCTGAGGATGTATCTGAGGTTCAGCCTGTTACACTAGGATTGGGTGTTATACCTCTGCATGTCATTTCTTTGGAGCCACATTGCACTAACCATGTTGCAGGAGGTACACATGAATTTGACCAACATGCACCCACAGTGGAAGGAAAAGGTGCTTACATTCACACTAGTTTCAACATCAATAGGCACCGACTGAACCTGCTCATCAACAATCTTTGCTTCTTAGATCCAGCTGTGGATGATATCTCCCTGCTAGATCAAATCTGGAGGATGAAGCAATTCTTCCTCAAAACTTCCTTGCTGGATCCTGTGGTGGAAGACATCTCCCTGAAAGTCCAAAATTGGCAACTGCCACCATGATCAGGGGAGTTTTCTTTCTCTCTTCTCCCCCGTTCCCTACTTTTATTGCACTTGTCCATGATCTGTCCACTGTTTTGATTTTCGATCTTATGCTTATGACACATTGAGGACACTGTGTAGTTTAAGTGTGGTCTATTGGGGGAGATTTTTATTTTTCTTCGTTAGTTTTTGTTTTTCTTGGTTAAATTTTTTCTTTTCTAGGTTATTTTGTCGTGTCTTGTGTACAGTTTTACATGTTTCTCTTCATTTCTGGACTGTGTTAAAGTTGTAGACTCGTCTTTCACTTCACTTGATTGATACTTAATGGTTTGAAATCCCTTACTTTTCTTTGCTTGGAAGATGATCATGATGTTTGAGAGTTGAATTGATTGTGACACAAATGCCCTGTGTGAGAATTTGAGCCACTTTATGTTCTTTCTTGTGTGTGATATGTCTCTTGATTGCTTGCACATATGCCTTGGCTTGACTCTTGTTGATAATTCTTGATTGATATGCATGTTTGGAAGTGATAAAGGCAGTTTTGTTCTTGAACCCCTCTAGCCAAATAAGCTTACCTTGTTCTAATCCTTTGAAAACCCCTTTTGAGCCTATACTTTCCTCATTTCTTTGTTTTGAAGCTCATACACTAGCCCTAAGTGAAAAACCATGATTACCTTAACCTTAGGGAATTTTGGAGCTTTGGAAGTGTTTTGGGAACAAGTGTGGTCTTCTTGGGGATTCATATGAATTGGCTAGTTGGTTCCTCTTCTTGTTTTGTTTTTGGAAATATGATTTATATTTTGTCTCTAACAGTTGTGTGCTAAAGAGAGAAAAGAAGAAAGACAAAAAAAAAAGAGAGCAGAAAAATAGTGAACAAAAAAATGTGAAGAATTATGAATAATGGAGTCAAGAAGAGGATGTAATTAGAGGTTGTGGGTGTATTTGAATGTGTTTACACTTGTTCCCCATTGCTCCTCTGTTCCTTATGGTTTGTAGCTTCTTATCCAAATATATCCTCCCTTGTCCTTGGCCCCATTACAACCATGAAAAGACCTTTTGATTTGAACATGCATATATGCTTGAGTGTTGATATTAGAGGCTTGCCAAGTCTGTTTGTGATTGCTTTCTTGAGTGCATTGAGTGACATTGATTTACCTTAAACACTTGAGAGAAACACGGATTGTGTGCATCTGTGAGGCTCTGTTGCTTTTGATTCATCTCTTGAACTGATTGAATGTTTTGCTTATACTGAACTGCTTGGATGATTCTTTGAGTATTTGCTTTCATTGACTCTGTGTGGGATTCTGCCTATACCTTTTACCGTCCAGATTTTGTGAGAATTGTGCAATTGTGTTTTTGTTTTGGAGTCTTGTTGGCTGTCTTTCGAGTCTGTGTCAGCTTCCTGATGTTTGAGTAGTTCCCTGGTTTTCGTTTTGGTTTTGCCCAGGAGTGCAAAAGACTAAGTGTGGTCTATTTTGATGAGTCGTTATTTCTTGAATTATATTTAGTTTATTGCACTTAAATAAACCAGGGAATTGTGTTTAATTGTTTGTTATTTCCCCGTTTTCAGAATTCTGCTTAATTTGGTCGGAAATTTGTAATTGTGCTAATTTGGATTTTCTGAGCTGATTAAGTGCATTTTTGAAGTGCAGGAAAATTTCGGAAATACATTTTGGGACATCAGGAAGAATGCCAAATAAATTCAAGACTCTCCACCAAGACATTTTAAAATTAATTAAATTGTAATTCAGTAGTTTAGAGTTTTTGTATCAACTTTTATATTTTGGGTCAATTTTTGGTAAATTAGATTAGACCCAAAATTAAAAGTTAATGACTTGGCACCCTAGGGTTTTTGTGTGTGGACCCTACCCTTATTAAACAGGGACACACGGTCCTTGCCCTAGCCGCCACCCTCATTTGTGGAGTTTTAGTTTTTGGCTGGAACATTTTGAAAAAAAAATGGTGCACGCTGTTACGGAGGAATGGGGAGTTCCTTAATTTAATTTTGGTGATTTGCTTGCTTTTGGTGATTCGCTTGCTGCTTTGAATTGATTCAAAAAAAATTGCATTGTAGTCTCTTTTATTCCAGCACACAAGGGGTGCAGATTTGGTTCTGCTTTTCTCGGTCACGGCCTGGAAAAAAAGCACGCGGACGGTTGCAATGTAGAGAACCCCAACTGGACGCTGTTACTAGAGCAGGAGGGTTGATTTTATTTGGAGCAGGTGCAGCACGTTACGGTCAGGATATAGACATTTAGGAGGAGTTTCATTGTTCATTTTAAAATGGAGCGGTGATGGATTTTGGTGTGCACGGTAATTAGAAAAATGGACATATGTCACGGGTTGATTTCCTTTTGGAGATGTCTTTTCCTTGAGAAATGAAGAAGCATATTAAGTGGGAGTAGGTGTCACGTCCAGCAAAGGAGAGAAGTCACATCAATTCTAGCACATTTGGAGCATTAGCACGTGAATGAGCAGATTCTCATTACATTCTTTTTCATTTGGTTTTGTCCATGGAAGAGCACACGGCTGGCACGTGGAGAAAAGAAAAGCTGATTCATTTTGGTGAAAGAGAAGCACGGTCATTTATTGAGAATAGAGGATTCAGTGATTATTTGGAGAAATGAAGATTGCACACATGGAGTTAGAAAGGAGGTGTCACGGTGGCAGGGAGCTGTCACGTCCGGCATTGGGATACGCTAGCTGCTGTTGATCCTTTTCTTAGAATATTAGCGGGCTGATTTCATTTTGGAGCAAGGAGAGGCGGTGATTTATTTCACCTCCAGCCTTTGGAAGCACATGGATTCAAATTTTCATCCAATTAGAATAGGCTGCTACCACGTCCAGAGGAGCTCCAAGGGTCTACTTTATTATTATTTTAATGCTTAATCTTATAGTTAAGTTTGGTTACACTTTTCATATTGAATACATGCTTGAATGCTTGCCACTTTTTAAGTCATGTTTTTCTAATTCACCAATTGCTTCTTTCGATGCTCATCATCACGAGAGTTACCTTTCATTTTTTTTTTATTGGTTAACATTTTTGCATTGAATGTTTTAGTCTTGCTGCCGTTTATTCGCACCTTGGACATTTAATTTTATTTAACATGCTTGTCACTTTCAATGTTACGTTTTCTAATTTAGCAATTTCAATTTAAGTGAGTCACGCAAGTTTTCTTTGATTTAGTTGTAATGTTAGTTTTAGTGACCAACCGCTTTAATTTTGTAATTGAGACCGTTTTACATTTCTGTTTGCATTAGTGTCTTATTTAAGTTCAGTTGCATTCACAAAAATCTATCAAACCCCCCACTACGTGTTTGATTTGAGACTGAACCCAATTTGGTCCTTGAGAGACGACCTAGGAGTCACTTCCTAGTCTATACTGCATTCTTTTATGCACAACTTTTGTGGGAGGTGCGACCCTCTCATCGGCCTCTCTAGCCAAATAAGCTTACCTTGTTCTAATCCTTTGATAACCCCTTTTGATCCTATACTTTCCTCATTTCTTTGTTTTGAAGCTCCTACACTAGCCCTAAGTGAAAAACCATGATTACCTTAACCTTAGGGAATTTTGGAGCTTTGGAAGTGTCTTGGGAACAAGTGTGGTCTTCTTGGGGATTCTGATGAATTGGCTAGTTGGTTCCTCTTCTTGTTTTGTTTTTAGAAATATGATTTATATCTTATCTCTTATAGTTGTGTGCTAAAGAGAGAAAAGAAAAGAGATAGGATGGAAAAAAAAGTGCAGAAAAGGAGAAAAATAAAAAAAAAAATTGTGAATAATGGAGTCAAGAAGAGGATTGAATTAGAGGTTTTGGGTGTATTTGATTGTGTTTTCACTTGTTCCCCATTGCTCCTCTATTCTTTTTGGTCTGTAGCTTCTCATCCATATTTATCCTCCCTTGTCCTTGACCCTATTACAACCATGAAAAGACCTTTTGATTTGAACATGCGTATGTGCTTGAGTGTTGATATTAGAGGCTTGCCAAGTCTATTTGTGTTTGCTTTCTTGAGTGCATTGAGTGACATTGATTTACCTTAAACACTTGAGAGAAACACTGATTGTGTGCATCTGTGAGGCTCTGTTGCTTTTGATTCATCTCTTGAACTGATTGACTGTTTTCCTTGTACTGAACTGTTTGGATGATTCTTTGAGTAGTTGCTTTCATTGACTCTGTGTGGGATTTTGCCTATACCTTTTACCGTCCAGATTTTGTGAGAATTGTGCAACTGTGTTTCTGTTTTGGAGTCTTTGTTGTCTGTCTGTGTCAGCTCCCTGATGTTTGAGTAGTTCCCTGGTTTTCGTCTTGGTTTTGCCCAAGAGTGCAAAAGACTAAGTGTGGTCTATTTTGATGTGTCGTTATTTCTTGAATTATATTTAGTTTATTGCACTTAAATAAACCAGGGAATTGTGTTTAATTGTTTGTTATTGCCCCGTTTTCCGAATTCTGCTTAATTTTGTCGGAAATTTGTAATTGTGCTAATTTGGGTTTTCTGAGCTGATTAAGTGCATTTTTGAAGTGCAGGAAAATTTCGGAAATACATTTTGGGATATCAGGAAGAATGCCAAATAAATTCAAGACTCTCCACACAGACATTTTAGAATTAATTAAATTGTAATTCGGTAGTTTAGAATTTCTGTATCAACTTTTACATTTTGGGACAATTTTTGAAAAGTAGACTAGACCCAAAATGTGAAGGAAATTGACTTGGCACCTTAGGGTTTTTGTGTGGACCCCACCCTTATTAAAAGGTGACCCACGACCTTAGAGTAGGGGAGCCGCCACTTGACACTTGCCACTCACTCTCGGTCTCAGTTTTCGGTTGTGAGGCTTTTGTTTCTTTTGGCTGAAAACGCTATTCTAGAACAATGAATGAAGAACACACTTTCAATTTTTCTATTTCGTTTTTGCAAGCGCTGGATCCATGAGCAATACTTGTTTAATTTTCATCATGAAAGGTGCTGATTTATCTTTGTTGGAGAGAACGAAAATTCCATTTTTGACTGCACACGCGTAGTTATTCTTGTTCTTGAACGAGGGGTCATTTTCGTCTCGGGTGGTGATTGGAATTCTATTTCCTTTGCTGGAGAGAAGCAAGCTATTGAAAACGTCCAGGGGAGAGACACACGGTCACATTCAGCAGCTAGCTTGATTTAAGCTTGGTGCATTCACGGTTCGTTGGAAGGAGGTGCTGTCACGTGCACGGGAGTTGAGCTGGAAGCTTAGTAGCTGCACGTCCTGTGGAATGAGAAGAATTGTAGCAGCACGGTGAGTTGGAAGCATAGAAGCAGCTCACGGGAATTGTGCACACGTTGAGCTTGAAGAGAGAAGGCTGGACGGTGAAGAAGAGCTGTCACGGCCGGAAGGGGAAACACACCCTACTGATGCCACATCCAGACGGTGATTTTTATTTTGGAAGAAGATGCGCGGGACCGTGGAAGCATAGAGGAGAAATGGCATGGTCAAGCAAAGTAGAAATAGCTGTCACGGCTTGGCTGTGAGAAATCATTTTTTTTATGGATGTTGGAACAGCCACCGAGAGGGAGAGAGGGGCACACGTGGAGCAAGGCAGGGCAATGGTGCCACAGACTTGTAGAAAACCTGCAAGCTGCTGGAACGTGGTGGAGGATTGATGTGCCACGGCTGGAAGGAAGAAGTGAAGTGGTGTCTCGGCTTGGGAGGATGCGCACATTCCAACTTTTTTATTAAAGCTTTTCATTGCTTCTTTGCTGGAACGGAGAAAGCACCGTGACTAATACTTGGAGAATAAAGTTTAGATGATGGGACGTTTGGCAGCAATTGTTGGAGAATGTGTTACCAATAAGGAGTATTGGTAAAACCTGAAGATGTGTTTTGATGATGCTACAATTTATAGATTTTGGATGTAGTAGGAAAATATTTAAAAAAAGCAACTTGTAGATTTTGAATGTAGTAGGAAAATGTTAAACATTGTAATTTTTTCTAGTATAATCGGTTATGGTTAAGCAATAATCGATTATCACAAGTCATACTTGAATAATCGATTATCACTTCATATAATCGATTATCACATTTTTTGAAAACCTATAACGGACTTGAATAATCGATTATCACTTACAATAATCGATTATTCATGGCAGTTGGGAGCTGACCTTTGGCACTCAGTGTACTTGGCTATATATTTTAATTTGGAGAAATCAGAAGCAACGTTCTGTTTTTTGAACTGAGAAAGCTTAGAACACTATGTGTGAGAGGAACGTTCTTAGAGAGCTTTTTGTTCATTGTTCCCTTGCTTAGTCTTGTGAAAGGAGAGGCTCGCATATCGTGTGTCGATCGGAGCAGACTCTCTTCAAGTTAGCAAGGTACTCTGCCTGATCTTGTGAAAGGAGAAGCTTGTGAATCGTTGGTCGATTGCTGGAGCGGTTCTCTTCAAGTTGGTAGAGTGGTTCATTTCATTTTATTCCTGTTCATTATCTTGTAATCTGTTAAACCATTTTTAGTGAAAAAGGTTAATCACTATTTATAGTGATTAACTACTGGACGTAGAATCTTTTGATTCGAACCAGGATAAAAATTATGTGTTGATTTTCTTATTCCCTACACTCATATTATTTTACGTATATCAACTGTTTGATTAATTTTCTGAAAGAAAATTATTTTTACTAAAAAGACAAAATTAATTTTAATTGTGATCGAATACGCTTTCCGCTCTCTGAGTTTTATTTCCGCTGTGCTATACTCTTCGAAAAATACCCCCTCTGATACCTTCAATTGGTATCAGAGCTTGCTTTGATAGTTTTTCAAAATTTGCGAAAATGGCTGTTCACAATCAAAACCATGTATATGCTGAGGGTGCTTCCATTAACAGACCTCCATTGTTTACTGGTGATAATTATGCTTTTTGGAAAGTGAGAATGGAGATTTTTATGGGGTCTGTTGATAGAGGTATCTGGGAAGCTGTACAAAATGGCCCTTATATTCCTATGAATACTGTTGATGGTGTAGAGACTGAAAAACCTTATTTTAATTGGACTGCTGAAGAAAATAGACGAGCTCAGTTTGATATTAAAGCTCGCAATATAATTTCATCTGCTGTTGTACTTGATGAATTTTATAGAATTTCAGTGTGTAAGACAGCACAGGAAATGTGGGAAGTTCTCAGAGTCACTCATGAAGGAACAGAGGACGTGAAGCGTGCTAGGAAGAACACTCTCATTCAGGAATATGAGATGTTCAGAATGCAACCTGGAAAACGATCTCTGATGTTCAAAAATGATTCACTCATATTATGAATCATTTAACAGGGTTGGGTAAGACTTTTGATACTGATGAACTTAATGTGAAAATTCTGAAATCTCTGGACAGGTCTTAGCAACCAAAGGTGACTGCCATCTCGGAATCTCAAAATCTTACTCAGATGTCAATGCCAATCTTGTTTGGAAAGCTCCGTGAGCATGAACTTGAGCTGAGAAGATTGACTGCTGAAGAGGATCAAGGCAAAAGGAAAACTCTAGCTTTCAAGTCTGAAATATCTAAAGGAAAAAGCTCTAAGAGGATCGAAGAAGATGATTCTGATGATGAAAATATGAGCTTGATGATAAAGAAATTTGCAAAGTTCATGAAAGCAAAGGGAAAGGACAAGTTTCACAAAGATAGGAAAGAAAGTCAAGAATCTCCATCAAACGTAAAGTGCTTCGGTTGTGGAGAAAGAGGGCACGTAAAATCTGAGTGTCTAAAAAGCAGGAAAAGTGAAGACAAGAAGGAGAGAAAATTTCAAAGGAAAAAGAAAGCATACATAGCTTGGGAGGATAATGCCTCTAGTTCAACGAGATCAAGTGACACAGAAGAAGAAGCCAATATTTGTCTAATGGCTGAATCAAAAGATACTGGAAGCCAAGTAAGTGATTCCAGCTTTGAATCTAGTGAATTAGACTTGCAAAAGGCTTTCTATGAATTGTTGATTGAATCTGAAAAACTTGATGCTGCACATAAAAAACTTAAGAAAGAGCACAATTAAAATTGAATTATGAAAAGTTGCTTGATGATGAAGTTGTCTTAAGAAATAAAGTTAGTTCTTTAGAAACAAAATTATCTGATGCAAATGCTACTGTTGAACCTGTTGAATGCTTGTCTTGTAAGAATCATATGTTTGATATTGACATACTTGAAAACTTACTTGCAAAGGAAACCAAGACTAATTCATATGCTAAGACAAACCTTAAAAGAAGCAATGTTGGAAATAGAAATATGCATCAAATAAATAAGTCCAAAGAAAGAAGAACTCGTAGAGTTTGGGTTGAAAAAGGGACTTTTGTTAAAAAACAAGTAAGTAATGTTTGTTGTTTTTACTGTATGAAGCATGGACACACATCAAACAAATGCAACATTAAACATGTTGGTGTTCCAAGTGGCAGATATGCTTGGGTTAAAACTGTGAGATGATGTAATCTTGCAAAAACTAACCCCAAGGACCCATATTAAGATTGGGGACCTAAAATTCTCGCTAACGTGTTTTGTAGGATCAATCTAGGTTCAAGAAGTCACTGTGGTATCTTGACAGTGGTTGCTCAAGACACATGACTGGTGACAAGAAAAGATTCATCTCTTTTGAGAAGAAGAAGCAAGGATTTGTAACGTATGGGGATAACAACAAAGGCAGAATAATGGGTACTGGAAATATTGGAGGAGGAAACACTTTGACGATAAAAGACGTCTTATACGTTGAAGGCCTCAAACATAATCTTCTAAGCATAAGTCAACTATGCGACAAAGATTTCAAGGTAACTTTTGAGAGTGACAAATGTACTGTTTATTTTAAAAATTCTGCTGAAATTGCTTTGCAAGGTGTTAGGCATAATGATATTGAGAGTGAATCTAGTCATAATATAACATGCTTAGTTGCTAAAGAAGAAAATCCATGGCTATGGCACAAAAGAGCTGCACATATTCACATGCAACACTTAAATAAATTAATCTCTAAGGATCTTGTGATTGGTTTGCCTAAACTAAAATTTGAGAAAGATAAACTTTGTTCTGCATGTCAGAACGGTAAACAAACAAAATCTTCATTTTCATCTAAAAGCATGATTTCTACATCAAAACCTTTAGAACTTTTGCATATGGACTTATTTGGTCCATCTAGAATTAAAAGTTTTGGTGGAAACTACTATGCTCTTGTAATTGTTGATGATTACTCTAGATTTACTTGGACTTTCTTTTTAACTCTGAAAAGTGAAGCTTTCAAAGCATTTAAAATTTTTGCTAAACGTATTCAAAATGAAAAAGATTTGAAAATCAAAACTTTGAGAAGTGATCATGGTGGTGAATTTGAAAATGAATCATTTGAAAAATTTTGTGAAGAATTTGGCATTGCACACAATTTTTCTGCACCTAGAACTCCCCAACAGAATGGTGTTGTTGAAAGGAAAAATAGATCATTAGAAGAATTAGCTAGAACGCTTATGAATGAATCTAATGTGCCAAAATACTTTTGGGCTGATGCAGTAAGTACTGCTTGTTATGTGTTAAATAGAATGCTTATTAGGCCAATTCTAAAATTAACTCCATATGAACTGTTGAATGGTAGAAAACCAAATATATCTCATTTGAAAATTTTTGGATGCAAATGCTTTGTATTAAATAATGGAAAAGATAATCTTGGAAAATTTGATACAAAATCTGATAAAGCAATTTTTCTAGGATATTCTTTGACTAGCAAAGCTTATAGAGTGTTCAATAGAAGAACACTGATAATTGAAGAATCAGTACATGTTGTCTTTGATGAGATTGTAGACCTTGAGGTAAATCCTCTTGAGTCAAATAGACCCATTGCAGGTGATGAGGATTACTTAAAAGAAGCCCTTGAGGAGATGTATCTAAATGAAAATTATCCTCCGGAGCTTCAAGAAACACCACAAGTCGTTGATTCCAAAAGCTATCAACAACCAAGAGGACTATCTTTGGACAACATCATAATCAAAAAGGATAACTACTAGAAATAATTTAAATAATTTTTGTCTAACTGTTGCTTTTGTGTCTCAGGTAGAACCTAAAAATATAAAGGAAGCTCTTCACGATGACAAGTGGTGTATTACTATGCAAGAAGAGCTAAATCAATTTGAAAGGAATGAAGTTTGGGAACTTATTCTAAAACAAGAAGAATTCCAAGTCATAGGAACAAAATGGGTATTCAGCAACAAGCTGGATGAGGATGAAAACATTACAAAGAATAAAGCAAGGCTAGTTGCTAAGGGATATTGTCAAGAGGAAGGTATAGATTATGATGAAACGTATGCACCAGTAGCCAGGTTAGAAGCAATTAGATTATTACTTGCATATGCATCTTTGATGAAATTTAAACTGTATCAAATGGATGTAAAAAGTGCTTTCTTAAATGGTTTTATAAAAGAAGAAGTGTATGTTAGTCAACCTCCTGGCTTTGAAGATTTTAAATTTCCTGATCATGTTTACAAATTGAAAAAGGCCCTTTATGGTCTTAAACAAGCACCTAGGTCTTGGTATGAAAGACTTAGTACCTTTTTAATTGAAAATGAATTTTCTAGAGGAAAGGTTGATTCAACCTTATTCATTAAGAAAGTAGGAAAACACATTTTAATCATGCAAGTTTATGTAGATGATATCATTTTTGGGTCAACTGATTATTCTTTGTGTGAAGAGTTTGCAAACATAATGCAAGGTGAATTTGAGATGTCTATGATGGGTGAGTTAAACTTTTTCTTAGGACTACAGATAAAACAAATGAATGGTGGAACATTCATCTCCCAAACTAAATATTGTAAAGAAATTCTTAGGAAATTTGGTATGGATAGCTGCAAGGAAGCTAGTACACCCATGGGTACTTCATGTTATTTAGATAAGGATGAAATTGGAAATGGAGTGAATGAAACCATGTTTAGAGGCATGATAGGATCCTTGCTATACTTAACTGCTAGTAGACCAGATATTATGCAGAGTGTTTGTGTATGTGCTAGATACCAAGCCAATCCTAAAGAATCTCATTTGACTGGAGTTAAGAGAATTCTAAAATATCTTAAAGGAACTACTTCTTTTGGACTTTGGTATCCCTCTGATGCCTCACCTAGTTTAATAGGATACTCTGATGCAGATTATGGTGGCTGTAAAATTGATAGAAAAAGTACTAGTGGAACCTATCATTTCTTGGGATGTTCTTTAGTGTCATGGCACTCAAAGAAACAAGCATGTGTAGCTTTGTCTACCACCGAAGCTGAATATATTGCAGCTGGAAACTGTTGTGCCCAAATTTTGTGGATGAAACAACAATTGGAAGACTTTGATATCTTCCTTGACAAAATTCCTCTAAAATGTGATAATACTAGTGCGATAAATTTGACCAAGAACCCCATAATGCATTCAAGAACTAAGCATATAGAAATTAGGCACCATTTCTTAAGAGATCATATTCAAAAAGGGGATTGTCAAATTGAATATGTTGATACTTTACATCAATTAGCTGATATCTTTACCAAGGCTCTACCTAAAGATAGATTTTTTGAGCTTAGAAGAGAGTTAGGAGTGATAGACATATCTTAGAATCAAAATCTATGCAAATTTTTGCATTTTTCGTAAACTTAACGCTTCATAATCGATTGTCACTAAGTTATAATCGATTATTCATGCATCAAATTCAATTATGGAAAATCTTGAGCAGATAATCGATTATCATTATGCATAATCGATTATCATGCAATTCTGGGCAGTAATTATTGAACTGATAATCGATTATCACGATCCATAATCGATTATCGCGCTGACAGTTTCAAAAATAGAGTCGTTGGAGCATCCCATAACGGCTATAAACGACCATAAACGGCTAGTTTGTCCATTTTTCTTATAAATAGCCCCCCATAATCGATTACTAGACACTCCTTTGCACCCAAATACTGCTGAAATCAAATCTAGAGCTCAAATCTTCTTCATTTCCCTTCACCTTCTCAAAATCTCATTTTCCCATTCTTCCTTCATGGCTGAATCAAGAAGGTACCGTCGCAGAACAGCTGGAGCCTCCTCTTCTTCTCAACCACGTCTTGCAAACATAGATGGATGGATTTCAGATCAAGGGAAACATACAGACTTTGTTAATTCTTGGAAAGAAAAGAAGATCATGGCAGTAAAGTTTATTCGTCTTGACTTTTTCCGCTTCTATGGCTTTCAATTTCCAAACACTTTTGCTGAGCAGGGGTTAACGCATTTGTTAGAACAAAAAGGCTGCATTTATCCTGATCTGATAAGAGTCTTCTACTTCAACTTGCGCTATCGAGATGGGATAATATCTACTGAGGTCAAGGGAGTACGCATCATTTTAGATGATGACATATGGACCAATGTTGCTCAACTTCCCATCTGGGATGATGCTGTCAAAGTCCATTTAGGACTTGAAGATTTCAACAGGATGATGACTTTTCAATCCTTCCTACGTCATCCTGAACGACAAACCAATAGAAGGCAATTACTGGTTGGAGGTTTTAAAGTTGAAGAAAGGATGATCCACTACTTGATTGTCTGGATTTTATGTCCTAGAGCAACCAACCATGCTCAATGCTCTGAGCAGGATTTACTTCTGTTGTATGGGATTCTAAATCACATACACATCGACTGGCCTGCTCTCATTGCTGACACAATGGTAAAAGCCAAGAAATCCCATTCATATAAACTTCCCTATGCTCTTCTTATTTCTAGGATTTTAGAATTCAAAGGTGTGCCTGTTGAAGGAGAACTCGTTCAAAATATTGAAGTTGTGGGATCAGAAATTGGAGATACTACCTTTCGTCAAATGGGATTCATTACTAGAGGTAGAGTTCTTATTCACAAAGATGATGACCATCCTGATGTAGATGAAGATGATGACATGGAGACTCATATGGCTGACCCAGTAAGTGCTGCTGCTCCGTCTGATGCTAGCCCATCCAACATACCCTCCTCTTCCTCAACTTCTATGGAAGAACATTTTGCAAGGTTATCTAAACAATTGGAGGATATGAGTCTTGCACAAAAGACTCACTTTGAGGAAATTTATGAGTGGCAGCGATCTGTTGATGAGTACATGGTTGATCAATTTCTTGATCTTGATGTTCGCCTATCTAACATCGAGGGTCATCTTAATATCCCACCTCCTGAACGTTCTCCTAGTCCTGAATTCTAGGTTTTAGGCCTCTAAGTTTGATTGTTATGTTATTTTATTTATGGTATTTAGTTTCTTAATCTTTATGAATTTCATGTAATTCCTTTCTGTTCTTAATATAATGAGCTTTTATTTTTTCCATATATTCCATTTTTGAGGGGGAGCTCATATTATAAGGGGAGGATTAAAAAAAAAATAGTTTTTAATTGTACAGGTACTGCTAACTGTGGTTGTCCATTAGTTTATTTATGTTGCAGGTAAACCTGAGTTGCTTTTAAAGAGAGAGTTTTTGATCGTCATCAAAAAGGGGGAGATTGTTACCAATAAGGAGTATTGGTAAAACCTGAAGATGTGTTTTGATGATGCTACAATTTATAGATTTTTGATGTAGTAGGAAAATATTTAAAAAAAGCAACTTGTAGATTTTGAATATAGTAGGAAAATGTTAAACATTGCAATTTTTACTAGTATAATCGATTATGGTTAAGCAATAATCGATTATCACAAGTCATACTTGAATAATCGATTATCACTTCATATAATCGATTATCACATTTTTTAAAAACCTATAACGGACTTGAATAATCGATTATCACTTACAATAATCGATTATTCATGGCAGTTGGGAGCTGACCTTTGGCACTCAGTGTACTTGGCTATATATTTTAATTTGGAGAAATCAGAAGCAACGTTTTGTTTTTTGAACTGAGAAAGCTTAGAACACTGTGTGTCAGAGGAACGTTCTTAGAGAGCTTTTTTTTCATTGTTCCCTTGCTTAGTCTTGTGAAGGAGAGGCTCGCATATCGTGTGTCGATCAGAGCAGACTCTCTTCAAGTTAGCAAGGTACTCTGCCTGATCTTGTGAAAGGAGAAGCTTGTGAATCGTTGGTCGATTGCTGGAGCGGTTCTCTTCACGTTGGTAGAGTGGTTCATTTCATTTTATTCCTGTTCATTATCTTGTAATCTGTTAAACCATTTTTAGTGAAAAAGGTTAATCACTATTTATAGTGATTAACGACTGGACGTAAAATCTTTTGATTTGAACCAGGATAAAAATTCTGTGTTGATTTTCTTATTCCCTACACTCATATTATTTTACGTATATCAACTGTTTGATTAATTTTCTTAAAGAAAATTATTTTTACTAAAAAGACAAAATTAATTTTAATTGTGATCGAATACGCTTTCCGCTCTCCGAGTTTTATTTCCGCTGCGCTATACTCTTCGAAAAATACCCCCTCCGATACCTTCAGAATGAAGAGGTGATTAGATGGGGTAGGTGTATTGTGTATGGTGATTGATTTTGAGAGAAGAAGTTTAATTAATTGCTTGGAGAAGTGGGTGCAGGGGTGTTACGGCTGGAAAGCAATTTGATTAAATGGGAGTAGCGGTATCGTGCACGGTAAATGAGGAAGATATGTGTTCTCACGTCCACCAAGAGAATTAGCTTTTGTTTTTTTTAGAAATCCACTTATTCATTTCGGCTTGGAGAGAGATGCGACTATTTAATTTCACAAAGGGAAGATGAATGTTTTCTTATAGAGAGGTGTATAAGGTGATATAATTTGGAGCGGTGCATTCAGCATTTTAAATTGGTGTCTTCATTCTCGGTGTGCATTTAATTATTCAGCTCAATGTTGCATTTTAAATTGGTTGATGCACTTTTCACTTTAATGTTGTCTATTATGTTCAGTTGTGTTAATTTAGTTTTGATGGTAGCTTAAGTGACCAACCAGTTTTAATCTTGTGTTTACATCCGTGTTTATGTTCCTGTTTTGATTTAGTTCATCTGCATTCACAAAACTCTTCACCCCCCCACTACGTGTGTGATCTGAGACTCGAACCACAAATTGGTCCTTGAGAGACGACCTAGGAGTCACTGCCTAGTCTATACTGCATTCTTTTATGCACAACTTTTGTGGGAGGTGCGACCCTCTCATCAGAGACTCAAGAAATGGAGGAAAATAGAGGAAAACCCTAGGCGCTGAAAAAATACCTATTTATACTTCTTGCCCTTTCCGTCGACGATTTTGATGTTGAACTCGGTGGAGAAGATGTTGGTGAGCTTCGCACCATAGCTGTTGCATCCACCGGTGATCTCCTTGACGTTGTCACCATAATTGCTATTAGTGAGCAAGTGGCCGCAAATGAGTTTGGGGATCTCGATGGGTATGACATCGTCGTTGTTGAAGACGGATATAGTGTTTTGTTTGGCATTGATGGTGACCTTGAGGGCTGCCATGGAGGGATCTCGCTGCTTGTTGTCGACGGTGTTGACGAGGATCTCGTCAAAGATTTTTTAGAGGCCTGGAACGTAGGAGAAGAGGCGTCGAAGATCTGCGATGGTCTTTCCCCGCGGCGAATGCGAGAAAGGATGAAGTGCTGTAATTTCAAACAAAAATAATCTATACTGCTGTAATAAAAATTTTCCAATGTTACCTTTTTTTTTCATAAAAACTAATTCTACACCGGTCGGTATATTGAGTGGGTATAAAAAATGATTTTTTTTATTCCTAACTTCATCGTAACCGGTATAAAAATATTTGTAATTTATTAACTTTTATCATTATACATTTTTTATACCTATTTTTAATACAAGCAGGTGTAAAAAAGTTTTTTATATTTACAATAATGTCATCATATCATTTTTTATACCTGATAGATTTTAACAGGTATAAAATATTGCTATAAAGAGTATATTTTGTACTAGTGAAAGCAACCTTTAACACTTAGAAAATAGCTTGAAATCATGTTTTTGGTCATATTTTCATAAATAAGAGAGCTGGACAGGTTTATGCTTGATTTCAGTGTTTTTGTGCAGGTTTTAGGGTGAATTTGGTGAAAGAAGTGAAGAAGGAGAGAGATGGAATCAGAAAAGACATCAAAAAGTGCAAAAGGAGAAGTCGCAACTACCGCTCAACGGCAGTTTACCGCTGAGCGGCACTCAGGAGGTCACGTTGGATCTGTTGAGGGGCAAAATGGCCGCTGAAAGGAAGAAACCAACTCACGCACTTACCGCTGAGCAGCAGTTTACCGCTGAGCGACACTTTTGTGGGCTTGGGCCTAATTTTTCTATATTTTTAGAATAGTATATAAGCTTTAGGACGTCCTAGGGTTTTGTATCTTTGGCAGAAACGAAACAAATACTCTCTTTTCCACCCTTTTGAAGGAGGATCTTGGATGCTCAGGCTACCTCTTCACCTTTCTAGGGTTTTATCTTTCATTCTTCCATTATTATTCATCTAGTTTCACCATGAATATGATGAACTAAACCTTGTATTATTGTTTGGGAATCAATGTAGTCTTGTGAAACTCTCATATATGAAATTTTTTTTAACATCTTACTTTTAAGACTTATGCTTTCTTTCATCATTAGTTAGGGTTTTTCCTCTTTGCTTAATGCTTACTTTGTTTAACTCATTCATTGCCATGATTATTGATCTTGTCGATACGGGAACGTACGGGAAATCTAGATCTGGGGAATTTCTCCCAATAGTATATTGGTTGTCGTTAAGCTCCTGCACTTAAGAAGTAATTACTAGGAATTCTAGGAATTGTATGAACTCGTAATTAAGGATAGGCCTTCTTGCAAGGTGATTAGGAGAGTGGCATTGACAATTGATGAAAAGAATGTTGAATTCCTAAAGTATATGAGAGTGGATAAGATGACATACTCATCCATCTATTTCATTGAAGTGTTTGTATTCCGTTTTCGTCATTGATCAAATTCATGCATACATGTTTATTTACTTTCTTTTGCATATTAAACTCCAATCAATTTGTTCTTAAGTCTTAAATAATCAACAAATAACATAATTAAACTAGGCCGTGAGTCCTTTGGGAGAACGATACTTGGTCTTACCGAGTTTTATTACTTGAAACGATTCGGTCACACTTGCCGATTGTCCAACAAGTTTGTGGCGCCGTTTTTTGGTGTTCATAAATTTGGCATCACTCACCGCCTGGGCGCCCCTTTTTAGGGCGCTTGAGCGTCCAATGTAGAAGGCTTGGGCAACCGCTGCGAGGCTTGAGCGTGGAAGACCTCTACTTCTTTTCTATTTAAAGGACCCAAGCGTCCTAGTTTTGGTATCTCTGGTTGGAGCAGCACAACACCACACACTTCTACTCTCTGAAGGCGGATTTTGAAATGTTTTTGAATTTTGAATTTTAAATTTCAAATTTTGAATTTCTGTATTTATTTTCTATTTTTATTTTTCGGTTTATATTTTATTTAATTTTATTTTATTTTATTTTATTTTCTGTTTTTATTTTTTTTGTTTTCTGTTTTTATTTTTTCTGTTTTTATTTTTATTTTTATCTTCTATCTTTCTATCTTTTATCTTCTTATCTCTTATTTTATATCTTCTCTATCTTTTTGTGCTAACAAATTTTTCTAGGGACTTGTTTTCTTGTGTATGCAGGAAGCAATTCAAACTAGAAACAAGAAAACCTCGGAACTTCTTCTTGAAGGCTTAGACCAGAAAGACGAAGGAGAAGAATCCGTACATCTAGAGAACTTTTTCCCTCCTCCGGAAGATCTCTTACAACCTTCACCACAAGGTTCTTACCATAGCATTGAGAAGATGGAGAATAATAATGTCAAAAGAACTCTTGGAGATTACACCAATGTGGTTGACCCTCAACATTTTAACAGCATAGCAAGACCGAGGGTCAATGCAACCAACATGGAGGTGAAACCGGCATTAATCCAACTGGTTAAGAGTAATCAATTTAATGGGTTGTCACATGAAAGCCCATATGAGCACCTCACAAACTTTAATGAAATTTGCAATACAGTGAAGATAAATGGGGTGCCTGACGAAGCAATCAAACTTATCCTGTTTCCATTCTCATTAGGAGGCAACGCTAAGCTTTGGTTGAACTCTTTTCCAGAAGGGAGCTTTACAGAGTGGGAAGCTGTGGTGACAAAGTTCTTGAACAAATACTTCCCACAATCCAAGGTAAACAAAGGAAAGCAAGAGATCTCATCTTTCAGGCAAGGCATGGAGGAATCACTAGGTCATGCATGGGACAGATACAAAAGCCTATTAAAAAAGACTCCCACGCATGGATTTGACGAAGTGGAAGTAGTCCTAACCTTCCTTGGAGGTCTTGGTTCACAAACCAAGATGATGCTTGACGCCTCAGTTGGAGGCAATATCAAATGGAAAACTCCAGAGGAAGCCACGGAAATAATTGAAAACATGGCTACTAATGATAATGAGATGAACAGTGAAAGAGGAGCTCCTATTCAACAAAAAGGAGTTCTACAGTTGCAATCCAATGATGCCTTGCTAGCTCAGAACAAGATACTATCTCAACAATTGGAGAATCTCACAAAGATACTTGCACAACTTCCAAAAGAGTTAAAGAATGTTGCACAGGTTCAACCAGAGATGTGTGAATTATGTGGTGGTGATCATATCAATGGTCAATGCGCTTTTCCAGTAGAAGCTTCAGAGGATGTTAACTTCATGGCCAATCAATTTTCATACTGTCAGGGGAACTTCAATCAAGGGTGGAAACCACACCCAAGTATTGGTCAAGGACAAAGTGGGCAAGCTGGATAGTCAGGGCAATTTCACAAGCAACAACAACAACCAACCTTATGGCAACAAATTTCTATACTTAATGAAAGGTCAATAAGGATGGAAGAAACTCTTCATTAGTTCATACAAAAAACTGAATCTACTCAAAAGAGCAATGAAGCTGCTATTAAAAACTTGGAGATTCAAATGGGTCAAATTACTAAGGAGTTGGAAGAAAGTCTTAACAAGAATTGTGGGGCTAATACTGAGGTTAACCCCAGGGAAGAGTGTGAAGTGCTAGTGAATGTAAATATTGAAAAAGTTGAGTTGGAAAAAGAAGAGAGAAAAGAGAGAGAAGAGAAAGAAGAAGAGAAAATATGTGTGAAGATTGAGAAAGTGAGTAAAATAAGAAAAGAAAAAAAGAAAGTGAGAGAAAAGAAAAAGAGGTCGAGAGAAAAAAAGAAAGAATCATATGAAAAACCTCTTCCTCATCCAAAGAAGTATCATAGGAAGGAAAAGAAATTTAAGTGCTTCATGGAAATCTTCAAGAAGTTGGAGATTAAAGTTCCTATGATTGAGACATTGCAACAGGTTCTTGGTTTGATCAAATTTCTGAAGAAGTTCAGTAGAAAGAAGAAAAAGAAGATGGAACATGAGCTTTATTGGGTCAAGCTAGTGACGTTAAGAGAGCGCTTGCTGGGAGGCAACCCAGTGATTTAAGAACTTTTAATTTTTGGTTTGGTGATGTAATTTTGAACTTTTGGGTATTTTTGTTTTTGTTATAAGTATATTACAGGGTTTACATCTACTGATGGATGTTAGGCGAAAGAGTATCTACTGAAGGATACTATGTTTGTATACACCTACTGATGGGTGTTGGTATGGAAGATTTGCATCTACTGAAGGGTGCTGGAGGATTTTGGGTCAGGCTCGTGACATTAAACAAGCGCTACCTGGGAGGCAACCCAGTTGATTGATTTTATCTGTATTGGTTGTTTTGATTCTGCTTTAGTTGCATGATAGGGATTGAATGTTTGAGTGATCTGAGAACTTAATTGCAGGGAGCAAGTGAGGGGCATGAGTAGAAGGCACCTAGGTTAAGCTAGGATGAAGAAGAACACTTCACGAAAGTGCCGCTGAGCGGTAGTGTCGTTGAATGGGCTTAGGTTGCCCCTTAGTGGAACCCGAGCCCATTAGGGTATTTTTATACCCTAAGTCACATTTTGGCCTCTATTTACATATTCTTCTCTGCACATACACTCCTAAACACTTTTACAAAGGTTCTATACATTTTTCCTTTCATTCCTCTTTAGAAAATCTCCCTTCCACTCACTTTCTCACTAGTTTTCCATCTAAGTTTGGGGTTGGGAGAGAGCATCATTGATGGGGCTGAGTTTTTCAAAGCACTAGAGTAGGATTTGTTTTATCAATCACTTATGTTTGTAGAATAGGGTTTGATGTACTGAATTGGAAATTGTGTCTTTTATGATGGTTTGCTTATGATTGTTGTTTGATAAGTAATGCCTGATGATGCTTTGATATTGATTGATGTTGAGAATATGCACATTATATGCTTATACAGGTGGTTCACAAGCATTGTGAACAAATGCAAGATATTGTGATTGTGATTGTGAGATTATGTAGGATGTGTATGTCAAATGCGAATGAGCTTATATGTGAGGTTTTGAGCTCCAGAGTTTTTATTGACTGAATACTATTACTTTGAAAGCATGAATCATTTTGCCTACGTTTTCTATGATTAAGGCCATTTGTTGGAACCCTTTTTATTGGCCAAATTCATGAAGTTAGCCACTAAAAGAGAACACTTTGTGTTCTATCCTTTGAACCCTTAGCCTTGAACATAATTTGAAAACCCTTGTTGAAAAGCTTTACCTTGAGTTAAGTAGAAAATCTTGTGTGGTAATGATAAATGTTCAAGTTTGGGGTTGTGGGGAACACATGAAAAATAAAAAGGAAAAGCATTGAGCTAAGAGCTAAGAAATAAGAATGTGAAAAGAAAAGAAAAAGAGAAAGAAAAGAAAAGAAAAGGCAAAGCTCAATGCAAAAGAAAGTTGGGAAAAATAAGAATGATTGTGTTGATATGATTCTCTTAACTCAAGGATTTTGTGATCCAGAAAAACAATTTTCTTGTTAGCCCAGCCACGTTATAAGCCATTGAAAAGTCCTTGTGATGATGCATGCTTGTGAATGTTTTTGATTGTGGTTAAATGAAAGGCAAAGTTGATTCATGTGACATTGTGATAGTGGAGTGAATGAGTGATTACCTCTTATACACTTGTGTTTGAGTGAAACACTTTACCTAGTGAGGAAATATTCCATGAGCACATGAACATCCATGCTTAATTGATTGATCATTCATGAAAAATAGCATTTGTTGGATATTAAGTGACTTTGTGAACACCAAAGCATGTGCACATCTTGATTGAAATCTTGGTAATATGTTTGATTGAAGTTTTTACTTATCTTGAAAAGAAGATTTTTGAATGAGTGAACCATTATATGGATTGGTAGAAGATTGAGTTACATCTTGTTTGCTTGAGGACAAGCAAAGTTCTAAGTTTGGGGTTGTGATAACAATTGAAAAACTGTTATTTTCATGCTTAAAATTGATACTAAAAGCAACCTTTAACACTTAGAAACTAGCTTGAAATCATGCTTTTGGTCATATTTTCATAAATAAGAGAGTTGGACAGGTTTATGCTTGATTTCAGTGTTTTTGTGCAGGTTTTAAGGTGAATTTGGTGAAAGAAGTGAAGAAGGAGAGAGATGGAATCAGAAAAGACATCAAAAAGTGCAAAAGGAGAAGCCGCAACTACCGCTCAGCGGCAGTTTACCGTTGAGCGGCACTCAGGAGGTCACGTTGGATCCGTTGAGGGGCAAAATGGCCGCTGAGGGGAAGAAACCAACTCACGCACTTACTGCTGAGCGGCACTTTTATGGGCTTGGGCCTAATTTTTCTGTATTTTTAGAATAGTATATATTTGTATCTTTGGCAGAAACGAAGCAAATACTCTCTTTTCCACCCCTTTGAAGGAGGATCTTGGATGCTCACGCTACCTCTTCACCTTTCTTGGGTTTTATCTTTCATTCTTCCATTATTATTCATCTAGTTTCACCATGAATATGGTGAACTAAACCTTGTATTGTTGTTGGGGAATCAATGTAGTCTTGTGAAACTCTCATATATGGAATTTTTTTTAACATCTTACTTTTAAGACTTATGCTTTCTTTCATCATTAGTTAGGGTTTTTCCTCTTTGCTTAAGGCTTGCTTTGTCTAACTCATTTATTGCCATGATTATTGATTTTGTCGATACGGGAACGTACGGGGAAATCTAGATCTGGGGATTTTCTCCCAATAGTATATTGGTTCTCGTTAAGCTCCTGCACTTAAGAACTAATTACTAGGAATGCTAGGAATTGTATGAACTCGTAATTAAGGATAGACCTTCTTGCAAGGTGATTTAGAGAGTGGCATTGACAATTGATGAAAAGAATGTTGAATTCCTGAAGTATATGAGAGTGGATAAGATGAAATTGACAACCCCAACAACATACTCATCCATCTATTTCATTGAAGTGTTTGTATTCCGTTTTCGCCATTGATCAAATTCATGCATACATGTTTATTTACTATCTTTTGCATATTAAACTCCAATCAATTTGTTCTTAAGTCTTAAATAATCAACAAATTACATAACTAAACTAAGCCGTGAGTCCTTTGGGAGAACGATACTTGGTCTTACTGAGTTTTATTACTTGAAACGATTCGGTCACACTTGCCGATTGTCCAACAAGTTTGTGGCGCCGTTTTTCGGTGTTCATAAATTTGGCATCACTCACCGCCTGGGCGCCCCTTTTTAGGGCACTTGAGCGTCCAATGTAGAAGGCTTGGGCAACCTCTACGAGGCTTGAGCGTGGAAGACCTCTGCTTCTTTTCTATATAAAGGACCCAAGCGTCCTAGTTTTGGTATCTCTGGTTGGAGCAGCACAACTCCACACACTTCTACTCTCTGAAGGCGGATTTGGATGCGAAAGTGTCCATCTTCTACTTTTAGGGTTTTCCTATGTCATGCTTTTCCATTATTCATCTAGTTTCTCCATGTCTATTGGGAGCTAAACTCTATCTATTTTTGGGGGATGATGTAACCTTGTGAACTCTCATGTATTTGAATTGATTATTAATTCCATATGCTTTTTCATTAATTCTTAGAGTAATTCATCTATGCTTATTACATGCTTTGTTTAACTCATTCATTGCATGATTTATGAATTGCATGAGTGTCGGAGGCTCCTTACGATTCAGGTTCTTGTTGAATTCTCCCAAGAGTAATATTTCTCAAGGATGAGGGTATGAGTCTTGGTCGTCTTAAGCTCTTGATCTTCACATTTAATTGCTAGGAATTGCATGAACTGGTGATTAAGGACAAGCTTCTTCGTTGAGGGATCGGGTTTAAGTGATTTAGTGAGTGATGTTGACATTAATGGATAAAGAAGAATTCTTACATACATGAGAGGGAACTTGGTGAAATCTAACCCCAACAACATACTCATCTCATCACAAACAACATCCTTTTATTATTGTGCTCTTTTCCTATTGATCAAGCTGCATTCATATTTAATTTTCTGTTCTTGCATCTTAAACCAACGATTTCGTTTTATTTAAGTCTTAGTTAATCGAGTTATCACATAATTTTCTAGTGCCCAGAGTCTTGAGGGATACAATACTTGATCTTACCATTTTATATTACTTGTGCGATTTGGTACACTTGCCAATCCATCAACAGTGAGTGACGTTGACATTAATGCATGAAGAAAAATTCATATATACATGAGAGAGAACTTGGTGAAATCTAACCCAGCAACATACTCATCTCATATTAAAAACAACATTCGTTCATCACTGCACTATTCTACTACTGATGAAACTGTGTTCATATTTAATTTTGTGTCTTCGCATTTGAAACCAATGATCTCATTTTCTTCAAGTCTTAATTAATCGAGTTATCACACGATTGTCTAATGTAGAGAGTCTTTTGGGACACGATACTTGGTCTTACCATTTTATATTACTTGTGCAATTTGGTACACTTGTCGATTCATCAACACTTTGTGCTAGATTTCAGTGTTCCCAACAAGAATTGGAATTATTTGAAAGAAGAGTTAAAGTACCAAATAGTTGGAATGTAGAAAAGTCAACCATAGTGCAGAAAAGTCAACCAGAATGCATAAAAGTCAACCAGAGAGTAGAAAAATCAACCAAAATGCATAAAAGTCAACTAGAGTATAGAAAATTCAAACAGAGTGCAGAAAAAGGGCATTGAGCACAAAAAAAGTGTGTTGAGCGCCAATTTGGACTCGTACCATGCCTGGGCGCCCTAAGTGGGGCGTTGAATGCCAGTTTCATGGGCTTGGACCTGTTTTCTGTTCTTTTTATGTTGTATTTAAGGACTTGGACGTCCTAGGGATTGTATCTTTGAATGCAATAGGCTCAAAAAACTCCTTGCTCCCTATCAATGGTGAACTAGACTCTATTTCTTGTTGGGGATGATGTAACCTTTGTAAACTCTCATGTATTGAATTGATTCTTGATATTATATGCTTCTTTCATTAATTGTTAGGATAATTCTTCTTTGCGTAATGTTTGCTTCGTTTAACTCATTCTTTAGCATGATGTATGATTTGCATGAGCACCGAAAGGTATCTTACAATTCATGACCTAGAGAATTATTCCCAGAATTATTCCCAAAAGTAGTATTGCTCAAGAATGGGGGTATTAGTTCTGGTTGTATTAAGCTTCTATTCTTCAGATTTAATTATTAGGAATACTAGGATTTTTATGAACTAATAGTTAAGGATAGGCTTTTTTCACCGAGGAATCAGGTTTTAACATTAATGAAGAAGTAGAATGCATATATGCATGAGAGTAAACTAGGTGAAATCTAACCCCAACAACATATTCATTCCATGATATCAAATCTGTATCTTTGCACTTTTGTCCAATTGATAAAATTGCATGCATATTTAATTTTCAGTATTTTCCTTCTAAACCTAAAAGAGTTTGTTTTCAAGTCTTATTTAATCAAGACATCACATAATTGTTTAGGCCGTGAGTCATTTGGGATACAATACTTGGTGTTACCATTTTATATTATTTGATATGATTCTGTATACTTGTTGGAGTTCTAACAAGTTTTTAGCATCGTTGCCGAGGACTCATGGTTTAACTATTCTATTTGAGTGATTATTGATTAACTTTGACTTGAATTTTTTTTTATCTTTTTAGTTTTTCATCTTTTTATATTTTCATCTCTTTATCTTTTTCATTTTTTATCTTTTTAACAAGTTTTTGACTCCATTTTCGGGAATTAAAAATTTGTTTATCATATAATGGAATGAATGTGATAGAAAAACCCTAGAAACTAAACAGGAGAGCTCCCGCATCCAATTCTGCCTCTAGAGAGTGCAAAAGTGTGTTTATGCGTCTCTACTTCCCAAAGATACAAACCCTAGGACGAACAAATCATTAAATATAGTAGAAAACAAAGTCCAAGTGTTGAGAGGGTCGCACCTCACACAAAAGTTGATTGCAAAATTAATGCAGTATAGTTACTAGGAAGTGACTCCTAGGTCGTCTCTCAAGGACCAATTATGGTTCAGGTAATAGGTCGAACACATTAGAGGGGGGGTTTTGTGAAAGGTTTGTGAATGCAATTGAATTAAAAAGAATGAAAAGTAAACACAACCGAATATAAATAAAAGCATTAAAATGGAAACTACAACAGATAAATATCCAAACACAATTCAAGTTATTCAAGTGCAACACTCAAACTAGAACATTAAATGCACAATGTTGTAACCTAAACATAAAATAAATAATTCATCACAGAAATGGCAAAAAAAACTAAACGCTTGAAGAGTTAATTTAAATAAGTGAATAAGCTGTTGTAAAATAAAATTTGTTGTGAACCATTTTTCTTCTAAGGCCGTGACACCACTCATCCTTTTCCAGCATGTCATTTCTCAAACCAAAAATGAGATGAACTTCTAAATTAATTCCCCAAAGCTCAAAACGATCACAAGCAAAAGCATCTACATGTGGCAGGCCGTGCTACTTCTTCATTAAATCAACGTACATCCTTCTTCGCAACCCATTCAAGTGCTGGTACCTCCAAACAAATCATCCATTATACTAGGTGGCAGCTCCAACACCTCCATTCTCCGTGTGTCCCATTTAAAAGAAAGAAAGAAAACTCCAAAATGTTGAATCACCGTGTTTTCCTTTCTAGCTAAGTGACGTCACAACTTGCTTCTTCCCAATCAATGAATTAACGTGCTCCTTCTTCCAGCAAAGATGAATCAGCCCCCACTTCCTACTACATTCTCCTACTGGACCCAGCCGTGGCACCTCAAACTTCCAACACTTAACCGTGCACACCACTTCACCTACTACATTCAACTAAAGTTTCTCCTTGCTTATTCCATCCAGCCATACCGTGACAAGACTCTTCTCAACTTGAATGTGTTTCCGTGCACGCTACCTACTCCCACCAAATCAGCTTCTTATTGCATAAATCAAAAACCATTCTCCTTTCTTCCAGCATGACCCAAAATACCGTGACACCTACGTGTTGCTGCTTCCTTTCTCCAACTCCACGTGTGTGTTGTACGAGCTTCACTCCCTTCCATCACCGTGCTTCCAGGACATGAAATCATGGGTTGAACTTTCAATCAAAGTGCATAAAACCAAAAATAAAAAAAAAATGCCATCAACATTCAGCAAAAAAAAAAAAAAGAATAACAATTCAACCCTTCATTCATTCCATTCAAGCCTTTAGCCTCCAAGAAAAAGTTCCCCAAAATACAATCGTCCCTCCCAAAATTCAAAAGACCGAGAACCTAAAAAGAAATGTGTGGCAAGTGGCCAGTGGCGGCTCACAACATCTCTAAGCCGTGAGTTTCTTATAATGAGGGTGGGGTCCACACAATAAAACCCTATGGTGCCAAGTCATCCACCCTCATTTTTTTGTCTAGTTCATTTTGCCAAAAATTGGCTAAATCTACTAAAGTTAATCCAAAAACATTCTACACTACTAGATTACAATTTAATTAATTCTAGATGTCTATGTGGAGAGTCTTGAATTTATTTGCATTCTTCTTGATGTCCCAAAATGTATCTCCAAAATTTGTCTACAATGAATGATTAAAATAATTAACTCAGATAATTCAAATTAATTAAAATAAGAATTTCTGGTCAAATTAAGCACAGTTAGCAAAAACGGAAAAATACCGGACATTTAAGCACAATTCCCTGATTAATTCTAGCACAATAAGTTAAGTGAAATTGAGAAAATATTGACACATGACCAAGCGCAACACACTAGCGCTCAACGCCCCTACTTAGGGCAGCCAAGTGCTAGTATGAGAGGAGTGCGCTTAGAGCTCTGAAAAAGGCAACCAGGCAGTGTTTGACAGAAGGAGAATGGCGCTCAACGCCCCAAGAAAGGTGCTTAGGCGTTGCTACGAGACATCCTGCGCTAAGGGCTCCAGAAAAGGACAGCCAGGCGCCCATACGAGACTGATGAGTGCATATTTATGCTCACATTTATGCTTTAAAATTAAACTTTTGATGAAATTCATGTGCTTGAATGATTGATTTAAAGAGGATTTGTGATGATTTGATATATTGTGTTTGGAATTGAAAGGGACTTAAAAAGTGATTTTAATTGCATAAATTATTCTTGGAAATTCTTACATTTATTTGTGAAATTGGCAATTCCAGGCCCAAAATTAGGTTTTGTTTGGAAAATCATGTACAGATGGGCCAAACAGACATACTTTACCCTTGCACCCCCTAAAATCCCTACATACACTCCCATTTCTAAAACAGGCCAAAGACCAAGCCCAAACACTAAGCCATTTCTACTACACCTCCCTAAATTTCCCTACCCATACCCGTTCTAAGCCAAACATCACCTGATCATGCCACGTGGCAGTCCATTACTAACAGATTGAACCACTTAGATGATGCCACATCACTGATCCTTGCACTCACTAGTGAACCAATCAGAACACGCCACCTCAGCCCTAACACATGAGTATCATCTTTCACCCACTAAAACCCTTGTCGCCATTCCGCTTCCACCAAACCATGCGCCGTCAACCACTGCCGCACCGTCCACAACCGTCGTCGGTCATCATCGCGCACCACGCCGCAACCTCCGTTCATCTTTTCCCTTCTCAAGACCAAATCACGCCACCAAACCCAGGCCGCTATCAACCTTCGAGCCACCAACATAGTGCCACCATCGTCTGTGAGTATCTCCCTCAAACCAACTTTCATCGCGCCATTAACGGCGACACCACCATCAACACCCGTCAACCTTCATTATGAACCTCTACGGCCGTCGCAACCTGCACAACCCAACAAACCACAAACAGATCCACCTCTTCCGCTCGCATAGCAATCGCAAATCGCGATCCTGCCATGGCCACCATCTTCTTCCTCTATCCCGCCGCACCACCTGCACTCAGGAAAACCAAAAATAGTAGCATCATCCTTCCCATTACCGGAGCACCGTGACAAGCCTCTCCATCGCATCCAATCTTGCCGCTATTAACGCACCTGCAAACTCCACCACCACGAGCTTCTTCTCCACAGCGGCGGAAGCGGGAACGTAGGGGAAAGCCCTTTCCCAAATTCTGAACCTTAATTTTGGGTAGGGAGGAACCTAAGACGTGTCGAGCTCCCATTGGCTGCGACGTTTCTGGTCAAAGCTGGTCAACAAGGGCTTCTGGTGCAGTTTTGGAGAAATTCTGAAGGGGTTAAAGTGCAGATAGAGGAAATTTCAGGGTTTATGTGTTATTTTGGAAATTCAGAAATGCTAAAAGATAAAATTTAATTCTTGAATTAATTTAATTTACGAATATCAACATAAAATATCTTCCAAATAATGTTATAATTATCTAAATCTTTTAGTTATTTGGAAGATAAAAGATTTTATCAACTGAATATTCAGAGTCCAAGCCCTATATAAAGAGACCCAAGGGGGACTTCATTCAATTCATTCATTCTCTCATACTCCTCTCACTTTTCTTTCATCTTGTATTCAACTCCATTCATGGAGAGTTAAACATCTAGGGCTATTCTGCTATAATTCCATTATGGATTCTGAGGTTAGATTGAGTTAATGCAATTGTTTATTTTGATTATTGATTTAAGTTGTTCTCTCTCTATGTCTTTCATCTCTCTATCATATTAAAAGCAAAGATTTTTGCATCATAATGTGTTTGAATGTACATGCATATTGATTATATGAGTTCTAGGGTTTCTAGGTTTAATTGAGAATCTACTTTGATTTAATTTAGGAACTTTCATATGATTAAATGGTTTTTTCTATGAATTGAGAATGTACTTTGATTGATTAGTAATAATTTCAACTATAATCAATTGAGAATTTACTTTGATTGATTAGCTTTTAATTTGGTTAGGAGATTTAAGAATAAACATGATTAAACACAATAGAATTTGATCGAGAATGTACTTTGGTTGAATTTATTGTGAATAATCTAGTAAAGTTTTGCATTTGATTGAGAATTTACTTTGGTTAAATTCATGATCGCCCTCAAATTAATTAAGAATGTACTTTAATTAATTTGAAACTTAAATAATAATAAATTGAACAATTATTTGTGAATAATCGATGATGAATCTATCTTGGAAAAGCAGTGGAATTAGCCTATTTCATCATAATTGTTTTTAAGTTTCTTATTTATTCTTTAAACACTCTTCAACCATTACTTTTATTCATAAGCATTGGATAACATTCATAAGAGTTAGATATTCGAAAGCAATTCCAAGTTCGTTGGGAGACGACTCAGGGTTACGTTAACCCCATCTACTTTCGTAAATACTACTTGGCAATACTGAAGTTGCCTTGAAAAGTAGTATTAATTTGATAGCCTCAACGACAGCGTATCAGAGACATCCTGCACTAAGGGCCCCAGAAAGGGGCAACCAGGCATCCTGCGACGTTCTGTAGCCTTCTTTCCTGGTGCTTTTTCTGTTCTTTCTGAATTTCAACTCCTTGGTACTTTAACTCCTCTTCCAAATCATTCCAATTTCCTACAAAATCAAAGCAATTTAGTGATAAAAATCATAAGTTCTAACCTCAACTCTCTTTATTCACAACTTAACTAAAAATAAGAGTTCAAGCAAGTTTCTAAGTCAAAAAGGGTTCATTTGGTATCAAAATTTAATCACAAATAACGGTAAAATCAACTGTTATCACAATCCCAAACTTGAAACTTTACTTGTCCTCAAGCACAACAACATGTAACTTGGCCTAAACAACACTTCAATGGTTCAATATATCACAAAGCACCTTCTTCTAGGACAAGTAATCACTCATATTTGCTTATCATCAAAATATCAGTTAAGATGTACTGATGGCTTAGCCAATTGATGGACAAATTTATGAGCACCAAAATATGATGTCACAAACTTGTTTCACAATCAGCAAGTATGACCGAATCGTTCAAGTAATAAACTTGGTAAGACCAAGTATCGTTCTCCCAAAGGACTCACGGCCTAGTTTAGTTATGTGATTTGTTGATTAGCTAGGACTTACAAACGAAATAATTGGATTTAATATGCAAGACAGAAAATAAACATGTATGCATGAAGTTTGATCAATGGCAAAGACAAAAGATAAACACTTTCAATGGAATATATGAATGAATATGTTGTTGGGGGTCAATTTCATCTCATCCACTCTCATACATTTTAGGAATTCAACATTCAAGTCATCATTGTTAATGCCACTCTCTAATGTACCATTCTAGATGGCTTCTCCCTAATCACGAGTTCATACAATTCCTAGCATTCCTAATGATTAGTTCATATGCTCAGGAGCTTAAAGACAACCAACATAGTGTTGGGAGAAATTCCCCGGATCTAGACTTCCCCGTACGTGCCCGTATCGACAAAACCAATAATCATGCATTGAATGAGTTAAACTATGCAAGCATTGAGCAAAGAGGGTGATGAGTCAATATTTTCTTCACTTCACTTAGTTTATTGTACTAGAATTAATCAGGGAATTGTGCTTAATCGTCCGTTATTTTCCTATTTTTCCTAATTGTGCTTAATTCGATCAGAAATTCTTATTTTAACTAATTTGAATTATCTGAGCTTATTATTTTGCATTATTAATTATGGGAAAATTTTGGATATCTTTTTGGGACATTTGAAGGCTAAATGAGAAATGACAATTGAGCCCAATGCATTTCAGCCATTTCAATTTTCGCTGGTTGCTGTGTGAATTTTGTGTCATCTTGTTTGTCCTCGTTCGAATTCAATTCTTATCCGTTTTCCTTGCAATTTTTTTTCATAGTTTCGTCTAGATGTCTATTTTCAAGTATAGTTTTTATTTTGTTCAAATTCATTTTGTGTTGTTCCCAGTATTTTCTTTACTCTCCTATGTCAGTCTAGTGCATACTGTTTGAGTGAATTCTAGTCTGTTTGCAATTGCTTGCTGTTTGGTACTTGTGCTAGCTAAGAATTGACAATTGAAGTGTTGATTTTTGAAGTGTCACGGCTGGAAATAGAATCCACAAGCTTACCATTTAATTTTTGAACAAAGCCTTTTGTTCTGGAAAGGGAAAAAGAATACATTTAGTGGAAATTCACGTTGGGAAGTTCCTTCCCTTGCCATGTCACGCATTCTGCAAAGAATAATGGAAGCATTGTTTTGGTTTTTAACATGTCACGGTAGGAGTAGCTTGGAGGGACCCATATGGCTTTGACACTTTAGCAATTAATTGAAGAAAGAAGGATGCCTTGATCTAAGATTGGAATTCTCGGTTTTATTTGGGAACCATACACCAAAGGAAAAAACAAACACAAGGGACCACCACTAAAGCTCACAGGAATGTGCTTTCATTTTTCTCCTCCCCTTTGGGGAGGTTTTTGGATTTGTTTTCCAGTTTCAATTGAATCTTAAATTCCAGTGTGTTCTTCATTGATTGTTGTTAAATTTTATTTGCAAATTACCTTTGGTCTAAAATTCCGTTTGCACGTTTAAATCTTTGATCAATTCACTGTCATTTTCTAAATTAATGCAACTTTATGCTCAAATCACTTTCATCTCAGTTTCATGTTTTATTTCCAATTGCACATTTTAAACTTTGTCAAAAGTTTATTTTTTTTTTATTTACCGTTTTCATTTTTACCGTTTATGAATTTTACTGTTTCGTTTTTACCGTTTGCTTTTACAGTCTTTAAAATTTATTTTAGTGTTTTTAAATTGAGTTGTGTTTAAATTCCAGTTTTAAATTTTATTTACCGCACAAAACATTCACAAACCCCCCCCTTTCGTGTTAGCTCTGAGACTGAACCAACAATATTGGTCCTTGAGAGACGACCTAGGAGTCACTTCCTAGTTATACTGCATAAATTTTTGCACATCAAATTTGTATGACCGCGACAGTCGTATCAAAAAATGGCGCCGCTGCCGGGGACCAACTAATGACGGTTTGGTTTTAGATTTTTGTTGTATAAAGTTTTGTTCTGTTAATATGATTGTTTTGTGTGTTTTGTCTTGTATATTTTTGCAGGCGATAACGACACCTTCAACAAATTTTGGCGGCGTTGTCACTTCAGTTCCAGGTTTTTTGTTTTAGATTTTTGCTGTGTTTTTCGATTATGCTGTGTTAATATATATTGTGTATATATGTGTTTAATTGTGCTATGTTCTGTATTTAGTTGTTATTAAAAAAAAAAAAATTGAAAATTAAAAAAAAAAAAAAAAATTAATTAAAAAATTTTTACTATTGATGTTCTGTCTTGTGTGTGCTTGTAGCATGTATAAATGTGTTTAGTTTATCTGTTTCGTAATTTTTAGTTTTTAGTTTTTATTTTTATTTGTCCATGTCTACCAATTTTGATTATGTGAATTCTGCTTATTCTGTCGATGCCTCTAGCTATGACTATCATTCTGGATATTACTGTGATTTTAATTCTGCTGATTTCTATGATGAGAACAATATGTCTCATCCTCAAACTTCTGAGAGCTCCCTTTGGGAGCCGGTTCCACCAGTTCAGCAATATCAGAGTCAGCAGTATGATGCTCCTGCCCAAGTAGCTTCTCAGCCTTCAACTTTTGAACCTACATTGAAGGAGTTATTGGAGCAGATGACCATGCAGAACGTTCAGTTACAGAAAGGGAACATGCAGTTCAAGAAAAAGAGCATAGAGTTTCAGCAGGAAACTCAAGCTGCCATTCAAAATCTGACTGATCAGATCAGGCAGATGTCCACTCTTGCACTTGAGGAGACAGAAGAATATTTTGAGGAGCAGGCAAGAATAAGCAGTAATCCTGAACCAGGTAGACCACCTTCATCTTCTCACACTTTAGCAATCTTCAAGGAAGAGGAGGTAAGCATACCTCAATTTGATTGTACTGATAATTATGTTGTTGAGAGGTATGCTGATGACTATATTGTTGCTGAGCATGATTTTAATTTTTCCTCTGTGCATGATGAGGACCGCTTTTTACTATCACATTCAAATATTTGTTCTCCATGCACTGAACATGAATCTGAACCTGTTATAGATATTGTTTCTATATTTGAAACGGATTCATGTTATGAGGTTGTATCTAAGGCTCGGTATGATGAATTGGGATTGGGTGTTATACCTCTGCATGAAATTTCTGCAGTGCCACATTGCACTAATCATGTTGCAGGAGGTACGTATAAATTTGATGAGCAGACACCCACAATTGAAGACAGAGGTGCAAGCACCCAGAACGATTTCAACATCAACAGGCACCTATTGAATCTAGTCATCAACAATAATTGTTTGGATCCAGCCGTGGAAGACATTTCACTGCTTGATCAAATCTGGAGGATGAAGCAGTTCGTCCTCAACAATTTCATACTGGATCCTGAAGCGAAGAACATCTCCCTACAACTTCAAAATTGGCAACTGCCACCCTGACCAGGGAAGTTTTCTTTTTCTTTCTTCCCAGTTTTCATATTTTTAGTGCACTTGTCCTTTATCTGTTTGTTGTTTTAGTTTATGATCTTATGCCTTTAACTGATTTGGGACATTGTAGTCTAAGTGTGGTCTCGGGAAGATTCTGAATTTCGTTTTCTTTTATGTTTATTTTTCCTTTTATTTTTCTTTATTAGTTTTCCAGTTATTATTTTTTTTAAAAAAAAAAAAAAAAAAAATTTATTTGTGATAATTTTTTTTTTAAGTGTGCATAAATTTTTCTTTTCAAATTTAATTGTTATGTGATGTACATATATTTATTTTTCATATATTTAAAAAAAAAATGTGTTCTGTGTTTTATTTGCTTCGTGATTTTTAGTGTTTTTACTAAAAAGAAAAAAATTCGAAAAATCAAAAATTCAAAAAATTGTTTTGCGTAGTCCTTGATTTTATTTCGACCCTCAGTTTCTTACCAATATTTCATTAAAAATTTTCACTTCAGATCTCATTTATTTTCCTTATTTTCCTTCACTGTAAATACAATTTCTTAGTTGTTTTCATACAGATCTTTGATTGCAAATTTTTAGACTAAGAAAATATTTCATTCATAATAGCAAAATTACAGTAATGGAAAATAGGAGCTTGAACAGATCTGAATATAAAGATGCAGTAGATATATATGAAAATAAAAGATGTTCGGGGGGTCGATCTTTAGTGATCGTTAATATTACAAACCAAATAAAAAACATAAAAACATAAAAAATAAAAACAACAAAAACATAAGTGTTCATATTACAGTCCTCATTAATATTCTGGCCACACTCGGCCAACAAAAACATAAAAATAAAAAATAAACAAAACTTTAAAACTGGAAGAATTCTCGAGCTGGTTGTGGTGGTCTAAGGGAGAGCTCCGTTGAGGGAGCTCTGGTTCGAAAAGTCACGAGCGGAGGCTTTGGTGGAGGAATTTCTCGTTCATTTCTGTCGTCATCGATGATGATCGGAACGGGAAACAGATTCAGCAGCCTCGGTACCCTCATTATCACCCAGTTGTTTTCTTTCAAACAAAAAAATAAAAAATAAAAAAAAATAAAAAAATAAAAAACATGTGTTAATAATAGAAGAGGAAGTGAAAAAAATTTCAATGGAGGTATGATGAGAGTTCTTACCGTACATGTACAGCGACAGTTGTGAAAAGAGAGTGCCTGTGGGGTCTATCTCCGCTTGCCAGCGCCTGACCCGGTTGCCATGGTTGTTAAACCAGCAGTGCACGTTGTATTCAGTGGCTTCGCCGAAAGCCCTTAGTCGAGACGCGATCTCGACGACTTGCGCTCGGCTTGGGTGTGTGACCCCATAGTTGTAGATTTTGGTCATCATCGTGATCTGATCATCTGTAGGACGCCATCGTTGACTGGTATATCTCTATGATTCCATATCACTCATCCTTCCTCTCGTAATATACAAATACATAAATAAAAAATAAATACATATAAAAAGAACAAAAATAAATAAAAAATAAAAAAAAAGAACAAAAACATAAAAAAAAAAAAAATAAACATAAAAAAAAAAAATAATAAAAAGAACTAAAAAAAAAAAAAAAAAAAAGAGAAGCATAAAAAAAAAATTAGATTAGTTCTCTGTTTTCTTTATTTGTTCTTGTTTCCTTTTAGATTTATTTTGTCCAGTCTGTATTTGATGTTTTAGTTTTTGGTCTCAGATCTGTTTCACGGTCCTTGCAAAAGGGTCCTAAACGGATCTACGTCCAGTGTCCTTGTCCATATTGTTCTTGTATATTCAGTTTCTGTGTTTTAGTTTTAAGTGGGGTACGTGGCGTTGTTCTACCCGATTGTCTCTGCCATACCTTCAAACGAAGGGAGATTAACGTCTGGTTTCCAGCCGATATACCCCTTAAGTTTTAAGACAATTGTGTTTTATGTGTTTTAAGTGTTTAGCAGGTGAAGAAGAAAGCGAATAAGAGCTGAAAATAAAGAAGGAACTGAAGGCTTAAAAGAAAGCAGAAAAAGAAAAAAAAAATGAAAGATCTGGAAAAAAGGAAAAGGAGAAGAAGGAAAGCAGGAAGGCATAACAGCAGAATAAGCAGAATGAAAGGAAAGAAGAAAAATGAAGCAAAGAGACGGCAGGAAAAGTTAAGCAAGCAGAAAGAAAAAGGGATCCAGGTGTAGAGGACTTACCTGGAGAAGTAGGCTGGCAGAGAAGCTCCTCGCCGATCTCGGACTCTTCAGAAGGCACGGTGGCAGAGGCTCCGCGCAGACTCCAGATGCTCAGAAGAGAGAGGAGGAGAGAGGATTAGAGAGAAGAGAGGAGTAGAGAGAGAGGCAGGCTGAGGGATCAGAAATGTCACTCGAGGCTGAGGAGGTGCCCTTTTATAGCCTAAATTTCTGCCACTGTAGCAACAGTGCCGGTCATTCGCACCGAGACTGTTGTCACAGTACCGGTATCCTTTTTCAGAAAAAAAAAATAATAATAAAATAAAATAAAATAAAATAAAAAAAAAATTAGTAATAAAAATTAATTAGCATCTACTGATGGGTGCTAGGTGATTTCGACATCTGTTGATGGATGTCACTGATAACATCTACTGATGGATGTTACTTAAAATTTCTTCCCATTTCCTTACTTTTTATTGCACTTGTCTATATTATTTGACTGCTCTGAAATTGATAATCTGATGATTGTAACACACTGAGGACATTGTGTGATTTAAGTGTGGTCTACTGGGAAGAAATTCTGATTTTTCTGATTTTTCTGTTAGATTGTATTTTGTGTGTTAAATTTTTTGTTTTTGAGTGTTAATTTTTTCTGTTTTAAGTTGTTTTAGTGTGTTTTGTGTGCAATAAATTTTACATTTTTCTCTTGATTTCTGGATGATGTTTAAGTTGTAGATTTTTCCTTCACTTACTTAATACTTATAGTTTGTAATCCTTGCTTTTCTCTGCCTGGAAAGATGATTATACGTTTGAGAGGTTGATTTGATTGTGACAAATACCCTGTGTGAGATTTGAGCCACTTAATTTTCTTTCTTGTGTGTGATATGTATCTTGATTGCTTGCACATATGCCTTGGCTTGATTCTTTTTGACAATACTTGATTGATATGCATGTTTAGAAATGATAAAGGCATTTTTATTCTTGAGCCTCTTTAGCCAAATAAGCCTACCTTGTTATTATCCTTTGATAACCCCTTTGAGCCTATACTTTCCCCATTTATTTGTTTTTAAAGCTCACACACTGATCCTAAGTGAAAAACAAATGATTACCTGAACCTTAGGGAAGTCTGGAGCTATAGAAGTGTTTTGTGAATAAGTGTGGTCTCCTTGGGGATTCTGATAAATTGGCTAGTTGGTTCCTCATCATGTTTTGAAATGATAATTTATATCCTGTTGTGAAAAAAAAAAAAAAAGAAAGACAGGATGAGAAAAAAATTTTGATGAGAAAAAGAAAAAAATTGAAAATTAAATTTGTGAATAATGGAGTCGAGAAGAGGATGGAATTAGAGGTTTGGGTGAGATTTCACTGTGTTTACATTTTTTTTCCCCAGTGCTCCTCTATTTCTTCTGAGCTATAGCTACTTATCCAAATTTATCCTCCCCTGTCCTTGGCCCCAATACAACCCAGTAAAGACCTTTTGATCTGAACATGCATATGTTTTAAGTATTGATAATTAGAAGCTTGCCAAGTCTGATTGTGTTTGTTTTCTTGAGTGCATTGAGTTGAAATGTTTACCCTAGACACTTGAGAGAAACACTGTAGTGCATCTGTGAGGTTATGTTATTTTTAAATCACCTCTTAAGCTGATTGATTATTTTTCCGTGTATTGAATTGCTTGGAAGATTTCTATAAGTATCTGCTTTATTTGATTTGTGTTGGATAATTTCTACTTCTCGTATCTCTCCAGAATTCTTGAGAACTTTGTAAATTTTGTTTATTTTCTTGCGAGTTTTTATTTTCTGTATGTTGTATCTGTGTCAGTCCTTTGATGTCGTATTCCCTGATTTGCGTCTTGATTTTGCCCAGGAGTGCAAAAGACTAAGTGTGGTCTATTTTGATGAGTCAATATTTTCTTCACTTCACTTAGTTTATTGTACTAGAATTAATCAGGGAATTGTGCTTAATCGTCCGTTATTTTCCTATTTTTCCTAATTGTGCTTAATTCGATCAGAAATTCTTATTTTAACTAATTTGAATTATCTGAGCTTATTATTTTGCATTATTAATTATGGGAAAATTTTGGATATCTTTTTGGGACATTTGAAGGCTAAATGAGAAATGACAATTGAGCCCAATGCATTTCAGCCATTTCAATTTTCGCTGGTTGCTGTGTGAATTTTGTGTCATCTTGTTTGTCCTCGTTCGAATTCAATTCTTATCCGTTTTCCTTGCAATTTTTTTTCATAGTTTCGTCTAGATGTATATTTTCAAGTATAGTTTTTATTTTGTTCAAATTCATTTTGTGTTGTTCCCAGTATTTTCTTTACTCTCCTATGTCAGTCTAGTGCATACTGTTTGAGTGAATTCTAGTCTGTTTGCAATTGCTTGCTGTTTGGTACTTGTGCTAGCTAAGAATTGACAATTGAAGTGTTGATTTTTGAAGTGTCACGGCTGGAAATAGAATCCACAAGCTTACCATTTAATTTTTGAACAAAGCCTTTTGTTCTGGAAAGGGAAAAAGAATACATTTAGTGGAAATTCACGTTGGGAAGTTCCTTCCCTTGCCATGTCACGCATTCTGCAAAGAATAATGGAAGCATTGTTTTGGTTTTTAACATGTCACGGTAGGAGTAGCTTGGAGGGACCCATATGGCTTTGACACTTTAGCAATTAATTGAAGAAAGAAGGATGCCTTGATCTAAGATTGGAATTCTCGGTTTTATTTGGGAACCATACACCAAAGGAAAAAACAAACACAAGGGACCACCACTAAAGCTCACAGGAATGTGCTTTCATTTTTCTCCTCCCCTTTGGGGAGGTTTTTGGATTTGTTTTCCAGTTTCAATTGAATCTTAAATTCCAGTGTGTTCTTCATTGATTGTTGTTAAATTTTATTTGCAAATTACCTTTGGTCTAAAATTCCATTTGCACGTTTAAATCTTTGATCAATTCACTGTCATTTTCTAAATTAATGCAACTTTATGCTCAAATCACTTTCATCTCAGTTTCATGTTTTATTTCCAATTGCACATTTTAAACTTTGTCAAAAGTTTATTTTTTTTTTATTTACCGTTTTCATTTTTACCGTTTATGAATTTTACTGTTTCGTTTTTACCGTTTGCTTTTACAGTCTTTAAAATTTATTTTAGTGTTTTTAAATTGAGTTGTGTTTAAATTCCAGTTTTAAATTTTATTTACCGCACAAAACATTCACAAACCCCCCCCCTTTCGTGTTAGCTCTGAGACTGAACCAACAATATTGGTCCTTGAGAGACGACCTAGGAGTCACTTCCTAGTTATACTGCATAAATTTTTGCACATCAAATTTGTATGACCGCGACAGTCGTATCAGAGGGAAAACCCTAACTAATGATGAAAGAAAGCATAAGTCTTATTTAAAAGATGCAAGCATAAATTCCATATATGAGAGCTTCAAGAGATTACATTGATTCCCCAACAAAAATACAGAGTTTAGTTCACCATATTCATGGTGAACCTAGATGAACAATGAAAGAATGAAAGAATAAACCCAATAAAAGTGGAGAGGTAGCCTGAGCATCCAAGATCCTCCTTCAAAGGGGTGGAAGAGAGAATGATTACTTCGTTTCTGCCAAAGATACTAATTCTAGGACGTGCAAGTCCTTATATACTAATTTAGAATTACAAAAGATTACAAAAGCCCAAGCCCATAAAAGTGCCGCTTAGCGGTAAATACCGCTCAGCGGTAGTTGCGCGTCATGTTTTCTCCCCTCAGCGGCCATTTTGCCCCTCAGCGTGACTCCCGCAACCTCCTGAGTGCCGCTCAGCGGTAAATTGCCGCTGAGCGGTGCCTTCGACTTCTTCTTTTGCACTTTTTCTTGTCTTTTCTAATGTCATCTCTCTCCTTCACTTCTTTCACCAAATTCACCTTAAAACCTGCACAAAAACACTGAAATCAAGCATAAACCTGTCCAGCTCTCTTATTTATGAAAATATAGATAAAAGACATGATTTCAAGCTAGTTTCTAAGTCTAAAGGTTGCTTTTAGTATCAATTTTAAGCATGAAAATAACAGTTTTTCAACTGTTATCACCAATCAAACTCAACTACTGTGCTCACATATTCACAATATATAACAGATTTAAACTCATGAATGATCAATAGCCAAGCAAGAATGTTATTCTATAATGCATGGAACAATTCCTCACCAAGGATAGTGTTTCACTTAACTCAAAGGTATACAATAAGGTGACACTCTTACACTCTACCATCACAATGTCACATAAATCAACTTTTCCTTTCATTTAACCTCATATCAAACACACTCAAAAGCAAGTTATCATCATAAGAACTTTTTGAGGCTTCTATTAAGGCCGAGCTAAAAAGAAAATTGGTTTTTCTAGACAACAAAATTCCTTGAGTTAAGAGAGTGCATAATTCATTTATTTACATTAACAATAATCTCTCTTTCTCCTTTTATGTGAGAAACTAATCTTCAATTCATTCCTAACTTTCCTTTCATTGAGCTTAACCTTTTCTTGTCTTTTCTTTTCCTTTTTCTTTTGCTTTTTTCTTTTGCTCAATGCCCTTTAAAGATTTTCACAAAGTTCTTTCAGGTGTCTCACAACCCCAAACTTGAACCATTCTCCATTACCATATAAAAATACTCAACTCAACTCAAGGCAAGTATTTCAAAAAGGTTTTTCAAATTTCAAATTTAGGATCAAGGTTCAAAGGTTAGAGAAAAACATTGTTCTTTGTTGGTTTCACATATTGGCATTGGCTTATATTGGCATTAGCTTAATCATAGAAACTTAGGCAAACTCAATGCTTCCAAAGCAATAGCATTCAATCAATCAAAGACTCTAGAGTCCAACTGATGGACAAATTTATGAGCACCAAAATATGATGTCACAAACTTGTTTCACAATCGGCAAGTATGACCGAATCGTTCAAGTAATAAACTTGGTAAGACCAAGTATCGTTCTTCCCAAAGGACTCACGGCCTAGTTTAGTTATATGATTTGTTGATTAGCTAAGACTTATAAACGCAATAATTGAGCTTTTATATGCAAGACAGAAAATAAACATGTATGCATGAATTTTTATCAATGGCAAAAGCAAAAGATAAACACTTTCAATGAATTATATGAATGAATATGTTGTTGGGGGTCAATTTCATCTCATCCACTCTCATATACTTTAGGAATTCAACATTCAAGTCATCATTATTAATGCCACTCTCTAATGTACCTTTCTAGAAGGATTCTCCCTAATCACGAGTTCATACAATTCCTAGCATTCCTAATGATTAGTTCATAGGCTCAGGAGCTTAACGACAACCAACATAATATTGGGAGAAATTCCCCGGATCTAGACTTCCCCGTACGTTCCCGTATCGACAAAACCAATAATCATGCATCGAATGAGTTAAACCATGCAAGCATTAAGCAAAGAGGAAAAACCCTAACTAATGATGAAAGAAAGCATAAGTCTTAATTAAAAGATATAAAAACAGATTCCATATATGAGAGCTTCAAAAGATTACATTGATTCCCCAACAAACATATAAGGTTTAGTTCACTATATTCATGGTGAACCTAGATGAATTACAATGAAAGAATGAAGGAATAAACCCAATAAAGGTGAAGAGGTAGCCTGAGCATCCAAGATCCTCCTTCAAAGGGGTGAAAGAGAGAGTGTTTGCCTCGTTTCTGCCAAAGATGTCTAACCCTAGGAAACCCTAAAGCTTATATAGTATTCGTAAATTACAAAAAGATAAGCCCAAGGCCATTAAAGTGCCGCTCAGCGGTAAAATACCTCTCAGCGGTGGTTGCGTGACATGTTTTCTCCCCTCAGCGGCCATTTTGCCCCTCAGCGGTCCTCCCGCAACCTCCTGAGTGCCGCTCAGCGATAAATTGCCGCTGAGCGGTGCCTTCGGCTTCTCCTTTTGCATTCTTTTATGTCTTTTCTGATGTCATCTCTCTCCTTCTTCACTTCTTTCACCAAATTCACCTTAAAACCTGCATAAAAACACTGAAATCAAGCATAAACCTGTCCAGCTCTCTTATTTCTGAAAATATAGATAAAAGTAGTGATTTCAAGCTAGTTTCTAAGTATAAAGGTTGCATTTAGTATCAATTTTAAGCATGAAAATAACAGTTTTTCAACTGTTATCACCAACCTCTCACACGTTAAATCAAGTTCCACAATTTAATAACATCCTACCAAGCAAGTTAATCACAATTTAACTTCATGCATATGTTTCTAACAATTATGAGCAACCATGTATCTTCACAACATCAATCAATACAATAAAGCAGCACAAGATAATATTAGTCATCACAGACAACACATTATAGCCAAACCATTGCATCACAGTTCATTTAAGCCAAGTACATTACACATTAAAACTAAAAACTCACAAATGCATAAAATTATAGAGAATGAAAATCATGTTATAATAGCATCCATCAGTAGATGTTATCCTCTAAGGCATCAGACTCCTCATCGTCGTCTTCATCTTCTTCGTCCTCCTCTTCCTATTCATCTTCATCCTTATCTTCATCATCATCATCCTCCTCTATGGCAGCAGCTCCAAATGCTCTAGCTCCTTCACTAGCTTGAGCCTGATTAGTAGGCCATGCAACATGGGCCATGAAATCATCCTAAGACATGAATTGGGGCTTAGGGAAGGAAGATGTCAGGGTCATCAGTAACAGTATACATGTCTTGCATCTGAAAAGGGGCAGCATCCTCAGCCTGATCCTACTGGGCTGCCTGTGGTGGTCTCATGTGAACCCTAGGAGGTTGAGGTCCTGGCACTGGTAATCCCTCCTCATCCAACATATAGTACTTGGTATAATAGGAGTCATCAATCTCTATCCTAGATCGCTCAAAGGGCGTAGTGGAAGTGTTCACACCTGCCAGCTCACAAAGGTGTGTGATGAGAGATGGGTGCCCTAGAGGAGACTTGTTGTTTACAGTGTGGGCACATTATTTAATCTCGTTTGCTATCACTTGCCCCACATTGATGTTTAATCCTCTGAGCACATAATATAGGAAGACGACTCTATGTGTTGTAATGTCTGACACATCATGGTTGGATGTTGGCATGTGTAAATGCCATCCAATACTTCCCCAAGGGGGTTAAGAAAGATCTCCTGATGTGAATAGGAAAATCCTACCTATTCCTTTGCAAATGACCCCCCTGCATGCATAACGTCCTTTCCCCTTCTGCATAATTTATATCCTCTTCAATTGCATAAGCGAACTGGCATTGTTCCCCTGTCCATACAGTGCCCAAGAAGGAATTTATGGTGGCAGCACCATAAGGGATCTTCTTTCCCCTCACATAACTGGTGTACGTTTTGATAATCACCTCTATATACACTTGTATGTTTGAGAGAAACACTTTTTCTTGGTGAGTAGTTCCATGTATGCATGATTACATCTTTCCTTGGTCGATCATTCATGAGTATAACATCTGTTGAACATTCTGTGAGTATGTGAGCACCACAATGAGCTTAATTGAATCAAGGCATTAATTCATCTAGAATGATATTCTTTATAATAAGCTGATATGAGCAATTACTTATCTTCAAAGAAAAGGTTTTGAAAGGTATTGGAACCATTGTATTGATTCTTTGAAAGCCAAGTTACATTTTGTTTGCTTGAGGACAAGAAAGTTCTAAGTTTGGAATTGTGATAACGGTTGAATTTACCATTATTTAATACTTAATTTTGATACTAAAAACACCCTTTTTGACTAGTTTTCACGAATAAGAGAGTTGAAGGTGAATTTAATGGCTTTGTGATAACGGTTGAAAATACCGTTATATGTGATGTAATTTTGATACTAAATACACCCTTTTTTGCTTCGAAACTTGCTTGGAATCATGTTTTTCTGTTAAGTTGTGTGAATAAGGGAGTTGAGGTTGAATTTGATGGTTTTATGACTAATTCCTCTTGTTTTGGAAGGAAATGAGATAATATGGAAAGTAGAGATGAAGTGCCAAGGAGATGGATCTCAGAAAGGTCTGGAAACACACCAGAAGGGAGGAATGCTCGAAGCTTGGGCGCCCTTTTTAGAGGCTTAAGCGCAGAAGAGTGTTGCTCATCGCCCAAGCGTCCCTTTCTAGGCGCTTGAGCGTTAGAAGCACGAAGCTTGGGCGACCTTTGTGAGGCTTAAGCGCAGGAAACCACCGCTCACTGCCCGAGCGCCCTTAGTGGGGCGCTTAAGCGTTAGTGACATGGGCCTAGGCCTTGTTTCTGTTTTGTCTTCACTCTATTTAAAGGACCCAAACGTCCTAGGTTTTGTATCTTTGGCTTGAGAAGCATAGTAGCACACTCTTTCACCCTTTGGAGGAGGATTTAGATGCGGGAGCTTCCATCTTCTACTTTTAGGGTTTTTCTATTTCATTCTTCTGCATTGTTCATCTAGTTTCATCATGTCTATGGTGAATTAAACTCTATTTGGTATTGGGGGATGATGTAACCTTGTGAACTCTCGTGTATTTGAATTGATTCTTAATAACATATGCTTTTTCGTCAATTGTTGGAGTAATTCATTTGTGCTTATTACATGCTTTGTTTAACTCATTCATAACATGATTTATGAATTCCATGAGTGCTGGGAGGTTCCTTACAATTTAGATTCTTGTTGAATTACTCCCAAGAGTAATATTTCTCAAAGATGAGGGTATGAGTCTTGGTCGTCTTAAAGCTATTGATCTTCACATTTAATTACAAGGAATGTGATAACAGTTGAAAAACTGTTATTTTCATGCTTAAAATTGATACTAAATGCAACCTTTATACTTAGAAACTAGCTTGAAATCATTACTTTTATTTATATTTTCAGAAATAAGAGAGCTGGACAGGTTTATGCTTGATTTTAGTGTTTTTGTGCAGGTTTTAAGGTGAATTTGGTGAAAGAAGTGAAGAAGGAGAGAGATGACATCAGAAAAGACATGAAAAAGTGCAAAAGAAGAAGCCGAAGTCACCGCTCAGCGGCACTTTACCGCTGAGCGGCACTCAAGAGGTTGCGGGAGGACCGCTGAGGGGCAAAATGGCCGCTGAGGGGAGAAAACGAGTCACGCAACTACTGCTGAGCGGTATTTTACCGCTGAGCGGCACTTTAATGGGCTTGGGCTTATCTTTTTGTAATTTACGAATGCTATATAAGCTTTAGGGTTTCCTAGGGTTAGAGATCTTTGGCAGAAACGAGGCAAACACTCTCTCTATCACCCCTTTGAAGGAGGATCTTGGATGCTCAGGCTACCTCTTCACCTTTATTGGGTTAATTCTTTCATTCTTTCATTGTAATTCATCTAGGTTCACCATGAATATGGTGAACTAAACCTTGTATGTTTGTTGGGGAATCAATGTAATCTCTTGAAGCTCTCATATATGGAATTTATGCTTACATCTTTTAATTAAGACTTATGCTTTCTTTCATCATTAGTTAGGGTTTTTCCTCTTTGCTTAATGCTTGCATAGTTTAACTCATTCAATGCATGATTATTGGTTTTGTCGATACGGGAACGTACGGGAAAGTCTAGATCCGGGGAATTTCTCCCAATATTATGTTGGTTGTCGTTAAGCTCCTGAGCCTATGAACTAATCATTAGGAATGCTAGGAATTGTATGAACTCATGATTAGGGAGAAGCCTTCTAGAAAGGTACATTAGAGAGTGGCATTAACAGACTTGAATGTTGAATTCCTAAAAAATATGAGAGTGGATAAGATGAAATTGACCCCCAACAACATATTCATTCATATAATTCATTGAAAGTGTTTATCTTTTGCTTTTGCCATTGATAAAAATTCATGCATACATGTTTATTTTCTGTCTTGCATATAAAATCTCAATTATTGCGTTTATAAGTCTTAGCTAATCAACAAATCATATAACTAAACTAGGCCGTGAGTCCTTTGGGAAGAACGATACTTGGTCTTACCAAGTTTATTACTTGAACGATTCGGTCATACTTGCCGATTGTGAAACAAGTTTGTGACATCTTATTTTGGTGATCATAAATTTGTCCATCAAGTTTTTGGCGCCGTTGCCGGGGACTCGTGGTTTAACTGGTTAATTTGTGTGATTATTGATTATCTTTGACTTTAATTTTGAATTTCTGTTTTTATTTTCTGTTTTTATTTTTTCTGTTTTTATTTTATTTTATTTTATCTTATTTGATTTGACTAGATTAGATTTGATTTGATTTTATTTGATTTGATTAGATTAGATTTTATTTTATTTTATTTTATCTTATTAGATTAGATTAGATTAGATTTTATTTTATTTTATTCTATCTTATTTTATTTTATCTTCTGAATCTTTTATCTTCTGAATATATATCTTCTCCTATATCTTTTTGTGCTAACAAATATGTTGTAGAGTTTTGTGCCTAATGTTTGCAGGATGCAATTCGAACAAGAATTTAATGGGCACTCAATTCTACCAAAGTAATCTCAACCACTGGTGGGAACATGACTCAAGCATGGATCAAAGCCAATTTTGGCAAGCTGCCGGACAATTTGAGAACCAACCACAACAACAATGGCAGCAACAAAGCTTTAAAATCAACAAAGGGAAGCAAGAGATCTCTTCATTTAGACAAGGCATGGAAGAATCACTTGGGCATGCATGGGACAGGTACAAAAGCCTATTAAGAAAGACTCCCACGCATGGATTTAACGAAGGAGAAGTAGTCCTAATCTTCCTTGGAGGTCTTGGTTCACAAACCATGATGATGCTTGACGCCTCAGCTGGAGGCAATATCAAATGGAAGACTCCAGAGGAAGCCACAGAAATAATTGAAAGCATGACTACTAATGACAATAAGTGGAACAGTGAAAGAGGAGCTCCTATTCAACAAAAAGGAGTTCTACAGTTGCAATCCAAATATGCCTTGATACCTCAAAACAAGTTAATAACTCAACAATTGGAGAATCTCACAAAGATACTTGAACAACTGCCAAAAGAGTTAAAGACTGTTGCACAGGTTCAATCACAGTTGTGTGAATTATGTGGAGGTGATCATATCAATGGTCAATGCGCCTGTCCAGCAGAAGCTTTAGAGGATGTTAACTTCATGGCCAATCAATTTCCATACAGTCAGGAGAATTTCAATGAAGGGTGGAAACCACACCCAAGTGTTGGTCAAAGACAAAGTGGGCAAGCTGGACAAACTGGGCAATTTAACAAGCAACAACAACAACCAACCTTATGGCAACAAATTTCTATACTTAATGAAAGATCAATAAGGTTGGAAGAAACTCTTCAGCAATTTATACAGAAAACTGAATCTTCTCAAAAGAGCACTGAAGCTGCTATTAAGAACTTGAAGATTCAAATGGGGCAGATTACCAAGCAGTTGGAAGAAAGGCCTGACACGGATTTTGGGGCTAATACTGAGGTTAACCCCAGGGGAGAGTGTCAAGAGCTAGTGAGTGTAAATGTTGAAAAAGTTGAGTTGGAAAAAGAAGAGAGAAAAGAGAGAGAAGAGAAAGAAGAAGAGAAAATTTGTGTGAAGATTGAGAAGGTGAGTAGAAAAAGAAAAGAAAAAAAGAAAGTGAGAGAAAAGAGAAAGAGGACGAGAGAAAAAAATATAGAATCATATGAAAAATCTCGTCCCCATCCAAAGAAGTATCATAGGAAGAAGGAATTTGAGTGCTTTATGGAAATCTTCAAGAAATTGGAGATTAAAGTTCCTATGATTGAGACACTGCAACAAGTTCCTGGTTTGATCAAATTTCTGAAGAAGTTCAGTAGAAAGAAGAAAAAGAAGAAGGAACTTGGGCTTTACTGGGTCAAGCTAATGACGTTAAAAGAGCGCTTGCTGGGAGGCAACCAGTGATTTACAAACTTTTGACTTTTGATTTGGTTTTGTAACTTTTAATTTGTGGACATTATTTTGTAAATATTTTGTTGGATACAACATCTACTGAAGGATGCTAGGTGGTTAAGTATCTACTGAAGGATACTAAGTTTGTAACACCTACTGATGGGTGTTGGTGAGAAAATTTTGCACCTACTGATGGGTGCTGGTAAGTCTGAAACACCTATTGATGGTTGTTGGTGGATTTTGGGTCAGGCTCGTGACGTTAAACAAGCGCTACCTGGGAGGCAACCCAGTTGATTGAATATTTTTGTTTGTTTATTTTAGTTAGGGTTTGCATAAGCATTTTTAAACATTGAATTGCAGGGAACCAATGAGGGGCATGTCTAGGAGGCACGTAGGTTAAGAAAAGAAGGAGAAGAGCACATCACGAAAGTGCCGCTGAGCGGCAACTTATCGCTGAGCGGTACTCTTGCAGAATGAGCTTTAGTTCCCCTTAGTGGAACCCGAGCCCATTAGGGTATTTTTATACCCTAAGCTGTGCAAATGCTTTTATTTTCAGACTCTTCTCTGCACACACACTCCTACATACCTTTTCAAAGGTTCTCTACAACTTTTCCCTCATCCCTCTTTAGAAAATCTCCCTTCCACTCACTTGCTCACTAGTTTTCCATCTAAGTTTGGGGTTGGGAGAGAGCATCATTGAAGGGGCTGATTTCTTCATTATGGTTTATTAATGCTTAACAATGTATCTTTTGGTTTTGTGAATTATGTTTGATGCAGGGATGGCCTCCTCATCGGGCAAAAGGAATCAAGACTATAGGATCCAAGAAGAGGAAGATACAGAGGACAGCTCAGATTGATGAGGAGCTGAGATAACATTTACTGATGAATGCTATCAAATGAACTTATGCTTTTGTGGTTTAAGTTTTCTGAACTTATTTGTTTTTGTTTTTAGATTAGGGTATGATGTACTCTATTGAATACCTGGTTTGTGTGATGGTTTGCTATTAACTGTGATTGTTTGATAAGTAATGCTTGAATGATGCTTATGATTAATTGATGTTGAGATGATGTGCACATTAAAATGCTTATACAGGTGATTCACAAGCTTTGTGAACAAATGCATGATATCATGATTGTGGTTTTGAGACTAAGCAAGATGTGTATGTCAAATGTGAATGAGCTTATATGTTAGGTTTTGATCTCCAGAGTTGTTATTGTTGAATGCTATTACTTTGAAAGCATGAATGATTTTGCCCAGGTTTTCTATGATTGAATCAATTGCTTGTTTTGCATCATATGATCAAGGCCGTTTGTTGAAACCCTTTTTATTGGCCAAATTCATAAAGTTAGCCCACTAAAAGAGAACACGTTGTGTTCTATCCTTTGAACCCTTATCCTTGAACATACACTGAAACCTTTGATTGAAAATCTTTACCTTGAGTTAAGTAGAAGATCTTGTGTGGTATTGTTAAATGTTCAAGTTTGGGGTTGTTGGGAAAACATGAAAAGCATTGAGCTAAGAGCTAAAAAGTAAGAATATGCAAAGAAAAAGAAAAGAAAAGAAGAAGCAAAGCTCAATGCAAATGCAAAGGCAAAAGAAAGTTGGGAATGAATAAGAATAATTGTGTTGTTATGATTTTCTTAACTCAAGGATTTTGTGATCCAGAAAAACCAATTTTCTTGTTAGCCCAGCCACATTATAAGCCATTGAAAAGTCCTTGTGATGATGCATGCTTGTGAATGTTTTTGATTATGGTAAAATGAAAGGCAAAGTTGATTCATGTAACATTGTGATAGTGGAGTGAATGAGTGAAACACTTTACCTTTTATACACTTGTGTGTTGAGTGAAACACTTTACCTAGTGAGGAAATATTCCATAAGCACATGAACATCCATGCTTAATTGATTGATCATTCATGAAAAATAGCATTTGTTGGAATTTAAATGACTTTGTGAACACTAAAGCATGTGCACATCTTGAATGAACTCTTGGTCATAAGTTTGAGTGAAGTTGTTACTTATCATGAAAAAGAGGATTTTAGAATGAGTAGACCATCATATGAATTGGTTGGAGATTGAGTTACATTTTGTTTGCTTGAGGACAAGCAAAGTTCTAAGTTTGGGGTTGTGATAACAGTTAAAAAACTGTTATTTTCATGCTTAAAATTGATACTAAATGCAACCTTTATACTTAGAAACTAGCTTGAAATCATTACTTTTATTTATATTTTCAGAAATAAGAGAGCTGGACAGGTTTATGCTTGATTTTAGTGTTTTTGTGCAGGTTTTAAGGTGAATTTGGTGAAAGAAGTGAAGAAGGAGAGAGATGACATCAGAAAAGACATGAAAAAGTGCAAAAGAAGAAGCCGAAGTCACCGCTCAGCGGCACTTTACCGCTGAGCGGCACTCAAGAGGTTGCGGGAGGACCGCTGAGGGGCAAAATGGCCGCTGATGGGAGAAAACGAGTCACGCAACTACCGCTGAGCGGCACTTTAGGGTTTCCTAGGGTTAGAGATCTTTGGCAGAAACGAGGCAAACACTCTCTCTATCACCCCTTTGAAGGAGGATCTTGGATGCTCAGGCTACCTCTTCACCTTTATTGGGTTTATTCTTTCATTCTTTCATTGTAATTCATCTAGATTCACCATGAATATGGTGAACTAAACCTTGTATGTTTGTGATGAATCATTATTTTCTACACTGCACTTAGTTTATTGTACTAGAGTTAATCAGGAAAGTGTGTTCAAATATCCAGTATTTTCCCATTTTTCTGAATTGTGCTTAATTGTCCAGTATTTTCCTGTTTTTACTGATTGTGCTCAATTTGATCAGAAATTCTTATTTTACTTAATTTGAATTATCTGAGAATAATTATTTACATTATTGAGTGCAGGAAAATTCTGTAAACATTTTAGAACATTTGGAAGAATATTTATTTACACTGTATTATCTAGTCAAAGTCGTACTGCATTGAATTAATCTGTGTATTGATATTTTTCTTGGATTTGTAAAAGCAAAATAGGCTTGGCATCATTACACCTCACGGTTTATAGCTCTTGGAAGATGACAATTGTGCTGCCACATTTACTGAGTAAATGTCACGGCCATACACATACCTTGGTAAATGAAAAATTCAGCACACATTGAGAAAAGACATGGTATGCCACATGTGTTCAGAAAGAAGTTTTACAGCAGTTGGCTTATGCACGTGAAGATTAAAAGCATCATTTTTGTCAACATGAAACACCAATTGGCATAACTACATCCAAGCACAGGGAATTGATTGAAGAAAAATGAGGAAGCTAGATACTAGGAGAGGAGACAAGCCTAGAGCCTATGGTCAGAAGGAGACAACACATAAGGATGGGGAGATCTATCTTAACTGGATCCTCTCGGCAATTTAAAGGGATGATCTTCTTTTCTTCTTTTCCGGGGGGAGGATAGCAAATGTATTGAAGGGATGATGACTTGATGAAGGAGAAGAAGGTACTGGTGTGAGAATATACGTCCAAAGAGCTAGAGGAGGGAAGCAAAACTGTATTTGATTCTTGAATCACTGCTGGAAGAAGACACAAGACCAAGAGGCAGCTAGTTTGTTTCCTTCACTTTACTTTGCTTTGCTTCTTTGTACTTTGAATAATTTTCCTTGAGAACTGGAAACATGATCATGATGAATGAATAGCTTGTGTTTATTCCTTTTGTAGAATTCTGCTTGCATCCTTAATTTGATTTTCTGCATATTCACACAATCTTTTCTAGCATTCTGTAACTTTTGTGAAAAGAGATAGCATGTTTGGTCATTTCATTTTAGAAGCAAAGTAGCACGTCAAAAAGTGTTATACCTTTCATAGAAGTATATTGCCATCACCTAAATAAAAGAAAAGAAAAAGAAAATTGTTAACTTGGAGGAAGGAGCTCACGGTGTAGAAGAAGAGACCCATATGCAAACCTTGAAGGTGTTGAATTGCTTTTGTTGAAGTAAAACCACACGCTTGTTTGCTTTTCACGTAAAGAGGAAGAGAAGAACTTGGTTTGTTTGAGAAAAGGGAGAAGCTAAGTTTGGATGAGAAGAGAACGGTGATGGAACTTGAAGGAAAGGAGTATATGGTAGGAAATAAAGCATGAGTGGACGGATAACACCTTGAACTTGGAAATTGATTTGTTGCAGCAGCAAAGGTAAGTATATTAGTCATTTAGCTTGGAGAAAATAAGTGAAGAAGTGGAATATGGAGGAGGAGTTCTCGGTTACCATAGCAAAATTTGTGTGAATTCTTTCTTTGAAGTAGTAGCTTGAAGAAGTGCAGCCTTGGTCCACCAGCACATGACTTTCTCGGCAAAATTGGTCCATGTAGTAGTATAGTTTATGAAGTTTTTAATGCTTTCAATCTCTTTGATTTGTTTTTCGTGTGGTATGCTTTTGAATTCAGCAAATACACATTTCATTTTGCCTTAAGAAAGTGGACGGTCTACATGTGTGTTTCCATGTGAATATGTTTTGTTTGTTTACTTTCCTTTTAGATAATGCTCATGGTCCAACATCATCTTTCTTTCATATAATTCTACTTTGCTTACTTTTTAAAATTGAAAAGAACCGTGAAGTGGAAGTGCAACACCAATCTTGATTTCTTAAGAATATGTTTGTTTATATTATTATGGGAAAAAGTAAAGTGTTAGTTTCATAAAAAGACAAAAGCTTTCAAAAGTTTGGTTTTTATTTTGGAACATCTTTCATTTTACGTGAATGGAAATGAAGAAGTGGCTCACGGCCATTTGAAACATTTCTTTTAATTGTTTATGAATGGACAAATTGAAGTAATAGTTGCACGGTCATAGATAAAGTGTTTTCAATTGCTTTTGGAAATGGGTGAAGCATATGGATTAAAATATGATAGATTTTGGAAATGCACCGTGAAGAAAGAGCACTTGAATTATTTTAAATTCCTTTGCATGCAACACATGAAGTGTCACGGCCAAAGAAGAGGAGAAGCATTTTACTTGTTTTAATTTTCTTTAAATTGAATACATGGATGTGTCACAGCCAAGGAGTTTTTTTTAGAAGCATTTGCAATTTTAATTTCTTTTGGTAGATGAATGGGTCATGGTAGATAAGTTTTATTTTATTTTCCCTCTTTTGTCTTAAAATATTTTCTATAATTCATTGGAATGACTTGTTGTATATTTTTTGTGCATCCGTAAATTTTTTTTTTACTATTTCAAATTGCTGTGATTTCATTTTAAAGTACCAATTTCATTTTTACTATTTTAATTTAGTTTTACTTTGTGAATTTTATTTAAACGTTTTATTTCAATTTTATCCTCAAACAAAACCATTAAAAAAATCCCCCCACTACGTGTTGACAAGAGACTGAACCATATTTGGTCCCTGAGAGACGACTTGGGAGTCACCTCCTAATACTGTACTGCATTTTTAATTGCACATCAAATTTGATCGGCCGCGACAGCTGTATCAGTTTGTTGGGGAATCAATGTAATCTCTTGAAGCTCTCATATATGGAATTTATGCTTACATCTTTTAATTAAGACTTATGCTTTCTTTCATCATTAGTTAGGGTTTTTCCTCTTTGCTTAATGCTTGCATAGTTTAACTCATTCAATGCATGATTATTGGTTTTGTCGATACGGGAACGTACGGGAAAGTCTAGATCCGGGGAATTTCTCCCAATATTATGTTGGTTGTCGTTAAGCTCCTGAGCCTATGAACTAATCATTAGGAATGCTAGGAATTGTATGAACTCGTGATTAGGGAGAAGCCTTCTAGAAAGGTACATTAGAGAGTGGCATTAACAATGATGACTTGAATGTTGAATTCCTAAAATATATGAGAGTGGATAAGATGAAATTGACCCCCAACAACATATTCATTCATATAATTCATTGAAAGTGTTTATCTTTTGCTTTTGCCATTGATCAAAATTCATGCATACATGTTTATTTTCTGTCTTGCATATAAAATCTCAATTATTGCGTTTATAAGTCTTAGCTAATCAACAAATCATATAACTAAACTAGGCCGTGAGTCCTTTGGGAAGAACGATACTTGGTCTTACCAAGTTTATTACTTGAACGATTCGGTCATACTTGCCGATTGTGAAACAAGTTTGTGACATCATATTTTGGTGATCATAAATTTGTCCATCAGAATGCTAGGAATTGAATGAACTGGTGATTAAGGACAAGCTTATTTCGTCGAGGGATCGGGTTTAAGTGATTTAGTGAATGACGTTGACATTAATGCATGAAGAAGAATTCTTATATACATGAGAGTGAGCTTGGTGAAATCTAACCCCAAAAACATACTCATCTCATATTAAAAACAACATTCGTTCATCACTGTGTTATTCTACTATTGATCAAACTGCATTCATATTTAATTTTCTATTTTTGCATTTGAAACCAATGATCTCGTTTTCTTTAAGTCTTAATTAATCGAGTTATCACACGACTATCTAGTGTCGAGAGACCTTTGGAACACGATACTTGGTCTTACCATTTTATATTACTTGTGTGATTCGGTACACTTGCTGATTCATCAACAATGGTGCAAGGAATGGTGAAACTTCCTGAATCTTTAACCTTAGGAGGAAGTGCCTTTTGCAAGATCACACTACACTCTCCCTGTACCTCAATTGTTGCCTTCTCTAGACATTTCTTTCTTTTGAGGAGTTTCTTCAAATGTTCCAATACCCCATCCAATGTTCTCAACTCAACTTAAGGTAAAGATTTTCAAAAAAGGTTTTTCAAACATACATAAGGAAGGTTAGAACAATTTATTCTCTTTTCAGTTGGCCAAAATTCATGTGAAGGCTAAAAGAATAAGGGACAACTGATAACAGTTGAAAAACTATTATTTTCATGCTTAAAATTGATACTAAAAGCAACCTTTATACTTAGAAACTAGCTTGAAATCATGCTTTTATTCATATTTTCAGAAATAAGAGAGATGGACAGGTTTATGCTTGATTTTAGTGTTTTTGTACAGGTTTTAAGGTGAATTTAGTGAAAGAAGTGAAGAAGGAGAGAGATGAAATCAGAAAAGACATCAAAAAGTGCAAAAGGATAAGCCGACACTGCCGTTGAGCGGCAGTTTACCGCTGAGTAGCACTCAGGAGTTCAGGGAGATCCGCTGAGGGGCAAAATGGTCGCTGAAGGGAAGAAATAACTCACGCACTCACCACTGAGCGGTACTTTACCGCTGAGCGGCACACTTATGGGCTTGGGCCTAGATTTTTTGTAATTTTAGAATAGTATATAAGCTTTAGGACGTCCTAGGGTTTGTATCTTTGGCAGAAACGAAGCAAACACTCTCTCTTCCACCCCTTTGAAGGAGGATCTTGGATGCTAAGGCTACCTCTTCACCTTTCTAGGGTTTTATCCTTCACTCTTTCATTATTGTTCATCTAGGTTCACCATGAATATGGTGAACTAAACATTGTATGTTTGTTGGGGAATCAATGTAATCTTTTGAAACTCTCATATATGGAATTTGTGTTTACATCTTAGTTTAAGACCTATGATTTCTTTCATCATTAGTTAGGGATTTTCCTCTTTGCTCAATGCTTGCTTTGTTTAACTCATTCAATGCATGATTATTGGTTTTGTCGATACGAGAACGTACGGGGAAGTCTAGATCCGGGGAATTTCTCCCAATAGTATATTGGTTGTCGTTAAGCTCTTGTGCTAAAAGAACTAATTATTAGAAATACTAGGAATTGTATGAACTCGTAATTAGGGATAGGCCTTCTTGACAAGGTAATTTAGAGAGTGGCATTAACAATGATCAATTGAATGTTGAATTCCTAAAATATATGAGAGTGGATAAGATGAAATTGATAAACCCCAACAACATATTCATCCATATATTCCATTGAAAGTGTTTGTATTTTGTTTTAGCCATTGATCAACCTCATGCATACATGTTTATTTTCGTCTTTTGCATAGTAAAATCCAATTATTTTGTTCTTAAGTCTTAGCTAATCAACGAATCACATAACTAAACTAGGCCATGAGTCCTTTGGGAGAACGATACTTGGTCTTACCGAGTTTATTACTTGAAACGATTCGGTCATACTTGCCAATTGTTCAACAAGTTTGTCACATCATATTTTGGTGATCATAAATTTGTCATCAACAACAAAAGAAGGCCTTAATCATATGAAACCTGCAAGCAAGTAGTTCAATCACAGAACATTTGGGCAAAATCATTCATGCTTCCAAAGTAATAACAATTATTCACAAAAAAAAAAAAAAACTCTGAAGCCGAAATTTCGCACAGGTGAACTCACAAGTCCTAGAATTCAGAAAAACACCATGCTTAGTACCTCAAGCACCTATTTCATACACTGCGAGTCATCACCTGTATATCAGCACATCATGCATCATCTCAACATCAATCAATACACTAGAATATCACAAAGCAATACTCATCACAAAACACAACACAATTGAATCAAAGCAGTGTGGTTCATTCAGCAAAGTACAATAACAAAACAATTGGTTAAAAAGAAAGGTTTAAAAAGTTGGGTTGACTCCCAGTAAGCGCTTCTTTAAAGTCACTAGCTTGACACCATCTTCATCATCATAGCATCCATCAGTAGATGTTGTCATTCATCATCCATAACAACATCTATTAGTAGATGTTATCATTCATCATCCTCATCATAACAACATCCATCAGTAGATGTTGTCGAAGCATCCATTATTAGATGTTATCATTACTGCCATCAGAAGTAGCATTTACTAAAAAAACTCAAACATAAAGAAGAAAAATCAAATCAAAACCACACAATTAAATAAGCTAAAAAGAAAAGTTCAGAAAAATGGGCTATCATTCATCGTAGCAGCATCCATCAGTAGATGTTGTTATTTGAATCCTCTTAGCATCCCTTAGTAGATGTTGTCCAGCATCCATCAGCAGATGTTGCCATTACTGCAAAACAAAATCAAATCCTCACACAACTAAATAAAAAAAATTAGAAACTAGGTTCCCTCCCAACAAGCGCTTCATTAACATCACTAGCTTGACCCACTGCAATTGCCCTATGTCTCAATTGTTCCCTTTTCTGGATAATTTTTTTGTTGAATTTTATCAAGAATTTAATATAATCAAGAACCTGTTGCAGTGTCCTAATCGTAGGAATTTCAATCTCCAATTTCTTGAAGATTTCCATGAAACGCTCAAACTGTTTTTCCTTCTCCTTCCTGTGATACTTCTTTGGGTGAGGAAGGAGTTTTTCATATGATTCTTTCTTTTTTTCTCTCATCCTCCTTCTCTCTCTTTTTCCTTTTCTTGCCTCTCTTTTTCCTCCTTGGAACACTCCTTAGGGTACAAAAGATTTTTCTCAATTTTTTTCTTTTCTCTCTCAACCTCTTGTGTTTCTTTTCTCTCTTCTTCCACATTCTTCCCTTTTCTTTTCTCTCAACCTCACTTTTTCTCTCTTCTTTTTCTTCCTCTTCCTTTATGTAACACCCTGATTTTCGAAATGTCACGGTGAAAAATTTTATAAAAATATTCCATAAAAAATAATCTTTTAAGACGATCAAAACTTTATTTGATTAAAATGCAGAAGCAAAACATAACTATAAACGTTGTCTGTTGAAAAACGAAAAATCTGAAATAATCCCTTTTAAAATAAAGATACCAACTCTGGAAACTTTTAAATAGAATAAATCATCATTACCGAAATATAAGATCCCAACTCTCACGTCAGTCACTTCGATTCGGTCCTATCTGCAACGCCATATACTCCCGTACAAGCATAATCATCGTAGATGGAAACCACAACCACAACATGCAAGGGTGAGCAACCAGAAATATAATAACAAACCGAAGTACAATAATTGTTTTAAACTGATAATAATTTAATCATAAACATATTTCATCACAACATTAACATCAGGATATTAACGTCACCACATTATCCTCCCCACATAGCAATTTATTTTTGTACACTACCACATCACCTAATCATCATAACCAATTCATTACGACACACACACACACACACACACACACACATATATATATATATATATATATGTACATATATATATATATATATACACATATATATATATATATATATATATTCTATGCTTATATATATATTCTTTCATATATTGTATTATATTTATATCTTAGTATATAAATATAATACAATATAACTTACATAATCCCACATTCTCCTCTTCTCTAACCACTGATAACAGTTGAAAAACTTTTATTTTCATTCTTAAAATTGATACTAAAAGCAACCTTTAACACTTAGAAACTAGCTTGAAATCATGCTTTTGTTTATATTTTTGGAAATAAGAGAGCTGGGCAGGTTTATGCTTGATTTTAGTGTTTTATGTAGGTTTTAAGGTGAATATTATGAAAGAAGTGAAGAAGGATGGAGATGGAATCAGAAAATAACTCAAAAAGTGAAAAAGAAGAGAAGCTGCAAGTACCGCTCAACGCCAGTTTACCGTTGAGCGGCACAAAAGAACACATGTTGGCTCCGCTGAGGGGTGAAAATGCTGCTAAGGGGAAGAATCAGCTCACGCATTTACCACTGAGCGACACTATTTTGGGCTTAGGTCCACTTTTCTGTAATATTTCGAATAATATATAAGCTTTAGGACTTCCTAGGGTTTTTATCTTTGGCAGAGTACGAAGCAAACACTCACTTTTCCATCACTTGGAGGAAGATCTTGGATGCTAAGGCTACCTATTCATTTTTCTAGGGTTCTATCTTTCATTCTTTCATTATTGTTCATCTAGTTGCACCATAAATATGGTGAACTAAACTTTGTATTGTTGTTGGGGAATCAATGTAATCTTTTGAAGTTCTCAGATATGGAATTTATGTTTAAACATCTTATTTGCGATACATGCTTTCTTTCATCATTAGTTAGGGTTTTTCCTATTTGCTCATAACATGCATTGTTTAACTCATTCGATGTCATGATTATTGGTTTTGTCGATATGGGAACATACGGGGAAATCTAGATCCGGGGAAATTCTCCGAATAGCATATTGCCTAGACATAGGGATATGAGGGTTGGTTGCCTTTAAGCTTCTATGCTTCGGAATTAATTATTAGGGATGCTAGGAATTGTATGAACTCGCAATTAAGGATAGACTTTCTTGCAAGGTGATTTAGAGAGTGGCATTAACATTGATGAAAAGAATGATGAATTCCTAAAGTATATGAGAGTGGATAAGATGAAATTGATTACCCCAACAACATACTCATCCATCTAATTCGTTCAAGTGTTTGTGTTCATCTTTTCCATTGATCAAAACTCATGCATACATGTTTACTTATTGTCTTTTGCATTTGAAACCTCAAGAATTTGTTCACAAGTCTTAAATAATCAACAAATCATATAACTAACTAGGTTGTGAGTCCTTTGGGAGAACGACACTTGGTCTTACCGAGTTTATTACTTGATACGATTTGGTCACACTTCCCGAGGGTTAAACAAGTTTTTGGCGTCGTTTTTCGGTGTTCATAAATTTGTCATCAACCACACTAACTCTATGTAACATCCAAAAAATACAGTCTAAAACTATATAATAGAATAATCACATTAAATAATAATCCAGATCAGCCTTACACTAAAAAGCCTATGGTAATGGCCGAATGGCCTTACAAGATAGTACGAGAAAATAAAGTTGTACAGGAGTACAATCTTGACCGAACGATTTACAAAGACCAAGTACCGAACAATCATAATTAACAAAAGGAAAGGTGATCGAACGACCACCTTACTATAAACTAACTGCTGACCGAACGTCCTACTGTTCGGTCTTCACTTCTACCTCTTTGTTCTTCCAGCGCATCCTCAAACAGCTCGTCTACTTCTGCTCACATCCACATGGATAATAGTTGCAATTACAAGAGGAACCTACAAAACAAGACCATCTAAGACACACATTGGACCTCTTACTAGAGCCATGGCAGAGAGTATTCAAGAGGAAGAAGGATCACCTACCATTTTGCTTCTATGGAAGGTAATTTACATTAATCCTTCTTCCCATAATTAAAAGCACATTTTTTTCTTTGCTTTGTAGGATTAATAAAATTGGAGGGAGCAGCTGCCAACATAGCATTTGAGCACATGAAAAGAGAGACTTGGAGGGAGAATCTTGGTGCCAAAGCTATCAAAAAGATCATAACCTAGCTAGCCCAGCTTTCACGTGTGCTGCTGTGTTGGAATAAGAATTCAGAATTGGTGTTGTTTCACGTGTGCTGCTAAGTTGGAATGAGGCACGTTTGAAGCTAAGGCAAATTGGTGCCTTTTTCATTTGCTTTTGGATTGAATTTCATTTCAGATTTGAGGCTCTTATCTTCCTATAAATAGGAGACTTCTTCCTTTTGTAGACACTTTTGAGCTTAGTTTAATTGCTGCATAAATGAAATTTCAGCTTACCTTTGCTCTTGAGTCAACACAATTCTTCACTTTCTTTCTCCTTACCTCTAGCTTCCTTCCAAAGTAGAAGGCCCTCTGAGTTTAGAGGTTCTAACCCACTCCATTCTTCACCAAAACCATACCATTCTCTACATCTATTTCAGAGTTCCGCTGCCTTCATTCTGCTCACTGGAACGTTTGCTGTTTGGCTTCCTGGTTCAATGATTCTCACCCATAGCAAGCTTCCATCAACTGGTATCTAGAGCTCTGTTTGTCCACGCAAACCATAGCTAAGTGCCTTTCCATTCTGCTGTTTAATTCCACTCCACTTTGTGTTATTTCTATTTATATTTTTAGTCCAGTTTGTGATGTTTCTGTTTCTGTTTTGCTGCTGTTTTCAATTATGTATTGTTTTTCCAGTCATTCAATTTTAGTTTCCTTTGTGTGCTTATATTGTCCTTTCATTTTAATCGGTGAAACCTTCTTGTTTGGGTCATTTCTAGCTTTACATTTCAATTCTGTATTGTTTTAAGTCTTGTGCAATTTACTGTTGCAGTATTATTTCTGTCTCTGTTCAGTTTTCTTTTCTGCTGGATTATTTCATTTTAATTGATTTGCAAGTGCTAAACAAGCTGTATATATGCCAAATAAGGCAATGAGGACTTGATCTAGCCTGGGTTATACAAGCTAAAGCATCAAAATGCAAATCTGATTTGTTTTCCATTGTGAATTCTGATACAGAATTTAAATCTGGTGCTAAATTTCTCAAACTGTTTCAGTGGTTTTCTTTTGATTCTGAAGCTTGGTACAACATTGTGTGATGTTGTTGAATGTGTCATAAGGTATAGCAAACCAAAACAAGCACTAAAATGCAATATGCATAGTGTGGTTGCTCAAAATCCTTAACCATTCACCATTTCAGCTTGAACTTCTAGCTTTTCACCATGCTAATATACTTGAATTCGTCTAATATGAGTTTGGTCATGCTAAGCATATTAAATCTAGCTTAGATCTGTGTTTTTACACTTCTTAGAGTCATTTCCTTTGCTATTCAATTTTTGAATCCATGAAAAACTAAAATTGGTTGGTTATTTGATGCTTTTTGCTGCATAATTTGGCCATAGCAAGGGTGATTTTCAAATCCTTTTGTTTCTATGCTTTTGGAAAGCTTGAGCAAGTCTAAATGGATGTTTGAAAGTTGTTAATACTGCTCATTTGGTCAAAAATGAATTTATATGCAGATTGGATATTTAAACAATCATTTTTGAGTTAAAAATTTAAGTGGATTAGTGATTCTGAATATTAATCATTGTTTCAGCTGTTTAAGAGTTTAAACATGTTTAATATCACCAAGAAAAGTTGTTTGAACATTCATCAAAGTTTTTGAATCACTGCCACTCATTTTGGGTTCAAAAACCACCATTTCAGATCATTTTTCTAGTGCAATTTCTATTTTTCCAGCCACTGTTTTGGTAGTTTTAGTGTAAAATTCATTGCTAGATTGAAAACAAAAATTGGTTCAATGCTTAAAAATGAAAATACATGATCAAAATAAGAAGTATCAAGTGTTAAAAAGTTGTTAGAAGCAACCAATCTAGATTACAGGCCCTGAAAAATCAAAAACACAAAATCTGAAATTCATTGGGGCATTTTATCAAACACTTCTGAAAATTATCAAACAGTTTGCATTTGGAATAATTTCTGAACTGTGCTTGTGTTTTTCTTGCTTTCTTCATCCATTCTAGTGCCTTTGATAAGTTCCTCTTGTGTACCTACTTTCATTTATGTGTTGTTCCAATTGTTTGTGTCTATTTTTGGCATCTAAAGTGTTCAATACAGCAGCCTATACTGGTGCAATGTGCAGAAATTTGATGCAGATTTTTAATCTGTTTGGTGTGATTTCTAATGAGTTTTGGAGTGTGTGTGCAAGTTGTTTGGGGCATCCAGCACCAAAGACCTACTCCTACTTTGGTAGCCTTCTAGGAAGTGGTTTGAGAATTGAAAGTGGAGCAAGAAGGAAGACTCAACAGCAGCCCAAACACCACTGTCCAGCAGCTGAAAATATTTGTTACAGCAACATTTCAAACCTGGAAAAAGAGCAACTCACACCTTCATTTTGAGTAGCTTTCTGCAGCAACAAGAAGACAAAGCTCACATTACTTCTAGGCCTCATTTCAAGTTTATTTACACCAAATATCACGGAATTTGCTGTTTGAAATTGTATGTTTTTTTTCTTTGCTGTTTTTGAGCAAAATGACTTGGAAAAATACTCTTGAAGCAATTCCAAGTTCATAATTGAACATTGTAATAGTCGAATTTTCGTTTTCTTAGTGTGGAAGTGTGTCAAGGGGCTCCAAGTGTCACTTGCACTTTCACTTAGGGCTGTCTAGCATTTACATTCTTGCATCTTTATTGCTTTCTTTAATTTCTTGATTAATCTTTTTGTTTTTTTTTAAGTCTCTGTGGTATATAGGATTGCATAGCATTTAGTCAACCTTTCTTTAGTTTTAGGTTCATTTCATAACATTTGAAAAGAATTTGAAGAATTTCTACTTAGAAACTAAGGTAAAAGATAACTCTAAGGAAACTCTTGCTAAGGAAGAACTTGGTTTCTAAGCTTGTCCATTTGTGACTCACCTCTTCTTCCTGGGAGCTACTTAGAAACATCTTTTGCCTCTAGAATCTCTTTAGAAATTTTTCACCAAAAACAAAGAAAGCTTGTGAAAATCTTTTCACTCATTACTTGTATAATATTTTGAAAACTTTGTGAAAATATTTTCCTTTAACAAGAATGAGTCAATCAAGTGTGCAAGGAAGTTTGAAACCCCATAGTGAGAGTTATTTAAGGGAGGAATTTGAGCAAAAATTTGAACAAAGGGATAGAGAGATTAGTGAGCTCAAAGACATGATTAGTCAACTTTTGATTAATCAAGACAAAAAGAAAGAGAAATTTTCCCATAGGAGAACAGAAGAATCATCATCTTCTCCTAGTGAGCTGGAGCAATATAGTAGTCATCACAATGATGACTGATGAACCAATATTTTCCTCACTTCACTTAGTTTATTGTACTAGAATTAATCAGGGAATTGTGCTTAATTGTCCAGTATTTTTCCGTTTTTGCTAATTGTGCTTAATTTGACCAGAAATTCTAATTTTAATTAATTTGAATTATTTGAGTTAATTATTCGCATTAGTAATTGCATGGAAAATTTTGGAAATAAATTTGGGACATTTGAATGTTAAATGAGAAATGACAATTGAGCCAAATTCATCTCAGCCATTTGACTTTTCGCTGGTTGCTGTGTGAATTTTGTGTCAACTTGTTTGTCCTCGTTCGAGTTCAATTCTTATCCGTTTTGCATGCAGTTTTTTTTCATAGTTTCGTATGGATGTCTATTTTCATGTATAGTTGTTCGTTTGTTAAAATTCATTTTGTGCTGTTCCCAGTATTTTGTTTACTCTCCTATGTCAGTCCAGTGATTACTGTGTGAGTGTTCTAAAATGTTTGCATTGTTTGCTTGATGTTTAGTACTTGTGGTGGCTGGAATTTATCATTGGACAATGCATCTCATAGCCACAAAAAGAAATTAAATGTGGTTCTAGACTCTTAATTGGTTGCAAAGAGTTCCAAATTGTTTTGAGCTGAACAAAACTACACATTCAGAATTTATGCAAAATGAAGTCTGCTGCCACATTTCAATTGTTACCGCCTACACCTCCAATTCTTATGTTAATTCATTTTCTTTTCAATTGGCTTGGAAGAAGTTGTGCCACGGATGGGTTCCACTTTTAGTGATTGAAGCAAATTTGCTAAGGACAAAATATATCACACATACAACGGCACATGGAAATCAAATTCTGAATTTTGTCAATGCTTCATGGCCCACATGGAAGAGAATTATATTTTAAATCCATGTTGAAAGCACATTCCAAAGCCTTTAGCATAAAAGAGGGGGCCAAAAGTCACGGTTTAGTTGGGAGGAACTCCAAAATGAAGTGCTAAATTTTTATTGAATTAATAAAAGTGGTCTTACAGTCCATTCACTTTGGCTAATGTGCAGATTTTCCATTACACATAGGACAACTTATTTTGGCAGCTGGAAACGTGACTAAGCAAATTGGAGAAAGTCACAAGGAACATGTTTCAACCTATGGGGTCCATCCATCACTTGGAAAATGATTTTTTTTTTTCATTTGAGAAGAGAAACATCAACAGAGGAGGACGGACAACGGCTGGTTTCTCAACACAGCAAGCTTACGTCCAAGTGCAAGAGAAGCTCTCGGAAGTTTGTTTAAATGGGAGAAGTCCAAGGGAAAGATGGAAGTGATTGAAGGGCAGCTGGTCCATTTGAGAAAGACACCTACATGGTCTTGGTTCACTTGAAGCTGCAACGTTTAAGGGAGAAGAGTTATGGAGGTGCAGCCAAGGCACGGTGATAGTAGAACCAGCTGTCCTCAACAAGCACACTGCCATGGCTGGAATCCAGTTGAAGAGAAGAAGCATGAGCAATCCAGCAGCTTAGAGACCGTGGAAAAAGAGAAGGCCAAGCATCCAGCACCCTTGAAGATCACGGCTTAGTCCAGGAAAAGAAGCCACCGAGAATGGAGGGGTCTACCTAATTTATTTATTGTTTTTTTTTTTTTAGCACATGAAAGAATGTAATAGTGGGAGACTCACGGGTGGAAGGACACACAGAGACAAGCATGTCTCTCAATTCCAAAATTGAAAAGGTGGTGCCCTGAGTGTATAAAAGAGGGGGTAGGAGAGTTGCAGAGGAAGGAGGGTAGATTAGTAGAATATCAGAGATTTTAGTAGTAGATTTCAGTGTAGTTTAGGATAGCATCCACGTCTGGGAGGAGGCTCTCGCCTCTTCCTTTTCCAAAGCTCTTTGTGTTTTTATTTTCCAGCAGTGTAGAATGTTATTTTTGAACGCTTGTTAAATTAATTTGATCATTTTCATTTTCATCTGTTCAAACATTTTAATTTCAAGTATTGAAACTTTTGATAAATTTCATTTTCATTCAAGTGATTTTATTTTATTGTCTAATTATTTTACTGTCTGCTGTTACGTTTTATGCATGTTTACAGTTCCAGCATTTTAATTTCAACCACTGCGTAATTTTCCATTTTCCGTTTTTTACCGTCTTTTACCGTTTATTTTTATTGTCTTTAAAAATTTATTCCAGTGTTTTTAATTCTGTCTTATTTAATTTCCAGTGTTAATTTAGTTTATTTTTCTGCATCCAAACCAAAAACACTACAAACCCCCCCCCCCCTTCATGTTAAATCAGAGACTGAACCGCCACAATATTGGTCCTTGAGAGACGACCTAGGAGTCACATCCTAGAAAATATACTGCATTCTTTATCTGTATCAAATTTGTATGACCGCGACAGTCGTATCAAATTTTGGCGCCGCTGCCGGGGACCAATCAAAAGACGGTTTGGTTTTAGATTTTTGTTTTGTAAATTTTTGTTTTGTTAATGTGTGTTTTGTGTGTTCTGTCTGTTGTATTTTTGTAGGAGACAACGACACCTTCAACAAATTTTGGCGGCGTTGTCACTTCAGATCCAGGTTTTTGTTTTAGATTTTTACTGTGTTAATATATATTGTGTATATATGTGTTTAATTGTGCTATGTTCTGTATTTAGTTGTTATTAAAAAAAAAATTTTTTTTAAATTAAAAAAAAAAAAACAAAATTAATTAAAAATTTTTACTATTGATGTTCTGTCTTGTGTGTGCTTGTAGCATGTATAAATGTGTTTTGTTTTATCTGATTCGTAATTTTTAGTTTTTAGTTTTTACTTTTTATTTTTCCATGTCTACCTATTTTAATGTTGTGAATAATGCTTATTCTGCCAATGTCTGTGATTATGATTCTTATTCTGCATATTACTTTGATTTTAAATCTGCTGATTTTTATGATGAGAACAATATGTTCCATCATCCAATTTCTGAGAGCTCTCTTTGGGAGCCAGTTCCACAATATGAGAGTCAGCAGTATGATTCTCCTATTCAAATAACTCCTCAGCCTTCTACTTCTGAACCTACATTAAAGGAGTTACTAGAGCAGATGACAATGCAGAACATTCAGTTTCAGAAAGGGAACATGCAGTTCAAGCAAGAGAGCATGGAGTTCCAGCAGGAAACTCAAGCTGCCATACAGAATCTGAGTGATCAGATCAGGCAGATGGCCACTCTTGCACCTGAGGAGACTGATGAAAATTTTGGGGACCCGGCAGAAGTAAGCAGTAATCCTGAACCAGGTAGACCACCTTCACCTTCCCACACTCTAGAAATCTTCAAGGAAGAGGAGGTAAGCATACCTCAATTTGATTATATTGATGACTATGTTGTTGAGAGGTATGCTGATGACTATATTGTTGTTGAGCATGATTTTAATTTTTCCTCTGTGCATGATGAGGACCGCTTTTTACTATCACATTCAAATATTTGTTCTCCATGCACTGAACATGAATCTGAACCTGTTATAGATATTGTTTCTACATTTGAAACGGATTCATGTTATGAGGTTGTATCTAAGGCTCGGTATGATGAATTGGGATTGGGTGTTATACCTCTGCATGATATTTCTGTGGAACCATTTTGCACTAACCATATTGCAGGAGGTACATATAAATTTGATCAGCATGCACCCACGCTGGAAGACAAAGGTGCCAGTACATACAGCAGTTCGAAGATCAAAAGGCACCTACTGAATCTGCTCAGTGACAATATTTGCTGCTTAGATCCGGCGGTGGAGGATATTTCTCTGCTTGATCAGATTTGGAGGATGAAGCAATTTTTCCTCAAAATTTCCGTCTTGGATCCTGAAGAAGACATCTCCCTACAAATCCAAAATTGGCAACTGCCACCCTGACCAGGGGAGTTTTCTTTTTCTTTCTTCCCCGTTTTCCTACTTTTATTGCATTTGTCCTTTATCTGTTAGTGTTTTAATTGATGATCTTTTGCTTAGAAAACATTTAGGACAGTGTAATTTAAGTATGGTCTCGGGAAGATTCTGAATTTCGTTTTCTTTTATGTTTATTTTTCCTTTTATTTTTCTTTATTAGTTTTCCAGTTATTATTTAAAAAAAAAAAAAAAAATTTATTTGTGATAATTTTTTTTAAGTGTGCAAAAATTTATCTTTTCAAATTTAATTGTTATGAGATGTACATATATTTATTTTTCATATTTTTAAAAAAAAAAAAAATATGTGTTCTGTGTTTTATTTGCTTCGTGATTTTTAGTGTTTTTACTAAAAAGAAAAAAAAATTCGAAAAATCAAAAATTCAAAAATTGTTTTGCGTATTCCTTGATTTTATTTCGACCCTCAGTATCTTATTATTTTATACCAATAAAAATTTTCACTTCAGATCTTATTTTTCCTTATTTTCCTTCACTGTAAATATAATTTCTTAGTTGTGTGCATACAGATTTTTGATTGAAAAATTTGACTAAGAAAGATTTCATTCGGTCATAAGAGCAAAAATTACAGTAATGGAAAATTGGAGATTTAACATATCTGAAAATGAAATTGCAGTAGATTCATATATGAAATTAAAAGATGTTCGGGGGTCGATCTTTAGTGATCGTTAATATTACAAACCAAATAAAGAACAAAAACAGCATAAAAAAAAAAAAAAAATTTAAAAACATAAAAAAATATAATTGTTCAGATTACATGCCTTGTCCATATTCTGGCCACACTCGGCCAACATAAAAAAAAAAAAAAAAAAAAAAAAAAAAAAAAAAAAAAAAAATAAACAAAACATTAAAAATGAAAGAACTCTCGAGCTGGTTGTGGTGGTCTAAGGGAGAGCTCCGTTGAGGGAGCTCTGGTTCGAAAAGTCACGAGCGGAGGCTTTGGTGGAGGAATTTCTCGTTCATTTCTGTCGTCATCGATAATGATCGGAACTGGAAACAAATTCAGCAGCCTCGGTGCCCTCATTATCACCCAGTTGTTTTCTTTCAAACAAAAAAATAAACAATAAAAAAAAAAATAAAAAAATAAAAATCATGTGTTAATAATAGAAGAGGAAGTGAAAAAAAAATTTCAATGGAGGTATGATGAGAGTTCTTACCGTACATATACAGCGGCAGTTGTGAAAAGAGAGTGCCTGTGGGGTCTATCTCCGCTTGCCAGCGCCTGACCCGATTGCCATGGTTGTTAAACCAGCAGTGCACGTTGTATTCAGTGGCTTCGCCGAAGGTCCTTAGTCGAGACGCGATCTCGACGACTTGCGCTCGGCTTGGGTGTGTGACCCCATAGTTGTAGATTTTGGTCATCATCGTGATCTGATCATCTGTAGGACGCCATCGTTGACTGGTATATCTCTCTGATTCCATATCACTCATCCTTCCTCTCGTAATATACAAATACTTAAAAAATAAAAAAAGAACAAAAACATAAAAAAAAATAAACATAAAAAAATAAAAAGAACGAAAAAAAAAAAAAAAAGAGAAGCATAAAAAAATTAGATTAGTTCTCTGTTTTCTTTATTTGTTCTTGTTTCCTTTTAGATTTATTTTGTCCAGTCTGTATTTGGTGTTTCAGTTTTTGGTCTCAGATCTGTTTCACGGTCCTTGCAAAAGGGTCCTAAACGGATCTACGTCCAGTGTCCTTGTCCATATTGTTCTTGTATATTCAGTTTCTGTGTTTTAGTTTTAAGTGGGGTACGTGGCGTTGTTCTACCTGATTGTCTCTGCAATACCTTCAATCGAAGGGAGATTAACGTCTGGTTTCCAGCCTATATACCCCTTAAGTTTTAAGACAATTGTGTTTTATGTGTTTTAAGTGTTTAGCAGGTGAAAAATAAAGCGAATAAGAGCTGAAAATAAAGAAGGAACTGAAAGCAGGAAAAAGAAAAAAAAATGATAGATCTGAAAGCTGTAAAAGGAGAAGAACTGAAAAGCAAAGAAAAGAGCAGAAAGCTTAAACGGCAGAAAGAAGGAGATCCAAGGTGCAGATGACTTACCCGGAGTAGTAGGGCTTACAGAAGCTTGACGCAGATCTTAGACGCTCCGAAGGCACACAGGCAGAGGCTCCTCACGGATCTCACTCAGACTCTTCAGAAGGCCGGAGACAGAGCTTCCTCGCAGAGGTTCCAGATGCTCAGGTTGAGAGTGAGGAGAGCGGAGAGAGAAGTGAGAAGTAGAGAGAGAGAGCAGAGCAGTCAGAAATGCCGCTCGGGAGCCGAAGTTGGCCTATTAATAGCCAAAATTCTGCCACTGTAGCAACAGTTCCGGTCTTTGCCACCGAGACTGTTGTCACAGTACCGGTATCCTTTTTCAAAAAAAAAAAAAAATAAAATAAAATAAAATAAAATAAAATAAAATAAAATAAAATAAAATAAAAAAAAATAAAAAAATAAAAAAAAAATATAAAAAATAAAATAATATTAACATCTACTGATGGATGTTATCTGACGACATCTACTGATGGGTGTCACTGAAAATTTCTCCCATTTTTTCTACTTTTATTGCACTTGTCTATATTATTTGCTGCTCTGAAATTGATAATCTGATGATTGTAACACACTGAGGACATTGTGTGATTTAAGTGTGGTCTACTGGGGAGAAATTTTGATTTTCTGTTAGTTTCTGTTAAGTTTGTATTTTGTGTGTTAAATTTTTTGTGTTTTGAGTGTTAAATTTTTTTTCTATTTTAAGTTGTTTTTAGTGTGTTTTGGGTGAAATAAATTTTACATTTTTCTCTTGATTTCTGGATGATATCTAAGTTGTAGATTTTTCCTTCACTTAATTAATGCTTATAGTTTGAAATCCTTGCTTTTCTCTGCTTGGAAACATGATTATGTGTTTAAGAGGTTGATTTGATTGTGACGAATACCCTGTGTGAGATTTGAGCCACTTAATTTTCTTTCTTGTGTGATATGTATCTTGATTGCTTGCACATATGCCTTGGCTTGATTCTTTTTGATATACTTGATTGATATGCATGTTTAGAAATGATAAAGGCATTTTATTTCTTGAGCCTCTTTAGCCAAATAAGCCTACCTTGTTATTATCCTTTGATAACCCCTTTGAGCCTATACTTTCCCCATTTCTTTGTTTTAAAGCTCATACACTGACCCTAAGTGAAAAACCATGATTATCTTAACCTTAGGAAAGTCTGGAGCTATAAAAATGTTTTGTGAATAAGTGTGGTCTCCTTGGGAATTCTGATGAATTGGCTAGTTGGTTCCTCATCATGTTTTGAAATGATAATTTATATCCTGTTGTGTGAAAAAAAAAAAAAAAAGAAAAGAAAAAGAAGACAGGATAAAAAAAAAATGATGAGAAAAAGAGAAAAAAAATTGAAAAATAATTTTGTGAATAATGGAGTCGAGAAGAGGATTGAATTAGAGGTTTGGGAGAGATTTCACTGTATTTCCACTTATTCCCCATTGCTCCTCTATTTCTTTTGGGCTATACCTACTTATCCATATTTATCCTCCCCTGTCCTTGGCCCCATTACAACCCAGTAAAGACCTTTTGATCTGAACATGCATATGTTTTAAGTATTGATATTAGAAGATTGCCAAGTTTACTTGTGTTTGCTTTCTTGAGTGCATTGAGTGAAATTGATTTACCTTAAACACTTGAGAGAAACACTGTGAGTGCATCTGTGAGGTTTTGTTATTTTTAAATCGCCTCTTGAACTGATTAATTATTTTTGCCATACTTTGAATTGCTTGGATGATTTCTGTAAGTATCTGCTATTCTTGATTTTGTGTTGGATAATTTCTACTTCTTTTATTTGTCCAGAATTCTTGAGAACTGTGTAAATTTTATTTGTTTTCTTGCGAATTTTTATTTTTCTGTCTGCTGAGTTTTGTGTCACCCTCCCCAAAAGTCCTTTGAACCATTCCTTGATTTGCGTCTTGATTTTGCCCAGGAGTGCAAAAGACTAAGTGTGGTCTATTTTGATGAACCAATATTTTCCTCACTTCACTTAGTTTATTGTACTAGAATTAATCAGGGAATTGTGCTTAATTGTCCAGTATTTTTCCGTTTTTGCTAATTGTGCTTAATTTGACCAGAAATTCTAATTTTAATTAATTTGAATTATTTGAGTTAATTATTCGCATTAGTAATTGCATGGAAAATTTTGGAAATAAATTTGGGACATTTGAATGTTAAATGAGAAATGACAATTGAGCCAAATTCATCTCAGCCATTTGACTTTTCGCTGGTTGCTGTGTGAATTTCGTGTCAACTTGTTTGTCCTCGTTCGAGTTCAATTCTTATCCGTTTTGCATGCAGTTTTTTTTCATAGTTTCGTATGGATGTCTATTTTCATTTATAGTTGTTCGTTTGTTAAAATTCATTTTGTGCTGTTCCCAGTATTTTGTTTACTCTCCTATGTCAGTCCAGTGATTACTGTGTGAGTGTTCTAAAATGTTTGCATTGTTTGCTTGATGTTTAGTACTTGTGGTGGCTGGAATTTATCATTGGACAATGCATCTCATAGCCACAAAAAGAAATTAAATGTGGTTCTAGACTCTTAATTGGTTGCAAAGAGTTCCAAATTGTTTTGAGCTGAACAAAACTACACATTCAGAATTTATGCAAAATGAAGTCTGCTGCCACATTTCAATTGTTACCGCCTACACCTCCAATTCTTATGTTAATTCATTTTCTTTTCAATTGGCTTGGAAGAAGTTGTGCCACGGATGGGTTCCACTTTTAGTGATTGAAGCAAATTTGCTAAGGACAAAATATATCACACATACAACGGCACATGGAAATCAAATTCTGAATTTTGTCAATGCTTCATGGCCCACATGGAAGAGAATTATATTTTAAATCCATGTTGAAAGCACATTCCAAAGCCTTTAGCATAAAAGAGGGGGCCAAAAGTCACGGTTTAGTTGGGAGGAACTCCAAAATGAAGTGCTAAATTTTTATTGAATTAATAAAAGTGGTCTTACAGTCCATTCACTTTGGCTAATGTGCAGATTTTCCATTACACATAGGACAACTTATTTTGGCAGCTGGAAACGTGACTAAGCAAATTGGAGAAAGTCACAAGGAACATGTTTCAACCTATGGGGTCCATCCATCACTTGGAAAATGATTTTTTTTTTCATTTGAGAAGAGAAACAACAACAGAGGAGGACGGACAACGGCTGGTTTCTCAACACAGCAAGCTTACGTCCAAGTGCAAGAGAAGCTCTCGGAAGTTTGTTTAAATGGGAGAAGTCCAAGGGAAAGATGGAAGTGATTGAAGGGCAGCTGGTCCATTTGAGAAAGACACCTACATGGTCTTGGTTCACTTGAAGCTGCAACGTTTAAGGGAGAAGAGTTATGGAGGTGCAGCCAAGGCACGGTGATAGTAGAACCAGCTGTCCTCAACAAGCACACTGCCATGGCTGGAATCCAGTTGAAGAGAAGAAGCATGAGCAATCCAGCAGCTTAGAGACCGTGGAAAAAGAGAAGGCCAAGCATCCAGCACCCTTGAAGATCACGGCTTAGTCCAGCAAAAGAAGCCACCGAGAATGGAGGGGTCTACCTAATTTATTTATTGTTTTTTTTTTTTAGCACATGAAAGAATGTAATAGTGGGAGACTCACGGGTGGAAGGACACACAGAGACAAGCATGTCTCTCAATTCCAAAATTGAAAAGGTGGTGCCCTGAGTGTATAAAAGAGGGGGTAGGAGAGTTGCAGAGGAAGGAGGATAGATTAGTAGAATATCAGAGATTTTAGTAGTAGATTTCAGTGTAGTTTAGGATAGCATCCACGTCTGGGAGGAGGCTCTCGCCTCTTCCTTTTCCAAAGCTCTTTGTGTTTTTATTTTCCAGCAGTGTAGAATGTTATTTTTGAACGCTTGTTAAATTAATTTGATCATTTTCATTTTCATCTGTTCAAACATTTTAATTTCAAGTATTGAAACTTTTGATAAATTTCATTTTCATTCAAGTGATTTTATTTTATTGTCTAATTATTTTACTGTCTGCTGTTACGTTTTATGCATGTTTACAGTTCCAGCATTTTAATTTCAACCACTGCGTAATTTTCCATTTTCCGTTTTTTACCGTCTTTTACCGTTTATTTTTATTGTCTTTAAAAATTTATTCCAGTGTTTTTAATTCTGTCTTATTTAATTTCGAGTGTTAATTTAGTTTATTTTTCTGCATCCAAACCAAAAACACTACAAACCCCCCCCCTTCATGTTAAATCAGAGACTGAACCGCCACAATATTGGTCCTTGAGAGACGACCTAGGAGTCACATCCTAGAAAATATACTGCATTCTTTATCTGTATCAAATTTGTATGACCGCGACAGTCGTATCAATGACCACTACCAAATGCCTCCTAGAAGACATCATAGAGTTAGAGAGCACCATCCAAGAGAGCCCAAAATTGATCTTCCTTCCTTTCATGGAAAGATGATGTGGAAGAATACCTAGAATTGGAAATGAAAGTTGAGCAATTGTTTGAGTAGCACCAAATAGATGATGAAAAGAGAGTCACCATGGCTTCTCTAAGTTTTCAAGGCTATGCCGTAATTTGGTGGACAGTCTTGGTCAAGGATCATAGGCTAAGACACTTACCTCCCATCAGGTATTGGAATGAGTTGAGAACTGCCTTGAGAAGAAGACATGTACCAGCCTACTATGATAGGGAGTTAATGGATAAGGTCCACAAACTCCAACAAAGGAACATGAGTGTTGAAGAGTATAGGCAAAAAATGGAGTTGCTCATGTTGAGAGCTGGGATAAGAGAAGAACCAAGGATAACAATTGCTAGGTTCCAAAGTGGACTCAACTATGACATAAGAGATAGGGTTGAACTTATACCCTACAATGATCTCAATGAGTTAGTCCAACTTTGTGTGAGGGTGGAGCAACAACTCAAGAGGAAAAGCTCCACTAAGAAAGATTACCCTCATAGTTCCAACCATAAGAAAGAGTACAAGAGGGAGAGTAGTCTAACTAAGCCAAGGTATGAAGAATTTAGAGAGAGAGAGAGAGAGAGAGTGAAAGAAAAAGTTAAAGAACCTTCAAGAGATCATAAAAGTAAGGAGACTAAGTGCTTTAGATGTGGGGAAAAAGGGCACTATGCATCTGAGTGTTGCAATAGAAGGTCAACTTACATTCTTGAGCATGAGAGTGAAAGTGAATAGTGAGTCTGAAACATCCACTTCTGAAGAAGAAGAAACTTTACCTTGTGATGGTGATTTACTTATGGTAAGGAGACTCCTAGAAAGCAAACATGTAGAATTAGAATAGTCACAAAGAGAGAACCTATTCCATACAAGATGCAAAGTTTTAGAAAAAACATGTTCAATGATTGTGGATAGTGGCTCTTGTTGCAACTGTTGTAGTTCTAGAATGGTAGAGAAGCTTGGCTTAACCACTACTCCTCATCCTAAACCTTACAAACTTCAATGGATCAAAGAGGATGATGGAATAATAGTTAAAGAACAAGTAAGAGTACCCATTTCCATTGGCAAATATGAAGATCAAATTGTTTGTGATATAGTACCAATGGAAGCGGGGCACATATTACTTGGAAGACCTTGGCAATATGATAAGCAAGCTCTACATGATGGAGTCACTAACAAAATCACCATTCAACATAAGGGAAAGAAAATTATTTTGTGTCCTCTTACACCTTCACAAGTAAGAGAGGACCAAATAATTCTTAAAAAGAAGTTGGATGGAAAAAAGAAAAGTAGGAAAGAAAGAAAGGAGAAGACCATAACTCATGCCTCAAATAAAGAAGTTGTCCAACCTCAAACTTTGAACATTTCTAAAAATCTTTTTCTTGGACAACCTCATTTTCTTCTCTATTGCAAAGAGGCATTTGTTTCAATCACTCATGAACTTGGTTCTCTACCAAAGGGGTTGCAAAAACTTTTAAAGGAATTTGACGATGTATTTCCCAAAGAGGTACCAAGTGGATTACCACCTTTGAGGGGAATAGAACATCAAATAGATTTGGTGCCTGGGGCAAGCCTACCCAATAGGCCAGCCTATAGAACAAACCCCATGGAAACAAAAGAAATAAAGAAACAAGTTAATGAATTAGAGAACATAATCTCTTTGCGAACTTTGACAAATGTACTTTTTGTCAAGAAAGTGTGATTTTCCTTGGTTTCAAAGTTGGAAAAGAAGGTGTACATGTTGATCCAGAGAAGATCAAGGCTAATCAAGAATGGCCAACCCCTAAAAATATAGGAGAGGTGAGAAGTTTTCACGGGTTAGCAAGTTTTTATTGAATATTTGTGAAAGACTTCTCCACCATAGCTGCTCCTTTAAATGAGCTAGTCAAGAAAGATATTCCTTTTCTTTGGGGTGATAAGCAAGAGTTGTCTTTTGAGACTTTGAAACACAAGTTAACAACTCATGCACCTATTCTAGTTTTGCCTGATTTTTCCAAAGCCTTTGAACTAGAATGTGACACTTCTGGGGTAGGTATAGGAGATGTTCTAATACAAGGAGAACATCCCGTAGCTTACTTTAGTGAAAAACTTAGGGGGTCTACCTTGAACTATCCTACCTATGACAAAGAGTTGTACACCCTCATTAGAGCTTTAAAAACTTGGGAGCATTACTTGGTAACTAGAGAATTCATTGATGCGAGGGTCGCACCTCTCACAAAAGTTGTGCATAAAAGAATGCAGTATAATGCTAGGAAGTGACTCCTAGGTCGTCTCACAAGGACCAATATTGCGGTTCAGTCTCAGATCACACACGGAAAAAGGGGGGTTTTGTGATTTTTTTTTTGGTTGCGGTAAAATTAAATTAAACTGGAAATTAAATAAAACACGACCGAATATAATTGAAAGCATTAAAGTGCATGCAAACTTTTAAAGAAAACAATACAATAGATAAATATTCAAACACAATTCACCACCAAAAAGAAGAAAATCATTTCAACATATAATATAAAATATTTTAAGGCAAAAGAAATAAAAGAAAATAAACTTCTCTACCATTAACCACTCATTCATCTATCAAAAGAAATTGAAATTGGCAAATGCTTCTAAAACATACTCCTTGGCCGTGACACTTCCATGTGTTCAGCATGGTGCCACCTCCCTACCTAATGTGTCGCTACGTCTCCAACCATCTCCGTCCGCGTGTTCCTTCACTCAACATAATCACCGCTGCTCGTTTTACAACAAAGAAAAATATCGTGTTGCTCCATGGTCCACTTCTTTCAACTAGACGACACATGCACTTTTTTGCTCCCATAAATCAACGCTTTTCTCTTAAAAGAAAGTGAAAGCTAAATGTGATAAAAAGAATCCCATCCAAAACCGGAAAACCTGTGCTTCATTCTCCTCGAAGGCCGAGACACACCCTCCTTACATTTCTCAACCATTCTCTTTTTCTAAAAAAAAATGAATCATCATAACATCCCTGAAGCTGGAATAATCAAAATGAGCGAGAGTGGTGGCTGCTAAAAAGCTCCCTTCCAATGAGCGTGCTTCTCCTTTCTCCACGTTTCAGCACACCACCTACTCCCATCACCTCTTCATTCCAACCGTGGCACATCAATCCTCCATCCAATCTCAAATCACCGTGCTTGTTTTCTAAAGAAAGAGAAAGCCCATCCAGCCAGCAATGATATTCCTACTGTCCGTGAATCACCATGTGCACACTACCTACTCCCATCAATTCAACTTTCAACTTTATAAATCCAAAAACAATTCTATTTCCTTCCAGCAGCCGTGAGACAACCGAGACATCGCTTCATTCTCCTATTAAATCACTTCTTCATTTCTAAAGGTAAAGACATCTTAAAAGCATTAAACACAATATAAAAGTAGCATAGCCTTCTCGTTCCAGCAGCCATGACTTCACGTGTGCTGCTGCCCAGGCTTCACCAAGCTACTCTTCTCCCAAACCGAGACAACACTTTCCCCATTCCAAGCTCACATAATGCGAGAAAAGATTGAATAAAAGTGCACCAAAACCAAATGGAAACTTCAATCAGCATTCAGCAAAAGGAATAATCATTACAATTGTTCATTCATTCCACTCAAAGACCACATTCAACTCTCCGAAAAAAAATTTCAACATTCCAAATAGCATAAAAACTAAAAACCAAGAGTGTACCATGCAAATGGCCAGTGGCGGCTGGACAAGGGCCGTGTGTCCCTTTTTAATAAGGGTAGGGTCCACACAAAAAATTAAAAACCCTAACCTAAAAGGCATATGTCCTACAAATGATATTGTTTTACAAAATTACCCCTAAAAGGGTCCAAAACACCTAATTCTATTTAAGGGCTTCTAGAAAACGAAATTACAACTTTAATTAGAATCTAAATGACTAAATGTTGAGCCTTTGAGTGTGTCACTCCATATCCCAATGCTCCAGATGATGTTTCCACAACTTCCCTGCAACCAGAAATGCACTTAATCAGCTCAGAAAACCCAAATTAGCACAATTACGAATTTCTGACCAAATTAAGCAGAATTCGGAAAACGCGGAAATAACAATTAAACACAATTACCTGGTTTATTTAAGTGCAATAGAATAAATATAATTCAAGAAATAACGACTCATCAAGAATTCATAATACACACTGACCATGAATCTCTCAAGTACATTAAAGGGCAAGCAAAGCTAAACAAAAGACATGCAAAGTGGGTGGAATACCTTGAGCAATTTCCCTATGTCATCAAACAGAAAAACGGGAGTACTAATGTTGTTGCGGATGCTTTATCTAGACGACATGCATTATTAATAACCCTAGGATCCCAAATATTAGGATTTGATGACATAAAAGAGTTATATGAAAATGATGAAACATTTGCATCCACTTATTCATCATGTCTTAAGAAGCCTTTTGATGGATTCTATCTTTGTGAGGGGTATCTTTTTAATAAAGGAAAACTTTGTATACCCCAAGGATCCATTAGAAAACTTCTTATCAAAGAGAGTCATGGAGGAGGACTCATGGGTCATCATGGAGTTGACAAAACTCTAAACATTTTGAAAAGTAAATTTTATTGGCCACACATGAGAATAGATGTTCAAAGGCATTGTTCTAAATGTATAGCTTGTTTACAAGCTAAGTCCAAAATTATGGCTCATGGGTTCTATACACCTCTTTTTATAGCTAATACCCTTGGGAGGACATAAGTATGGACTTTGTCTTAGGATTGCCAAGAACTCAAAGGGGGTATGATTCTATATTTGTGGTAGTAGATCATTTTAGTAATATGGCTTATTTTATACCCTGCCACAAAGTAGATGATGCTAGCTATATCTCTAGACTCTTCTTTAAAGAAATAGTGAGATTGCATGGTTTACCCAAAACTATAGTGTCTGATAGAGATGTGAAGTTTCTAAGCCATTTTTGGAAAAACTTTATGGGAAAAGCTTGGAACTAAACTTTTATTTTCTAGTACATGTCACCCACAAACTGATGGGCAAACTGAAGTAGTAAATAGATCTTTATCTACATTATTAAGGGTAATATTAAGAGGAAATAACAAATCTTGGGATGACATCTACCTTATATTGAATTGCTTATAATAGAGTAGTCCACAAGACTACTAATATTTCTCCTTTTGAGGTCGTTTATGGTTTTAACCCTATCACACCTCTTGATTTACTACCTCTTCCAGAATCATCTTCTTTTCTTCATAAAGAAGGTGCTTCTAAAGCGGAGTTTATCAAGAAGTTACATGAGAAAGTCAAAATCCAAATTGAAAAACAAACTAAAAAATATGCAGAATACAACAACAAAGGGAGAAAGAAAATAGTTTTTGAAAACATAGACCTAGTTTGGCTTCATTTGAGAAAGGAAAGATTTCCCTCTCAAAGGAAATCCAAACTTAGTCCAAGAGGAGATGGTCCATTCAAGGTGGTCAAAAGGATAAATGATAATGCATACATCTTAGATCTCCCTGAAAGTTATGGTGTTAGTCATACTTTTAACATCCGCGACTTAATTCCTTTCACAGGGAATGATCAACAGGTTGAATCAGATCTGAGGACAGATCCTTTTCAAGAGGGAGGGTCTGATGGAAGACCATCTAAGACACACATTGGACCTCTTACTAGAGCCATAGCAAAGAGTATTCAAGAGGAAGAAGGATCACCTACCATTTTGCTTCTATGGAAGGTAATTTACATTAATCCTTCTTCCCATAATTAAAAGCACATTTTTTTCTTTGCTTTGTAGGATTAATAAAATTGGAGGGAGCAACTGCCAACATAGCATTTGAACATGTGAAAAGAGAGACTTGGAGGGAGAAGCTTGCTGCCAAAGCTATCAAAAAGCTCATAACCTAGCTAGCCCAGCTTTCACGTGTGCTGGTGAGTTGGAATAAGAATTCAGAATTGGTGTTGTTTCACGTGTGCTACTGAGTTGGAATGAGGCATGTTTGAAGCTAAAGCAAATTGGCGCCTTTTCAATTGCTTTTGGATTGAATTTCATTTCAGATTTGAGGCTCTTATCTTCCTATAAATAAGAGACCTCTTCCTGTTGTAGACACTTTTGAGCTTAGTTTAATTGCTATAGAAATGAAATTCCAGCTTACCTTTTCTCTTGAGTAAACCCAATTCTTCACTTTCTTTCTCCTTACCTCTAGCTTCCTTCCAAAGTAGAAGGCCTTCTGAGCTGAGAGGTTCTAAGCCACTCCATTCTTCACCGAAACCATACCATTCTCTGCATCTATTTCAAAATTCCGCTGCCTTCATTTTGCTCACTGGAACGTTTGTTGTTTGGCTTCCTGGTTCAATAATTCTCACCCATAGCAAGCTTCCATCACTTTACAAATTGCAATATTCAACCATGAGTCGTTCCTTCCCGGAACGCTCGTCTATAACTCAACATTTATTCATCTCACATTCTCTTCATCTTTCATTATCAATCATCTCATTTAAACACTTCTCACAAAGATCCATAAGGATGCCAAATACCGAACATTCAACCCTAACTCATAACAAGAACGAATGCTTAAATCAAGACCGAGAGATTATTATCGGGTTGAGAAATAAACTGAGTACAATCATATGTAACAAGAATGACTAGAACGAAAGTTACTTGCACAGTAAGCCAATTAGATGAACTAACTCTTCAGAGCTTCAATCGAACACTGAAAAGACCATGGCAAGTACTAAGGCTCTATGCCGGAACCAAATGGATGTAGACACTTCAAGACATTCAAAGAATAATACTTAGAAGAATTCACATGAAGAAATCGAATGCTTGTGAATACTTAACTTATTTGAGTTTAGCATCAAGAACACAGTAGAGAAAAACTCTATTTAAGTTGGACCAACGCCATTTCATCAAGATGGATTATAACGGAGATGAGTACGAGCGCTTGGTGTAAGACCTAGCACTACTCAGTACGAACGCTGGGTGTAAGACCGAGCACTACTAAACTTCTACTATAAGGCTTTTATAGTTATAATAAGATACTATTGGAGTAGTGTTTTAAGAATAAACTAAGATATACAAATACACACACACACACACACACACACACACACACATATATATATATATATATATATATATATATATATATATTTAAATTTATCACAGACTATCCCGATTCAACTACGCTTGGCCGAACGCTCAAGCATAGTATTATAACACGAAGACGCTCGTCCTCAACTAGGATTCTTCCCAAATGAAAGAATCCAATTCTAAACAAATTTATTAGCATTACGGAACGGTCAATGACCGTTCAGTGACGAACGTACACTATCATAGGGAAATTTTCATATTCAAATTCATTTATATTCAACTCATTTTCTTAACATATAATTTCATAACTTTATACATTCATATCATAATTCATTTTCATACTTCATACAATCCAAACATATCAACCATCATATATTAATTTAGTCAAGTCAACAAAAGTTCATGCAAACACACATAATCATACAAATTAAATTAATAAGCTTCCTTTACCTCTGAGCGTGAACGTACGTTCCTAGAGGCAGAATTAAGGCTCACCTGACTACAATTCCTTCTACCCTTTCGTTCAAAAATACTTCAAACTACACCAAATAACAAAATACCAACAATGGCTCAGACAAGTTGAAATCATGCAACCAGAACTTGGTTTGCATGTACCAGATAACGAACGGCTAAGGACAAGGAGAACTTACCAGTTCAGACCTCAAAACCGTTCGATTTAAACTAAAGCTCTTGGCGCCGGGAGTGCTTCTACGGTGCATGAACGGTTATCGGAGAAGAGAGTGTGACGTAAACTTTCTAAAAACTCAGTTTTGCTTAAACCGAACGTCTGCTAACACCTGTCTTCCACTATCTAATTTTTGGATCCTCGTTGCTTGACACCTGGCGTCCGTTCAGAGGGGTTTGGGTGGGTTTTTAATGATTCTGATACTCTACTTTTTAACTTCTATATATTAGTTTTCTCTTTCCACAATTAATCACTTACATTTCTTTTCTTTCTTTTCTACCTTCCAGGATCTATTAAAGCCATCCACAAACTCTCTTTTCCCCACTTTTGTCATTCACGCCTAGACCATCCAGCACACACATTTCTTCTTCTTTCTTTCAATTACAACACATAATATCTAACTAACTCTCATTTATATTTCTCTTTTTCTTATACTTACTCCTAACACCACCATTTTTTTACTCCCAAATCAACGTCCCCAATTCTTATGCCACACCAGTTATAACTCACACACCTCAAACTACACTTTTACTCAGATAGTCACCTCCCACCCCTTTATTCTAAACCCAAACATAATTTCTCAATCTCCCTTATATTTTTGTCTTTTTCAACCTAACCGTAACTTTCTCTATCTCCTTTCTCTTTTTATTCACACACCATTACTCGACGGTTTCACAACCACACACTCTTGTCTATTGTTCTTTTGTTTTCTTCACGTTACCACCACACTATGGCTCTCCTATTGAAATTACCAATTTTATCCTCTTCCTATGCTATTCAATAACCACTCCTAACACTCCTTCAATATTCACTCACTCCATCTTAACCATGTCAAGTGTAAGATAAACCTAACCGTATTCCCCCTTTACTTCAACCTCACACTATATCTCATACAAACCCCATTCTTTCATCTCAACCTCAATCCAGTTTTGGTTCACTCTTCCAGGGAAGGGAAAAGAAAATAAACTCCTAGCCCTAACTACACACACCTAAGTCAACAACCAAAGAACCAACGTACGAAATAAAAAGAACACTAAATGTTTAAGCATCATTAATGCACTCATCGTATATACATCCACTCATCCAAATATCTCAATCACGTATGAATCACAAATACAACATAGGCTCATTATATCATAAAGAAAAAAATATCCCAAACCCTACATACCCACTATTTTCTAGCCACTCCCCTTACCTTATTTCTTTCCAAGCTTCTGTAATGTTCCTTTAGGTTTTTCAGTGACACCTGATGAGTCATTATTTCTTGAATTATTGATGAGTCGTTATTTCTTGAATTATATTTAGTTTATTGCACTTAAATAAACCAGGGAATTGTGTTTAATTGTTTGTTATTTCCCCGTTTTTCGAATTCTGCTTAATTTGGTCGGAAATTTGTAATTGTGCTAATTTGGATTTTCTGAGCTGATTCAGTGCATTTTTGAAGTGCAGGAAAATTTCGGAAATACATTTTGGGACATCGGGAAGAATGCCAAATAAATTTAAGACTCTCCACACAGACATTTTAGAATTAATTAAATTGTAATTCAGTAGTTTAGAATTTCTGTATCAACTTTTACATTTTGGGACAATTTTTGGTAAAGTAGACTAGACCCAAAATGTGAAGGAAAATGACTTGGCACCTTAGGGTTTTTGTGTGGACCCCACCCTTGTTAAAAGGTGACCCACGGCATTAGAATAGTGCAGCCGCCACTCGTGACTTGGGGATTTTTCTCTCTTTCTGCTCTGTTTTTTTGGAACGCTATTTTTGAATGCAATGGAGGAAGAGCTGACATTTTATTCTTTTTGCTAAATTCTGGTTGCATTTCTCATTTGGTTTTGTGCATGTTTATACAATATCTTCTCGCATTCTATGATTTTGGGGAAAGAGGCACATATGTGCTGTTACAGCCTCCAATAATGAAAAGCGTTGGTGTGCACGGGAAGGTGAATGCTGGAAACGGTGAATTAAATAGGAAGCACACAACTGATTCATTTGCTTTTGGAGTCCAGCAGCAGCACGGGAGGAGTCTTTGGGTTTAAGCTCTAGCCGCCACTTGTTTCGGAAGAGGTGCTACACGGGTTGCTAGAAGAGAAGCAAAGCAGCATTGGGGAAAGAGCTGGGGTGTGGTGCAGCTGCCACCCGGGAGAAGGAGAATGAATGGTGTGCACGGACGCTTGAACCAAGGTGTGTGCAGTTTGGATGTGCAGCACGGTCCAGCAGGGAGCGTACGGTGATTGAAGAAGGAGCTGGAGAAGATTGAAGGAAGAAGAGAAGCATACAGGTGTCACGGTTTTGGAGCAGTGTGTGTGCACGGGAAGTGAACATGGAGAATGGAGGAAATCTTTGCTTTTATTCCAAAGAGACTCATACGGTGATTTAAGTGTGGAAGAGAAGAAATTTATTTAATTGCTTTGGAGAAAGGCATGGAGCGGTGCTGATTCAAATTCAAGGAAGGGCAGTGGTGCACATGGTGATATTGAGAAAGCACTTAATTAATTTTGAAAAGCAATGTTACGTGTAGTTGGATGTGTCTCGGTGGCACGGGAAGTGGATGCAAGAAAAGAGATTCATATTTTTTTTTTGTTTATGAAATGAGATGCTGATTTGATGGGAGTAGGTGCACGGAGATGTGGATAAAGGCAAGGGAGTAATATGATTTTGGGACGAGGAGAAAGTTGAATTGAAGTGCTGCTGGATGAGAAAGGCTACCCCACATTCATTGTAGGAATTAATACCTTGCAGAATGGCACATGGTGAGCTCACGGGTTGGTGAATGTAGTGTGCACACGTTGATCTGGAGATTTAATAATTTAGGAGATATGGAGCGGTGCATTCAACTTTCAAATTGGTGACTTTATTTTCGGTGTGCATTTAATTGCTTAGCTCAATGTTGCATTTTAAATTGGTTGAAGCACTTTTCACTTTAATGTTGTCTATTAGGTTCAGTTGTGTCAATTTAGTTATGATGTTAGCTTAAGTGACCAACCGGTTTTAATCCTGAGTTTACATCCGTGTTTATGTTTCATCTTTAATTTCTTCAATTACATTCACAAACTTTTCACAAACCCCCCCCCCCTCTACGTGTTGATCTGAGATTGAACCCAAATTGGTCCTTGAGAGACGACCTAGGAGTCACTTCCTAGTACTATACTGCATTCTTTTATGCACAACTTTTGTTGGCAGGTGCGACCCTCTTATCAATTATATTTAGTTTATTGCACTTAAATAAACTAGGGAATTGTGTTTAATTGTCTGTTATTTCCCCGTTTTCCGAATTCTGCTTAATTTGGTCAGAAATTCGTAATTGTGCTAATTTGGGTTTTCTGAGCTGATTAAGTGCATTTCTGGTTGCAAGGAAGTTGTGGAAACATCATCTGGAGCATTGGGATATGATGTGACACACTCAAAGGCTCAACATTTAGTCATTTAGATTCTAATTAAGGTTGTAATTTCGTTTTCTAGAAGCTCTTAATTAGAATTAGGTCTTTTGGACCCTTTTAGGGGCAATTTTGTAAAAAAACCCATTATAGGACATGTACCTTATTAAAAAGGGGACACACGGCCTAGGTTAGCCGCCACTTGCCACTTATGTTCATGGTTTTTGGGAACATTGTTATTGAATGAAGAATGGGCAGCACACAGTGATTTCATTTGGTTTGTGCGCGAAAATTAATCTTTGAGGTGCAGCAAGTTCAATTGATCATTTATTTTTCTAGCTATGGTTACGTCCAACGTTGGTGTGAGGGTGATTCATTTTTCTTTCCATTTGCTTTGGAGTGCTGCATTTACTTTTTGCTATTGAAAAAGGTGTTGATTCATTGTTGAAAAGAGACGCTATAGCCTCGGGATGGGAATCTGGAGCAGCACATTTAAATGCTTTTAGACAAAGTTCATTTTATTTTGTTGGGAAAGAAGCACACGAGGACAGATGGCTGGATGGAGAGGATGGTGATTCACGGGAGAAGAAAGGCACGGAAAGTGGAGGCGTTGATTCACTTTTCATTTTCGATAAAGCGCGAGATTCAAAGAAGGGCAGGGGTGTTGCGTTTTGGAAGTAGTAGCATGTTAGGTGAAGTGTGAGGTGTCACGCATATTTCTGTCTTGGGGATAAGCAAGCAACAGTGTTGTCAAGGCTTGGAATATTTTTTGCACGCTGCCAGAGTTTCATGCGGAATGAAAGGAGCACATTGTTGAGCACACAGTTCACGATGCACATGGTTCATTTAATTTGCTTTGCTAGAATGAAGAGGTGATTAGATGGGGGTAGATATAAATGTACGGTGGTTAATGTTGGAAGAAGAAAAAAATAATTCATTACTTGGAGAAGTGGTGTCACGGCGTGAGTTGCTTAAAGGCACATGTGAGCTGGAAAAAATGAAGCAAAAGGTGTTATTAAGGAGAGCATAAGTTGACACGTGAATTGGAGGAGATGGTGATTAATTATTGAGAACAGTGGTGTCATGGAAGGGGTTTTAGGTTTCTTTACTTCTTCAAGCATGTTCTTTAAGCATTCATTTGAATTGCCCGCCATTTTTAGTTTGCATAAAATTGTTAGTTCAATGTTGCACGTTTAATTTGGTTTAAGCATTTTTCATTTTAATGTTCTCTATTTTTATTGGTTGTGATATTTTAGTTATGATGTTAGTTTAACTGTTTTAATCCTGTATTTACAGTTGTGTTTTAAATTTTAGTTCAACTGCATTCACAAACCTTTCACAAAACCCCCCCTAAGTGTTCGACCTATTACCTGAACCACATTTGGTCCTTGAGCGACGACCTAGGAGTCACTTCCTCGCACTATACTGCATTCTTTTATGCAATCAAATTTGATGGGCCGCGACAGCCCACATGAATGCCCTACTCTTGTTCGAGGCAGTAGCAAGGATCCCTTCTTGACGTTTTAGTCTTCGCGGTTTGCAATGGAAAAGTGGCTAGGGTTTCCTCTCACAGCGGCTGTTGTATCACCAAATAAGTGTTTTTTTTTCTTTTCTCCTATGTTCTAGGTGGAAGCAAGGAGGTTAGGGTTACCTCTCACACTCATCGTGTCACCTTTTAAACAAGGATATTCCTTTTAATATTAGTACTTTTCTTTTTCTCATAAGCCGCCCTAGATTACCCTAAGTGTTTTTTTTTCTTTTCTCCTATGTTCTAGGTGGAAGCAAGGAGGTTAGGGTTACCTCTCACACTCATCGTGTCACCTTTTAAACGAGGATATTCCTTTTAATATCAGTACTTTTCTTTTTCTCATAAGTCGCCCTAGATTACCCTAAAAATAGCCCAAGTTACGGGTGTTGTTCCCTCTACCTCGCCGTTTACTCCCTGCACCTCCTCAAAAAAATTTTATTACAAAAAAGCCCATCCCATTTTCACTCTCTGGTGCCGCCACACCCTACCCTACTTCTTCCAAATCCGTTTGACATACTTCCTAACATCATCCTCTTTAAAAAGGTTGAACAAATTCGGATTTTGCTAGGGTGAGAGTATCCGTATGACGAAGGTTTTGCCAGAAACCCAACAATATAGGTTTCAATTCCCCTAGGATAGATGGTCCATCCGGCAAAATCACCCACTGCGTGTCTGGTATGTGCCATGGAGCCCTGAAGCAAGGTGGCTACTGCAAATAGCATGAGAAACACGCTTCTCACCATAGATGTGTGTTATTGGAAGTAAATCATCTCTCTTTGCTAAAGTGCAAAACACACTCGGGTTAAGTATCACTAGGAAAATAAGAAAAGAAAGAAGATAAAGGTTTCACCCTCTCGGGTTGGATCACATAGACCAGAGTCTTCTTCTCACTAATGCTACTAGATAATTTCTTGTGTGCGCCATTGCTACGCTTCATTTCGCATACTACTCTTTTGTTTCACAAGGGTGTTTGATGACAAATTTATGAACACCGAAATACGGCGCAACAAACTTGTTTTACAATCGGCAAGTGTGACCGAATCGTTTCAAGTAATAAACTCGGTAAGACCAAGTATCGTTCTCCCAAATGACTCACGGCCTAGCTTAGTTATGTGATTTGTTGATTATTTGAGACTTGAGAACAATTGGTTATAGGTTTTAATGCAAAAGACAGAAAATAAACATGTATCCATGAATGTGATCAATGGCGAAAACAAAATACAAACACTTCAATGAAATATATGGATGAGTATGTTGTTGGGGTTATCAATTTCATCTTATTCATATACTTTAGGAATTCAACATTCTTTTCATCAATTGTTAATGTCACTCTCTAAATCACCTTGCAAGAAGGCCTATCCTTAATTACGAGTTCATACAATTCCTAGCATTCCTAGTAATTAGTTCTTAAGTGCAGGAGCTTAACGGCAACCAATATACTATTGCGAGAAATTCCCCGGATCTAGATTTCTCCGTACGTTCCCGTATCGACAAAATCAATAATCATGTCAATGAATGAGTTAAACAAAGCAAGCATTAAGCAAAGAGGAAAAACCCTAACTAATGATGAAAGAAAGCATAGGTCTTAAAAGTAAGATGTTAACACAAATTCCATATATGAGAGTTTCACAAGACTACATTGATTCCCCAACAACAATACAAGGTTTAGTTCACCATATTCATGGTGAAACTAGATGAATAATAATGGAAGAATGAAAGATAAAACCCTAGAAAGGTGAATAGGTAGCCTGAGCATCCAAGATCCTCCTTCAAAGGGGTGGAAGAGAGAGTATTTGCTTTGTTTCTGCCAAAGATACCAACCCTAAGACATCTAGGTATTTAAATAGGACATAAAAATAATAGAAAACAGGTTCAGGCCCAAACAGATCATAAAATCGCATAAAACTGGCCCAAAACTCGTCGGGTTGACTTTTTTCGTATTCTGGTTGACTGGTTGACTTTTCTGGTTTACTGGTTGACTTTTCTGGTTTCTGGTTGACTTTTCAGCATTCCAATCATTCGGTACTTCAATTCTTCTTTCAAATCATTCAATTAGCCTAAAAAATCAAGGGAATCTTGCATAAAACCATTAAATTCACTTTTAACTCTCTTATTCACAAAACTAAAGCAAAAATATGAATTCAAGCTAGTTTCTAAGTCTTTAAGGTTGCTTTTGGTATCAATTTTAAGCATAAAAATAACAGTTTTTCAATCGTTATCAGTGTTGCAGCAGAACTCTTTGCAACTTCTTCCATGGTTGAAGCGAAAGTAGAGGACCTTTGGAGAGGTGCATTTACAGTGGTAGGGGTAAAAAAATAAAAACAAAAATTAAATATTTTAAAGGGTAAAAAAGGAATAGGGAGGTATTGGGAGCATGGCGTGGTGGTGGAGGGAGTAACACCCCCAAGTTACTTCTCCACAGTCTTAAACTGGCCCAAATATCATTAGGGAAACAAAATAAAATAAAACAAAGAACATAGACCCACAATCTTTCTCCCCATAATACCTGGTCAACGAAGAAAGAAAAGGATGAGAACCCCAATTACCAATTACGTAAAGCACACTTGAAGATACACCTCAATTTTTCTCGCTCCCTTACCTAATCAGGCATCAAAACTTAATATCTCAAGGACATAGAGACACACACTAACCACTAGACTAGAAACAACTCACTAAAAATTGAATGCAATTATTAGAATATAAACCTTACTTTAATCCTTTTCGAAAATTAAAATAAACTAAGTATTAATTAATTTTCATACATCTCTTAAACATTTTCACACTCAATACAATATCATAATTAAATATTTCATATTAACAATTATTAAAATAAAAATAAAAGTAATTTTTATTTTATCTGGGTCTTACATTTTACATCTTTCTCTTTTGCACTCAATCTTTCTTCTTTTCTCTCTATTTTTCTCTCATCTAAAACTGTCACTTCTAGTAATAATAGCTTAACATTCCTCTGTAGAGTTAGCCTTCATGTTACTACCAAGATCATCCAACTTATTAATTATGTGACAAAGTTGGCTCCCTATCCTTCTGAATGCTGCTTGATTGCTTTTATGATGAGAATCAGACATCTGCATTAACTGTTGAAGTGTGTCATCCATCTGAGTCATTCTTTCTGAAAGAGAGGGTTGTTGCTGCCATTGTTGTTGTGGCAGCCTATCAAATTGTTCGGCAGCCTATCAAATTGTTTAGCAGCTTGCCCAAATTGACTTTGACCCATGTTTAAGTGAGGTTTCCACCAGTGGTTGAAATTACCCTTGGTGCAATTGAGTGTCCATATAGTTAACTTCTTGTCTGAATTGCATCCTGCAAGCACTAGACACAAAACCCTAGAAAACACTATTAGCACAAAATTAATAAAAAATTTAAACAAAACAAAACACGAAAAATAAAGATAAAAATAAAAATATGAAAAAGAAAAATAAAAATAAAGTCAAAGTTAATCAAGACTGATGAACGGGTCGCACCGCTCACAAAAGTTGTTTGCAGATAAGAATGCAGTACAATACTAGGAAGTGACTCCTAGGTCGTCTCTCAAGGACCAATTTATGTGGTTCAGTCTTAGATTTGACACGAAGTGGGGGGGGTGTTTTTGATTTTTGGTTTGGAACAATAAATTAAAATTGGAATTTAAATAAGACAGAATTTAAAAACTGAAGACAATAAAATTAACAAACTGTAAAAGTAAAAACACAATTTGTCTATTTTTTTAAACATCACAAGAAAACGTAAATCACTAAGGCAGTAAAAAAAAATAAAGCTGAGAAACATCAATCACAATTTGGAAACGTAAATTGAAAATGAAATATTTTGGCAGAATTAAAATTTGCAACTTGAAAATCGATCAGGAAATTGGGTGAATTAAATGAGCAAAAATGATATTTGCAGTGAATTGGAAAATGGCAGAGATTGGATTCAAGATTTAAACATGCAATGGAATTGTAAACAGAAGGTAATTTGCAGATGGAAATCAACAACATCAACTAAGAAACGCAGAGTCCATCAAATAAAATTCTTCACTAAAATAAAACCAAATTCATTACTGGACATCACTGGAAACAAAACCCCTAAACCTCCCAATGGGGAGGGGGAAAATGAACTTCAGAACAGAAACGTAAATGGTGCTTCCTAATCTATTCCTAAAATCTGATAATTTTTCTCTGCTGTTGCCTTCCATTTTATATGCCAAAAATTTTGTCTTCTCCCGTGTCCACTCCTTGTTTCCAGCCGTATTCCAATCCGCTTCTCTGTTTCATTCTCTCCGTGACACTTTGTTTTTCTTCAATATGTGCCAAAAAGTAAGCAAAAGGTGGCCCTTCATTTCTTGCCCGTGAGCTGCTTCTTCTTTCATGGAAAATCTTTTCAACCGTGGCTCCCACTCCAAGCTTCTAGATGCAGCAATCTCCTAGGCTGTGCCGAAACTGGAAAGGAGCTGCTGGTTTGCGGAAGCCATGCCTGCTACTTCCTTTCCCTTCTTTTATGTGAGCTGCAGCTAGAAAATGAAGAAACCCGTGAGCTTCCCTTCAACCATGACACCATCTTTCTCTTCTCCCCTCAACATTGCAGCTGCTGGATGTTGCTCCTAGATGTGGCTGGACCAAACTGCTGGATGGGCTGCATGAATTTTCCAGCTGCTGCACTTTCTTTTCAACAAAATATTTCAGCCTTCCATTCTTCTCTTTTCACCTGATTAATTCCTTCCAGCCAGGCTTCTTTCTCAATGACTAAGGCCGTGTGTTTTTTTTTTTATGAATGGAAGAATCATAACCAAAGCCACCGTGACACCACTTCAAGCCAATCTGAATTCATTTCTTTTGTGTAGGGCCGTGGTTGTAGCTACTGGATGTGCAGCCTCCTCTTCTTTGCTTCCAACTCCAGCAGGCAGTGTGTTCTTCCTCTTTATAGAATTCTTTCCTCACTTGAGGTGCTGCAACACATGAGAAAACCGTGAGCTTGGTGGATGTGAAAGCAAACCGTGAAATGTGAGCTGCATCTCCATTATGTGTTGCTTTTTTTTATGTGTGCAGCTGTCCAATATAATGGATGCTTTCTCCCAATTGGAAAACCACGTAAGGATGTGGTGGCTCCCCTTTGTTGTCCAAAACAAGTGCTGCATGTAGCCTTTGAGTTGGCTGTGTGCTTTTGCTTCCACATGTATCTCTTGCAATTTTTTTCAATTTGATAAAAGCAAAAACTAGCTAGCTTTTCAATGAATTGATACGTACCAAAAAGCCATGGGGACCATTTCAACAAAATTCATGGAGTTCCTACGTGATATGAATCACTAAATAAAGTTTTGGGAATAAAAGTGTGAGTGGTGGGCCATATGTTGTCTCTTTTGTAAAATGACAAATAAACAAAACCAATGCAAGGTGCACTCTCTTTTTTTTATATGGCCGTGGGCTTCCAAGCAAAGTGGTCTCTCCTATTATTCCAAGTGATGTTTGCTGAATTTTCTAATAAGTGGTATGGCCTTGACTTTTCAACAAAAGTGGTCCCCATTTTGATTCCAATTGGTCTTATTCCTTTTTGTAAAATTCTTCATTTGAAGGAATGAATTGCAGTGGAATGTACATTGCCGTGACCCTTCCATCATTTCATTTCACTTGCCAACGTGAAATGTCCACATAGGCCATGCTATTGTCTTTCAAAACCGTGGCTGCACTTCCCTTTGCTAAAATTAATTTTCCAAACCAATTTTACTTAAAAATTCTAAGAAGTGAGATGTTTCCAAATGTCCCAAAATATTATCCAACAATTTCCCTGCAATTCATAATGCAAATAATTAGTCTCAGACAATTCAAATTAATCAAAATAAGAATTTCTGATCAAATTGAGCACAATCAGTAAAAACGGGAAAATACTGGACAATTAAGCACAATTTCCTGAATAATTTTAGTACAATAAACTAAGTGAAGTGAAGAAAATAATGATTCATCAAAATAGACCACACTTAGTCTTTTGCACTCCTGGGCAAAATTAAGACGTAAATCAGGGAATGGTTCAAAGGACTTCTAGGAATGTGACACACTCTCAGCACGCAGAATAGAAAGACTCAAGAGAAAATAAACAGAATTTACAAAGTTCTCAAGAATTCTGGACAGAGATAAGAAGTAGAAAATTATCCAACACAAATGAAATAAAGCAGATACTTACAGAAATCATCCAAGCAATTCAATACACAGAAAAATAATCAATCAGCTTGAGAGGTGATTCAAAAATAACATAACCTCACAGATGCACTCACAGTGTTTCTCTCAAGTGTATAGGGTAAATAATTTCAATCTCAATGCACTCAAGAAAGCAAACACAAACAGACTTGTCAAGCTTCTAATATCAATACTTAAAACATATGCATGTTCAGATCTAAAGGTCTTTACTGGGTTGTAATTGGGCCAAGGACAGGGGAGGATAAATATGGATAAGTAGCTATAGCTCAGAAGAAATAGAGGAGCAATGGTGAATAAATGGAAATACAGTCAAATCTTACTCAAACCTCTAATTCAATCCTCTTCTTGACTCCATTGTTCTCAAAATTGTTTTTCATTTTGCTATCTTTTTCTCATCAATTTCAATTTTTTTTCATCCTGTCTGTTGCCTTTTCTCTCTCTATCACACAACAGGATATAATTTATATTTTAAGAACATGATGAGGAACCAACTAGCCAATTCATCACAATTCCCAAGGAGACCACACTTATTCACAAAACACTTCTATAGCTCCAGACTTCCCTAAGGTTTAGGTAATCATTTGTTTTTCACTTAGGATCAGTGTATGAGCTTTAACACAAAGAAATGGATACAGTATAGGCTCAAAAGGGGTATCAAAGGATAATAACAAGGTAGGCTTATTTGGCTAAAGAGGCTCAAGAACAAAATGCCTTTATCACTTCTAAAACATGCATATCAATCAAGTATATCAAAAAGAATCAAGCCAAGGCATATGTGCAAGCAATCAAGATACATATCTCACATAAGAAAGAACATTAAGTGGCTCAAATCTCACACAGGGTGTTTGTCACAATCAAATCAACCTCTCAAACGCATAATCATCTTTCCAAGCAGAGAAAAACAAGGATTTCAAACTAAGTATCAATGAAGTGGAGGAAAAATCTACAACTTAGACATCATCCAGAAATCAAGAGAAAAATGTAAAATTTATTTCACCCAAAACACACTAAAAACAACTTAAAATAGAAAAAATTTAACACTCAAAACAGAAAAAATTTCACACAAAACAGAAAAAATTTCACACACAAAACAAATAAAATTCAGAATCTCTCCCAATAGACCACACTTAAACTACACATTGTCCTCAATGTGTTCTAAGCATACATCAGCAATCAAAACAGGAAACATATTATGGACAAGTGCAATAAAAGTAAGGAAAAAGGGAGAGAAAGAAAATGCAAACTCCCGCAGGTTATGGTGGAAGCTGCCAATTTTGGACTTTCAGGGAGATGTCTTCAGAATCCAGCAAGGAAGTTTTGAGGACGAACTGCTTCATCCTCCAAATTTGATCAAGCAGTGAAATGTTTTCCACTGCTGGATTTATGCAGTTATTGTTGATGAGCAGGTTCAGCAGGTGCCTATTGTTGTTGAAACTTTGGTGAGCGGTGGCACCTTTGTCTTCCACTGTGGGTGCATATTGGTCAAATTCAATTGTACCTCCTGCAATAGGGTTAGTGCAAAATGGTTCCACCGAAATTTCATGCAGAGGTAAAACACCCAAATCCAGTGTAACAAGCTGAACCTCAGATACATCCTCAGAACATGAATCAATTTTAAAATTACATGCATTATCAACCACAGACTCATATTCATGTTCAGTGCATGGAGAATAAACATTTGAATGTGATAGTAAAAAGCAATTATCATCATGCACAGAGGAAAAATTAAAATCAGACTCAGCAACAATATAATCATTAGCATACCGATCATCATCACAATCAACAGAATAATCAAATTGTGGTATGCTTACCTCCACTTCCTTGAAGATTTGTAAAGTAGTGGAGGATGAAGGTGGTCTACCTGGCTCAAAAGTATTGCTTATTCCTGCCTGGGCCTCAAAATCTTCATCAGTCTCCTTAGGTGCAATAGTGGCCATCTGCCCGATCTGATCAGTCAGATTCTGAATTGCCGCTTGAGTTTCCTGCTGAAACTCTATGCTATTTTTCTTGAACTGCATGTTCCCTTTCTGTAACTGAACGTTCTGCATGGTCATCTGCTCCAGTAACTCCTTTATTGTAGGCTCAGAAATCGAAGGCTGAGGAGTAAATTGAGCAGTAGCATCATAGAACTGCATCTGCTGTTCTTGCTGGACTAGTGGAGGCATCAAAGTATTCTGGAATGGTGGTTCTTGATATCGATACTGTGGAGCACTGTACCATCCCAAGGTAGGGTCATTCCCTCCAGGACCGTTGTTGTATCCATCTTGTGCAGGGAAAAATTCGATCAGAAAATTTTGCTCAAGATCTTCCCATCTGGTAATGAGTCCTCGAGGAAGACAATTCAACCAATCCTTAGCTGCTCCTTGTAATGAATGCTGAAACGCCGTCAAGAAAATATAATCATCTGGGACATTTGGAGGTTTCATTGCAGAACAAATTCTATAGAAATTTGCCAAATGTTCATGTGGGCATTCTCCTGCAAATCCATGAAACTTAGGGAGCAGATATATCAGTCCAGCGCTTAGAACGCAATGAATATCATCCTTTGTAGGTGGGACCGGCTCACTAGGAGCGCTCTCAGTAATTTGAGGATGATCCATATAATTCCCGACATAGAAATCAACAGAATTATAATCAGAGTAACATGCAGAAGGAGAATCATAATTATGGGCATAGACAGAATAAGCATTTTTCACAAAATTAAAATCGGTAGACATGGAAAATAAAAATAAAAATTAAACACTAAAAATTACTAGACAAACAAAATACAACACATTTATACATGCTACAGGCACACACAAAACAGAACATAAAAATAATTTTATTATTATTTTTTTTAAAATTAATTTTTTTTTACTTTTTTTTTAATTAACAAACAAAATACATACGACACACATACAAAAAATAGAACATCACAACACAATTAAACATGCTACAGGCACAAACAGGACAGAACATCAACAAAACTTTTTTTTTTTTAAATATAACAACTAAATACAAAACACAACACAATAAAAATATAAAAGACAAAACATATATTAACACAACATAATCGAAAAACACAGCAAAAATCTAAAACAAAAAACCTGGAACTGAGTGACAACGCCGCCAAAATTTGCTGAAGGTGTCGTTGTCGCCTACAAAAATACAAAACACAAAACACACAAAATACACATATTAACAGAACAAAAATTTACACAACTAGAATCTAAAACCAAACCGTCTTTGGTCCCCGGCAACGGCGCCATTTTTGATGAACGGGTCGCACCGCTCACAAAAGTTGTTTGCAGATAAGAATGCAGTACAGTACTAGGAAGTGACTCCTAGGTCGTCTCTCAAGGACCAATTTATGTGGTTCAGTCTTAGATTTGACACGAAGTGGGGGGGGTGTTTTTGATTTTTGGTTTGGAACAATAAATTAAAATTGGAATTTAAATAAGACAGAATTTAAAAACTGAAGACAATAAAATTAACAAACTGTAAAAGTAAAAACACAATTTGTCTATTTTTTTAAACATCACAAGAAAACGTAAATCACTAAGGCAGTAAAAAAAAATAAAGCTGAGAAACATCAATCACAATTTGGAAACGTAAATTGAAAATGAAATATTTTGGCAGAATTAAAATTTGCAACTTGAAAATCGATCAGGAAATTGGGTGAATTAAATGAGCAAAAATGATATTTGCAGTGAATTGGAAAATGGCAGAGATTGGATTCAAGATTTAAACATGCAATGGAATTGTAAACAGAAGGTAATTTGCAGATGGAAATCAACAACATCAACTAAGAAACGCAGAGTCCATCAAATAAAATTCTTCACTAAAATAAAACCAAATTCATTACTGGACATCACTGGAAACAAAACCCCTAAACCTCCCAATGGGGAGGGGGAAAATGAACTTCAGAACAGAAACGTAAATGGTGCTTCCTAATCTATTCCTAAAATCTGATAATTTTTCTCTGCTGTTGCCTTCCATTTTATATGCCAAAAATTTTGTCTTCTCCCGTGTCCACTCCTTGTTTCCAGCCGTATTCCAATCCGCTTCTTTGTTTCATTCTCTCCGTGACACTTTGTTTTTCTTCAATATGTGCCAAAAAGTAAGCAAAAGGTGGCCCTTCATTTCTTGCCCGTGAGCTGCTTCTTCTTTCATGGAAAATCTTTTCAACCGTGGCTCCCACTCCAAGCTTCTAGATGCAGCAATCTCCTAGGCTGTGCCGAAACTGGAAAGGAGCTGCTGGTTTGCGGAAGCCATGCCTGCTACTTCCTTTCCCTTCTTTTATGTGAGCTGCAGCTAGAAAATGAAGAAACCCGTGAGCTTCCCTTCAACCATGACACCATCTTTCTCTTCTCCCCTCAACATTGCAGCTGCTGGATGTTGCTCCTAGATGTGGCTGGACCAAACTGCTGGATGGGCTGCATGAATTTTCCAGCTGCTGCACTTTCTTTTCAACAAAATATTTCAGCCTTCCATTCTTCTCTTTTCACCTGATTAATTCCTTCCAGCCAGGCTTCTTTCTCAATGACTAAGGCCGTGTGTTTTTTTTTTTATGAATGGAAGAATCATAACCAAAGCCACCGTGACACCACTTCAAGCCAATCTGAATTCATTTCTTTTGTGTAGGGCCGTGGTTGTAGCTACTGGATGTGCAGCCTCCTCTTCTTTGCTTCCAACTCCAGCAGGCAGTGTGTTCTTCCTCTTTATAGAATTCTTTCCTCACTTGAGGTGCTGCAACACATGAGAAAACCGTGAGCTTGGTGGATGTGAAAGCAAACCGTGAAATGTGAGCTGCATCTCCATTATGTGTTGCTTTTTTTTATGTGTGCAGCTGTCCAATATAATGGATGCTTTCTCCCAATTGGAAAACCACGTAAGGATGTGGTGGCTCCCCTTTGTTGTCCAAAACAAGTGCTGCATGTAGCCTTTGAGTTGGCTGTGTGCTTTTGCTTCCACATGTATCTCTTGCAATTTTTTTCAATTTGATAAAAGCAAAAACTAGCTAGCTTTTCAATGAATTGATACGTACCAAAAAGCCATGGGGACCATTTCAACAAAATTCATGGAGTTCCTACGTGATATGAATCACTAAATAAAGTTTTGGGAATAAAAGTGTGAGTGGTGGGCCATATGTTGTCTCTTTTGTAAAATGACAAATAAACAAAACCAATGCAAGGTGCACTCTCTTTTTTTTATATGGCCGTGGGCTTCCAAGCAAAGTGGTCTCTCCTATTATTCCAAGTGATGTTTGCTGAATTTTCTAATAAGTGGTATGGCCTTGACTTTTCAACAAAAGTGGTCCCCATTTTGATTCCAATTGGTCTTATTCCTTTTTGTAAAATTCTTCATTTGAAGGAATGAATTGCAGTGGAATGTACATTGCCGTGACCCTTCCATCATTTCATTTCACTTGCCAACGTGAAATGTCCACATAGGCCATGCTATTGTCTTTCAAAACCGTGGCTGCACTTCCCTTTGCTAAAATTAATTTTCCAAACCAATTTTACTTAAAAATTCTAAGAAGTGAGATGTTTCCAAATGTCCCAAAATATTATCCAACAATTTCCCTGCAATTCATAATGCAAATAATTAGTCTCAGACAATTCAAATTAATCAAAATAAGAATTTCTGATCAAATTGAGCACAATCAGTAAAAACGGGAAAATACTGGACAATTAAGCACAATTTCCTGAATAATTTTAGTACAATAAACTAAGTGAAGTGAAGAAAATAATGATTCATCAAAGACTCATACAAATAGAATAGTTTAAATCGTGAGTCCCCGGCAACAGCGCCAAAAATTTATTGATGGATTGACAAGTGTACCAAATCACATAAGTAATATAAAATGGTAAGACCAAGTATCGTATCCCTGAAGACTCTCGACACTAGAGAGTTGTTTAATATGAGATGAGTATGTTGTTGGGGTTAGATTTAACCAAGTTCCCTCTCATGTATGTAATAATTCTTCTTTATGCGTTAATGTTAACGTCACTCACTAAATCACTTAAACCTGATCTGTCGACGAAGAAGTATGTCCTTAATCACCAGTTCATACAATTCCTAGTATCCCTAGTAATTAAATGTGAAGATCAAGAGCTTAAGACGACCAAGACTCATACCCTCATCCTTGAGAAATATTATTCTTGGGAGAATTCAACAAGAACCTAAATCGTAAGGAACCTCCCGACACTCATGCAATTCATAAATCATGCGATGAATAAGTTAAACAAATCATGTAATAAGCACAAATGAATTACTCTAACAATTTTATTGGTGGTCTTGAAGTCAAGCCTGCAAAGATGACTCTGTTTATGGCGGATGGATCCACCAAAAAGCCCTATGGTGTGGTAGAAGATGTGATGGTTCAAACTGACAACCTCAGATTCCTGGTGGACTTTGTAGTAATGGAGATGGAGGAAGATTTGGAGATCCCTATAATTCTTGGAAGGCCATTCATGAAAACGGCCAAGGTGATCATCAATGTTGATGATGAAACTATAGCAGTTAAAGACCAAGAAGACTAATCTTAAAGCTGCATGTGGAGATACACTAGAGATTAGTACTAAAGTTTCCAAGCTAGGCAAGAAAGGTAAAAAGTGTTTTCTGTCGCAGGTAAAGGGAGAAGAAAAAGACAACAAAGGAAAAGGTGTTTGATGAGTCGATATTTTCTTGATTTCACTTAGTTTATTGTACCGGATTTAATTAGGGAATTGTGCTTGAATTTCCAGTATTTTCCCATTTTTGCTAATTTTGCTTAATTTGATCATAAATTCTTATTTTAAATAATTTGAATTATCTGAGCTTATTATTTTTATTATTGATTGTAGGGAAATTGTTGGATAGCATTTTGGGACTTAAAGAGAAATGTCATATCAATTATATTTTAAGCTAAAATGAATGAGGAGGTGCGGATTTCAATTATGGGAGTGCATACGAAGATGGGCTTGATTGGAGAAGCTTCTTTTCTTTTCTTTTAAAATGAAGAAGTGGTGCTAGATGGGAATAAAAAGAAGCAGCACACGTTGCACTCATTTGCTTAGGAGGAGTAGGTTTTATTTTGGAGAAAGAAAGTGGTGTGACGATGGAAGAAAAAAAGGGATGTCACGGCCATGGGGAATGAATTGGGAACGTCCAGCTTGGCACATGAGGGTTTTAGAAAAACGTGGGCTGGATGTGAGAAGGAAGGTGCTCCAGAAAGTGGTCCAGTCGCCACCTAGGGGAAAATGGATTTATTTGGCTTAAAAGGAAGGTAGCGTACAGAGAGAAAAGAGGGGGGCTTCATTTATTGAAATAGAAGAGAGGGCCCATGGACAAATTAAATTGGAGTGTCTAGCATAAAGAGGCCTCACACAAATTTCTTTTAGTTTGGACATGAGGGTTTAAAAACTCGTAGAGCTGGATGGAATGAAGGGGGAGCAGCCGCGACCTAGGGGAAACATATTTTTTATTTGGCTTAAAGGAATGTAACGCGGAAGGAGAAAGAGGGAGTGGTGTCGTAGCCTGCTTGCACACAGAGGCACATTTCATTTTAAATGGATGAAGGGCTTGTTACGTGAAAGAGTGGGGGCAGCCGTCAACCACGTTTTACACACACATTTTCCATTTTTTTTAACTGTTGGTCACGAGAATGAATGGGATTGCTAGGGGTGGGTAAACTGCCCTATAGTTCACTGCACTATACAAATTTATAATTAACTATAAATTAGTTTATGAAAACTATACTGAACTAAAAAATAGTTCAGTTAACTGAATTGAACTAAGTATTTTTTTAGTTAACTATAGTTTAGTTTAGTAAACTATTTTAACACAAACTAACGGAATGTTTTGGCACTGCTGTTAAATATTAGCATTGTGCCCAAAATTAACAGTGATCCAAATCTTTCTGCAAATTGTTTATGAATGGTAATATGTGTCAGGCTTTTGCTCACTGCAACCCATAATTATTAATTGTTGTTTTATAATTTTTGAAATGACCATTTTAATTTTTATGATATGTTTTCTTTATTACGAATCCTTTTGAAATAATTTTTATTAAACAAAATTTTTTAAATAAGGTTATTGAAACAAGTTTTTAACAACAATTAGTTTTAAATCTAATTTAATTCTATAAAATCAATAGATCTAAAAATAAGAAATCTTATTAAAATAAGTAACTATGATACTACATGTTTCAACTCATTTTTGAAACAAAATTTCTAGAAATTTTTTGGAATCCTACACAAACATCATCTTCCCCTTTTCAATTAAACAATTCGAAAGTATTACGATTTTGTTTTCAAGTTAGACAATCCAGAAAAGAAGAAAATTACATTTTAATACCTTGGAGATTATACACGAAAACGTGTGTTCATCATTTGGGCACAATGACAAGCTTTTCGTGGTCGCGAGTTGGGAGAAAATTGAGACAGAGAATGATCTAAACTTCAGTTAACAGTTAACTATACAATAAGTTCAGTATTTCCAAACTGAACTATTAAACATTATAATTGGTTTTTAGTAAAAATAGTTTAAGTTTTTTAAGTACAAAACAATATAGATAAACTATAGTTTATGGTTTTTAAGTGAACTGTGCCCAGCACTAGGGATTGCAGTGCACGGTGATTGAAAGAAACTTTCATTTTGCTTTTTAAAGAGAATGAAGCGGTGATTTATGTTTATGGGCAGCACGTGGATTTTCATTAGGCAGCAACACGCAGAATCTTTACTTTCTCTTTAGAAAAGCACACGGACGCAGTGAGAGGATGGAGGGCTACGGCTGAAGTGGAGCAGCGTTGAGAAAAGCACACAAACTAGGAAGATAGACCTCCAAAGTTTTCAGCATTAATCCAGGAGGCCGTGGATTTGTTTTGACTTTTGAGAGGCACGGTGACTCATGAAAGCTGGCAGCGGTGCACACGTTGAGCTGGAAAGGAGGTGTCATGACTTGGCTGGGAAAAGTACATTTCATTCTTTTTAGAAGCATGGTGATTCAATTGGTGAGCACGGTGTCCAGCAGCTGTACGTCCATGAGGGTAGCTCCATAGGTTTTATTTTTCTTTAACAGCTTCAAGCCTGCACCGAACCCACTTGGTTGATTAATGATATTGGAATACTGCACACATTGTTTTTACAAGTGTGGTTTAAATGATGGACTATATAGTGTCGTTACTTTGATTTGGCTCATTATTCAATCTCTTTTATGCTGCTTGTGGTTGGGTATACCCTTAGTTGTCTAATTGGTGTTTAATCTTCACTTAGTTGATTAGACTGTAAAGTACAAGACTTATTGGATTTGTGCATTGTATTTGCTTAGTTTGCAATTTTGAAGAACGAATTACCTTCGCTTAGTTGGGTGATTCGTGTTGGATTTGAATTAGAGTAGTGTATAGTTGTTGTTAATCTATGATTGGAAGCATAGTAATTGAGTTAATGATCAACCGTTTTAATTATGTGTTTACATCCGTGTTTATACTCGTCTTTTGATTTAGTTCATTTGCATTCACAAAACTCTTCACCAACCCCTCACTACGTGTTTGACCTATTACCTGAATCACATTTGGTCCTTGAGATATGACCTAGGGGTCACTTCCTAGTCTATACTGCATTTTAATTGCACATCAAATTTGTATCGGGTGCGACACTGATAAGTGTTCATCAAGACTCCCTAGAGAAACATGAAGAACTTAGACCAGACATCCAGGTGAGATTCACAAAAAACTGTAGATTGTGAAAGAACTAAGAACTGATGGACTGATAGAGATTGAATCTCCAATTTCCAAGAAAATAAAAAAGGTGAACAGGAAGCTACTGAAGATCAGTTGGTGTGGAGAAGGAAAACATGACACCAAGATCAAATATGTGAATGCAAATGAACTAAATCAAAACACGAATATAAACATGGATGTAAACACAGAATTAAAACGGTTGGTCGTTAACTCGATTAATATGCTTCCAATCACAAATTCACGACAAGTACACACTACTCTAATTCAAATCCAACACGAATCACCCAACTAAGCGAAGGTTAATTCGGTCTTCAAAATTGCAAACTAAGCAAATACAATGCACAAATCCAATCAATCTTGCACTATGTAGTCTAATCAACTAAGCAGAGATTAAACACCAATTAGGCAATGATGACAAATTTATGAACACCGAAATACGGCGCCACAAACTTGTTGAACAATCGGCAAGTATGACCGAATCGTTTCAAGTAATAAACTCGGTAAGACCAAGTATCGTTCTCCCAAAGGACTCACGGCCTAGTTTAGTTATGTGATTCGTTGATTACCTAAGACTTAAGAACGAAATAAGTGAAGTTTAATATGCAAAACAGAAAATAAACATGTATGCATGAGTTTTGATCAATGGCTAAACAAAATACAAGCACTTTCAATGGAATATATGGATGAGTATGTTGTTGGGGTTTATCAATTTCATCCTATCCACTCTCATATATTTTAGGAATTCAACATTCAATTCATCATTGTTAATGCCACTCTCTAAATTACCTTCACAAGAAGGCCTATCCCTAATTACGAGTTCATACAATTCCTAGCATTCCTAATAATTAGTTCTTTTAGTGCAGGAGCTTAACGACAACCAAGATACTATTGGGAGTAATTCCCCAGATCTAGACTTCCCCGTACGTTCCCGTATCGACAAAACCAATAATCATGCATTGAATGAGTTAAACAAAGCAAGCATTGAGCAAAGAGGAAAAACCCTAACTAATGATGAAAGAAAGCATAGGTCTTAAATATAAGATATAAGCACAAATTCCATATATGAGAGTTTCACAAGACTACATTGATTCCCCAACAACAATACAAGGTTTAGTTCACCATATTCATGGTGAAACTAGATGAACAATAATGAAAGAATGAAGGATAAAACCCTAGAAAGGTGAAGAGGTAGCCTGAGCATCCAAGATCCTCCATCAAAGGGGTGGAAGAGAGAGTGTTTGCTTCGTTTCTGCCAAAGATACAAACCCTAGGACGTCCTAAAGCTTATATACTATTCTAAAATTACAGAAAATTTAGGCCCAAGCCCATAAGTGTGCCGCTCAGCGGTAAAGTGCCGCTCAGCGGTGAGTGCGTGAGTTGGTTTCTTCCCCTCAGCGGCCATTTTGCCCCTCAGCGGACCTCCCGTGAACTCCTGAGTGCCGCTCAGCGGTAAACTGCCGCTGAGCGGCAGTTGCGGCTTCTCCTTTTGCACTTTTTGGTGTCTTTTCTGATTTCATCTCTCTCCTTCTTCACTTCTTTCACTAAATTCACCTTAAAACCTGCACAAAAACATTGAAATCAAACATAAACCTGTCCAGCTCTCTTATTTATGAAAATATGAATAAAAGAATGATTTCAAGCTAGTTTCTAAGTATAAAGGTTGCTTTCAGTATCAATTTTAAGCATGAAAATAACATGTTAGCAAAAATCAACTACGAAGTTTTGATTATGAACAGAGTTGCACCAGTCAAGACAAATTGAAGATCTATGTATTTTTATAAAGCTTTTATAGTAATCAAAGTTGGTGTAACAGTGCTCACAAATGTATTAGGACTGATTCTTTAATTTATATTTATATGCTGTTGAGAATCGTCCACAATCTATTTTAATCGATTAAACCCAGTTTTAATCGATTAAAACCGAGGCTGGCTCTGAAAACCCAAGTGCCCCTGTAATAATCGATTAAAGCTGATAATAATCGATTAGTTAATCGATTAGTCCTGAGAATAATCGATTAACACTAGCCGTTGGGGATTTTAGATTTGAAAAACTAGCCGTTGTACTCATTTTAATCGATTAATACTTGTGTTAATCGATTAAATGCGTTAGATGGCCCGTTTTCGAAGAATGGAAGAGTATTTGGCTGAGCCTATAAGATGGCTCTCTCTTGATCTCAAAATACACTCTTCCCTTGTGCTAAAAACTCTGAACGCTTTGAGAACTCTGTGAGATTATTGAAGCTAAGGAAACTCTTGTCTGCAAAGTCCTGAAGTGCTACTGCGTGACAGAGGAATAGCTTGTTCATCCTTGGTGTATCCGAGGAAGTGTCTGGAAGAGAATCATCCTTCGTGAAGCATTCGAAGGAAGTGGTCATCCTTTGTGAAGATTCAAAGGAGGTGTAAGTTCGTCTCTTGTGGTTTCAAGAGAGGTGGTATTTCTAAACTGTTACAAATTGTTTTTCTGTGTGACTAATATTTGTAACTGTTTTGTGTTAGTGAAAAAGGTTTATCTTGTTTGAGATAAGCGACTGGACGTAGGATCCCACTGATCTGACCTAGGATAAAATCACCTGTGCAATTTTTTCTCTTTCCCTTACTCTATTATTTATATTTAACTATCTGCTTAGTAAGAAAAATTAAGAGAAAAATATCAAAAGGAAAAACAAAAGGTATACAACCAATTCACCCCCCTTCTTGGTTTGTTCCACGCTAATAATTCCGTTGCAGCGATTCTAACAAATAACAGTTTTTCAACTGTTATCAGGCAACTAAGCGTATACCCAATCTCAAACACAAAACAAATTGAATATTGAGCCAAATCAGAACAACAACATGACAGTTAAAGTGCATGAGTCTCATGAATAAACTACTCTATCCTCTAATCCAACATGAATGAATCAACTAAGTAAAGACCAATCATGCTATCATAATCGCGAACTAAGCGAACACAATACATTCATTTTATCCAGTGTGTTCTATACAGATTGATCAACTAAGCGAAGATGCAATCACCAATTGGGCAACTAAGCGTATACCCATTGCAAGAACACAATCAAATTTCATAGAATGTTAGGCAGAGGAGCATAATAAACACAAGTACAGTCCGAAAATCTCAAGGAAGCAATGTAATATCACTAATGACCAACCCAACTAACTTAAGCTAACATCGCAATTAAATTATCACAACCGAACATAATAGACAGCATTAAAGTGAACAAAAACAATAAACAGAACATAATAGACAAGTAAATTGAACGGTCCTAAAACAAGATGTGTGAACTAATTAAAATACAACAATTAATAAACAAAAATTTGGTGTACTATTCAAATGCAATACTTCAGCTAAAACATTAAAACACAAACCAACTGGAATTAAAAGAAAATATGCAAAAAGTGCTTGAACCAGGAAAATACATTTAATAATAAAATGCATGTGCCAGCTAAAAATAAAATGTAAATTGCGGTTTTGAAGCACAACAGCTGAAATCAAAATTCAATGCAACAAAATAATGCTTGAACCAAATTAAAGTAGCGAGAACTGACTTCAAGAAAACTCATTCAATGCTATTAGATTGTAACGTTTGAGCTAGAAGTAAAATGCCATTTTGCAGCAGTCAACAATGCCTCTCATTCGGCAACAATGCAGAGACAAGAAAAATGTGAACAACAAAGGAACCAAAACGCGTGACAGCAAATAAAATAAACTAAGCAAGTAATTTACTCCAAGCTGGATGCTACATGATGTGTCCTTCCTCCCGTTGGACGTGTGCAGTAGCAGCTGGTGCTTCTTAATTTAAAATCAGACGTAACCCTCCATGTGCATGTGCTTCCAAACAGAGAAAATAAAATGTGCTTCCTCCAGGCCGTGACACCACCACTTTCTCCTCTTAATGCGCTATATATTAAGCCAAAATGAATTCCCTCTTGTTGGACGCGAGCTAGATGAAATCAGCACCCCTTTTCCTAAATGCAAAACGAAAATAATATCCATATCCTTGTGGATGGCGGCTGCCTTCTTTTATTCCCATCTAGTACCGCATCCTCCAAAGCTCTCATCCTTTTTCCGTGCAGCATCTCTGCTTTTCTTCCAGCCAGCCGTGAAACCTACTTTTCTCCAATTGAAATTAACAAAGACCTTTAAAATGAAATCAGTGCTACTTTCCTAAAGCAAAATGAATCACCCCTCGGCTCATTCCAGCACCGTGTGTTTCTCCCATGTCGTGGCAACACCTCCTTTTCTTTATCTCCAACGCTACATTATTTTAAGCCAAAAAAACTCTCCAACTTAGGTGGCGGCTGCTCCCCTTTTCCCTAGTGCCTTGCTGGACGCTCCGTGATGTCCATGGCCCTGCTGCCCATTTCTCCCAACGCTTCCTAGACCAGGTCGTGCTCACCAAAATTCAATCACCGTGTTGTGTATAGCACCGCTTCTTCCTGCTTTGGGCCGTGATCGTGCTACTTTCTTTCCTTCCTGGACTCTCCTTCACGTTGCTTCACCTGATTGTTGGGCGTAGCACCCTTCTTCATTCAAGCACCGTGTATCCAAAGCTGCTCCTACTGGACCAAGGCCAAGTGAATGTCCGCGTGTTCTTTCAAAAACGTCGTGACATGCGTGAGAGCTCTTTGTGCTTATGGACGCGTGCTCCAACTTCAAAGACGTGGCAGCCCACCTTTCTTTTGGGCCGTGTTTCTTTTAAAAGCCAAAAACTCATGTGCAACATTCTCCAAAGAAATAGAGATAAAGTTAATCACGTGTGAGCATAGTTGTTGGACGTCATTCCCCTTTCCAATTGAAGCACCCCTTTTTCATAAGTCCAAAAACTAAAATCACCGTGGTATCTCCTTCTTGTGTACACTTCTTTTGTGGAGGGTCTTGAATTATGTGGCAGCCCTTTTAATGTCCCAAAATATTATCCAACAATTTTCCTGTAATTAATAATGCAAATAATTAGTCTCAACTAATTCAAATTAATTAAAATAAGAATTTCTGGTCAAATTAAGCACACTTAGAAAAAATGAAAAAATATTAGACATTCAAGCACAATTCCCTGATTAAATCTAGCACAATAAACTAAGTGAAATCAAGAAAATATTGACTCATCAAAATAGACCACACTTAGTCTTTTTTATAAGAGTTGAAAAATTATTATTTTTAGACTTAATTTTGACTTTAAAGATAATCTTTATGACTTAGAAACTAGCTTATAATCATGCTTTTGCTTATGTTTTGGAAATAAGAGAGCTGGATGAGTTTTGTGCTTAGTTTTCCTTGTTTTTGCAGGTTTTAAGATGAATTGAATGAAAGAAGTGAAACAACCATAAGTTGGAGTCAGAAAAGGAAGAAAAAGTGCATAAAAGAAGAGCCGCAAGTACCGCGCTGAGCGGCACTTTGCAGTCCTGCAGTCACTGTTGAGGGGCAAAATTGCAGCTGAGTGCCAAATAGAAGAATCACACTTACCGCTGAACCGCACTTTAAAATCACACTTTCTTCACCCCTTGGAAGAGGATTTTGGATGCTCAAGCTCCATTCTTCAAATTCTAGGGTTTTATCTTTCATTCTTTCATTATTGTTCATCTTGTTTCACCATGATTATGGTGAACTAAACCTTCATTGTTGTTGGGGAATCAATGTAATCCTTTGAAACTCTCATGTATTGAATTGGTTATTTAATTCATATGTTTTCTTTCATTAATTGTTAGGGTTTTTCTTCTATACTCTATGCATGCTTTGCATGATCATTGATTCATATGCTTTGCATGATCATTTTCTTTCATTAATTCATATGTTTTGCATGATCATTGATTTTATTTGTATGGACACATATAGATAAATCTAGACATGAAGAAATTCTCCCAATTGTAATATTGCCTAGACATAGGGATGAGAGGATTAATTACCTTTAAGCTTCTGTGCGAATGTAATGGATGAATAATTGCTAGAGAGACAAGACATTGTAAACTAGTGATTAAGACTAGGCTTTCTTCACCAAGACATTGGGTTTAAGGTAAATTAGAAAGTGACATTAACATTAATGAAGAAAGATGAATTCTTGAATACATGAGAAGGGATAGGATGAATTGAAAACTCCAACAACATCATCATTCCATATATTTCAATCACGTTTTGCTTCTTTTGTTCAATTGATCAATACATGCATTCATATTTACTTTTTAGTCTTTGCATTAAACGTACAAGAATTCGTTCACAAGTCTAATTTAATCAATAAATCACATAACTATTTAGGCCGTGAGTCCTTTGGAAAACGATACTTGGTCTTACCATTCATTATTACTTGATACCATTCGGTTACACTTGCCGAGGGTTAACACTTTTGCACTCCTGGGCAAAATTAAGATGCAAATCAAGGAATAGTTCAGAGCACATCAGGGGTATGACACAAACTTAGCACACAGAAAACAAAGAGTCACAAGGAAACAAACAGAATTACACATGAAATCAGAAACTCATGAATAGCCAAGCAAGTCAACACAGAATTAAGGAAAGCAGATACTCATAAAATCATCCAAGCAATTCAAAGCATGGAAAATGATCAATCAACTCAAGAGGTGAATCAAAAGCAACAGAACCTCACAGATGCACTATTTGTGTTTCTCTCAAGTGTCTAGGGTAAACAATGTCAACTCGATGCACTCAAGAAAACGAGCAACAACAGACTTGACGAGCCTCTAATATCAACACTAAAAACATAAACATGCTCAAATCAAAAGGTCTTTTCATGGTTGTAATGGGGCCAAGGACAAGGGAGGATAAAATATGGATGAGAAGCTACAAACCAAAAGAAATAGAGGAGTAATGGGGAACAAGCGTAAACAACCAAGGTCATACCGAATGGTGTGTCCTCTAACAAAGCTCAGATAATCCTCAGCAGGATGATCACGCAACCTTCTTGCGTTGGTGTAAAATTCTTTCACCACTTCTATGTTAGCTGGTGCAGGGTAAATGGCTAGCCTCCCTCAGTTCCTGTTCTCCAGTTGCTCCCCAAACTGTGCAGCAAAGTCAGGTATCAGTCCAGCCTTCCTTTCCATTAGTAGCCTCCTATCTTGTTGGCATAGGATCGTTCTGGCTCCTTGTCCTTCCTCTAGATCCTATAGTCTTGATTCTCTTGCCCGATGAGGAGGTGATCCTTACATCAAACACAATTCACAAAACCACAAGACATATTGTGAAGCATTAGTAAACCACACCCTAAGATCAGTCCTATCACCGCTGAGGGCAATCAAAACCCCTCAGCACAATAACTTACACAAAAAGCTAGCAGCCAAAAGAAGCAAAAAAAATCTCTCTGCCAGAATCGCGCTCAGGGAAACTTTCGTTGAGCGACGATTCTTCAAATTTATTCAAAATCTTGAAAAAATGCTCCTAATCTCCACCCACCTACATTCTTCCTTGATTCAGACCCAAATCAAGTAATTTAACCGGTTCAAACAGTAGTTAATTCATCTAATCATGCACAAAAATCAAAATCCCTCAAGAATCATACTTAGACAACCATGTTCATACCAATTCATGCTTTCAAAACCCTAGAATAGAAAATGCTTGTACTTACTTGGGTGAAGATGCTAAATGAGGGAAAAATACTCTAGGAATGTGAAGAAATCAGCCCCCAACAACAATGCTCTCACCAAACCCAAACTTGAATTAAAACTTGGTGCAAAAGTGAGTGGAAGAGAGGTTTTGTGAAGGGGGAAGAAGGGAAAAATGAAGATGGCCTTGATCATATAACACATGCAAGCAAGCGATTCAATCATAGAAACCTGCGCAAAATCATTCATGCTTTCAACGGAATAACAATCATTCACAACACAAACTCTGGAGCTCAAAACCTCACATACAAGCTAATTCAAAGTTTCAAATAATTCAGATAAACATCCTGCTCAACGTCATAATCACAATCATAACATCATGCATATGTTCACACATCTTATGAGCAACCACCTGCATATAAGCATCTTATGCATCATCTCAACATCAATCAATTATAAGAGCATCATCAAGTAATACTCATCACAACACAACATCATCAAACATTGCATCAGATATAAGTTTTAATCAAGTGCATCACAACCTATTCTGAAAACAGAAGCAAATAACAAGAAATTTTTTTGAAAACTAGGTTGCCTCCCAATAAGCGCTCTTTTAGCGTCATTAGCTTGACCCAATACAGCTCAAGTCCAATCTTCTATGATGGTGTTTGTTAACACTTCGGCAAGTGTACCGAATCGTATTAAGTAATAATAAATTGTAAGACCAAGTATCGTTTCCCAAGAGACTCACGGCCTGAACATTTATGTGATTTCTTAATTAAATAAGACTTGTAAACGAAATCATTGTGTTTATATAGCAAAAAATAAACATGAATGCAAGTGTTGATCAATTGGATTGAAAGATGCAAAAGTGATTAATGTAAAATATGGAATAATCATGTTGTTCGGGTTTCTGACTTATCCTATCCACTCTCATGTATTTGTGAATTCATCTTGTTCATTAATGTTAATGCCACTTTCTAATTTACCTTAGACCCGATGTCTCGGTGAAGAAAGCCTAATCCTAATTACTAGTTCAAAATGTCTTGTCTCCCTAGCAATTAATCATGCATTACATTTACACAGAAGCTTAAAGGCAACCATCCCTCCTATCCCTATGTCGAGGTAATATTGCTTTCGGGAGAATTTCCCTTGTTCTAGATTTACCTATATGTGTCCATATTGATAACATCAATGATCATGCAATCGAATGAGTTAAAAAAAAGATGCATAGAGTGTAGAGGGAAAACCCTAATTATTAATGAAGTAAAGCATATATAATCAAGAATCAATTCAATACATGAGAGTTTCAAAGGATTACACCATTTCCCCAACAATAATGGAGGTTTAGTTCACCATAGACATGGTGAAACTAGATGAAAAGAATGAAAGATAGAACCCTAAAAGTTGAAGATCGAAGCTTCTGCATCCAAAATCCGCCTTCGAGCGGTGAAAGGAGTGTATTTCCGCCTCTTTCTATGCACAAATATGAACCATAGGTCGACTAAACCGTTATATAGTTTATAAAAATAACAGAAAACTGGCCCAGGCCCAAGTTGACAATGCTCAGCGCTGGAAATTGTGCTTAGCGGTAGGTGCGACACTTAGAATGACACTCAGCGGTGACTACGATACTTGGATTAGCCCTCAGTGATGGCGCTTAGACGTCAGACAGAGAACTCAACAATAAGCTTGGCGCTTGATGACAAATTTATAAACACCGAAAAACGGCGCCACAAACTTGTTGAACAATCGGCAAGTGTGACCGAATCGTTTCAAGTAATAAAACTCGGTAAGACCAAGTATCGTTCTCCCAAAGGACTCACGGCCTAGTTTAGTTATGTGATTTGTTGATTATTTAAGACTTAAGAACAAATTAATTGTAGATTAATATGCAAAAGACAGTAAATAAACATGTATGCATGAATTTGATCAATGGCGAAAACAGAATACAAACACTTCAATGAAATATATGGATGAGTATGTTGTTGGGGTTATCAATTTCATCTTATATCCACTCTCATATACTTTAGGAATTCAACATTCTTTTCATCAATTGTTAATGCCACTCTTAAATCACCTTGCAAGAAGGCCTATCCTTAATTACGAGTTCATACAATTCCTAGCATTCCTAGTAATTAATTCTTAAGTGCAGGAGCTTAACGGCAACCAATATACTATCGGACGCCAGGTGTCAAGCGAAGGAGATTCGAAAATCAGTAGTGGAGGACAGGTGTCCACAGGAGAGTGTACGCTCGTTTTACTTGGGAAGAAAAATGATTTTTCTGAAACCTTTTTCCCACTCTCTCTGCGTGCACCTTTCTTCTTCCAAAAATATGATCTTTCATTTTCTCCTTCTTCTCTCTAGAAAACCTTTCCCTTCTCTCTACTGAAAACTCACCTTTCAGGCACCGTAGTAGTATTCCCGGCGTCCCAACCTTCCTCTTAACCGAACAAGTTCAAGTTTGAGCTGGTAAGTTTCTTCCCTTAGTCGTTCGTTCTTCGGTTTCATGCAAAACCAAGTTCTGGTTGCATGCAGGGGTGTAGTCTAAGTATTTTGATTTTCATGTGGTTAGATTTAGTTGGAAGAGTTAAGTGATCGTTGAGGGTAGAAAACGGTAATCGGACGAATCAGAATTTTACTCTTAGGACGTTCGCTCACAGATCCAGGTAAGGGAAGCTTATTAATTTAATTTATGACTATGTGTTGCATGAACGTTCTTTGTTTGATTTGGATATAAAAAAAATGATGGTGATATGATAATGTTCATGAAACGTATGAGATTTCTATGACTTGATGATATAAGATATGATTAATTTAATATGGTATGAATGTATAAATGTGTGAGACTATATGTTAGGAACTAAAATCTTAATAATATTGATTCTGATAAGAAATTCCCTCTAAGAGAATGTACGTACGTTACTGAACGGTCCTTGACCGTTCGGTTTTGTAGTGGATTCTTTCATTCGGTAAGGATTCTAGTTGAGAACGAACGTATGCACTTCAGAATAGTGTGTATGAGCGTTCGGCCAAACACAGATGGGTATGACCGCTCCGTGTGTTAGTAAACTTCTTTGAAACTGAATTCTTTCATTCGGAAAGAATTCTAGTGAGGACGAACGCCCTCTTGTAATAGTGCTACGTTGAGCGTTCGGCCAAGCGTGGATGCCCTGAGTGTTATGTGAGTAATTGAGAAACTTGTACATATCTGGATACTTAGTCATTCTGAAACCCTATCTTCACCATCTCGTATTATCTCTATTTCTATTTCTATTATGAGTTCAAATCAGTGATGGGTCTTGACCCAAAGCGTTCGTTATGAGTGGCGCTCAGTCTTATACCGAACGCTCGTACTCCTCTTTAATTATTAAACGTGTGGAAATAGCGTTCGTCCAAATTCCGTAAATCCTTTTACCGTGTTCGGTCATTGACTGGTATTCGAATTTCTTGAGGTAAATTCAAATAAGCTAAACATTCATAAACATTCGGTTTCTTCATATGAATGATTCTAAGTATTATTATTGGAACGTTCGGTCATAGAGTCGCAGCCTTTGGCGAGGTCTTTTCAGCGTTCGATTAGAGTTAGTTCACAAATGAATTCTCATTGCAATGAACGTTCGGTTCATGCGTTCCCTACTATATGTATTACATTCGGTTTTTCTCTCAAAAACGGTAGTAAACCTCTCGGTCTCATTCTATTCTGGAATTGGAGATCTTTATGTCTCGTTCCTAACGTTCGTCCTCGTTATGAAGAGGGCTGAACGTTCGGTATTTTATGTCCTTGAAACTGATGATGAAAATGACAATAAAGTAAAAGATTATAAAGGGTGAACAGTATATGAAATGAATAATCGGTTGTGGATTTTGAACGAGCGTTCCAGGGAGGAACGACTCATGTATTGAATATTGGAATTTGTAAAGTATGATTGTGGGAAGCTAATGCTGGCGGTTCATCCTGATGTTCCGTGAGTACTCGTCCTCATGTAGAGGGGAGTAGGTCATGTGTGGGAACGGCAGGAGGTCCTAGTCCTTAGGGGTACTTTGGATAGGGCTAACCTTGGGTGGCAGCTGATGAGATTATTCCAGTTACTACATCACCCGGGTGCACGAACGCCTGTAGCTACGCAGATTTCATACAGTCCGGACAGTTAGTCTCATAAATAGACTTTGTATAATACGTATGTTGACATTATTTGGTGTTGGATTATTTGAATTGTATGTGTATGCATGAATTAAATTACATAAGCTTACCCTGTGTTTTTCCTTGTGTTATCTTGTCCTTGTACGTCCGTCTTGTCTTTGCAATGATCATCCGTGTGGATGTGAGCAGATGGTGATGCGTTACTGAAGGAGACGCTTGAAGAAGGAATTTTGGAGGAAGAGAACCTTGTTGACGTGGAAGTGAAGGCCGAACAGTAGTACGTTCGGTTAGTTGTTTAGTTTAGTAGTTTTAGTGTGTTGTCTTAGAACGACCACTTCCCTTTTGCTTAAGATGATCGTTCGGTATTTTTGCTTTGTAAACCGTTCGGTCAGTTATGCTTATTGTACTTCTCGTTAATTTGTAACTCGCCTCTTGTAAGGCCGTTTAGCCATGAGCGTACGCTCATCTCTAGTGTAAGACTAATCTGGATTATTATTAATGTAATTATTCTATCATATGGTTTTATTACTATATTTTTGGGATGTTACACAACCCCAAACTTAGAACTTTGCTTGTCTTCAAGCAAACAAGATGTAACTCAATCTTCTACCAATCCATATAATGGTTCACTCATTCAAAAATCTTCTTTTCAAGATAAGTAAAAACTTCAACCAAGCTTATGACCAAGATTTCAATCAAGACGTGCACATCCTTTGGTGTTCACAAAGTCACTTAATATCCAACAAATGCTATTTTTCATGAATGATAAATCAATTAAGCATGGATGTTCATGTGCTCATGGAATATTTCCTCACTAGGCAAAGTGTTTCACTCAATCACAAGTGTATAAGAGGTAATCACTCATTCACTCCACTATCACAATGTCACATGAATCAACTTTGCCTTTCATTTAACCACAATCAAAAACATTCACAAGTATGCATCATCACAAGGACTTTTTAATGGCTTATAACGTGGCTGGGCTAACAAGAAAATTGGTTTTTCTGGATCACAAAACCCTTGAGTTAAGAGAATCATATCAACACAATCATTCTTATTTTTCCCAACTTGCCTTTGCATTGAGCTTTGCCTTTTCTTTTCTTTTCTTTCTCTTTTTCTTTTCTTTTCACATTCTTATTTCTTAGCTCTCTACGCAATGCTTTTCTTTTTTCCTTTTCATGCTTTCCCAACTACCCCAAACTTGAACAGTTATCAATACCACACAAGATTTTCTACTTAACTCAAGGTAAAGCTTTTCATCAAGGGTTTTCAAATTTTGTTCAAGGCTAAGGGTTCAAAGGATAGAACACAAAGTGTTCTCTTTTAGTGGGCTAACTTCATGAATTTGGCCAATAAAAAGGGTTCCAACAAATGGCCTTGATCATATGATGCAAAACAAGCAATTGATTCAATCATAGAAAACCTGGGCAAAATCATTCATGCTTTCAAAGTAATAGCATTCAATCAATAAAAACTCTGGAGCTCAAAACCTCACATATAAGCTCATTCACATTTGACATACACATCCTGCTTAACCTCAGAATCACAATCACAACATCATGCATTTGTTCACAAAGCTTGTGAATCACCTGTATAAGCATTTAATGTGCACATTCTCAACATCAATCAATCTCAAAGTATCATCAAGCATTAATTATCAAACCATCACAATCATAAGCAAACTATCACAACAGACAAAGTTTCCAATTGAGTACATCAAACCCTATTCTAAAAACACAAGTAAATAAGTTCAGAACACTTAAACCAAACAAAAGCATAAGTCCTGCTCTAGTTATGATAGCATTCATCAGTAAATGCTATCTCAGCTCTTCATCAATCTGAGCTATCATTTGTATCTTCCTCTTCTTCCTCATCTTCAACATCCTCAAATGCATCATCATCATCATCATCAACTTCATCTTCATCCATCTCCCTAATTGAAGCTTCAGCTGCTTCAGCTCCGCCTCCTTGCACCGGCTCCTCTGGCCAAGCTACCACATTATGAAACTCCTCCATAGTCCATCTGTGAGCTGGAGGTGTATCATACATTCCAACAATCATCTCAGCAGTAGCCACCTGCCCTCTATGGATAGACTGTAACTGTGCACCTATAAGAGACATGTAAATGTCCCTCATTTGGAAAGGTTCTGCTTGATGTGTCTCAGCATATGCCTGAGTCTATGCTTGCCCTCTCTCTCTGCGAGCACGGCGTGGTGGAACTGGTTGAGCTGCTTCCTCACCTCCATAGTATTGTCTATAATAGGCCTCATCAATTGCTTTTCTTGGCCTTTCAAATGGTGGAGCAGAAGTATCCACCCTAGCTATCTTGCAGAGGTGAGTGATTAAGGAAGGATGTCCTAAGGGTGCTTTATTATTTGTGGTATTAGCACACACCCTGATCTTATCAGCTATCACCTGCCCAATATTAACATTCAAATTCCTGATTGCACAGTAGATGAAGAGTGCCCTGCTAAGAGTAATATCTGGCACATGAGAACATGGCTAAATGTTGGCATGAGAAAACGCCATCCAATACTTTGCAAGAGGAGTCAAGTCAGTCCTCCTAATATTCACCACAACACCAGTTCTATTCCTTTGAAAATGTCCTCTAGGTATACATAGAACTCTCTCCACATCCTCAAAATCAGCACCTTCCTCCATACAGAGAGCAAACTGGCACTGCTCACCACTGATGGACAAATTTATGATCACCAAAAATATGATGTCACAAACTTGTTTTACAATCGGCAAGTATGACCGAATCGTTTCAAGTAATAAACTCGGTAAGACCAAGTATCGTTCTCCCAAAGGACTCACGGCCTAGTTTAGTTATGTGATTCGTTGATTAGCTAAGACTTAAGAACAAAATAATTGGATTATACTATGCAAAAGACGAAAATAAACATGTATGCATGAGGTTTTGATCAATGGCAAAACAAAATACAAGCACTTTCAATGAAATATATGGATGAATATGTTGTTGGGGGTCAATTTCACTTATCCACTCTCATATATTTTAGGAATTCAACATTCAAGTCATCATTGTTAATGCCACTCTCTAAATTACCTTGTCAAGAAGGCCTATCCCTAATTACGAGTTCATACGATTCCTAGCATTCCTAATAATTAGTTCTTTTAGCACAGGAGCTTAACGACAAGCAATATACTATTGGGAGTAAATCCCCGGATCTAGACTTCCCCGTACGTTCCCGTATCGATAAAATCAATAATCATGCATTGAATGAGTTAAACAAAGCAAGCATTGAGAAAAGAGGAAAAACCCTAACTAATGATGAAAGAAAGCATAAGTCTTAGATTAAGATGCAAGCACAAATTCCATATATGAGAGCTTCAAAAGATTACATTGATTCCCCAACAAACATACAAGGTTTAGTTCACCATATTCATGGTGAACCTAGATGAACAACAATGAAAGAATGAAGGATAAAACCCTAGAAAGGTGAAGAGGTAGCCTGAGCATCCAAGATCCTCCTTCAAAGGGGTGGAAGAGAGAGTGTTTGCTTCGTTTCTGCCAAAGATACAAACCCTAGGACGTCCTAAAGCTTATATACTAATCTAAAATTACAGAAAATCTAGGCCCAAGCCCATAAGTGTGCAGCTCAGCGGTAAGGTATCGCTCAGCGGTAAGTGCGTGAGTTGGTTTTTTCCCCTCAGCGGCCATTTTGCCCCTAAGCGGATCTCCCGTGACTTCCTGAGTGCCGCGCAGCGGTAAACTACCGCTGAGCGGTACTTGCGGCTTCTCCTTTTGCACTTTTTGGTGTCTTTTCTGATTTCATCTCTCTCCTTCTTCACTTCTTTCACCAAATTCACCTTAAAACCTGCACAAAAACACTGAAATCAAGCATAAACTTGTCCAACTCTCTTATTTCTGAAAATATGGATAAAAGCATGATTTCAAGCTAGTTTCTAAGTCTAAAGGTTGCTTTTTGTGTCAATTTTAAGCATGAAAATAACAGTTTTTCAACTGTTATCACAACCCCAAACTTAGAACTTTGCTTGTCCTCAAGCAAACAAGATGTGACTCAATCTTCTACCAATTCATATGATGGTTCACTTTTTCAAAAATCTACTTTTCAAGATAAGTAAAGACTTCAATCAAACTTATGACCAAGATTTCAATCAAGACGTGCACATCCTTTGGTGTTCACAAAGTCACTTAATATCCAACAAATGCTATTTTTCATGAATGATCAATCAATTAAGCATGGATGTTCATGTGCTCATGGAATATTTCCTCACTAGGTAAAGTGTTTCACTCACACACAAGTGTTTAAGAGGTAATCACTCATTCACTCTACTATCACAATGTCACATGAATCAACTTTGCCTTTCATTTTACCACAATCAAAAACATTCACAAGCATGCATCATCAAAAGGATTTTTCAATGGCTTATAATGTGGCTGGGCTAACAAGAAAATTGGTTTTTCTGGATCACAAAATCCTTGAGTTAAGAGAATCAAACAACACAATTATTCTTATTCTTCCCAACTTGCCTTTTGCATTTGCATTGAGCTTTGCTTTTTCTTTTCTTTTCTTTCTCTTTTTCTTTGCATATTCTTAGCTCAATGCTTTTACTTTTTCATTTTTTCCCAACAACCCCAAACTTGAACATTTAACAATACCACACAATATTTTCTACTTAGCTCAATGCTTTTACTTTTTCATGCTTTCAAAGTAATAGCATTCAATCAATAAAAACTCTGGAGCTCGAAACCTCACATATAAGCTCATTCACATTTGACATACACATCCTGCTTAATCTCACAATCACAATCATAATATCCTGCATTTGTTCACAAAGCTTGTGAATTACCTGTATAAGCATTTTATGTGCACATTTATCTCAACATCAATGAATCAATAATCATCTTCAAGCATTACTTATCAAACAATCACAGTTAATAGCAAACCATCATAACAAACCAGGTTTCCAATAGAGTACATCAAACCCTAATCTAAAAGCATAAAATACGTACAGAACACTGGGTTGCCTCCCAGTAAGCGCTTGTTTAACGTCACGAGTCTGACCCAAACTTTCAAGGATCAACCAACAACATCATTGTGGCAAATTGTTACACCTCTCCCCCTAGATAGGGCTTGAGACGTTGACCATTCACCACCCAACTTCTCTGTGGATCATCAGCAGCTGGATTAAATATTTCAATTGCTCCATGCGGATGCACTTCTTTTATCACAAATGGTCCTGACCATTTTGACTTCAGCTTCCCAGGAAATATCTTCAATCTTGAATTGAACAATAATACCTGTTGTCCTGGATTGAAAACTTTATTCACCAACTTCTTGTGATGATAAAATTTGATCTTGTCTTTATAAGGCTTAGATGAATCATATGCATGTAATCGCATTTCTTCAAGCTCCAAAATCTGCCTTCTACGTATGCATTGAGTTTCATAAGGATTAAAATTCAAGAATTTCAAAGCCCATAACGCTCTATGCTCCAATTCTACTGGCACATGACATGCTTTCCCATAGACTAATTGAAATGGTGATAATCCCATAGACGTCTTCATTGTCGTCCAATAAGCCCAAAGAGCATCATCCAATTTGAGAGACCAATCATTTCTTGATGAAGTCACTGTTTTTTCCAGGATCCTTTTTATCTCCCTGTTAGACACCTCAGCTTGTCCATTGGTTTGTGGATGATAAAGTGCAGCTACCTTATGTTTCACTCCATAGTGTTTGAGTACTTTCTCTAGCTGATAATTGCAAAAATGAGATCCTCCATTGATAAGCTGTCGTCAAAATTATCAAATTAATACTACTTTTCAAGGCAACATCAGTATTGCCAAGTAGTATTCAAGAAGGTAGATAGGGCTAAAGTAACCCTGAGTCGTCTCCAACGAACACAAAATTGCTTCTGAATATCTGACTCTTATGCTATGCAATGCTTATGAATAAAAATGATGTTTGAAGAATGTTTAAAGAACAAATAATAAACTTAAAAATAGTTATGATTAAATAGGCTAATTCCACTACTTTTCCAAGATAGATTCGTCATCGGTTACTCATAGATAATTGTTCAATTGATTATTATTTAAGTTTCAAATTAATTAATGTACATTCTTAATTAATTTGAGGGTGATCATGCATTTAACCAAAGTAAATTCTCAATCAAATGCAAAACCTTTCTAGATTATTCACAATAAATTCAACCAAAGTACATTCTCAATCAAATTTTATTGTGTTTAATCATGTCTATTCTTAAATCTCTTAACCAAATTAAAAGTTAATCAATCAAAGTAAATTCTCAATTGATTATAGTTGAAATTATTACTACCAACCAAAGTACATTCTCAATTGATAGTTAAAACCATTTAATCATATGAAAGTTTCTAAATTAAATCAAAGTAGATTCTCAATTTAAACCTAGAAACCCTAAAACTCATATAATCAATATGCATATAGATTCAAACATATTATGATGCAAAAATCTTTTCTTTTAACAAGATAGAGAGATGAAAGACATAGAGAGAACAACTTAAATCAATAATCAAAGTAAACAATTGCATTAACTGAACATAACCTCAGAATCCGTCTTGGAATTACAGCAGAATAGCCCTAGATGCTTAGCTCTCCATGAATGGAGTTGAATACAAGATGAAAGAAAAATGAGAGGAGTATAAGAGAATGAATGAAGTGAAGTCCCCCCTCTTTCTGCCTCCCTTGGGTCTCTTTATATAGGCTTGATTGGGCTTGGACTTTGAATAGTTTGTTGATAAGATATTTTCTTTTGATATATTATATCTTTCAAATTTTCATTAGATTAAATCAGTTTTAAAGAATATTTGATAGATATTAACTCAATTATCTTATATCTTATATATTCCAAATAACTAAAAGATTTAGATAATGATAAAATTATTTGGAAGATATTTTCTGTTGATATTCCCAAATTAAATTCAACAACTGAATTTTATCTTTTAGATTTTCTGATTTTCCAAAATTGCACAAATATGCTGAAATTTCCTCTATTTACACTTTAGCCCCTTCTGAATTTTCCACATAAAATCTGATTTTGGGCCTTGAATTGCCATTTGGACCAATAAAACTTATATTCTCAGCTGCACAAATAAACATTAGAACATCCAATAATAATTTATGTGCTAAAATTCACTTTTTACGTTTCTTTATTTCCCAAACCCAACAATTCCAATCATCACAAATTCACTTAAATAAACCATTTAAGCACAATTATCCCATCAAAAATTTGAATTTTAAAGCATAAATATGGGCATAAATATGTACTCATCACACCCCCACACTTATCCTTTTGCACTCCTGGGCAAAATTGATTAATTCCAAAACTTTGTTCTGAGTCATTTTTTTTCATATTTGCATTTGGATCAAAAGAATGAGTAGCACTAGACATAGATCAATCATTAAGGCATTACTTTGTCATGGACATGCAAATGGAATCACTTTATTCTTAACACATGAGTTAACCTTTTTGAATTCCCAAGAAAATCAAATATGAAAGACAACACTCAAGTCAACATGTATCTATTTCTCTCCAATTCTCTCAAGTGTTTTTGGCTTGTGTTTGCACTCAAAATACCCATGTAAGTAGACACCCTTGATATTTAGCAAGACTCTAACATTCACACACTTCAGTAAACATGCAATTACTGATCAAGAGGGCTTTTTAAGGTTTTATTGAGGCCAAGGCAAAGGTAGGGAATTTTTCTGGAATTTCTGAGTTTTTGAAATTGATATAGAAAGAGTAATGACATTTGATTTCAAAATCAACTCTATTTCTTGCTCTTTTAAGGAAGATTTTTTTTTAGCTCCTTTTTTCTTCTTTTCAACTTTTTATCTTCCTTTTTTCCCTTTTTATTATTTTGTGGGTGAGGTACACACCCACACACTTATTCATCACTTTACTTCTAACAGAATCCATTACTCCTTCTTCTTTCCTAAGGTAAGGAACATATGATTTTTCTTCTTTTCTCATTTGACAATGACTGGAAACAAGAAAAATAGGCTTAAGGCTCAAAAAGGGTTCTAATGGATTAATGTTAGGACAAGTTTATTTGGCCAAGTAGCTAAAACAATAAATGCCTCAATCATATCAAATCATGCATATTCAAATCAGTTGCACAACACAGAATCAAGCTAACTATTAGAGTATCAACAAAACATGGGCAAATCACAAAAAAAAAAATAGGTATGGTACATGGTGGTCCATCCTTAACGTTAAGCCCAAAACTCACATGGTTTCAATTTTCTTTCACAAAATATTTAATCAGGAAATTCTCTAGTCAACTCAATCAGCAAATCATAGAAGTAATCCACTCATATCAACATGACTCATTTTTTTCTCTCTTGAATTCATGATCATTCCAGTTACCGATTCAAACTCTCAAATCCAATGCAAATATTTATTAAAAACAAACAAAATAGACAAACAAAATAGGGAACAAAATTAATTGTTTCCCCACACCCCCACACTTAAACTATGCATTGTCCTCAATGTATGCCATATATATAAAATGCAAAGAAAAAGTATGAGGGAACTTACCTCCTTCATGGTGGAAGGAATGCTAGTAGGACTTCATTGGAAAAGTCATCCTGGATAGGAATGTTATCTTTTCCCTTTTCAATCCTACTAAGATGGTCAACTACTACATTATTCGACCCACTTCTGTCTTGAATAAGAGTCAACTTGTCCTTCTCGTTCTTGACCATTGTGATTCCATATTTCTTGGGAACCACATGTATAGGGCCTACCCAAGTGCTGTTAGAATTTGAATGTATAAGACCTGTTTGTAACAACTTGGTGTCCTTTTTCTTTACATCCCCCATCAGTTGAGGATTCAGTCTTCCTTGAGGTTGTCTCACTGGTTTAGCATCCTCGTCCAAAAGTATTCTATGCATGCAAAAAGAAGGGCTAATACCAGGAATATCTTCTAAACTCCAGCCTATTGCTCTCTTGTGGTCTCTGATAACCTTGTGGTCATCATGAAAGGTCTTCCCAAGATAATAGTTGTTGGACTGATTCCTTCATCATCCTTCATGTCCAAGATATAGAAATCTGCAGGAAACATTAACTTGTCTACTCGAACAAGGACGTCCTTAAGCACACCTGCAGGGTTAACTGTGCTACGGTTGGCCAGTTGAATGACCACACCAGTAGTCTTAAGAGGTCCCAAAGATAGAGAAGTAAACATTGATAAAGGCATTACATTTATGGAAGCCCCTAAATCTAGCATGGCATTGTCAAACTTTGAATTTCCAATAACACATGGAACAGAAAACATACCTGGATCCTTTCATTTTCGTGGTATTTCAATATGCTTCTTAATCAAGCTTGACACATTTCTTCCCAAATTCACAACCTCATTATCCCTAAAACGCCTTCTATTTGTGCAAATTTCTTTCAAAAACTTGGCGTATTTAGGGATTTGCTTAACAGCATCTAGCAAGGGAATGTTGATCTCCACCTTTTTGAAAGTATTTAAGATCTCTTGGTCTAATTCCTCCATTTTTTTGTTTTTCGGTTTCAATCGATTTGGATACGGAGGAGGTGGAGAATAAGATGAAGAAGAATTTTTAGAAGAAGAGTTAGAGGATACTAACCTGGATTTATCAATGGTAGTCTCAGGTGATGGTTCACTTGGTCCTCCATTGTCATCAATTTGCACTCCTTCTTTCTCCTTATCTTCATCCTCTTGGGCTCCTTCAGGGCCTTCTACTTGCTTACCCGTTCTCAATGTAATAGCACTTACATTTTGCAGGTTGATTATTGTTTGTGCAGGTAGTTTATTTGACTCCTTAGCCTCTAACTTTTCCACCCTCTGAGTCAACTCTGTAATTGATTTCTTTATTTCTGAATTTTGCTCAACTATTGTTTTCATGAAATCTTGCATTGACATTTCAGGCTGAGATTGTTGCCTTTGTTGAGGTGGAACATAAGGTTGTCTGTTCTGCTGATACCTATTGGAGGAAGAATCATGATAATTCTGGTATGGTCTTTTTCCTCCAATCATGTTTGCAGCAAAAGCTTGAGATGAGTTTTCCACAGTGGTTTCTACCAAGCTAGGACATTCATCAGTGTAATGGTTAGTTGAAATGCAAATTCCACACTTCTTAGCAATTTGTGGAGTTGAGGTTTTAAACAAACTTGCAATCTCCGTCGAGTTTGCTTTCTAGCTTATTCAATCTTTCATCTATCCTCTTTCCATCAACTGCACCATTATCAATTTCATGCACTCCCTTCAACAAAGTCACTGAATTTTCTCTTGTGCCATACTGTTGATTGTCTACTGCCTTTCGTTCTATTAGATCTATACCATCTTCTGGTGACCTGTCTAAGAAAGATCCTCCGCTTGCAGCATCTGTCCATGACCTATCAGTAGGACTTAAGCCTTCATAAAAGCTTAGAATAAAATCTTCCATTTGGAGTTGAGGGCATGAAGAACATAGTTTCTTGAATCTTTCCCAATATTCACTAAGATTCTCTCTATCTCTCTGTCTTATATCTTGAATTTCTCTACGGATAGCTGATAATCTAGATGCAGGAAAATACTTCTCAAGAAAGAGTCTTTCAATAGTTTCCCAATTTGTAATTCGTGCAGAGAGATAATACCACCAATCTTGAGTTGCGCCATGAAGAGTAAAAGGAAAAGCTCTCATTTTAAGGCTCTCTATTGTGATCCTGGGAGATCTAAAGTTTTCACACAACATGTGAAATTGTCTCAAGTGCTTGTGTGGATTCTCCCTTGATAACCCATTGAACTTTGGAAAGGCATTTAACAGGTCAGGTCTCAGCTCCCACTCCTCATTAGGATATTCAATGTTACTTCGGATAGCTGTATTGTGGGAGGTGGCTAACTGTCTGATGGTTCTTTGTGCCATATTGTTTGGGTTAGGATCAGGTAAAGGATTGGATGATATGTTTGTGATTGGAGATGATGAAGGTGGAATGACTTCAGATGTAGGAAGTGTTCCCTCAGTAGAACACCCAAATTTCAATCTTCTCCGCAGCTTACAAAAATTCCTTTCGACTTCCGGGTTAATTTGATAAAATTCTCCCGGGTTAGCTCTGGTTATGCACTACGTAATCTGTTTAAAGTTGTTTCTCATGACTTCTCTTTTTCTTTTGTTCTTGCTTTAGAGAAAGATTTCAAATAAGAGATAAGAGAGACTTGTTGGATCCACTCCCACGAAAGAGAGGTGCGTCACAATGGACAACTTAAGTACCAAGTCTTTCCTAGCCAGGGTGTATTCAAACTAGTCTCAAGTATTTCTCAAAAGAAATTCTTAATAAAAACAAGAGCAAAGATTTTTTCTAAAACAAGAATGACTAAAGGCTACAAAATAACTCAATTTAAATTAAATGTATGTGCGTAAAAAAAAACTAAAGATAAAAATAAAAATAAAAATAGAAATAAAAATAAGAATTAAATATTCAAAATACTAACCGTATTCCCCGGCAACGGCGCCAAATTTGATAAGCTGTCGTCAAAGTTATCAAATTAATACTACTTTTCAAGGCAACATCAGTATTGCCAAGTAGTATTCAAGAAGGTAGATAGGGCTAAAGTAACCCTGAGTCGTCTCCAACGAACACGGAATTGCTTCTGAATATCTGACTCTTATGCTATGCAATGCTTATGAATAAAAATGATGTTTGAAGAATGTTTAAAGAACAAATAATAAACTTAAAAATAGTTATGATAAATAGGCTAATTCCACTGCTTTTCCAAGATAGATTCGTCATCGGTTATTCATAGATAATTGTTCAATTGATTATTATTTAAGTTTCAAATTAATTAAAGTACATTCTTAATTAATTTGAGGGCGATCATGCATTTAACCAAAGTAAATTCTCAATCAAATGCAAAACCTTTCTAGATTATTCATAATAAATTCAACCAAAGTACATTCTCAATCAAATTTTATTGTGTTTAATCATGTCTATTCTTAAATCTCTTAACCAAATTAAAAGTTAATCAATCAAAGTAAGTTCTCAATTGATTATAGTTCAAATTATTACTACCAACCAAAGTACATTCTCAATTGATAGTTAAAACTATTTAATCATATGAAAGTTTCTAAATTAAATCAAAGTAGATTCTCAATTTAAACCTAGAAACCCTAAAACTCATATAATCAATATGCATATAGATTCAAACATATTATGATGCAAAAATCTTTGCTTTTAACAAGATAGAGAGATGAAAGACATAGAAAGAACAACTTAAATCAATAATCAAAGTAAACAATTGCAATAACTGAACATAACCTCAGAATCCGTCTTGGAATTACAGTAGAATAGCCCTAGATGCTTAGCTCTCCATGAATGGAGTTGAATACAAGATGAAAGAAAAATGAGAGGAGTATAAGAGAATGAATGAAGTGAAGTCCCCCCTCTTTCTGCCTCCCTTGGGTCTCTTTATATAGGCTTGATTGGGCTTGGACTTTGAATAGTTTGTTGATAAGATATTTTCTGTTGGTATATTATATCTTTCAAATATTCATTAGATTAAATCAGTTTTAAAGAATATTTGATAGATATTAACTCAATCTTATATCTTTCAAATAACTAAAAGATTTAGATAATGATAAAATTATTTGGAAGATATTTTCTGTTGATATTCCCAAATTAAATTCAACAACTGAATTTTATCTTTTAGATTTTCTGACTTTCCAAAACTGCACAAATATGCTGAAATTTCCTCTATTTGCACTTTAGCCCCTTCTGAATTTTCCATATAAAATCTGATTTTGGGCCTTGAATTACCATTTGGACCAATAAAACTTATATTCTCAGCTGCACAAATAAACATTAGAACATCCAATAATAATTTATGTGCTAAAATTCACTTTTTACGTTTCTTTATTTCCCAAACCCAACAATTCCAATCATCACAAATTCACTTAAATAAACCATTTAAGCACAATTATCCCATCAAAAATTTGAATTTTAAAGCATAAATATGGGCATATATGCACTCATTATTCATCACTAATCAACACTCTTGGAGTGCCAAAACGTGAGAATATCTGCCTCTTCAAGAATTTAATTACTGTGCTAGCATCATTTTTAGGACAAGTTAATGCTTCCACCCATTTACTCACATAATCCACTGCTACCAGAATATATTCATTGTTGAAAGATGGAGGGAAGGGTCCAAGAAAGTCAATACCCCAGCAATCAAAAACCTCAACCTCTAAAATGCCTTGTAAGGGCATCTCATGACGTTTAATGATCGTCCCTGCTCTTTGACATTTATCACAATTTCTATCATGATTATGGGCATCTTTAAATAAAGTTGGCCAATAAAACCTTGATTGAAAGACTTTTTCTGCTGTTCTTTCTCCATTAAAATGTCCTCCATAAGCTGAATCATGACAATGCAAGAGAATTCCTTCTGCTTCTTCATTTGTCACACATCTCCTCAGAAGATTATCTGCTCCAATCTTGAACAAATAAGGATCATCCCAAACAAACTGCTTGGCATCATGCAAAAATTTATTTCTTTGTTGCCAAGTTAAGTCTTCTGGCATGACCCTTGCAGCTTTGAAATTAGCCATATAAGCAAACCAGGGCCTCTGCTGAATATACATGAGTGTTTCATCTGAAAAAGATTCTCAGATTTCGGATTCCTTGCTAGTGACCTCATTGTTGACTAACCGTGATAAATGATCAGCAATCAAGTTCTCACTTCCTTTCTTATCACGAATTTCTACATCAAATTCTTGCAACAGTAGTACCCATCTAATCAGACGTGGCTTAGAATCTGGCTTTGTCAATAAATATTTGATAGCTGCATGATCTGTATAGACAGTCACCTTAGACCCAATAAGATAAGGTCTAAATTTCTCTAGAGCATACACAATGGCCAGGAATTCTTTTTCTGTGGTAGCATAATTTAATTGAGCATCATTCAGAACTTTGCTAGTAATAAATTGGGTGAAACTTTTGCTCTTTTCTCTGGCCAAGGACAACTCCTATTGCATAATCACTTGCATCACACATTAATTCAAAATTCTGATTCCAATCTGGCGCTACAATTACTAGAGCTGACACTAGTTTATTCTTCAATGTGTCAAAAGCTTTCAAACAATCTTCATTCATCACAAAAGGAGCATCCTTCATCAAAAGATTACTCAATGGTTTAGCAATTTTTGAGAAATCTTTGATGAATCTTCTATAGAACCCAGCATGACCAAGAAAACTCTTAATCCCCCTTACATTTGTTGGTGGAGGCAGTTTCTCAATGACTTCTACTTTAGCTTTATCTACCTCAATTCCTTTAGCAGAGATTTTATGCCCCAGTACAATTCCTTCAGTTACCATGAAATGACATTTCTCCCAATTAAGAACAAGATTTGTCTGAACACATCTTTTGAGAACAATGTTCAGATTAGCCAAACATCTTTGGAAAGAATTTCCAAAAATTGAGAAATCATCCATGAATACTTCAATGCATTTTTCCAAGAGATCTGCAAAAATTGCCTGCATACACCTTTGAAATGTAGCTAGGGCATTACACAATCCAAATGGCATCTTTCTATATGCAAAGATACCAAAAGGACAAGTAAAGGCCGTCTTCCCCTGATCTTTTGGATCTACCACAATTTGATTGTAGCCAGAATATCCATCTAGAAAACAATAGAAAGCCTGACCTGATAACCTTTCTAACATCTGATCCATGAAGGGAAGAGGAAAATGATCTTTCCTAGTGGCTTTATTTAGCTTCCTGTAATCAATGCACATACGCCAGCCAGTAACTGTCCGAGTAGGAATAAGTTCATTCTTATCATTATAAATTACTGTCATCCCACCTTTCTTTGGAACCACCTGTACTGGACTCACCCATTCACTGTCAGAGATTGGATAGATGATACCAGCTTCTAACTGTTTCAACACTTCTTTTTTGACCACCTCCTTCATAACAGGATTTAGCCTTCTCTGTGGTTGAGCACTTGGTTTATAATCTTCTTCCATAAAAATCTTGTGCATGCAATAAGTTGGGCTAATACCTTTAAGATCTGATATTGACCACCCAATTACTTCTTTGTTGGCTTTCAGAATTTCTATCAACTGCTCTTCTTCTTGTAGAGATAAAGAGTTATTGATGATGACTGGCTTTGTTCCATCTTCTTCTAGAAAAACATATTTCAGATGTGATGGCAATCTTTTTAATTCTGGTGTCTGTGCTTTGACTGTTTCTTCCTTATCAATTATTTCGAATATTGGATCTTCCTCCGAACTCTTTTTCAATGTTTCCAAGTCCATCAGACATTCATCAATCAATTTCTCTTCTTCTTCATCTAAATCTTCACATGCATCAATGAGAGTTTTTTCCAATGGGGAAATATTTCGCACCATCCTTTCTTGCACCATACAAACTTCATCAAGTTCATCAAATTGAAAACATGCTTTGTCATCATTTGGATATGTCATGGCCTTGGATACGTCAAAAGTGACTTCTTCATCATCAACTCTCAATTTAAGCTTACCATTCTCTACATCAATTAAAACTCTAGCAGTCTTCATAAAAGGTCTCCCAAGAATAAGAGGAACATCACTATTCCCTTCCATCTCCATCACAATAAAATCCACTGGGAATACAAATTTTTCAACCTTCACTAGAACATCTTCAACCACTCCATATGGATATTTAAGAGACCTATCCGCTAGTTGAAGAGCCATTCTGGTTGGTTTAATTTCCAAACCCTGAATTGTTCTGCACATGGATAGCGGCATTAAATTAATGCTAGCTCCCAAATCAATCAATGCTCTTCCAACTTTCACATCTCCTATGGTGCATGGAATAGTGAAGCTTCCTGGATCTTTAAGTTTAGGAGGTAGTTTCTGTATGATTTCACTGCAGTTACCCTGTACATTGATAGTTTCCTTTTAAATGTACTTGTGTTTCTTTGTAAGGAGTTCCTTCAAAAACTTTGCATATGCTGGCATCTGCTGCAATGCTTCAGAGAATGGTATAGTGATCTCCAGCTTCTTAAACAACTCCATGAATCTTTCCAACTGCTTTTCTTTCTCCTTCCTTGAATAACTCTTTGGATAAGGAAGTGGCTTTTCACACTCTTTTTCTTTTTGTCTCTCCTCTCTTTCTTCTCTCTCTTTTTTTTCTCTCCTCTCATCTTCCTCTTTTTTCTTTTTCTCTCTCTCAACTCTTTCTTTCCACTCACATGTTTCTTTTTCACTCACTACAAGAAAAAACTGTATTACATACAGCAAAAATCCGTATATAAGACCCAAAATCTGTATATATTCTGTGTTTATATACGGATTACATACGGACAAAAATCCGTATATAATACCATCGTAGCTAAGTTTACATACGGAAAAATCCGTATATAACTTATATACGGAAATATCCGTATATAATTTCCGTATATAAGTTATATACGGATTTTTCCGTATATAACATATATACGGAAATATCCGTATATAACTTATATACGGAAAAATCCGTATATAATTTCCGTATATAAGTTATATATAGATTTTTCCGTATATAACTTATATACGGAACTATCCATATGTAACTTATATACGGAAATTATATACGGATATATCCGTATATAATGGTTTAACGAGAGCTAAATAAATTCTCTGTATATAACAGTTCTCCATGCACAGTATACAAGCAGACCTGGACATTGTAGTGAACATTCAGCATTGTTACAAGCAAACCTGGACATTATACATTGCACATTGACATATAAATTTAATAAGGTTTTCAAATACACTTAATCCACAAAGAAAACATTGTATATGAATACATAAATATTGTATAATGTAAATATAACTACAACATTTGGAGTTCATAACCAGATTGTAGTTGTGGTTCTAAATAAGTTCAACAGTAATGGAAATAAGTTCTATAAAATTCCTAATAATGCATGTAATCATCATTTCCATCTTCTGGTTGTTCATGTGGTGGTTGCTGGTGTGGTGGTTGCTGTTCTGGAGGTTGCTGTTCTGGTTGGACTGTATTGGGTACGTCATTTTGAACTTGAGGATTTTGAAGGTTTAAAAATTGTTGTGCAGCCGCGGCTGCTGAAGGCGGAAGGAATGGCAGGAGGACGCCAATAAAGCCTTCAAACTTTTGAAGCTGCTGACCATATTGTTGTAACTGCGATTTCAGGTTAAGAATTTCTTCTGAATTTTGAGGTTGAGCAGTAGAAGATGCCTGTGTCTGTTGGATGTAACTATCAACACAGTCATCTTGGGAAGTGACATTTCCAATGCCGTATACGCGTCCCTTGTATTTTCCACCAGCAGCCTCTAACCAACACCTGTTTCTCAATCTTTCCTCCTCCGCAGGGTCTAGAGGAGAAGATGTTGAGACACCAACAGATGCAGTCTCAGATCTAATTTGAGAAAATTTTGCAACAAATTGTTCCTGTTAAATGAATAAATATTATCATTACACATGAGGTTTAAAAAACGAAAATTTATAATGTGATAGAGTTAGTACAAACTTACATGGGTCCGCCTAGACCTTTCGTCCACAAATTCTCCCGTTGATTGACGAATATGTGTCTGCTGAAATATTTCATCAACATGCACAGACCGACCAAGCTCTTGTGACTGCAAACAAAAGGAGTTGTTAATAAATATTTGTAAAGTTTATGATTACAAATATAAGGAAAAAAATGTACAAGTTATATACCAAACGAATAGCATGCTCATGCACGCTTATAGATCCTCCAGTGTGCAAACATCCACCCTTTTCAGATGTCCGATTCTTCTTTGCCGTTTCACACTTTTGTCTATAAAGTGGCATGTTCCACTTTTCCAAAAGAGCATTCCAAGTATCGTCCCCCAGCCAATCAGGTCTTTTTCCTAGAGTTCTAGCTTTTTTATACATCTCTGAGAGTCTATGAGATGCCTTGGTGTGATAATTTTTTTTGACCTTTTCCTCATCCTCAGGCTTCCATGAAACCTTTCTCTGTTGTTATATTAGAAATAATAGGTTTGAATAAGTAAAGAAGTTCAAAGTATAAATTAAATGCAGGACACCAACTATTGACTTGTAACAACAGGATTAGGAATGAAAAGTGTTTACCTTAAAACGTTCGAAGAAGACATCTCTGGTTGACTTAGGGATTGCACCCCATGTTAGCCATGGCTCATCAAGCTGTTCCTTGATGGTTGCTGTGATTGCCTTGGATGCCGTTTTTGTAGGATAAAACCTAAAACAAAATTAAACTCAAACATTACAATAATACAACAATGAATTGTGTATATATTAATTGAGTTATTTTTTTTCTTACCCTCCTCCAACGGGTGTAATCATTGGACGACTATTGGAACATTCTTCCATGTTATTGGCGGCTGAACTAGAATGTGGATCTGCATCCTCTATACCAGGTGATGCTGTAATATTTGTGGGAGTTGATGGGTTAGAACCAACATTGGGATAGAGTGAAGCCTGAAGATAAGGAGGCACTTGGTATGGAGTGGGTGTCAAGCCAGGCACTTGTATTGGAGGTGGAAGAGATGTACCAATAGAGGTAGGTGAAGATGTAGGAACTTGATGTGAAGTGGGAGAGAAGGCAGGAACAACTAATGGAGGTGGAACAGATCTACCAGTAGAGGTAGAGGTAGGTGTAGTTGGTTGACTGGTTGAACCAATTTCATTATTGAAACGTGTATCAACTTCACTACGTAAGATTTCTTCCCCTTGCCCTTATTAGAATTTCCTGAAGGTGGAATAGGAGGGCCAGAAGGACCTGATGCCATATTCTTGAACATAATATATATTTTTATACAATAGAAGAAAAGAAAATTTAGAAATAGTACAATCAAAGATAAATGCAGATTTAACCAAATCATGGTTTTACATATATAATAAATTTCAAAGCATAATATGGTATAGAGTACACTACTAGCATACCTCAACAAAAGACAGGGTGCATCAAATTTTCAATAATTTCATGAACAACAATACGATGTACTTGCATTTCATATGAATTTATATCTTTTAAAGAAAATATCTCACACATCAATTAGTAAATAAGCACAATGTAGACAACCCATTAATAATAACTAGATAATGTAGGAAATAACAGGTATGAATCATGAAAAGCTCTTGCCAAATAACATGTTACATCCATAATTATGCCTCTCAATGCCATCAAACATCTAACACAACATATTTCCACTATTCTTTTTCCCACAAACAGATTATATATATAACACCAAAATAAGATACTTTAGCTTGTCTTTGAACGTCCAGTGGTCCACTTTCCAATACCTAAATCAAGCTCATCAACATCCAAAAGAAGTACTGTTAATTAATTTTGTAGAAACCATTGACAGAAAAATGTAGTTTTTTTGGTCCAATAAACTATTTATAAGCTTCCTCTCTTTTGATTCAAAGATGTAGTTGAAAAATCTGACTATATGATTCATTTATACACATGAAAGGTGTTTGGTATATCCAAAAATTTAATATAATTTAGAAATTGAAGGAAAGGAATAGTTTACGAATACTTTTCTTTTTTTAATTCATCGTGATAAGTTTAAAAGATAAAACTATAAGAAAAATAAAGTTCAGACCATAATACTATAAGAAAAATATGGCAACTATACTGATAGTCTGAAAATGTACTTTTACTCCCAGGTTTCCCTTGCCTTGGAGTACTTATCCAGAAGCTAGAGAACCCTGCACTACGTGCATGGTTGAAAGTACAGTCCAATGAGGTATGATATGCATGGAGATGATTTGTTTGAATGGTGCTGTTTGCAGATGCCAATATCCATTAGCCACGTGTTCTTTTGAAACCTTCCTCTTATCTTCATTTTAGACCTGTCATTATCTAACTAGTGTTATGCTTATAGCTCTTAAGATTACAGTGTGATTTCACATGTGGGGTTTGCTTGTATGAGGTGGATCATTCATTGAGTACTTAAAATCAAAGGAGTTAGTTAAGACTTGGGGGGGGGGGGGGAAGGGAGAAAATGAGTATTTAGATGAACACTTGCAATGTTAGTTGCTTGATGAACATATTTGTGATATTCTGGTGTTGCCAAAAGATTTTTAATATGATTCAGTATCACTTGGTAGGACCTTGTTTTTATCGAATGTTTCTGGTGATGTAGTACAACTACTTATGTCATTTTGTCATGAAAAATGCACTGTGCAATAATTTTTGTTCCAAGGCTTAAGGTTTTTTAGTGTGAAGTTTGGTTAACAGATACTTTTGTTCTTATGATGTGTCTGATTTTGTGATATCATGTTTGTGTTAGCAAAATGATCAAGATGAAGTTTTGATGATGTCCAAATCAAGTCAAGAGAAATCAAGATTCAAGATGTTATGAAGACTTATATTGTGATGGAAAGCTTTTGTAATACTCTTAGAAATATGTATAGGACTTAGATTAGAAAAAGAAAAGTGTTTTGTAAAATTACTATAGTAAATCATTGCAACAAAACACTATAGTACTATTCATATGAATAGTAACACTATTCACGTGAATAGTGACGGTTAACGGTAAGAGTATCGCACTTAACACGGACGTTGGAGAAACTAGTCGTTGAAGAAATTAGCCGTTTATGGCCGTTGGACAAACTAGCCGTTTATGGCCGTTGGACAAACTAGCCGTTAAGTTTGTCTTTTAGTGAATGGAAGAGCCTTTGGATGAGTCTATAAATAGACTCTCATTTCCTCTTAAAAATATACAGAGACACAGAAACTCTTCCCTTGTGCTCAAATACTCAGAAACTCTTGAGACTTGTGTGTTCTTGTTCGGCTTGTGAAACTCTTGTCTGTGGCGCTGGTGAAGTGCTGCTACGGTGACAGAGGAAATAGTCGGTTCATCCTTGGTGTGTCTAAGGAGGTGTTCGGAAGAGGATCATCCTTCGTGAAGTATTCGGAGGAGGTGTTCATCCTTTGTGAAGACTCAAAGGAGGTGTAGTTTCATCTCTTGTGGTATCAAGAGAGGTGGTTTCTAAACTCTTACAAATTGTATCTTTGTGATTGTAATTTGTAATTGTTTTGTGTTAGTGAAACTGTTTATCTTGTTTTGAGATAAGCGACTGGACGTAGGATTGGTAAGATCCGAACCAGGATAAAATCATCTATGCAAATTTCTCTCAACCTTACTCTTGCTTTATTTGTCTTTATTAATTGCTAAGTAAGTTTTAATTGAGTAGAAATTAAAAGGCACACGTTAGTATTAAAAACCCCTCTTGGTTTGTTGTTCCACGCTAACCCATCCGCTGCAGCCGCTCTGACAATTGGTATCAGAGCTTGCTTTGATAGTCATTCAAATGGCAGGATCACATCAAACCTTTGCAGAGGGTGCTTCTATCAATAGACCACCACTATTCACAGGTGAAAATTACGCATTCTGGAAGGTTAGAATGCAAATTTTTATGGAATCTATTGATATAGATATTTGGGATGCTGTTGCATCTGGTCCTTTTGTTCCAACTAACAATATGCAGGAACCAAAGCCCCGTGACCAATGGACTGCTCAAGATAAGAAAAAATTTGGTAATGATGTAAAAGCTCGTAATATTATTTCATCTGCTTTAACTGTTGATGAGTTTTACAGGATTTCTATTTGTAAAACTGCACAAGAAATGTGGGAAGTACTAAGAGTAACCCATGAAGGTACAAATGATGTTAAGAGAGCTAGAAAGAATACCTTAATCCAGGAATACGAGATGTTCAAGATGAAGCAAGGGGAAACAATAGTAGATGTTCAGAAACGCTTCACCAACATCGTAAACCATCTTATTGGACTAGGTAAGTCTTTCGATACTGATGAGCTTAATATAAAAATTTTGAAATCTTTAGACAGGTCTTGGCAACCAAAAGTGACTGCAATTTCTGAGTCACAAAATCTCAACACAATGACCATGGCTGCATTATTTGGAAAGTTGAGAGAGCATGAACTTGACCTCGGAAGACTTGATGAAGAAGAATCAAAAGCCAAAAACAACAAGAAGAGTTTGGCGTTAAAGTCGGAGGTTGAAAGAAGCAAAGGTAAATCGGAAGATGAAAACTCAGACGAAGAAGAAGAATTGAGACTCATGATAAAAAGGCTCAATAGGTTCATGAAGTCTAAAGGTAAAGGAAAATTTAGATATGAAAAGAAAGATAATCCAGTATCTTCCTCAAATTACCGATGCTACGGTTGCGGAGAAAAGGGACATTTAAAAGCAGACTGCCCAAATCAAAAGAAGGGTGAAGAAAAGAAATTCTTCAAGAAAAAGAAGGCATACATTGCATGGGAAGATGACAATGAGACCATTTCAGATTCAAGCTACTCAGATGAAGAAGCAAACATCTGTTTAGTGGTGAACGACGACGCTGGAAGCCAAGTAAGTACATCTAGCGATTCTGATAATTCTAGTCAAATTAGTGAAAATGAATTGCATGAAATTTATGCTGCTTTAATAGTAGAATCTGAAAAGTTAGATAAAGCCCATCAGAAGTTGAAAAAGGATTTCAAAAATTTAAAATTAAATTTTGAAAATATTCTTGAAGAAAATAAGAATTTAAAATTAAATTTTGAAAATACTTTTGAAGAAAATAAAGATTTGAAAAATAAAGTTTTAATTTTTGAAAAGGGTAAATTTACTAGTAGTAATGAATGTGCATCTTGTGTTAATTATAAGAAACTACTAGATGAAACAACCTCAGGAGAATGTAGTAAAAATAATGAAAATAAGGTTGTTAAAAATAAGTATGTTCCTAGAATTAAAAATAAACACAATCATAGAACCCGTAGAACTTGGGTAGAAAAAGGAACAACTTATAGGAACACAAATGTTGTATCATGCTTTTATTGTATGAAAAAGGGTCATACATCTAATAAATGTAAAATTAAGCATTATGGTGTTCCAAGTGGTAGATATGTTTGGGTTATAAAATAATTTCTTTTTTCTAAATCTAACCCAAAGGACCCATACAAGTAGTTGGGTACCTATTGTTTAAAAATTTAAGAATTTCTTTAAAACAAATTTTAAGAAAATTTTTTCAAGACCGGTAAAACTATTTTTATATCTTCTAATATACAAAGCATATATAGTTTTCAATCGGAAAAATTTTTATGTGAGCATGTTGTCTTTGATGAAATTGTAGACCTTGAGGCAAAACCTCTTGAGTCAGTTGAATTACATGCAGACAATGACGAAGATTTGTAGAAGACAACAAATGAAGCAAATAATGATGACAATCCTCAAGATAAAGATCTAAACAATGTTTTATAAGATCTTTCTCCTAAAAATATTTGCTTTAAATATCCTATTGTGCATGTTTGAATGAATCTTTAAATTTGAAATATTTTTAGCTCATATGCATACATGCTTTTATTAAGGGGGAGTATTATCTTAGGGGGAGAACATCAACACAACTTTTTAATTATGATCAAAAAGGGGGAGAAAATGTTTAAAGCTTATTTGCCTATTTGTACTATTTGTGCTTATTCACTAATGCACTCTTTCTTCCATAAGTTGTGTTTTAAATACAGATTATTACCAAAAGCTTTAAATCAAGGAGTTTTTGATCATCATCAAAAAGGGGGAGATTGTTAGCAAAATGATCAAGATGAAGTTTTGATGATGTCCAAATCAAGTCAAGAGAAATCAAGATTCAAGATGTTATGAAGACTTATATTGTGATGGAAAGCTTTTGTAATACTCTTAGAAATATGTATAGGACTTAGATTAGAAAAAGAAAAGTGTTTTGTAAAATTACTATAGTAAATCATTGCAACAAAACACTATAGTACTATTCATATGAATAGTAACACTATTCACGTGAATAGTGACGGTTAACGGTAAGAGTATCGCACTTAACACGGACGTTGGAGAAACTAGTCGTTGAAGAAATTAGCCGTTTATGGCCGTTGGACAAACTAGCCGTTTATGGCCGTTGGACAAACTAGCCGTTAAGTTTGTCTTTTAGTGAATGGAAGAGCCTTTGGATGAGTCTATAAATAGACTCTCATTTCCTCTTAAAAATATACAGAGACACAGAAACTCTTCCCTTGTGCTCAAATACTCAGAAACTCTTGAGACTTGTGTGTTCTTGTTCGGCTTGTGAAACTCTTGTCTGTGGCGCTGGTGAAGTGCTGCTACGGTGACAGAGGAAATAGTCGGTTCATCCTTGGTGTGTCTAAGGAGGTGTTCGGAAGAGGATCATCCTTCGTGAAGTATTCGGAGGAGGTGTTCATCCTTTGTGAAGACTCAAAGGAGGTGTAGTTTCATCTCTTGTGGTATCAAGAGAGGTGGTTTCTAAACTCTTACAAATTGTATCTTTGTGATTGTAATTTGTAATTGTTTTGTGTTAGTGAAACTGTTTATCTTGTTTTGAGATAAGCGACTGGACGTAGGATTGGTAAGATCCGAACCAGGATAAAATCATCTATGCAAATTTCTCTCAACCTTACTCTTGCTTTATTTGTCTTTATTAATTGCTAAGTAAGTTTTAATTGAGTAGAAATTAAAAGGCACACGTTAGTATTAAAAACCCCTCTTGGTTTGTTGTTCCACGCTAACCCATCCGCTGCAGCCGCTCTGACAGTTTGTATTTGTTAGAGTTGAAAACAGCTCACAATATCATTTAAGAACACTTTAGAGCATCTCAGATAACCTGTTAGGAGTATTTTCCACATTTCATTATAATTAGTTAGTAGTCTTTTTGCATTTGTGTGCTTGGGCTTGTGCTACTTTCTTGATTTAAGTATCTCAATGTAAAACGAATCACTAAGTCAGTGTTGTCATAATATCATTTCACACCATATCAATAATAGTTTATTATTTTCAAATATTCTTTATCTTGTTTCTCCACCCATACCTAAGCCCTATAATTTCAACATAGCATTATGGCAGTACCATCTTCTATGACTTGATTTTGTCACTAAAATATAAAATTACACTTTTACAATGTTTGATCTCCATGATTTTTTTTGTCAATTACACCAGCCAAAACTCTTATCTTCTTCCATCTACATGAAATTGTTTCACTATTCTTTTTACAGTGATCTTCTCCTGGGTGCCCTTTCCAATTTACTTGATTGAAGTCTTCATCTTTGCTTTCTTTCATTTTTCATTTTGGCCTATTGGTTTCCAATAGTCGCCTGGTATATGAAATAAAGATGCAATCTTTAACCACAGATGAATCACTGCTGCGATATTCTCCTCTCACCATTAATCATATCATATCACATTGGTAATTTCTCTTCCAATCATGATTAATAGTCATGGTATTTTCTGTTTCTGTTTAGTCTTGACAACCATTAATTTCAATTTCCATTTCTGAGTTCCTCAATTATGCTACTGCTTGACTAGCCTGGAGAAGTTTTAGTTATTGTCATCACAGAAACTTTCTTCTGAGCAGCTTTTCTTGAGAAGTCTCTTCCTTGGTCATACAATATTCAAACCAGTTTTTCAAGATGATGATCATTCTACCCGTCTTGCTAGGTTGTCTGTCTTTAATTTCTGCTGCAATTTTGTTACTGTTTTTAATTTCTGCTGCAATTTAGTCTCTGTCGTTGTTTACCTGCCGTTTAATTTCTACTGTTGTTTGTACTGTGTTGTTGATTATTGCACTTTAAATCATTAGCTGTAATTTTGTTCTCTATATGTTGCTGCTGTAATGTTGATTCTGTTTTCATATTTGAAATTTACTGTTTTCGGTTTTTACTGTTTACTGTTTTTTCTTTTACTATATTTTCGTTTTCTGCATTTTCTTTTACTATATTTTCGTTTTCTGTATTTTAATGGAGATAATTAGAAGGGAGCCTTTATTTCATGGTGAAGATTATGTTCAGCAGTTGGCCCTTATAACTGAGGTATTTGCAATAAAACTCTATCAGTAAATGTTTAATGTTAAGACTTACATTCATAAGAACTTAAGATTGTGGACAACATTATAAATGCAACAAAAATAAGGAGGAACACACCCTAACTCTATTCAGTGCTAGAACTATGAAATTCATCTTCATTGTCATCTTCACCCTGTTCCTCTGCATTGTATTCTTCTGATTCCGTTGTATCTTCATCTATCTGCCCTTGAAATGATGAAATATTGTTAGGGTTCACTTCTTCAAGACCAGCGTCTACATCTTGTAATCGGACTACTTCTTCAACGTCAATGACGTCATTAACATGTAACATTTCCTCCACTTGGTACGGCACATCGGCTTCTACATCATTCGAATCAATGCGACCTCTAGGCTTCGTTTTTATCGCAACACACCAACCTCGTTTGTCCGTGCGTGATGTAGGATATGGTACATAATACACTTGTTGTACATTATGTGCAATTATAAAAGGATCAAACAACACATATCTTTTATCCATTCGAATATCCACAATGCCATACTTTGAATCCACCCTTGTACCTACTCTCGATGGATCAAACCAATCACAATAAAATAATACAATTTTCTTTTCTGTGGTTGTTGAATTATATTCCAACTCATAAATGTGTTTAATGACACCATAGAAATCATCTTGACCTCCTTCTGTTAGCCCTTTAACATGAACCCCACTATTTATTGTCTTCTTGCCCTGACTCCATGCATGGGTATGAAATTTGTATCCATTAGCAAAGAATGTGTGCCATTCCTTTACACACCTTAAAGGACCAAGTGATAAATCTCTAAGATGTTGGTTCCTCACACTTAAAGGATCGTTATGAACCTACAACCATTCAGGATATCAACCTATTCAACAATGTAATGATTAAAGAATTAAGGAAGAAATCAATGTGTTAGAATGATAGGAAGTCGTACTTTTTGCCTGAACCACAATGGGAAATTAGCATGTATGTATGTCGAACTGTTTGACTCAGATAGTTGATAGGTATGTAAGAATGACCTGTTGACATGTATGACGAGATTAGATCAAAGACAATGCATGTAATCAAATGAAAAAACCTCTGATGGGTAATATAATTGATTTTGGAGGCTTACTGAAGGTAAGGTTCAACTTCATTGCAATTGATCAATACATGAACATGAGCTGATCTCAATTCTTCATCACTTAGCCAATGTGTTGATTCCCTCCCAGAATGACGGCTAGGTTGGTCAAACACTGATAATGTTGTCGTTAGGCTTTCTATTTGAATGTCTACTTCATTTCTACTGCTTTGTGGTGTTAACATGAAGTGTTTGAAATAGTGGGAACAAAAATGAGTTGTTTCTCTGTGCAAGTATGATGCGCAAATAGATCCTTCAACCCTAGCTTTATTCTTTACTGAACGTTTAGCATATCCCATGAACCTACAAATTTGAAACTGATATGTTAGGATTTTTGAATTATGCCTAGTAAATTGAACTATAAGATGTCATATTGTCACCTTTCAAATGGGTACATCCACCTATAGTGGACTAGTCCACCAAGTCGTGCCTCATATGGAAGATGGATAGGGAGATGTTCCATAGAATCAAAGAATGAAGGAGGAAATATTCTCTCCATCTTGCACAGAATGAGAGGAATGTTTTCTTCCATCTTCACTAGGTCATCCTTGTTCAATGTAGTAGAACATAAATCTCTAAAGAAATGACTTATCTCTGTAATGGGATTGAGAACATGAGACGGTAAAGAACTAAACGCTATAGGAAGTAAGCATTCCATAAACACATGGCAGTCATGGCTTTTCATCCCAATGAGCTTTCCCCTATTGACATCAACACACCTTGACAAGTTAGAAGAATATCCATCAGGCATCCTAAGAGCTTTTACCCAATGACAGACTTCTTTTGTTTGATCGGCTGAAAGTGTATAATTTGCTTTTGGCTTATACATGTTTCCATTGGTATGACTTTTTAGCTCCAAATCTTTTCGTCTACAGTACAAAGCTATATCCATTCGGGCCTTCTCATTGTCTTTTGTCTTCCCCGCAACATTCATCACAGTATTAAAGATGTTGTCAAAGAAATTTTTTTCAATGTGCATGAAGTCAAGATTATGCCTTAACAAATTATCCTTCCAATAGGGTAGATCCCAAAAGATGCTTTTTTTCGTCCAATTATGCCACTCACCGTATCCATCAATTCTTGGTGCACCATTTTCAGTTACTTTAGGATAACCATTGATTCTATTCCAAACTTCTGGTCTGTAAGATATGGTGGTGCGTCATCCATCTCCACTTCCCCCTTCTTGAAAGCATTCCTATTCCTCCTAAAAGCATGGTCTTTCGGTAAAAACCTCCGATGAGAGTCAAACCATGAATTTTTTGCCCCATGATATAATCTAAAAGCCTTTGTATGCTCCATGCAATGTGGGCATGCCAGTTTACCATGACTGCTCCAGCCAGACAACATACCATAAGCAGGAAAATCATTTATTGTCCACATTAGCATGGCCCTCAAAATAAAGTTTTGTTTCCTTGAAATATCATATGTTATCACACCCGTCCACAGCTTCTTCAATTCGTCTATCAAGGGCTCTAAGTACACATCTATGCCAACCTTTGGATTGAATGGCCCGGGAATGAGACATGTTAAGAACATGTAAGGTTTAGACATGCACATTTCTGGAGGAAGATTATAAGGAGTGACAATAACTGGCCAACATGAATATGGTATATTTGATGCCTGCACATATGGGTTAAAACCGTCAGAGCATAAACCGAGTCGAACATTGCGTGGCTCGATACTAAAGTCAGGATATACTCTATTAAAGTGCTTCCAAGCCTCTCCATCGCATGGATGACGCAAAACACCATTCGTCGACATGTTCTGATAGTGCCATGTCATTTGTCCTGCAGTTTGTGTTGAGGCATACATTCTTTGTAGTCTGGGAATTAATGGCAAATAGAACATTGATTTCATAGGAACTGGTTTGCTACTAGTTGCTCCCGTGTTACGTGGTTGATATCTTGGCTTTCCACAAAACTTGCATTCAAGCAATGCGCCATCATTCTTACCATATTCATTATCATAGAAGAGCATGCAACCATCCACGCAACAATCAATCCTCTGCGATTGTAATCCCAACTTTGATACACGCTTTTTTGCATCGTAGTATGTTTTAGGCAAACCTGATTTGATGGGTGTTGCATCCATAACCATTTTTGCAATAAAATCTATGCATTGGTTAGGAATATTCCAATTTGACTTGCAAGCTAATAGTCTGACACACATTGATAATTTCGAGTCTGATGCTCCTGCATACAACGGCTGGTTTGCATCCAACAAAAAATTAAAAAACCTTTGTGTTTCTTCATTCGGAGCCTCTTCAATGTTATTAGAAGTAGATGCTTGCCACGACTCATTTTGCCTAAGAGCATCATGCACCATGTCTTCCATTGTCTGAAATTGGTTAATTTGACCATCTTCCGTCTCTACAGCCATCGAACTGTCATGATTCTGTACATGATCTTCTGGCATTATTTCCCCATGATGCTCCCAAATGAAATAATTAGGCTTGAAACCGTTCTTGTAAAGGTGAACCTTCACAACTCTTTCGTGCAGAATCTTTGTACAATCGCACTTTAAACATGGACATCGAAGACCCCCGTCTCTACGATAATGTTCTTGTTCACAAGCTTTACTTATAAACTCTTCAACACCCAATACAAAAGACTCTTTCAAAGCACCTCTTCCTCTATGACACCTATCGTACATCCATGAACGATTTGGTTGAGCATCATCCATGTTCTGTACATAAATCGATTACAAAACAATTAGCCAATGGTTAATACACGGCTCCATATTAGGACACGTGCCCTATCAAATGGCTTCCTAAACAATAACCTAAATTAATTTAGGTCCTCTTCAACATGTCTCTATCTTAATACTTGTTTTGTACATGTGAATCACTATGTACAATATTATTGTTTTATATTAATCACTATGTACAATATTGTTTTAAGCTTTCTTGATATAAGGATATTGGCCAACCTACAACGTTGAGCTAAAACTTTCACTACAACCAAGCATACTTAAAGAAATATCAAATTACGGTAGATAGTGCTTGATGTGTTTAATTGTTTAGCTAAATAATTTTAATTAAAAAATAAACATTTAAAGAATTAAATAACCCTCCTAATATGTTACATACAGTTGCATGAGCATACATTTGCAAAAGGACAATTATTTGAAGGTTTAGGTCTTACTAGGAGCCTTGGTTGATTGTCAAAATGAGTTGTTCTATACTGGATTGCAGGTACCGAGTGCAACTACAAAAGAAAGAACATCACATATCAATTTATAATAAAGTAATAGAGGGGCAGTCAACTACAAAATTCTTAAGTCTGGGTAGGCTAAAATGTGCTTAATGAGTCAAAACATGTAAAATGCATGTAAATTCTGAGAGTTGTAATTGGTGTAAAGATTGGCAACAATAAGGAATTTGTGGCGTTATGTGATTGTTTGATAAATCTAAAGTTGCCAAATTCGGAGCAATGATTTGATCACACAAAAAATAATACAAATCAGAAATTTTATTTTGAGAGAGTAACAGTCCTGAAGCTTGTAGCAAAAATGGTGCAAGTGCTCCCTCAAATTGATTTCAATTCAGAACTATAGATGGTCTATAAGGAAGCTTTAATGGTATATCAGGAATTGCACCACTGAGATTATTGTGAGACATGTTTAACCCATATAAATTTTGCAAGTTCTTCCAAAACCATGCTGGTACAGAATCATTTAGCTCATTATCAGATATATCTAACCACCTTAAGGAATTTTGTGTCTGGAGCCAACCAGGAAAACTCGGACCTAGCTTGCAAGATGCTAATCTCAAACTTGTTGCTTGAAAAGGAGGAACCCAACTAGAGGAAAATCTTAGACACAATGTGTTGAATGATAAGAATAAGGTTTCTAATTTGGAAAAATTAGAAAGATGAGATTCAGTGACATCACCCTCTAAACAATTCCCCTCCAAGTTTAAATCCTTCAACTCAGATAACAATATGATGCTTTTTGGTATCTTGGCAGTAATTTGGTTATATGATAAATCCAAATTTTGAAATACGTGTCTATTGCACCATGAAGAACTTTGAAAGAAATGAGAAATTTCCCCATTCAACTTGTTATTTGAAAGGTATAAGGTCTGCAGTCTGCACATGTTTCCAAAGAAAGATGGAATCTTTCCTTGTAGTCTGTTCCTGGAGGCATAGAATTGTTCAAGAGAGTTCATTACTTTTCCCAATCCATCTGGAATGGGACCTTCTAACAGGTTGTCATCAAGGGAAAGGATGTGAAGATTCGTTGTGCAATTCTGAATCCAGTAAAACACAGTAGATGATTTCAATAGATTTGAGGAGAGATCAAGTATGACAAGAGAAGATGAAGACTTAATTGTGGAATCAGAGGAAATAGGAAAAATTTTATCTGTAAAACTGCAATTATACAAACGAAGCTCCCGTAGTTTGGAGCCAACATTAAAATTATCTCCAAATACCAGAGCTGTGTTCTCTACACATTTCATAATTGAAAATAAACTTCAAGACATATACACCAGTAATATAATATTGGCCATCACAATCAATCAGTCTAACACAGTTTGTAAGGGGTGGACTGTGTCGGGTTCCATCTACACTTTTTTTATGTGCTGTAAAAGGAAGAGAAAATTTTCCATCCAATATTTGCACCTTTTCATCAGAGATCTCATTATATTGTAGGATGTATCAAGTATCTTTTTCTTAAAATATTCTAAATTAATTGACATGATTAGAAAAAATAATAAATATTACAAATTAGTGAAATAAAGTATTTCTCTTTCAATATGATCAGAATGAATACCAAAGTCTCACTCACTCCTGTTTTGACTTTAAATATAAAGAAATAAGATTAATTAACTTTGAAAAGAAAATATGAATAATTTGAAAAAAGTAATACGAATTACTAAAAAAATTATCTTAGCTAACTTCCTTATAAAAATACGAACTAGTTGAAATGTTGTGGAAGTTAGCACATTACAAGACAAATCAAGGACAGCAAGAGAAGTTGAAAAGTTGGAATGAGAACGAAACAAAGATTTGATATTAGTATCTGAAAGAGAACAATCAACAAGCCTCAACTCTACTAAGTTTGGAATGAGATCACTGATAGCTTGTAGCCACTGGCGCGAGTAGTTGAGATTATGCAATGAGCTCAAGTGAAGACTTGTTAAAGAATGGAGATTAGATAACCACTGTGAATCCTCGGCTTCTATATAAAAATCACCACCTAGCCCAAGAGTTTGTAAGAGAGGAAGATTCCCATTCCGAAAAGGGATAACTCTAGAAAGAGTGTTACTTGCAAGATTAAGATATTGTAGCCGCTTGAGATTCTTAAGTTCAAATGGGATTTCTCCTGATAGAGAATTCTCTCCGAGATCAAGATATTGCAGCCGGTTGAGATTCCAAAGTTGAAATGGGATTTCTCCTGATAGAGAATTTCCTCCAAGATGAAGATATTGTAACTGTCTAAGATTCCCAATCTGAAAAGGAACTGGTCCAAGAAGATTATTTCTTCTAAGGTCTAGATACCTTAGTAGTGAAAGATTTCCAATGGCTTGTGGGATGAGTCCACAAAAAATTATTATTGCTGAGGTCTAGATGTTGAATGTATTGCAAGGGAATCAATGAAGTGAGATTGATTGCACCTGTTAAATAATGTGTATCCAGACAACGAAGATCAAGTAGAATGACATGACCAGTTTGATGGTTGCATTGAAGTTGAACCGATTTGATTGGTATTGTCCATATATATACCAGTTTGATTGTTGCATTGAATGTTTTAAATGAATTGGATGAAACGTCTTTAGAAAATTTATTCTGTTGACTTGTTCGCTATAAAGATGAAGTCAAATTGCAGAAATTGGTTTGATGGCTGGAGCTGTGCTTACTATATTGGTTGTACTATTTCGTTGTCACATTCAATAAGTTAGGTATCCAATGTTGGTAAAATTTCTGTGACAGAAACAGCATCAAAAAGATCACTTGGAATAGGCCATGACAGAAAATTGAAGCCTGCTCTAAATCTCTCCAGCTTGGAACATGCTCCAAGTCCAGGCTGAATGGCACCATCAAAATCATTGGAGGAATAATCCAAGAATCTTAGAGAGGAGGAGTTACGGTCATTAATGCAAAACAAGGAAGTGGGAATATGACCTATGAAGCTGTTATTACTAACATTCAAAGACACCAAACTTCCTTCAGCTGCAGCAGCTGCCAAGTTCTGGAGCAAAGAATTTGGAAGTGTCCCGTTGAAAAAATTGCTGGACAAATCCAGCTCCTGGATACCAGCACCATTGCTATTTTTGCCACTGTTATCAATCCCAAAAGGTGGCAATTCACCAGACAGATGATTGTAGCTCAAATCAAGAACCACCAAGTGATTGAGCAATGAAAAAAGCTGGTGTTGGAGACCACCAGATAATCTGTTATGGGAGAGATTAAGGTGAGAGAGAGAAGAGAGGTTTGTGAGAGAGGGGGAGATGAAGCCAGTGAGGCCTCTAGAAGGTAGCAAAAGATGTGTGACTCTAAGATCCCCATCACAAGTAATGCCTTCCCAAGCACAGCAGTCAAGAGAATCAGACCAATTGAGATAAGGAAAAGGAGGAGAGGTTGATATGTTCCCAGAGAAAGCCAAGAGGGAGAGTTTATCAATCTGACTACAAGAGGAAACATGAACAACAAACAAGGAGAAGAGGAATAAGGGGACAAATAAAAAGGACAAGGATGTTTTTTGATGAGGCAGAGAAAAGAGTTGCAGAGCTAAACCCTGCTAGCAGGTGGCCAGTGTGGGCATCCACAAAGTCAGTTCAACTAACATGCACACTAACTACAACAAAATCTATCTAAGGGTAATCTAAAAATCCACTAAGTTGTCTAAAACAGTTTTTAATGTTCATCTAACACAACTAAGAAGTACTTCTTTTGGTGAAATTCAAATCAATTTTAGAATGAAAAGCTAAACAATTTAAACTACTACTAAACTAAGTGAGTGAAATCTATCAATTTAAGACACTACACTAATAATGGTCTAAAAACAACTAATTAGCACAGGAAGTGTTGATCATCAATATCATCAAGACTAACGTCACAAAGTTGTGGTGATGCCAAGTTTTTCTAAATTTTATCTAAAATAGAGTGGCACTTCTAAATTACTTCTAAACATTTAACAGTAGTAGACCTTGGTGGAACATCCTTCAACACCACAGAACCAGATTTGGAGCTAAGACTATCTCTTCCAGCTGCTGCAATTGAAAACAGTGGAGAGTTCTAGTAATTGTAATGCTTTTGTTTACAATTATGATTTGAAAAAACACATGAACAATACATGCATCGTTTCAAGAGTTGAAACCCTTCACAATGGCGTTTCAGAGGTTTGTTATGGCTGGTTATACACCTAATTAAGCTTAGTTATATATATGTTTAGGGTTAGTTAGTACAATATAATGAATGTGTATACCCATTCCCTGCTCAACCCTTCTATAATCCCTTATACCCCTATACCACCATTATTCTTCCCAAATAATTTACCCTTAAACTCACTATGACCCCTGGAATCATCTCCACCCTAAAACCAACTATATTTCCTAGTTACAATATTCCTTGCATGTTCCCTGCACATGCCGAACCCTTTCTTATTATCTTTCTTTCCCAACATAACCACGATGACAAACTAAGCCCTTCACACATTATTTCATTCATGCTACCCAACCCGAGGCACTCTCACTATTAAGTCCTTCACCTGCAACCTACCAACCTCTCCCTCTCTTCCACTCATAGTCCTTTTCCACAACACCTACACCCACCACCTCCTTTCTCCATAATTATTCTACCAATCGACTCTCATTCCCTTCAATGTTCACACCTCACTCTACCCTTCTTTCCTTTTTCTTCCAACTATGTGATATATATATATAACCTAACCAGTACTTGATACAAAGAACTTATGCATGAAACCAACTTCTTCCTTTACTACCAACCCACACCAATTATGACAACCTCAAAAGGGACTTAAGCTTACTTCAGTACGTTGCAATACTAAATTTTGATACAGAACATTCTAGCACTGCATTAAATATTTACAGGCCCAGCCACTTGACAAGGAAAGAGACTTAGTCACTGTGACACTAAAGAAGAAAGAATCGTACCAGTCTATACAATTCAAATACAAAACAACATATTGTTTACCAAACGAAGCAAAATAACACAATACAAATCATTTTTCTACATCTAACAAACTTTAAATGCAAACGAACTCACTCACATTCGCAACTCCAGATGCTATATGTCTCAGTCCATAAAACCAGTACGAATCTACTTAACCCGCCACACAGTAGCCTCAATCGATGCTTCCAAACACTCCAACCACGGCTTGCGACCCGAACCATAGATGTGACAAATAAAACACAAAAAAATGAGATTAGGGTTCACGATTTTCACCATTAAACAATTACTAAGCATTACAATTTACTTACCAGATGAAGCTACTCTTTCAGCGCCCAACTACGGCACCGCACCGAACAATGAGGCCCAACGACAGTGTTTGATGAAGGATTGATGAAAGTCACAGTTCGAAACAGAGAGAACCAAAGCCACACCGAAGAGGGATGGAGACAACAACAACCAGACCGAAAGGGTTCGAAAGAATGGATACGACAGGGTTCGAGAGAGATGAGAATGCACCACGGTTCAAGTGAAAACAAAGCACCAGGTTCGAATGAGAGGAAAGCTCGAGCTGAGAGTGTAGGGTTCCAGCTTCAGCGTAATTAGAAATACATTTTTCTAATATTATTTCCCAAATCCGTATGTAACATCTGCAGATAAAATTTGGTTCCAACTACATACGGATAATACAGGTTATATACAGATCCTATCCTTGGGTAATTTTCCCGCCACCCCGCGCCAACGTTATATACGGATATTATATACGGATAATCCGTATATAAAATTCCGTATATAATATCCGTATATAACGCCTTTCTTTAACATCCGTACATAATTTCCGTATATAATTCCCACTTTACATACAACTCTAGATCCGTATATAATATTCCGTATCTAATTCCATTATTTCTTGTAGTGACTCCCATTCTCATTTTCTTTCTCCTCTCTTTCTTTTTTTCTCTCCTCTAACACTCTACCACTTCTGGTCACAACAGTTTTACACTCCTTTATGAGATTATCAGTTTTACACTCCATATTTTTAAATGCAGCATCTACATTCTGATAATAAGATGCATTCGTCTTCAAGAATCTTTGGAAAGTCTCTTCAAGTTTTGTTGTTTTCTCAACTGGAGTAGATTGCATTTGCCATTTTTGCTATTGCACTTGAACCATTGAGACCTGTTGTATTTCTTGTGGTATTTGAGAAAGCTTCATAATTACTTCTTCCAGCTGTTGAGAGATAATTCTATTTTGAAGAAGCAAAGCATCATTTGATTGTAACAACTCCTTCTGACTAAGATATCCATTTTCAATGTTGAGTTCGTTGTCACTAGTAGCCATATTTTCAATAATTTATGTTGCTTCCTCTGGAGTTTTCCATTTAATGTTTCCTCCTGCTGAGGCATTAAGCATCATCTTAGTTTGTGAACCAAGACCTCCAAGGAAAGTTAGGACTACTTCTTCTTCTTTAAAACCATGCATGGGAGTTTTTCGTAACAGGCTTTTATATCTGTCTCATGCGTGCCCCAGTGATTCTTCCATGCCCTGCTTAAATGAAGAAATCTCTTCCTTGCCTTTTGTCACCTTTGATTGTGGGAAGTACTTGTTTAAAAACTTTGTTACCACTGCTTCCCACTCTGTGAAACTTCCTTCTGGGAAAGAATTTAACCAAAGCTTAGCATTGCCTCCCAATGAGAAAGGAAACAAGCTAAGTTTGATCGATTCATCTGGCAGCCCATTAATCTTCACTGTATTGCAAATCTCATTGAATGTAGTGAGGTGCTCATATGGGCTTTCATGAGATAACCCATTGAATTGGTTGCTTTTCACCAGTTGGATCAACGCTGGTTTGACCTCCATATTAGCTGCATTGACTCTAGGTCTAGCTATACTGTTAAAGTGCTGAGGTCCAGCTATATTGGTGTAATCAGCAAGAGTTCTTCTGATGTTGTTGTTCTCCATATTTTCTGTGTTGTGATCAGAACCTTGTGGTGATGGTTGTAACAGAGTTTCCGGAGGAGGGAAAGGTTCTCTAGATGTTCGGATTCTTCTCCTCCGTTTACTCTCATCTAAACCTTCAAGAAGAGGTTCTCCAGTTATCTTGCTCCTTGTTCGAATTGCCTCCTGCATACACAAGAGAACAAAACCCTAGAATATTTGGTTAGCACAAAAAGATATAGGAGAAGATATAAGATTCAGAGAATAAAATAAAATAAAATAAAATAAAAACCGAAAAAATAAAAACAGAAATTTAAAATTAAAGTCAAAGATAATCAATAATCACACAAATTAACCAGTTAAACCACGAGTCCCCGACAACGGCGCCAAAAACTTGATGGACAAATTTATGATCACCAAAATATGATGTCACAAACTTGTTTTACAATCGGAAAGTATGACCGAATTGTTTCATGTAATAAACTCGGTAAGACCAAGTATCGTTCTCCCAAAGGACTCATGGCCTAGTTTAGTTATGTGATTCGTTGATTAGCTAAGACTTAAGAACAAAATAATTGGATTATACTATGCAAAAGATGAAAATAAACATGTATGCATGAGGTTTTGATCAATGGCAAAACAAAATACAAGCACTTTCAATGAAATATATGGATGAATATGTTGTTGGGGGTCAATTTCATCTTATCCACTCTCATATATTTTAGGAATTCAACATTCAAGTCATCATTGTTAATGCCACTCTCTAAATTACCTTGTCAAGAAGGCCTATCCCTAATTACGAGTTCATACGATTCTAGCATTCCTAATAATTAGTTCTTTTAGCACAGGAGCTTAACGACAACCAATATACTATTGGGAGTAAATCCCCGGATCTAGACTTCCCCGTACGTTCCCGTATCGATAAAATCAATAATCATGCATTGAATGAGTTAAACAAAGCAAGCATTGAGCAAAGAGGAAAAACCCTAACTAATGATGAAAGAAAGCATAAGTCTTAGATTAAGATGCAAGCACAAATTCCATATATGAGAGCTTCAAAAGATTACATTGATTCCCCAACAAACATACAAGGTTTAGTTCACCATATTCATGGTGAACCTAGATGAACAAGAATGAAAGAATGAAGGATAAAACCCTAGAAAGGTGAAGAGGTAGCCTGAGCGTCCAAGATCCTCCTTCAAAGGGGTGGAATAGAGAGTGTTTGCTTCGTTTCTGCCAAAGATACAAACCCTAGGACGTCCTAAAGCTTATATACTAATATAAAATTATAGAAAATCTAGGCCCAAGCCCATAAGTGTGTCGCTCAGCGGTAAAGTACCGCTCAGCGGTAAGTGCGTGAGTTGGTTTCTTCCCCTCAGCGGCCATTTTGCCCCTCAGCGGATCTCCCGTGACTTCCTGAGTGCTGCGCAGCGGTAAACTGCCGTTGAGCGGTACTTGCGGCTTCTCCTTTTGCACTTTTTGGTGTCTTTTCTGATTTCATCTCTCTCTTTTTTCACTTCTTTCACCAAATTCACCTTAAAACCTGCACAAAAACACTGAAATCAAGCATAAACCTGCCCAACTCTCTTATTTATGAAAATATGGATAAAAGCATGATTTCAAGCTAGTTTCTAAGTGTAGAGGTTGCTTTTTGTGTCAATTTTAAACATGAAAATAACAGTTTTTCAACTGTTATCAACCAGCCCACCCAGTATTCAAGAAGTTGTTGATGGACTCAGGATCATACCTGATAGCATGGCGTCTGACATAGCCTAGGTAGTTCTCAGCTGGATAATCACCAATCTTCTTTGCATTGGTATAAAATTCTTTCACCACAGCTATATTTGCAGGTGCAGGGTATGTGGCTAGCTTTCCCCAATCGTTCCCTAACAATTACTCTCCAAATTGGGGAGCAAAGTTAGGTATCATTCCAACCTTTCTCTCCATAAGGAGTCTCCTATCTTGGACCACCTTGAAGTGCTTCTCATGTTTTCGAGATAGGAACCTACTAGAATGGGGTTGTTCTGGTTCCGTTTCTTTTCTCTTGGATGCCAAGGTCTTCAATCTTTTGCCTGAAGAGGATGTCATTCCTATAATCAAACACAGATACAAAACCACAGAACATGTTGTTAATCACTAGTAAAACACAGAACACTCCTTATTTCGAAGCTAAACCACCGCTGAGGGTCAGAATTACCCCTCAGCGCCACCAGTGCCACAATCCAGAACACAATGGATAAAAAAAATTCAAGTCTGGCAGAGTGCCGCTCAGCGGCAATTTACCCATGAGTGGTGACTCTGCATATTTTTGAAAAATCCTTTTTTAGACTGCCCTAACTCCACCCACACGCAATTTTCAGTTTTCCAGATCAAAATCATGCAGTTCAATCGGTTCAAACATCAATTATATCATCAAATCATGCATAAAAATCAAAGCCCCTAAATATTCATGCTTTGACAATCACATTCAAAATCAAGAACCGTAAAATGAACGAAATGCTTGACTTACTTGGGTGGAGATGCTAGATGCAATGAGAATGCTTACAAGCTAAGATGCTCTCTTCTAACCCCAAACTTAGATGAAACACTAGTGAGAAAGTGAGTGGAAGAGAGATTTTCTCAAGAAGGAAGAGGAGAAAGATGTGGAGAACCTTGGAAAAGGTATGTGGGAGTGTGTGTGCAGAGAAGAGCCAGAAAATAGAAGCTTATGCATAACTTAGGGTATAAAAATACCTTAATGGGCTCGGTGATGAGAGGGTTGCACCTCTCAAAAAAGTTGTGCATAAAAGAATGCAGTATAGTACTAGGAAGTGACTCCTAGGTCGTCTCTCAAGGACCAAATGTGGTTCAATCTCAGATCAACACGTATTGGGGGGGGGTTTTGTGAAGAGTTTTGTGAATGCAGATGGACTAAATTAAAAACTGAGAATTAAACACAACCGAATATAAATAAAAGCGTTAAAATGGAAACTACAACAGATAAATATCCAAACACAATTCAAGCTGTAAAATTGCAACGGTTACACTAAAACATTAAATGCACAATATTGTCATCTATCCTACACATTCACCACCAAAAAGAAGAAAATCAATTCAACATATAATATAAAATATTTTAAGGCAAAAGAAATAAAAGAAAATAAAACTTCTTTAGCGTGACCCATTCATCTATCAAAAGAAATTGAAATTTGCCATTGCTTTTAAAGAAAATATTCCTTCGCCGTGACTCTTCCATCCCATTCAAAGAAAATTGAAATAATTGAAATGCTTCCCTTTATTCCTCTTTGGCCGTGACACCTTCTTCCAGTAAAAACTCAAAACTTCTTCTCTCAAAATCAACCACCATACACAATACACCTACCCTATCTAATCACCTCTTCATTCTCCAACAATTGCTGCCAAATGTCCTATCATCTAAACCTTATTCTCCAACAATTAGTCACGGTGCTTTCTCCGTTCCAGCAAAGAAGCAATGAAAAACTTTCATAAAAAAAATTGGAATGTGTGCATCCTCCCAACCGTGTCATCATTTTCCAACTCCACGTTCTCCTTTCTTCAATCCCGTGCTTCACCATTTCTTCATCCTGCCAACAAAATATTCACGCCTTTCAATGTGCTTCTCCATCTGCCCATGTGCGTTCTTGTCCGAGCCTCATTCAAAGAAAGAAACACAATGAAAGCTCTAAACCTATGATGTTGCCTCTTCTCCAGCAAGGATAAATCAGCACCCACTTTCCGTGCTTCCAGCTCATTCTCCGTCCTAGAATCACCATCCCGTGAGATTCTCTTCCTTGCTCCACTTCACATCAGCTTCTCACTTCATGAATGATAAAAAAACGAATCTCTTTTCCTGCACAAGCCGTGACCCCTAAAACCGTGACCCCTACTGCTACCACTCCAACTCACTTCTTCACCGTGCAACCTCCCATTCCAAGCAATGTGCACACAAGCTTTTACTTAGGTGGCGGCTGGACCACACACCTCTAGCACCGCTTTTCTTCCAGCCAGTCGTGGCACCTACTTTTCTCCAATTGAAATTAACATAGACCGTGCAGACCAACACTTCAATAAAAAAATGCATGAACCAAATGAAAAGGGAAATGAGTAAATCAGCCAAATGAAATTAAGGTGAAGCTTTTTCATTCATCTCCGTAACAATGTTGCCACTTCCTCCCATTCATGAAAAAAAACGTTCCCAGCCAAAAAAAATAAAAATAAGTGAGGGTGGCGGCTCTCTCAAGGCCGTGTGTCTCTTATAATGAGGGTGGGGTCCACACAAAGAAAAACCCTAGGTGCCAAGTCACTCCCCTCCACTTTTGGGTCTAGTCTACTTTACCAAAAATTGACCCAAAATATAAGAGTTGATTCAAAAATTCTAAACTACTGAATTACAATTTAATTAATTCAAAAAATGTCTGTGTGGAGAGTCTTGAATTTATTTGGCATTCTTCCTGATGTCCCAAAATGTATTTCCGAAATTTTCCTGCACTTAAAAAAATGCACTTAATCAGCTCAGAAAACCCAAATTAGCACAATTACAAATTTCCGACCAAATTAAGCAGAATTCGGAAAACGGGGAAATAATAAACAATTAAACACAATTCCCTGGTTTATTTAAGTGCAATAAACTAAATATAATTCAAGAAATAATGACTCATCAAAATAGACCACACTTAGTCTTTTGCACTCCTGGGCAAAACCAAGACGAAAACCAGGGAACTACTCAAACATCAGGGAGCTGACACAGACTCGACAGACAGACAACAAAGACTCCAAAGCAGAAACACAGTTGCACAATTCTCACAAAAATCTGGACGGTAAAAGGTATAGGCAGAATCCCACACAGAGTCAATGAAAGCAAATACTCAAAGAATCATCCAAACAGTTCAGTACAAGGAAAACATTCAATCAGTTCAAGAGATGAATCAAAAGCAACAGAGCCTCACAAATGCACACAATCAGTGTTTCTCTCAAGTGTTTAAGGTAAATCAATGTCACTCAATGCACTCAAGAAAGCAATCACAAATAGACTTGGCAAGCCTCTAATATCAACACTCAAGCACATACGCATGTTCAAATCAAAACGTCTTTTCATGGTTGTAATGGGGCCTAGGACAAGGGAGGATATATCTGGATAAGAAGCTACAAACCATAAGGAATAGAGGAGCAATGGGGAACAAGTGTAAACACATTCAAACACACCCATAACCTCTAGTTCCATCCTCTTCTTGACTCCATTATTATTTTTTTTTCATTTTTCAATGTTTTTCTGCTTTTTTTTTTCCATCTTGTCTCTTTTCTTTACTCTATTCAGCACACAATTTCAAGAGACAAGATACACCACATATTTACAAAAACACGATAAGAAAAGGACTCACTAGCCAATTCCTCTGAAACTCCAGGAGACCACACTTATTCCCAAAACAATTCCAAAGCTCCAAAATTCCCTAAGGCTAAGGTAATAATGGTTTTTCACTTAGGGCTGGTGTATGAGCTTCAAAACAAAGAAATGAGGAAAGTATAGGCTCAAAAGGGTTATTAGTGGATCAAACTAGGGTAGGCTCATCTGGCTCTAGAGGCTCAACAACAAAATGCCTTTACCACTTTCAAACATGCGTATCAATCAAGAATCATCAAAAGGAGTCAAGCCAAGTCATATGTGCAAGCAATCAAGAGACATATCACACACAAGAAAGATCATCAATTGGCTCAAATCTCACATAAGTAATATGGTCACTATCAATTCAACTCTCAAACATCATGATCATCTTCCAAGCAAAGAAAAGCAAGGAATCATATAAATCAGAGTATCAACGAAGTGAAGGAAAACTGACAACCTAATCACAATCCAGAATTCACGAAAAGCATGCAAAATTGTACACAAGACACAACAAACTACATAGAAAAGAAAAAAAAATTTAACACGGAAAATAAAAACTAACAAAGAAAAATTAGAATCTCCCCCAATAGACCACACTTAAACTACACAATGTCCTCAATGTGTCATAAGCTTCAGATCAGAAATCAGAACAATCAACAGATCATGGACAAGTGCAATAAAAGTAGGAAAAGGAGGAGAAGAGAAAAGGAAAGCTCCCCTGATCATGGTGGCAATTTCCAGTTTTGGACTATGAGGGAGATGTCTTCCACCACAGGATTCAGCAAACAAGTTTTGAGGAGGAACAACTTCATCAGTACTGCCATATCATCCACAACGAGATGTTTCTTCTTTCTTTTCCCAGCAAACTGTTCCATCAGTAGCTTTCCTTCCACTGGCAGTTGTTCAGTGTGTGACATCGGAACGGAGATCTTTGGCTCAGTCGAAGAAGTAGCAGTACACTCTCCTTCATTAATCATGATTTCCTTAATGTCAGCACCTGTATTCTCATTTAATCCTGCAGCATGGTCATCAAACTCACAATTAATAGCATCTGTTATACGCTTAGAATTTGTCTGTAACACATAATCAATTTCAATACAAATCGGGCAAGAACCAGATTCACAATCACATTCAAAGTTCTCAGAGAACTGTGTCAGATCAACGTTCAGCCCTAACTCTATAGAGTTATCAGATTGCACAATTTCTACCTCAAAATCAATATTGATATATGCATCATCAACAGAATCAAAGGTCAGTTCAAGGCTATTATCATTCAAAATTTCATCACGGGAATCATGTCCATTCAAAACAACCTTTAGACCAATGGGTTCAATGGCTAATACTGAATCAAAAATTTTAGAATGGTCAATCAAATTTGTATCAGTATCAATCATGAATCCTATAGAATCAGTGTGCATCAAATCACAGGCATTTGAATGTATAAGCAAATCAGGTAAACTGTTTGGAATCTCAAGTTCAGAATAAACCTGTTTTTGCTCACTGAAATTTTTCTTACCAATCTCCAAGTCATCAGCTGCATCCTCAAGGCTATAATTTAAATCAAGGTCAGTGCAAGGATAGTGAACATCAGGTATGTCAATGTTCTCTACAGGGAATAATGAATCCACAACATGAGTGTGCACATGTGTATCAATATCAGAATCCAGAACAGGCTTAAATGGTTCAAGTTTTACCAATTCAAAAGCATTAAAATTTACTTGAACCTCAGATACATGAGTAGGGATTTCCAGTTTACAGTAAACCTGCTCAGGTTTTTCCTTTACTACCTCACTTGGATTTTGACCCGCCAGCTTGCAGAGCAACTTCTTTGCCTTTGTTGGAGTTCTGTCCATCAAAGATCCACCAACAGCTACATCCACTAATATCCTTTCATTGTCCAGGAGCCCTTCATAAAAGTAAATCAAGAGCAAATGCTCTGAAATTTGGTGGTTTGGACAGGCTGTGCAGAGCCTGTTAAACCTCTCCCAATAATCTACCAGGCTTTCTTCTTGAAATTGCTCAATGGTAGTGATCTCCCTCCTAATGCTGATTACCTTTGCTGCTGGAAAGAACTTGTTGAGGAATCTCTGTTGTATTTCCTGCCAACTATCAAAAGGATACTGGTATAGGAACCAGTCTCTTGCTACACCTTGAAGGGACATTGGAAACACTTTCATCAACATTGTCTCCTTTGAAACACCAGGAGGAGGCCTCATCGACAAACACACCAAACAAAACTCCTTGAGGTGCCTGTATGGATCTTCATGTGCCAACCCATGGAATTTGGGAAGACTCTTGATCAGATCATATATCCAGTCTTGAGAATCTGTCATCTCCTCTATTGTAGTGCAAAACCTGTCTCAAACCTGGACTTCCACTTCAAACAAAGATTAAACCAAACATATAGAAACATAACATGGGGGAAAACCATTATTTACATAATTTGAAACTTCCAGAAACAACAACTAAATGCACAAAATACAAAAAATGATAAAAATCTAAAAACACAAAAATCGATAAAAGAAGTAAACCCAAACAAGACTAACTAAACATCCTAAAACACATCACACAACACAACACTAACACAACAAAAGACACTAACACAACAAAAGACCTAAGCCTGAACCGTTGGTCCCCAGCAACGGTGCCATTTTGATGAGAGGGTCGCACCTCTCACAAAAGTTGTGCATAAAAGAATGCAGTATAGTACTAGGAAGTGACTCCTAGGTCGTCTCTCAAGGACCAAATGTGGTTCAATCTCAGATCAACACGTATTGGGGGGGGGGTGTTTGTGAAGAGTTTTGTGAATGCAGATGGACTAAATTAAAAACTGAGAATTAAACACAACTGAATATAAAGAAAAGCATTAAAATGGAAACTACAACAGATAAATATCCAAACACAATTCAAGCTGTAAAATTGCAACGGTTACACTAAAACATTAAATGCACAATATTGTCATCTATCCTACACATTCACCACCAAAAAGAAGAAAATCAATTCAACATATAATATAAAATATTTTAAGGCAAAAGAAATAAAAGAAAATAAAACTTCTCTAGCGTGACCCATTCATCTATCAAAAGAAATTGAAATTTGCCATTGCTTCTAAAGAAAATACTCCTTCGTCGTGACTCTTCCATCCCATTCAAAGAAAATTGAAATAATTGAAATGCTTCCCTTTATTCCTCTTTGGCCGTGACACCTTCTTCCAGTAAAAACTCAAAACTTCTTCTCTCAAAATCAACCACCATACACAATACACCTACCCTATATAATCACCTCTTCATTCTTCAACAATTGCTGCCAAATGTCCCATCATCTAAACCTTATTCTCCAACAATTAGTCACGGTGCTTTCTCCGTTCCAGCAAAGAAGCAATGAAAAACTTTAATAAAAAAAAATTGGAATGTGTGCATCCTCCCAACCGTGTCATCATTTTCCAACTCCACCTGCTACCACTCCAACTCACTTCTTCACCGTGCAGCCTCCCATTCCAAGCAATGTGCACACAAGCTTTTACTTAGGTGGCGGCTGGACCACACACCTCTAGCACCGCTTTTCTTCCAGCCAGCCGTCGCACCTACTTTTCTCCAATTGAAATTAACATAGACTGTGCACACCAACACTTCAATAAAAAAAAATGCATGAACCAAATGAAAAGAGAAATGAGTAAATCAGCCAAATGAAATTAAGGTGAAGCTTTTTCACTCATGAAAAAAACGTTCCCAGCCAAAAAAAATAAAAATAAGTGAGGGTGGCGGCTCTCTCAAGGCCGTGTGTCTCTTATAATGAGGGTGGGGTCCACACAAAGAAAAACCCTAGGTGCCAAGTCACTCCCCTCCACTTTTGGGTCTAGTCTACTTTACCAAAAATTGACCCAAAATATAAGAGTTGATTCAAAAATTCTAAACTACTGAATTACAATTTAATTAATTCAAAAAATGTCTGTGTGGAGAGTCTTGAATTTATTTGGCATTCTTCCTGTTGTCCCAAAATGTATTTCCGAAATTTTCCTGCACTTCAAAAAATGCACTTAATCAGCTCAGAAAACCCAAATTAGCACAATTACAAATTTCCGACCAAATTAAGCAGAATTCGAAAAACGGGGAAATAACAAACAATTAAACACAATTCCCTGGTTTATTTAAGTGCAATAAACTAAATATAATTCAAGAAATAATGACTCATCACTCGGGTCCCGCTAAGGGGCAACCAAAGCCCAATCTGCGATAATACCACTTAGCGGCACTTTCGTGAAGTGCTCTTCTCCTTCCTTGCTTAACCTATGTGCCTCCTAAACATGCCCCTCACTGGTTCCCTGCAATTCAATTTTCAGATTACTCATGCAAAACCCTATTATGCTACTACAATGAAACAAACAGAAACAATCAATCAACTGGGTTGCCTCCCAGGTAGCGCTTGTTTAACGTCACGAGCCTGACCCAAAATCCACCAACACCCATCAGTAGGTGCAAAACTTTCTTACCAACACCCATCAGTAGGTGTAACAAACCTAGTATCCTTCAGTAGATACTAAACCACCTAGCATCCTTCAGTAGATGCAATATCCAAAATAATATTAAAAAAAATAATGTCCAACAAAACCAAAATAAAATCAAAAGTTCTTAAATCATTGGGTTGCCTCCCAGCAAGCGCTCTTTTAACATCATTAGTTTGACCCAATAAAGTTCAAGTTCCTTCTTCATAGTTGATGTTCTTGTCCCACCAACTCCTCAACTGTTTCCTGTGTACTGTTTTGACTCTTCTAGAATATGGAGACTCTATCTCTATCATCTCCTTCTCTTTGTAGCCTTTCACAACCCACAACTTGTTTTTGATTCTCACAGGTGTACCAAGTTGGGGTCTTCCTTTCATCCAGTCATCAGGAAATTTTCATCCTCTTCCAGTCTTTTCTCTTTTCTGCACCTGAAACAACAAACAATGTTTACCTTTAACCTTGGGCTTTTCACCTTGATGGCTAGTCATGTGTACATCTTGAAATGCAGCTTTATGACTAGCTTCTTCCTCCTGTATCTTCCTCTCATCTTTAAAGACATCTACAACAACTCTCTCCTCTCGGTCTTGGAGCACCACTATACCTTCGTTCACATCAATGATAGCTTTGGCCGTTTTCATAAACGGTCTTCCAAGAATAATAGGTATCTTTTCCGTCTCCATCTCCATCACCACAAAGTCTGCCAAGAACTGGAGTTTGTCTACACAAACTATAATATCCTCTGCAATTCCACATGGTTCCTTTGAAGATCCGTCGGCCATTACTAAGTTAAACTTTACAGGTTTCACATTAACATCACCGATCTGCTCCAGTAAAGAATAAGGTATCAAGTTAACACTTGAACCTAAATCAAGTAGAGCTTTTTTAATCCTTTTCTTCGCTATGGTACAAAGAATAGAAAAGCCTCTTGGAACTTTCGCTTTTGGAGGGAATGGCTCCTTTTTAACAGCTTTACACTTCTTTGCCTCATCATCTCTACGTCTTTTCTTTGTAGAGACATCTTCCTCAGATTTAGTATAAATTGTAATTTGTTGTATTATCTCCTCCCAAGGTGCATCATTGTCCACCATCTTGAATAATTCTGTAAAATCAAGTTGTTTCCCTTGATTTATTGGAAAAGGAAAAATATTTTTACTCTCTATTTCTCTTTTCTCTCTTTTCTCTTCTGTCTCTCCTTTTTCTAACTCAACTATCTCATCTTTAGTACTCTCTAACACTTTGCATTCTTCTTTAGGGTTAACTTCAGTATTAGCCCCAAAATTTTTATCTGGCCTCTCTTCCACCTACTTAGTGATCTGACCCATCTGAATCTCCAAATTCTTGATAGCAGCTTCAGTGCTCTTTTGGGTAGACTCGGTTTTCTGTATGAACTGATTAAGAGTTTCTTCCATCCTTATTGACCTTTCATTAAGTATAGAAATCTGCTGCCATAAGGTTGGTTGCTGTTGTTGCTTGTTAAATTGCCCAGCTTGCCCAGTTTGTCCTTGACCAATGCTTGGGTGTGGTTTCCACCCTTGATTGAAGTTCCCTTGACAGTATTGATTGGCCATATAATTAACATCCTCTACGGCTTCTGCTGGAAAGGCGAATTGACCATTGATATGGTCACCCCCACATAATTCACACAACTGAGATTGTACCTGTGTAGCAGTCTTTAACTCTTTAGGCAATTGTGCAAGTGTTTTTGTAAGAGTCTCAAGTTGTTGAGTTAGAATTTTATTGTGCTAGCAAGCCATATTTTCAATGATTTCTGTAGCTTCCTCTGGAGTTTTCCATTTGATGTCTCCTCCTGCTGAGGCGTCAAGCATCATCTTGGTTTGTGAACCAAGACCTCCAAGGAAGGTTAGGACTACTTCCACTTCATCGAATCCATGCGTGGGAGTTTTTCGTAACAAGCTTTTATATCTATCCCATGCATGACCCAATGATTCCTCCATGCCTTGCCTGAATGAAGAAATCTCTTGCTTTCCTTTATTCACCTTTGATTGTGGGAAGTATTTATTTAGAAATTTTGTCACAACTGCTTCCCACTCTGTAAAGCTTCCCTCTGGAAAAGAATTTAACCAAAGCTTAGCGTTGCCTCCTAATGAGAATGGAAACAAGCTAAGTTTGATTGCTTCATCCGGCACCCCATTTATTTTCACTGTGTTGCAGATCTCATTAAATGTTGTGAGGTGCTCATATGGGCTTTCGTGAGATAACCCATTGAATTGATTACTTTTCATCAGTTGAATCAACGCTGGTTTGACCTCCATGTTAGCTGCATTGACTCTTGGTCTTGCTATGCTGTTAAAATGCTGAGGTCCAGCTGTATTTGTGTAATCTGCAAGAGTTCTTCTGATATTATTGTTCTCCATGTTCACAGTGCTATGGTCAAAACCATGTGGTGATGGTTGCAACAGAGTTTCCGGAGGAGGGAAAAGTTCTCTAGATGTACGGATTCTTCTCCTCCGTCTACTCTCGTCTAAACCTTCAAGAAGAGGTTCTACAGTTTTCTTGCTCCTGGTTTGAATTGCCTCCTGCATACACAAGAAAACAAAACCCTAGGAGAATTGGTTAGCACAAAAAGATATAAAAGACGATAAAAGATTTGGAGATAAAAACAGAAAATAAAATAAAATAAAAACCGAAAAATAGAAACAGAAAATAAAAATAGAAATTTAAAATTCAAGTCAAAGATAATCAATAATCACCCAAATTAACTAGTTAAACCATGAGTCCCCGGCAACGGCGCCAAAAACTTGATGACAAATTTATAAACACCGAAAAACGGCGCCACAAACTTGTTGAACAATCGGCAAGTGTGACCGAATCGTTTCAAGTAATAAAACTCGGTAAGACCAAGTATCGTTCTCCCAAAAGACTCACGGCCTAGTTTAGTTATGTGATTTGTTGATTATTTAAGACTTAAGAACAAATTAATTGTAGATTAATATGCAAAAGACAGTAAATAAACATGTATGCATGAATTTGATCAATGGCGAAAACAGAATACAAACACTTCAATGAAATATATGGATGAGTATGTTGTTGGGGTTATCCATTTCATCTTATCCACTCTCATATACTTTAGGAATTCAACATTCTTTTCATCAATTGTTAATGCCACTCTCTAAATCACCTTGCAAGAAGGCCTATCCTTAATTACGAGTTCATACAATTCCTAGCATTCCTAGTAATTAGTTCTTAAGTGCAGGAGCTTAACGGCAACCAATATACTATTGGGAGAAATTCCCCGGATCTAGATTTCCCCGTACGTTCCCGTATCGACAAAATCAATAATCATGGCAATGAATGAGTTAAACAAAGTAAGCATTAAGCAAAGAGGAAAAACCCTAACTAATGATGAAAGAAAGCATAAGTCTTAAAAGTAAGATGTTAAAACAAAATCCATATATGAGAGTTTCACAAGACTACATTGATTCCCCAACAACAATACAAGGTTTAGTTCACCATATTCATGGTGAAACTAGATGAATAATAATGGAAGAATGAAAGATAAAACACTAGAAAGGTGTAGAGGTAGCCTAAGCATCCAAGATCCTCCTTCAAAGGGGTGGAAAAGAGAGTGTTTCCTTCGTCTCTGTCAAAGATACAAACCCTAGGACGTCCTAAAGCTTATATACTATTGTAAAAATACAGAAAAATTAGGCCCAAGCCCATAAAAGTGCCGCTCAACGGTAAACTGCCGCTCAGCGGTAAGTGCGTGAGTTATTTTCTCCCCTCAGCGGCCATTTTGCCCCTCAGCGGATCCAATGTGACCTCCTCAGTGCCGCTCAGCGGTAAACTGCCGCTGAGCAGTAGGTGTGGCTTCTGCTTTTGCACTTTTTTTATGTCTTTTCTGATTCCATCTCTCTCCTTCTTCACTTCTTTCACTAAATTCACCTTAAAACCTGCACAAAAACACTGAAATCAAGCATAAACCTGTCCAGCTCTCTTATTTCTGAAAATATGACCAAAAGCATGATTTCAAGCTAGTTTCTAAGTGTTAAAGGTTACTTTTAGTATTAATTTTAAGCATGAAAATAATATCAAAATGGCGTTGAGTGGTGGCTACGATTCTTCTTTTGTGCAATTTTCCTTCCTTTCCTGAGTACAACTCCTTGATACTTCAACTTCTTCATCCAATTCATCTTAATTCCTGTCAAAACAAGGAAGAACAAGCATAAAACCCATCCAACTCTCTTATTTCCACAACTTAAGCAAAAGCATGATTTCAAGCTGGTTTCTAAGTTATAAAGGGTGTTTTTAATGTAAAAATTAAGTATAAAAATAACGGTTTTTCAGTCGTTATCAGTTTTCCTCTTGCTTTCATCACACCAACTCATCAACAGCTTCCTGTCCACCTTTTTTACTCTTCTAGAATACACAGCTTCAATCTCTATTACTCCATTCTCTTGAAACTCTTTCACAACCCACAACATGTTCTTGAATCTCACCGGTGTGCCAAGTTTGAGTTGTTCATTCACTGAGTCATGATGAACCTTCTTCCCTTTACCATTTTTTTCTTCCTTCTTAACCTGTGACAAGAAACAATTTTTACCTTTGTTGGCTGGATTAGCATCTCCAGTCCTAGTCATTAGTGCATCTTCATATGTAGCTTTATGATTATTCTTCCTAACTTAAATCTGCTGCTCAACATTGAAGACATTAAAGATCACCTCCTATTCTCGGTCTTTAAGTGCTATCATCCCATCATCCACATTGATGATTACCTTGGTTGTTTTCATGAATGGCCTTCCAAGAATAATAGGAATCTTCATGTCTTCCTCCATTTCCATTACCACAAAATCAACCAAGAATCTAAGTTTGTCTATGCAAACCACAACATCCTCCGCAACACCATAAGGCTTTTTGGTAGATCCATCCGCCAATTGCAAAGTAACCTTAGTAGGCTTCATTTTAAGACCACCAATCCTTTCAAGCACAGATAAGGGCATCAAATTAATGCTTGACCCTAAATCAATTAGGGGTTTCCCTATCTCAACATACCCTATGACGCAAGGAATAGTAAAACTTCCTAGATCTTTAACTTTTGGAGGAAGTGTCTTGTGCAAGATAACATTGCAATTTCCTTGTACATTAATAGTATCCTCATCTACATATCTCTTCTTTTTTAGGACTTTCTTCATGTGCTTCGCACAAGCAGGAATTTGCTGTAATGCTTCAATCAAGGGCATAGTAATCTCCAATTGCTTGAAGATCTCCTTACAATGCTCATATTGCTTCTCTTTATCAATTTTTTCATACTCCTTACAGTAAAGAAGAATCTTTTCAATTTTCTCAAATTTTTTCTCTCCCCTCTTCTTTTCTTTCTCTTTTCTCTCAACCTCACCTATTCTCTCTTCTTTTTCTTCTTTCAACTCAACTCTTTCTTTTATCTCCTCTTCTTTCTCATCACTTATGCTCACAATAGCTTACATTCTTCCTTAGGTTTAACCTCAGTATTAGCCCCAAATTACTTCTAAACTTTATCCTCCAACTTCTTATCTACTTGGCCCATATACATCTCCAAATTCCTTATAGTAGCTTCAGTGCTCTTGTGGTTGGAGATAGTTACCTGCATAAATTGTTGAAAAGTTTCTTCACGCTTTGAAGTTCTATCAGATAATGCATATATTTGTTGCCATTGTGATTGCTCTTGAGGTGGTCTATTAAATTGTCTTGCTTGCCCAGATTGCACAAATTGACCTTGACCCATACTTGGGTAAGGTTTCCACCCTTGGTTGAAATTACCTTGGCGGAATTGATTGCCCATATAGTTGCCATCTTCTTAGGTATCCACTAGAAAAGCACATTGACCATTGATATGATCACCACCATATAGTTCACAAAGTTTCTGTTGAACCTGTGAAATATTCTGCATTTGAGAGAGTTTCTTTGTCAAATTCTCCAATTATTGAGTGATAATTTTATTCTGTGCAAGCAAAGCATCATGAGATTGTAACTGTATGACTCCCTTCTGTTGAGATGGAGCTCCTCTTTCATTATGCATCTCATTATCATTAGTAGCCATGTTGTCAATCAATTCATAGGCTTCCTATGGAGTCTTGCACTTGATAATACCTCCAACTGAGGTATCTAACATCAATTTGGTTTGTGAATTAAGACCACAAGGGAAAAGAATGACTATTGTGGCTTCATCAAATCCATGTGTGGATGTCTTTCTCAACAAGCTTTAATATCTATCCCACGCTTGACCTAACGTTTCCTCCATGCCCTGCCTAAAAGAGAAATTTCCTATTTACCTTTGTTGATTTTAGAATGTGGGAAGTATTTGTTCAAGAACTTTGCAAGCACATCTTCCCATTCAGTAAAGCTATCTTCTGGGAAGGAATTCAACCATAACTTAGCATTGCCTCCTAATGAGAAAGGAAACAAACTAAGCTTTATAACATCATCCGACACTCCATTGATCTTTACAGTGTTGCAAATCTCATTGAAAGTTGTCAGATGCTCATATGGATTTTCATGAGACAATCCATTAAATTGGTTGCTCTTCACCAATTGTATCAACGCAGACTTTACTTCCATGTTTGTAGCATTGACCCTCGGCCTTACAATGTTATTAAAATGCTGAGGGCCAACAAGTGTTGTGTAATATGCTAGAGTGCGTCTGCCATTATTTTCACCAGCCATCTCTTCAGTTCTCTGGTCAGATCTTTATAGTTAAGGTTGTAAAAGTGTCTCTTGAGAAGGGAATAATTCTCTAGATGTTCAAATTCTCCTCCTCCTTCTACTTTTGTCCAATCCTTCAAGAAGAAGTTCCGAAGTTTTCTTGCTTCTAGTTCTAATTGTATCCTGCATACACAAGAAAACAAAACCATAAAAAGCACTTTTAAAACAAAACAAAACAAAATAAAATAAATCAAGTCAAAGCTAATCAATAATTACACAAATAGAATAGGTAAACCACGAGTCCCCGATAACAACGCCAAAAACTTGTTAAGACCTCGACAAGTGTACCGAATCATATCAAGTAATAAATATGGTAAGACCAAGTATCGTTTCTCAAGAGACTAACGGCCTAAACAATTATGTGATTTCTTGATTAAAATGCAAAAAATAAACATGAATGCAAGTGTTTATCAATTGACAATAAGAATGCACAGGTGATTGGTTTGTAAAATATGGAATGATTATGTTGTTGGGGGTTTAACTTATCATATCCACTCTCATGTATTTATGAATTCGTCTTCTTCATTAATGTTAATGCCACTTTCTAATTTACTTTAAACCCGATGTCTCGGTGAAGAAAGCTTATCCTTAATTACTAGTTTATAATATCTTGCTCCCTACCAATTAATTTTGCATAACAAACGCACAGAAGCTTGATGAGTCAATATTTTATTGACTTCACCTAGTCTATTGTGCTAGAATTAATTAGGGAATTGTGCTTAAATGTCCGGTATTTTTCCATTTTTGTTAATTGTGCTTAATTTGACCAGAAATTCTTATTTTAATTAATTTGAATTGTCTGAGACTAATTATTTACATTATTGAGTACAGGGAAATTTTTAGAAATATTTTAGGACATTTGGAAGAAAATTCATTTGCACACTGTGCTATTTTGGAATAAGCTACACTTCTTAGAATTTTTAAAGAAGTAATATTGGTTTGAAAACCATACACATCACACGGCCATTCACGGTTTGGTTGGGAAAATCATGCTTCATTCTTATGATTTATTTTGTTTGTCTCACTTTGCCACTCAATTCACGTTGGAGCACTTCATTCAAGTTTTTCTAACACTTGGGCGTGAGCAATTCTATTCGGTCGTTTTCCAACACATCCACAAAGACACCTTTTGCTTTTTAAAATATCAATAAAAGGGTTGCACATGGAAGCATTCAACGACACACACGTAAAGGGCAAGGACATTTATCTTCTTAACGGTAAATCAAGTCATAAAAATTAATTTTGAAGTGCAGAAGCTTAACGGTAACCAACCCTCATATTCCTATGTCTAGGCAATATGCTATTAGGAGAAATTCCCCGGATCTAGATTTCCCCGTATGTTCCCATATCGACAAAATCAATAATCATGGCATTGAATGAGTTAAACAATGCAAGCTTTAAGCAAAGAGGAAAAACCCTAACTAATGATGAAAGAAAACATGTATCTTAAAATAAGATGTTAAAACACAAATTCCATATATGAGAGTTTCACAAGACTACATTGATTCCACAACAACAATACAAAGTTTAGTTCACCATATTCATGGTGAAGCTAGATGAACAATAATGAAAGAATGAAAGATAGAACCCTAGAAAGAGAAGAGGAGAGTCGTCATCATCTCCCAATCTACCCCCAAGGGGTAAAAAGTGTGTTTCTGCTTCCTCCCAGCCAAAGATATAAGCCCTAGGACGTCCTAAAGCTTATATACTATTCTAAAAAAATACAGAAAATTAGGCCCAAGCCCAAAAAAGTAACAGAAAACCGATCCAAGCCCATTTAGAATGCCTCTCACCGCCATTTTACCATTGAGTGGTACCAGTGTATGATCCATTTTGCCCCTCAGCGGTGATTTTGGCACCTGAAAACTGTCGCTCAGTGATAACAGTTGAAAAACTGTTATTCATGCTTAAAATTGATACTAAATGCAACCTTTATACTTAGAAACTAGCTTGAAATCACAATTTTATCCATATTTTCAGAAATAAGAGAGCTGGACAGGTTTATGCTTGATTTCAGTGTTTTTGTGCAGGTTTTAAGGTGAATTTGGTGAAAGAAGTGAAGAAGGAGAGAGATGACATCAGAAAAGACATGAAAAAGTGCAAAAGGAGAAGCCGAAGTCACCGCTCAGCGGCACTTTACCGCTGAGCGGCACTCAAGAGGTTGCGGGAGGACCGCTGAGGGGCAAAATGGCCGCTGAAGGGAGAAAACAAGTCACGCAACTACCGCTGAGCGGTATTTTACCGCTGAGCGGCACTTTAATGGGCTTGGGCTTGACTTTTTGTAATTTACGAATGATATATAAGCTTTAGGGTTTCCTAGGGTTAGACATCTTTGGCAGAAACGAGGCAAACACTCTCTCTTTCACCCCTTTGAAGGAGGATCTTGGATGCTCAGGCTACCTCTTCACCTTTATTGGGTTTATTCTTTCATTCTTTCATTGTAATTCATCTAGGTTCACCATGAATATGGTGAACTAAACCTTGTATGTTTGTTGGGGAATCAATGTAATCTCTTGAAGCTCTCATATATGGAATTTATGCTTGCATCTTTTAATTAAGACTTATGCTTTCTTTCATCATTAGTTAGGGTTTTTCCTCTTTGCTTAATGCTTGCATAGTTTAACTCATTCAATGCATGATTATTGGTTTTGTCGATACGGGAACGTACGGGGAAGTCTAGATCCGGGGAATTTCTCCCAATATTATATTGGTTGTCGTTAAGCTCCTGAGCCTATGAACTAATCATTAGGAATGCTAGGAATTGTATGAACTCGTGATTAGGGAGAAGCCTTCTAGAAAGGTACATTAGAGAGTGGCATTAACAATGATGATTTGAATGTTGAATTCCTAAAATATATGAGAGTGGATAAGATGAAATTGACCCCCAACAACATATTCATTCATATATTTCATTGAAAGTGTTTATCTTTTGCTTTTGCCATTGATCAAAAACTCATGCATACATGTTTATTTTCTGTCTTGCATAAAAATCTCAATTATTGCGTCTATAAGTCTTAGCTAATCAAGAAACCACATAACTAAACTAGGCCGTGAGTCCTTTGGGAAGAACGATACTTGGTCTTTGATGAGTCGATATTTTCTTCACTTCACTTAGTTTATTGTGCTAGAATTAATCGGGGAATTGTGCTTAATTGTCCAGTATTTTCCCATTTTCACTAATTGTGCTAAATTTGATCAGAAATTCTTATTTTAACTAATTTGAATTATCTGAGCTAATTATTTTACAAGGAAAATTTGGAAATACAATTTTGGGACATTTGAAGGTTAAACGAGAAATGGCAATTGAGCTCAATGTATTTCAGCCCTTTCAGTTTTCGCTGGTTGCTGCGTGAATTTTGTGTCAACTTGTTTGTTCTCGTTCGAGTTCAATTCTTATCCGTTTTCCATGCAATTTTTTTCATACTTTCGTCTGGATGTCTATTTTCACGTATAGTTTTTATTTTGTTCAAATTCGTTCTGTGTTGTTCCCAGTATTTTTTTTACTCCCCTATGTCAGTCTTGTGTTTACTGTTTGAGTGACTTCTAAATTGTTTGCATTGTTTGCTTGTTGTTTGATACTTGTGGTGGCTGGAATTGATCATTGGACGGTGCTAAGACCTCCCAACACTCAAGGATTCAACACACATACATCTCACTGTTTTAGAGCTTTCATGTTGAAAAATGAAGTGTGAATTTTACAATGGAGGGACCACCTTTGTTTGGAAGCTCACGGTCATAGAGAGAATAATGCAAGCACATTTCTTTTGTTGTCATTTTGGTTTCTAAGAGAAACAAGAAGCAATCTCACGGCAATAGCTAGCACAAAAGCACACACGGTCATGGGAAGTTATGGATGGTGGAAAGAATAATGGAATTCATGTTGGTTTCTAAAAGAATCAAGAAGCAATACGTTTTGAAGCTCACATAGCTTTTACAAATTTCCATCCAACAATTAAATAAGTTAAGCTTGATGGAAAATCATGGGCCACCATTCACTCATTTCACGTAGCCTTTTGATTTGGAACACATTCCACATTCACGTCCAAAATAGCAATTGCTAGTGGAAGCCACCACTTGGTTGAAAATCTGAATTTGTTAAAATATGAAATGTGAATCTTATTTTGGAAGAAGAAAGTGGGCTGCTACATTTACTAAATAAATGCCACGGTCTTGTGCATCAAAAGCCACATAGGGCCCCTTTTCTTACTCTTTAGTGATTGAAGAAAAGAGGACAATACATGAGACACACGGCCAAATCAATTTGGAAAAGTATTTTAAGTGGTGGAATAAAAGACAAAATGGGCTGCCACAACTTCTAAGCATTTGTCACGGCATGGTCCATCCACTACCATGAAAGTAATCTTTTTAATGGAAAAGGGAAGCATATTCAAAGAGAATGAACCACGGAAATGTCATCTCACGGAAGAATATCAGTGGGAGACACCAAAATAGGAAAATGGGGACTACCACTTGGAAGAAGACACGGTTTTGGCTCACGGGTTTTCTTGCAGGAAGCCCATGAGAGACCAACACAGCAAGGAAGGCTGGCAGCAACTTGAAGCATTACACGTCCATCACAACCACAGCAGCAACAACTCCATTCCAGCAACTCTTCCATATAGCCCGTGAGTAGCTGACGCAACCAGCAGTTTTGAAGAAAGTTCTACGTCCAGCAGGGAAGGAGGTGCTGTCATTGCAAGGGAAGAGCTGGAGGCATGGCTGGAAGCAAGGAGGAGACTCACTGACCATGCACATGAAGAATGAAGTTGGATAGGAAGAACCTAGCAAGCACAACAGAGAAAGTTGGGATGTATTGTTGTCCAAGCCACGGGTCCAGGAGAGCAGCTGATGGATGGAAGTATGAAAGAGTAGTTCACGGATAGAGGAAGCTACAGCAGCTGGAGGAGAATTCACGTGAATTGTGGGCTGGAAACGCACACCACAACATGGAGGTCCCACTTGCTCTTTTATTGAGTAAAGAAGTTAGATTTTTAGCTATAAAATGGCAGCAGCAGTCCGAGAAGAAAGGAGGAGATTTTAGAGGAGATTAGGAGTAGGAGTAGGAAACACTCTCGGTTCCTCTCTTCCAGAGGCTCTGAGTTTTTATTTTCCAGCAGTGTAGAATGTTATTTTTGAACGCTTGTTAAATTAATTTGATCATTTTCATTTTCATCTGTTCAAACATTTTAATTTCAAGTATTGAAACTTTTGATAAATTTCATTTTCAGTCAAGTGATTTTATTTTATTGTCTATTTATTTTACTGTCTGCTGTTACGTTTTATGCATGTTTACAGTTCCAGCATTTTAATTTCAAACACTGCGTAATTTTCCATTTTCCGTTTTTTTACCGTCTTTTATCGTTTATTTTTATTGTCTTTAAAATTTATTCCAGTGTTTTTAATTCTGTCTTATTTAATTTCCAGTGTTAATTTAGTTTATTTTTCTGCATCCAAACCAAAAACACTACAAAACCCCCCCCATTTCGTGATTAATCTGAGACTGAACCACAAAAATTGGTCCTTGAGAGATGACCTAGGAGTCAAATCCTAGACTATACTGCATTTTAATCTGTATAAAATTTGTATGACCGCGACAATCTTAACAAAAATGGCGCCGTTGCCGGGGATCAATAACGATTTGGTTTTAGATTCTTGTTGTGTAAATTTTTGTTCTGTTAATATGTGTCTTTTGTGTGTTTTGTGTTTTGTATTTTTGTAGGCGACAACGACACCTTCAGCAAATTTTGGCGGCGTTGTCACTTCAGTTCCAGGTTCTTGTTTTAGATTTTTGTTGTGTTTTTCGATTATGTTGTGTTAATATATGTTTTGTCTTTTATATTTTATTGTGTTGTGTTCTGTATTTAGTTATTATTTAAAAAAAAAAATAATAATAATATTTTACTGTTGATGTTCTGTCTTGTTTGTGCCTGTAGCATGATTAATTGTATTATGCTTTATCTTGTGTTGTGTTGTGATGTTCTATTTGTTTTGTATGCGTGTCATATGTATTTTGTCTGTTAATTAAAAAAAAAAAAAATTTGTTCTATCTTGTGTACGTATTGCATGTATAAATGTGTTGTGTTTTATCTGTTTCGTAATTTTTAGTTTTTAGTTTTTAGTTTTTATTTTTCATGTCTACCTATTTTGATTATGTGAATAGTGCTTATTCTGCGAGTGCCTATAATCATGATTCTCCGTCTGCATGGCACTCTGAATTTATTTCTGCTGACTTTTGTGGTGAGAACAATATGGTTCATTGATACGACTGTCGCGGTCATACAAATTTGATACAAAAATTTATGCAGTATATTTCTAGGAAGTGACTCCTAGGTCGTCTCTCAAGGACCAATATTTTGGGGTTCAGTTTTAGATCTTTTTCACAAAAAAGGGGGGGTTTGTATATGGTTTTTGGTTACGGAAAAATAAATTTAAATCTGGAATTAAAAGCGTTGAAATAAAACGGAATTTAAAAACACCGAAATAAATTTTAAACACTGTAAAACTGAACGGTAAAAGATGGTAAAAATAGAACAGTAAATATTCAGAAACTGTAGAATTGAACGGTGTAGAAAAACATTAAACGATAAAATAAAAGAGACAATAAAAATAGAAAAAATTTAACTGGAAATGCAATTTATCAATGCTTTCAACACTTAAATTAAAATCAACAGTACAACTAAAAATAACACGAGCAAAGGTGACACACTTCTACTGCTTCTTCAGAAATTAAAACTACAATTGCATGTTTGAAATGGAAATTCAGAGAACGGAAGAGAAAGAGGAAGAGGCGAGAGCCTCTTCCATGGCTGTCCTAAACTACTCTTAAAACTCTCTCTCCTTGCTTCTCTGATTATGCTTGCATCTTATAGCAAATCTTTCTCGCAGTGAATTGCTAGCCTCCCAAACCTGTGAGTCTCTGCTTTTGCCACCTTGTCTTCTTCTTCAAACTTTTTGCACACCATTCCAACTGTGGGCTCCTCTTCTTTCTCACGTGAAGCTTTCACAAATCAGCATGCATCTCTCCATTCAAACACCTATTCTTTCCTAACAACACTTCTACTGCCGAGAATACCACTGCTGGATGGGTGCGGCTCAAGGACCGGTGCTGCTGCTTCTAGACCAGCTGCTGGATCAAGAGTGCCTCCCGTTTCCACGTTCAGCCATCACTTCCTTCTTCATTCTCTTCTACTTCCAGCAAAGCCGAGACATCTCTGTACCATTCTCCAAGCCAATTAATTTCTTCTCTCAAAGTGGTTGTCCCCTAAGTGTTGCTGCAGCTGGGACGTGAATGTGTGGGCACTATATCTCCTTGAAACCGTTGGACGCTCCTTCCTTGTGTGAAGGCCGTGAGCTTCTATGTTGCCAGCTGCTGGATGCATTGAAGGACCGAGAACTGCTTCTATTTTTGGTGGACAATCCATTCACTTCTTCCAGTCCATGTTTCCCCTTGCTCTTAGTAAGAAACTTCTCCATTCCAAGACAATGAATCAACTCCTCTTCCTTTCCACGTCCGGCCCCTCTTCACTCTTGGTGGCTTCTTTGCAAGTGCTTAATTTCTGAATGTATGCTTTCAATGTTTTGCCAAAATAAAATGTCCATGGGTCCGTGTGTTTTCTACAAGGTGGTCCCTCCAAATGTGTGCTATTTTTCTTCAAAGGCCAAGAGGCCAATTGGAATTTACGTTCAGCAAAGGGATGTGGTGGCTCCCATTTTTATTCCAAATGCTTGCAAAATAATTTTCCACCCAAGTGTACATGCTAAAAATCTGAACATCTTTTCCCATGTGGACCGTGTGTACCACTTCCTTGTAATGCATGGAATAAAATTCAGCATTTCTTGTATCTTTCTCTCATATGTGGGCCGTGGTATCACTTCTTTCCAAAATCAAGCATCACTTACTGATCATTTTGGGTCTCCTGCTGCATCTCTACGTGTTAGTTGTATCCAAGCATGTGAACTTTGCCAAACCATTAACTAACGTGAGTGGTGGGCCAATATGTTGTCCAACAAAATATGTTTGAATATTGTAGCAAACTTTTTCCACTTTCTTCAATCAATTTTGTTTTCTACGTGCAAAAGTGAGCAAGGGGGGCCCTCCAAGCATTTCCTTCCATGACTACATATTTTAAAGCCAACAAAATATGGTAATGTCTTCTAGTAACCGTGAAGCCCTTTCAACATTATGTGCACTCTACAAAATGAAAGAATCACGTGGACCTTTGCTTTCAATTAAGATGAATTAAAAATTTTCTCTATGTGATATGGCATGGGTGGACCGTCCATGAGCCATTCCGTATGCAAAATTGGAAATAATTTGTTTCATTTTGTTTCTTATTTTGATTTAAAATGTTTCAGTCCCAAAATATGTTCCAACATTTTCCCTATAATTTATAATGCAAATAATTAACTAAGATAATTCAAATTAATTAAAATAAGAATTTCTGATCGAATTAAGCTCATTTCAGTAAAATGGGAAAATACTGGACAATTATGCATAATTCCCTAATTAAATCTAGTACAATAAGCTAAGTGAAGTGAAGAAAATATTGACTCATCAAAATAGACCACACTTAGTCTTTTGCACTCCTGGGCAAAATCAAGACGCAAATCAGGGAATACGACATCAAAGGACTGACACAGGTGCAACATACAGACAATAAAAACTCGCAAGAAAATAAACAAAATTTACAAAGTTCTCAAGAATTCTGGAGAGATAAGAGAAGTAGAAATTATCCAACACAAATCAACTAAAGCAGATACTTATAGAAATCTTCCAAGCAATTCAATACACTGAAAAATAATCAATCAGCTTAAGAGGTGATTTAAAAATAACATAATCTCACAGATGCACTAATAGTGTTTCTCTCAAGTGTTTAAGGTAAATAATTTCAACTCAATGTACTCAAGAAAACAAACACAAGTAGACTTGGCAAGCTTCTAATATCAACGCTTAAAACATATGTATGTTCAGATCAAAAGGTCTTTCAGGGTTGTAATGGGGCAAAGGACAGGGGAGGATAAATTTGGATAAGTAGCTATAGCTCAGAAGAAATAGAGGTGCATTAGGAAAAAATGTAAACACAGTGAAATCTCACCCAAACCTCTAATTCAATCCTCTTCTCGACTCCATTATTCACAAATTATTTTTCAATTTTTTTTTCTTTTTCTCATCATTTTTTTTTATCCTGTCTTCTTTCTTTCTTCTTTTTTTTTTTTTTTTTTATCACACAACAGGATATAAATTATCATTTCAAAACATGATGAGGAACCAACTAGCCAATTCATCAGAATTCCCAAGGAGACCACACTTATTCACAAAATACTTCTATAGCTCCAGACTTTCCTAAGGTTAAGGTAATCATTTATTTTTCACTTAGGATCAGTGTATGAGCTTCAACACAAAGAAATATATACAGTATAGGATCAAAGGGGTTATCAAAGGATAATAACAAGGTAGGCTTATTTGGCTAAAGAGGCTCAAGAATAAAATTGCCTTTATCACTTCTAAACATGCATATAAATCAAGTATATCATAAAGAATCAAGCCAAGGCATATGTGCAAGAAATCAAGAGTCATATCACACAAGAAAGAACATTAAGTGGCTCAAATATCACACAGGGTATCCGTGTTATAATCAATTCAACCTCTTGAACACATAATCATCTTTCCAAGCAGAGAAAAGCAAGGATTGCAATCTATAAGTATTAAGTAAGTGAAGGAAAAATCTACAACTTAGACAAAATCCAGAAATCAGGAGAAAAATGTAAAATTTATTGCACACAAAACTCGATAAAAATAACTTAAAAACAGAAAAATTTAACACTCAAAAACAAAAAATTTAACACACAAAATACATACTAACAGAGACTAACAGAAAAATCAAAATTTCTTCTCAGTAGACCACACTTAAATCACACAATGTCCTCAGTGTGTTACAATCATCAGATTATCAATTTCAGAGCAGTCAAAAAATATAGACAAGTGCAATAAAAAGTTAGGAAAAATGGGAAGAAATTTTTCAGTAACATCCATCAGTAGATGCTAATTTTTTTTTTTTTTTTTTTTTTATTTTTTTTTTATTTTTTTTTTGAAAAAGGAGATGACCGGCACTGTGACAACAGTTTCGGTGGCAATGACCGAAACTGTTGCTACAGTGACAGAATGTTTGTGATGGAGCCAAATTCTAGAGGAAACCAGTGGCCTGAAGTTCCCAAATCAGAGGTGTGGTATATGTGTTGGTGTGCAGCGGAAAGAGATGAATTATGATGATTATGACCGGAGGAAGGAACCCACTGTTCAAACAGTGTTCAGTGACTGGATTGAAGGAGAGTAGATGATTCAGTGATGAAGATAAGTTTGAGGCAAAGGAGGATTGAATTAAACAGTGATGCGGTGAAGAAAACAGATGAATCGGGGATGGAGAAAATGGAATGAAGGAAGTGGTTTAGGTGCTGAAATATGATACGGAATGTGTAGAGGAATGCTAGGAATGGAAGCCTAGCTAGGGAGAGAGGCTAGAGGAAACTCTTAGGCTCTCTCTCTCGGTGACCTTGAATAAGAAGAAAGTTCTGGACAACATCAACAGAAAACAATTCTTCATTCAAATCAAAGGTGGGTTACAACCAATGGAACAATGTATTTAAAGGAGAAACAAAGCTCCTGGTTCACGCCTACAACGTTAGCTATGATGCAAGGAAGCAAGTGCTAGCTGTGCAAGGGTGAATAAACGTGAAGAGCCACGTTGAATCTGCTGAAACGTTTATGAAGCTGCTAGTTGCACATGAAAGGTGCTGGATGCACGTGGAAGATCACAGCTGGTGCTGGATGCACGTCAGGCTTCATATGGTGCAAAATTATGCCTTGTACTCCTTTGCTTCTCTTGGCTAAACAACTCCTTGGCTGGTTGTTCCATGATCTCCTAGCTTTATTAGACCCTACAAAACACATATAAACATATTAAAGAAAATCCCACTAAGACTTAAAGAAGAGAAATCAAGAAAGAGTTTCTAAAAGTCCTTCTCCAACCTCCCTTTCTTAGCCTTAGATTAAGTTCGTACTCCTTTGAATGGTATGCCCTAAATGGGTTTCCATCATACCCTCCCTCTTGAAAAACGATTTGTCCTCAAATCGGGAAGATATAAAGAAGCACAACTTTGGTATGTTACTTTCCTCCTGGATCAAAAATATATCTACAATAAGCATAAAAAATATCTCCAATTAGTATCAATCCAAGAAAGAATTTTTTTATGGAAGTAACTTTAGAATAAGGACTTTGTTTTATAGTTTTAAAGAAATCTGAAAGTCCTATTTCACAAGTCACTTTTCTTTTATCTTGAGTTTCTTGTATCCCTAAGGGTAACAATAACTCAAGATTTAAATTGCCATATTTTGAAGAGGGTAGTATAATGATAATTTGTGTGGCAATTGACTCAAAAGAGGAGTTATCATGCAAAGACTTAAAGATAATTGAAGAAGAATTAAAGGATTGGAAACCTTCCCTTTTTGGTTTTCCTTGAATTGTAGGAGTAGAATTTGCCATCAGTAGCAAATGCTCTTTTTCTCTCTTTTCTTTTTCTCTTCTCTCATCTTCTGCTTTCTTTTCTTCTTCTCTCTTTCTCTTTTCTTCTTCTATCTTTTCTCTCAATTCCTCTTCTCTCCTTCTAGTCTCTCTCTTTCTTCTCTTATCCAAGAATTTCTCAAGTTTTTCTTTAAATTCAATTTCCCTTCTAGAGAAACCATCTAGACCTTTCATAAATATTTTTCCCTCTTGAATGAGGTGTCCCATTAATTCTAGGTCTCTCTTGGCTGAAAGAGGAACAAAATTTCTTCTCATGTAAGCTCTTAGTTCATACCAATCATGAATGGAGGATTTTCTACCTTTCTTCACACTATTTTGCCTATGATTCCACCACTCACTTGCATGTTCTTCTAATCTAGAAAGATACATGTTAAGAGCAAAGGATTCACTATCTCTAGCAAGAAAAGGATGTATTTTATCAATTTTTCTTTCCCAAGCTAAGTATGTTAAAGAACTAATGTCTTTCCCAAAAAATGGAATATCTTTCCTAGCTTGATTGTACCTTTCATCCTTCCTTCTTTCTTTTTGTTCACACTCATTTTGATTTTTCATGTATTGGGCAAACAAGTTCCTAAGCTCACTCATTTCTATTTCTCTCTTGGTGATCATGATTTCCTCATTCATCTTTTTAATTTCAAAAGTGGATTCTTTGTTTGAAAATGTTTAAGATTTTACCTAGAGACAATTCCCAGGTAAGAGAGGTGAGCCAAAGGCCGCTTAAATACCAAGTCTTACCTAGCCAGAATGTCTAAGGTTACTTACTTTACCATTTTCAAAGTAAGATTCACTATTGAATTTAAAAATGGACTCAAACAATCTAAATGAAAGATAAAACACCTATACTTCTAATGGAACAAAATCTTAGAGCATGAAAATAAAACAAAAGAAATCCTAGGTGAGGCTTGTAGCTTTGGCTAACAAGACACACTCACCGTCTACTATCAAAGCAAGCAAAGAAAATTGCAAAGATTGGAGAGAGCACCAAGGACTCTTCCAAACACTTGGTCTTAAATGGCCTTTTACAAACAAAACTGAAAACTAAAATGGAAACATATTACAAGTTCAAAACTCAAAAGAATCAAGCTAAACTACTCTGTTGATCCATATGTGCACTGATTTGAAACTTGTTTTTGTTGCTCTCTTAGTGCTTTAGCCCTTCCATCCTTGCTCAAAGAGGTTTCAAGCTTCTGGACAACTGTGTCCTGCATCTAAACAACTGTATTCTGCTATTGGAAGGCACCCAAATGGAGGCTTGATGATCTGTACATTGCCTAGTTCAATAGTCATATGAAACTGCACTTTAAGCAGATACTGTTCAACTGTTCCAGGTGCTGAAGATTCAATCTGTTCTGCTTTGTCCTTTCAGTTCAAAGAAACCTGCACTGTTACATACCATAACCAGCAAATATACTACAACTTTCCAAAATCAAGTTTACTCAAGCAACAAAAGACTCAGTTCATTAGTGTCAATCAACTTGAAATGAAAAAGTTGTTTGTTCTAATTGATCACCAATAATGAACCAAGCTGGTCAAAATATATATAGCAGCACCAGTAAAACCAGAAAACCCAATTGGTCAAGTGTGATGAAATTTGTTTTGAGCAGTTTGGATAGACTGAAATTTGCACCTTCAATTGGAAAAACCAGTTCAAAAAGGTGTTTCAAAAATCTTTTTGATCATTGGCATTGCCTTTTCAAAACAAAAACTGTGTAAACATATTGAATAGCACAAATCAGACTTAAGAAATTGGACTTTTCAGCATTAGAAGCTAAAACAGAATTTTCCTCTCGGCCAAGCATTTTGGCTTCATGTGCATCCACTCAAATCTTACTTTCTGAACTGTTTCAAGGTATTTTCACTCCACTGACAAATTTCTTTTAGATGATATACACTCAATCTCACCATCACTCAACTGTTTGGCTTGTGTCTCAAAATTTGGCTACTAGAGTTGCCAAATTTTCACTCTTTTTCTCACTGTAGAATGGTGTTTTAGGAAGCTATTTTTTTTTCTTGCTGTGGAGGCACTTGGATCAAGAGCTATATGAGTTTCCACCCCTCAAAATGCTACCACTAGCATGAGCAATCACCCTAGCACAAAATCTGCACCAATAAGCATCTAAACAGCACCAAAAATCAGAAAGTAAGGCTGGAACAGAGCTGACTTATTATGGACAAAACCAGATTTTCAATTTAAAGACAAACAAGCAATTAAGGCTATTAATAAAGGAGGCACTGCAAATAGATCCTAACAAAGCTCTAGAGTAGATTAATAAAGCAAGAAAAACCAAAATGCAGGTTGAAATCAAGGTGAAACCAAACTGTTTGATATTTTCCAAAACTGTTTGATGAAATGCCCCAAAGAGAATCAGATTTTGAGTTTTGGGGTTTTAATTGCTTGAAACTGGATTACACGGTTCTGCAAGCTTTTTAACACTTGATATGGCTTATTTTGATCATTTACTTTCAATCTAAAACACTGAACCAGCTCTTGCTACAATCCAAATTTAAATTTGAAGATCAAATCATCAAAACAGATTCAGTTTTCAACACTGCACCAGAAAAATTTGGCTTGATTTTGGTGGTTTGAAACTCAACTTTCCACAGAAGTGGCTTAAACTCAAAATGAATCACTTCAGCAACTTTAATTAGTGATTTGAAACATGTTCAAACTCTGAAATGGGTTAAAAACAGATTGCTACTCAGATTGACCTTGCCACTTCCTAATTTAACTCAAAATATGATGGTTTAAGAAACAACTCTGCACTTAGGCCAAGATATTACTAATTGAAATCTGCTAGCAACTTTTAAACATCATTTTAAACTTGTTCAAGCTATCAAATAGCTCAGAATTAGCAGAAATCAAAATCAGACCTTGTTATGGCCAATTTATGCAGAAAAATACCCCATCAATCCACCAAAATCAAGTTTGATTGATTCAAAAGCTATAACAACAATGAAAATGACTCCAGGAAGTCTTAATACACTAGATCAAGCTGGAAATTATCAGCTAGAATGATTTAAATTCATATTAGACATCCAAGGATTTTTAAGCACGGTGAAAAGCTTGAAATAAGACCAAAACAGTGGAATGCTATTAATTGTGATCAACCAAGCTATGCAAATTGCATTTCATTGCTTGTAATGGTCTGCTACACTTTCAGCATCATTCAATATCATCAACCAAATTTGTATAAAGCACTAGAATCAAAATAAAATCAACTGGAAACAGACTCATGATTTAAAAACAGAATTGAAATTTTGCAGCAGAGTTCAACACAGATTTGAAATCAAAATGGATTTCTAGTGCTTTAACCTGTATCACCAAGGCTAGAACAAATTCTCATTGCCTTTATTGGTTGATATCTAGTTTATCTAGCACTTGAACTTAAGCAAAACGAATTACACCAGCAGAAAAGAATACCAAAGCAGTGACAGAAATTAAAACTGCAATATTTTGGTTTATTTTGAGTTTTTATTTTCTACGTGCTGAGAGTGTGTCACCTTCTTTGAAGTCCTTTGAACTATTCCCTGATTTGCGTCTTAATTTTGCCCAGGAGTGCAAAAGACTAAGTGTGGTCTATTTTGATGATTCAATATTTTATTCACTTCACTTAGTTTATTGTGCTAAAATTAGTCGGGGAATTGTGCTTAAACGTCCGGTATTTTTCTGTTTTTGCTAAATGTGCTTAATTTGATCGGAAATTTTTATTTTAACTAATTTGAATTATCTGAGCTTATTATTTTGCATTATTAATTACGGGAAAATTTTGGATAACTTTTTGGGACATTTGAAGGCTAAATGAAATGAAAATTGAGCCAAATTCATTTCAACCATTTGAATTTTCGCGCTGGTTGCTGCGTGAATGTTGTGTCAACTTGTGTGTCTTCGTTCGAGATCAATTCTTATCCGTTTTCCATGCAATTTTTTTTCATAGTTTCGTCTGGATGTCTATTTTCACGTATATTTTTTATTTTGTTCAAATTCATTATGTGTTGTTCCCAGTATTTTTTTTACTCCCCTATGTCAGTCTTGTGTTTACTGTTTGAGTGACTTCTAAATTGTTTGCTTGTTGTTTGATACTTGTGGTAGATGGAATTGATCATTGGACGGTGCTAAGACCTCCCAACATTCAAGGATTCAACACTCATATTGGCACTTTTGTTTTCATTTTGGTTTCTAAGAGAAACAAGAAGCACAACACCATACGGCACATTCATTTTGCAGCAAGTTTGGCTGTGTTGGATGATTTCTTTTCTTTGGCTTAGAAGGAAGAAATCCGTGCAGCTGAATAGTATAAGGGAGTAACCTTTGGACCTCACGGTTTTATTTGCAAAAGCATATACCAAAAAACCACATTGTTTGGAATAAAAGAGAGGGACCACACACCTTTGTTGGAAGTTCACGTGCACATGAGGAATTTCAAGGTGCTAAATTTTATTTAATATTAAGGGAAGTGGTTTCATGGCCCCGCTAGCTTGAAAAAGAAAACCATTTCATTTTGGAGAAAGAAACCAACACGTTAAGCAATTCTCATTCCACCATTATGCACATGAATGGAAAGGAGTCACGGTTTTGAAGAAAGAAGTTACATGGCCCAAGCATTTATCAAATTACATATTGTTAGAATAAAAGTGGGAGCCACCACTTATGGAAAGGCCATCTACAAATTAATTTAGCAAAGGACAAAAGAAAGAGCCATCACTTGAAAAATCTGAATTTGTTTCGGCTCTTTCATTCCTTTGAGCATTTCCAAGAGACAATAGGAAAAGAGAAGGGGACCACGTGGAAGCAAATTCACGGTTTTGTTGGAAAAAATGCCCATCACTCATTTCACAATTGCCTTTGAAACAATACACATCCACACGGGTTTGGCTTGGTCCAGCAAGAAGATCTATCTTGGTTTGCAATCCAGCACTTTGGAATAGAAGGTGGTGTCACGGCCAACATGGAAAAGTTTTGGTGCAGATTTTCTTTCAACTCTCCATGCTCTTTCACTTCAAGCTTTTGCTTTTAATTTTTCAATTGATAGAAGCTCACAGTTTATGGTCCATCCACCACTTAGAAAATGATCTTTTCTTTGTAAGAGAGAAACATATTCACGGAGAAAAGGGATGGTGTGCACGGTTTTATTTCAGCTGGAAGAAGAAGCAAACCATGAAGGAGCTCTCGGTACAGTAGCTTGAAGCCACCACCGGAGAGGAGAAAGTCACAGCTGTTACTGGTTTAATTTTGGAAGTTAGGAGAAGAGTTGATTGGTTGCTTGGAGGGAGCACGATGGTTGACGTCCAGCAGCACATCCAGTCATTTTCACCATGGCAGCAGAGAACACACAGAGCAGCCACCACCAAAAGAAAAACATACTCTTTGGTCCAGCAGAAACACTTCTCGGTCACAGCACAAGGAGAGGAGTTCACGTGGGCAGCAAACCTCATTTTCTCAGCTGATGCACGTAGCCATCCTGTAGCAAAAAAAAGGAGATGCTCCACGGTCTGGTCCAACACATGCAGCAGCTTCACATGCTGTTACAGTTGGGAGAAGGACGTCCAAACTGATGCACGGAAGAAGGAGCTGGACCGAGAGAAGAATAGAACGGAAGAAAGAAAGAAAGCATGAAGGATTCACGGTCCAGCAAGGTTCACATCCAGCCAATTGGGAGATTAGGAGTAAAGCTCTTGGTCACGGATTAGAAGAATGGAGATGGACGTTCCAGCAGAAGCACAACAGCAATGTGGGATTCACGTTCAGCACTGGAGCATTCACGTGAAGAAGAAGACAAGGATTAGGGACCCAACCTTTGGTAAAAGCACACGGCACAAACAAATGGAGGGCCTCCCACCTTATTCTATTTGTCACGGGAGCAAGCTAACAGGAGAGGAAGGCAGCATGAAGAATGAATAAAAGAAGAGCACCTCCGATATAAAAAGGGGTAGGAGCTCTAGGAGGGAGTCCAGTGGTGAGGGGGCTGCTGGAAAATCCAGCAGCTGGAAATTGGGGGGCTGGAAATTCCAGCAGGGAGCTTATCCAGTTTGCAGAGCACAACACTACATCATGGAGTCTTACGGTTAAGAGTTGAACAGTGTACATCATAGGTTCCCATTTTATTCCTTTTGTTTGTTGTAATCTATTTCAATTCAATTTTAGTTTGATTTATTTTTCTGAACATCCAAGTGTGTACTGTTTTTATTTTATTTCTGTAATTACATTTCTGCTGCTGTAATTAAATTCTGCTGTTATTTAATTCTCTGTTGTTATTTTTGTGCAATTAAATTTATGTTGTTTTTACTATGTTGTTAATCATTTCACTTTGAATCATTAATTGTAAATTTATTTTCTTTATTTTACTGCAGTGATTTTGATTCTGTTTTTACTGTTTTTACTGTTTTTCTAAATTTACTATTTTTCTGTATTTTATGTTTTTCTGTATTATTTTTTTTATTGTTTCTGTATTACTGCAATTTAAGATTCTAAAACTCTGTACTGCTTTAATTCTGTACTGCTGTAATTTACTGTTTTCTATCTTTTACTGTTTTCTGTATTTGCTATTTTCTATATTTACTATTTACTGTATTTTTGTTTTTCTGAAATTTCATTTTCTGTATTTTAGTTTTCTGTTTCAGATTTAATTTTCACTGTTTTATGTTTTTGAATTTTCGTTTTTACTGTAGCAAATTCATTTTTACTGTTAAAATTCGTTTTACTGTTTTAATTTTAGTTTTACCGTTTTAGTTTTATGTTTTTACGGTTTGTTTTACTGATGTTTTTGGTAAATTTTAATTACAATGTTTTTACACTTTTGTGCATGTTACTGTTCACGCATTTTAATTTCAACCACTGCGTAATTTTTCATTTTGTGATTTTACTATTATTTCATTTTTTTCACGTTTATTGTTTTAAAATTAATTTTCAGTTTAATTTAATTTTACCGCATTAAAACAAAACATAACCCCCCCCACTTCGTGTTAAATCTAAGACCGAACCACAAAAATTGGTCCTTGAGAGACGACCTAGGAGTCACTTCCTAGTATTATACTGCATTAATTTCGTGCAATCAACTTTTGTGAGCGGTGCGACCCGTTCAATCAAAAATGGCGCCGTTGCCGGGGACCAAAGACGGTTTAGTTTTAGATTTTTGTTGTATAAAGTTTTGTTCTGTTAATATGTTTGTTTTGTGTGTTTTGTCTTGTATATTTTTGTAGGCGACAACGACACCTTCAACAAATTTTGGCGGCGTTGTCACTTCAGATCCAGGTTTTTGTTTTAGATTTTTACTGTGTTAATATATATTGTGTATATATGTGTTTAATTGTGCTATGTTCTGTATTTAGTTATTAAAAAAAAAATTTAAAATTAAAAAAAAAAATTAATTAAAAATTTTTACTATTGATGTTCTGTCTTGTGTGTGCTTGTAGCATGTATAAATGTGTTTTGTTTTATCTGATTCGTAATTTTTAGTTTTTAGTTTTTACTTTTTATTTTTCCATGTCTACATATTTTAATGTTGTGAATAATGCTTATTCTGCCAATGTCTGTGATTATGATTCTTATTCTGCATATTACTTTGATTTTAAATCTGCTGATTTTTATGATGAGAACAATATGTTCCATCATCCAATTTCTGAGAGCTCTCTTTGGGAGCCAGTTCCACAATATGAGAGTCAGCAATATGATTCTCCTATTCAAATAACTCCTCAGCCTTCTACTTCTGAACCTACATTAAAGGAGTTACTGGAGCAGATGACCATGCAGAACGTTCAGTTACAGAAAGGGAACATGCAGTTCAAGAAAAATAGCATAGAGTTTCAGCAGGAAACTCAAGCGGCAATTCAGAATCTGAGTAATCAGATTGGGCAGATGACCATTCTTGCACTTAAGGAAAATGCTGATGATTTTGAGGACCAGGAAAGAATAAGCAATAATCTTGAACCAGGTGGACTACTTTCATCCTCCACTACTTTACCAATCTTCAAGGAAGTGGAGGTAAGCATACCGCAAATTGATTATTCTGTTGACTGTGTTATTAAAGATTATGCTGATGATAGGTATGCTTGTAATCATATTGTTGCTGAGCATGTTTTTAATTCTCCCTCTGAACATGAATCTGAGCCTGTTAAAGATATTATTTCTACATTTGAAACCGATTCATGTTATGAGGATTTATCTGAGGTTCAGCCTATTACACTAGAATTGGGTGTCATGCCCCTGCATGAAATTTCTGCGGAACCACATTGCACTAACCATGTTGCAGGAGGTACGTATAAATTTGATCAACATACACCCACAGTGGAAAACAAAGGTGCTGACACTGACAGTTCAAAGATCAACAAGCACCTACTGAATCCGCTCAGTAACAATATTTGCTGCTTAGATCCGGCGGTGGAGGACATTTCACTGCTTGATCAAATCTGGAGGATGAAGCAGTTCGTCCTCAAAACTTCATGGCTGGATCGTGAACATGAAGACCTCTCCCTGATGATCCAAAATTGGCAACTGCCACCATAATCCAGGGGAGTTTTCTTTTTCTTTCTTCCCCGTTTTCCTACTTTTATTGCATTTGTCCTTTATCTGTTAGTGTTTTAATTGATGATCTTATGCTTAGAAAACATTTAGGACAGTGTAATTTAAGTATGGTCTCGGGAAGATTCTGAATTTTGTTTTCTTTTATGTTTATTTTTCCTTTTATTTTTCTTTATTAGTTTTCGAGTTATTATTTTTTAAAAAAAAAAAAAATTTATTTGTGATAATTTTTTTTTTTAAGTGTGCAAAAATTTTTTCTTTTCAAATTTAATTGTTATGAGATGTACATATATTTATTTTTCATATATTTAAAAACGAAAAAAAAATGTGTTTTGTGTTTTATTTGCTTCCTCATTCTTAGTGTTTTTACTAAAAAGAAAAAAAATTTTGTGATAAAATTTTTTTTAAAGCGTGCCAAATCTGTATTATGATATGTATATTTATTTATTTTTTCTTCTTAGTTTTCAAATTGTTATCCCTAAAAAAAAAAAAAAAAAATCAAAAATTCAAAAATTGTTTTGCGTAGTCCTTGATTTTATTTCGACCCTCAGTTTCTTACCAATATTTCATTAAAAATTTTCACTTCAGATCTCATTTATTTTCCTTATTTTCCTTCACTGTAAATACAATTTCTTAGTTGTTTTCATACAGATCTTTGATTGCAAATTTTTAGACTAAGAAAATATTTCATTCATAATAGCAAAATTACAGTAATGGAAAATAGGAGCTTGAACAGATCTGAATATAAAGATGCAGTAGATATATGTGAAAATAAAGTTGTTCAGGGGTCGATCATTTCTGATCGTTAATATTTCACACCATATTAAATAAAAACATAAAAAAAAAAAAAAACATAAGTGTTCATATTACAGTCCTCATTAATATTCTGGCCACGCTCGGCCAATAAAAACATAAAAAAAAAAAAAAAAAAAAAAAACATAAAACCTAAAACATTAATAATGAAAGAACTCTCGAGCTGGTTGTGGTGGTCTAAGGGAGAGCTCCGTTGAAGGAGTTCTGGTTCGAAAAGTCACGAGCGGAGGCTTTGGTGGAGGAATTTCTCGTTCATTTCTGTCGTCATCGATGATGATCGGAACGGGAAACAGATTCAGCAGCCTCGGTGCCCTCATTATCACCCAGTTGTTTTCTTTCAAACAAAAAAAATAAAAAATAAAAAAATAAAAAAATAAATAACTTGTGTTAATTATAGAAGAGGAAGTGAAAATTTTCAATAAAAATGGAGGTGTGATCAGAGGTCTTACCGTACATGTACAGCGGCAGTTGTGAAAAGAGAGTGCCAGTAGGGTCTATCTCCGCTTGCCAGTGCTTGACCCGATTGCCGTGGTTGTTGAACCAGCAGTGTACGTTGTATTCAGTGGCTTCGCCGAAAGCCCTTAGTCGAGACGCGATCTCGACGACTTGCGCTCGGCTTGGGTGTGTGACCCCATAGTTGAATATTTTGGTCATCATCTTGATTTGATCGTCGGTTGGACGCCACCGTTGACTGGTATATCTCTCTGATTCCGTTTCACTCATCCTTCCTCTCGTAATATACAAATACATAAATAAAAAATAAATACATATAAAAAGAACAAAAACATAAAAAAAAAAAAGAAGAAGAAAAAAAATAAACATAAAAAAAACTAAAAAAAAGAAGCATAAAAAAATTTTTAGATTAGTTCTGTGTTTTCTTTATTTGTTCTTGTTTTCCGTTAAATTTATTTTGTCCTGTCTGTCTTTGATTGTTTTTGTGTCTGGTCTCAGATCTGTTTCACGGTCCTTGCAAAGGGTCCTAAACGGATCTACGTCCAGTGTCCTTGTCCATATTGTTCTTGTATATTCAGTTTCTGTGTTTTAGTTTTAAGTGGGGTACGTGGCGTTGTTCTACCCGATTGTCTCTGCCATACCTTCAAACGAAGGGAGATTAACGTCTGGTTTCCAGCCGATATACCCCTTAAGTTTTAAGACAATTGTGTTTTATGTGTTTTAAGTGTTTAGCAGGTGAAGAAGAAAGCGAATAAGAGCTGAAAATAAAGAAGGAACTGAAGGCTTAAATGAAAGCAGGAAACGAAAGCAGAAAAAGAAAAAAAAAATGAAAGATCTGGAAAAAAGGAAAAGGAGAAGAAGGAAAGCAGGAAGGCATAACAGCAGAATAAGCAGAATGAAAGGAAAGAAGAAAAATGAAGCGGTAAAGGACGAAAAGAAAGTAAAGCAAGCAGAAAGAAAGGCAGATCCAGGAGCAGAGGACTTACCTGGAGTAGTAGGCTGGCAGACAGAGCTCCTCGCAGATCTCAGACTCTTCAGATGGCACGGTGGCAGAGGCTCCGCGCAGATCCAGACGCTCGAGAGAGTAGAGAGAGAAGAGAGCAGAGAACAGATAGAAGAGAGAGTTGAGAGAGCAGAGAGTAGAGAGAGAGTGAGGGATCAGAAATGGCGCTGGACGCGGAGGAGTGACCCTTTTATAGCAGAATTGCTTTCCACTGTAGCAACAGTTCCGGTCTTTGCCACCGAGACTGTTGTCACAGTACCGGTCTCCTTTTTCAGAAAAAAAAATAAAAATAAAAATAAAAATAAAAATAATAAAAAATTAATTAGCATCTACTGATGGGTGCTACGTGATTCAGACATCTGCTGATGGATGTCACTGATAACATCTACTGATGGATGTTACTGAAAAATTTCTTCCCATTTTTCCTAACTTTTTATTGCACTTGTCTATATTATTTGACTGCTCTGAATTTGATCATCTGATAATTGTAACACACTGAGGACATTGTGTGATTTAAGTGTGGTCTACTGGGGAGAAATTCTGATTTTTCTGTTAGTTTGTATTTTGTGTGTTAAATTTTTTGTTTTTGAGTGTTAAATTTTTTCTGTTTTAAGTGGTTTTTAGTGTGTTTTGTGTGCAATAAATTTTACATTTTTCTTTTGATTTCTGGATGATGTTTAAGTTGTAGATTTTTCCTTCACTTCATTAATACTTATGGTTTAAAATCCTTGCTTTTCTCTGCCTGGAAAGATGATTATGTGTTTAAGAGGTTGATTTGATTGTGACGAATACCCTGTGAGAATTTGAGCCACTCTATTTTCTTTCTTGTGTGTGATATGTATCTTGAATGCTTGCACATATGCCTTGGCTTGATTCTTTCTGATATACTTGATTGATATGCATGTTCAGACGTGATAAAGGCATTTTTGTTCTTGAGCCTCTTTAGCCAAATAAGCCTACCTTGTTATTATCCTTTGATAACCCCTTTGAGCCTATACTGTTGAAGCTCATACACTGATCCTAAGTGAAAAACAAATGATTACCTTAACCTTAGGAAAGTCTGGAGCTATAGAAGTATTTTGTGAATAAGTGTGGTCTCCTTGGGAATTCTGATGAATTGGCTAGTTGGTTCCTCATCATGTTTTGAAATGATAATTTATATCCTGTTGTGTGATAAAAAAAAAAAAAAAAAAAAAGACAGGATAAAAAAAAAACGATGAGAAAAAGAGAAAATTGAAAAAAATAATGTTGTGAATAATGGAGTCGAGAAGAGGATCGAATTAGAGGTTGGGTGAAATTTTACTGTATTTCCACTTATTCCCCATTGCTCCTCTATTTCTTTTGGGCTATACCTACTTATCCATATTTATCCTCCCTTGTCCTTGGCCCCATTACAACCCTGAAAGACCTTTAGATCTGAACATGCATATGTTTTAAGTGTTGATATTAGAAGCTTGCCAAGTCTACTTGTGTTTGTTTTCTTGAGTACATTGAGTTGAAATTATTTACCCTAAACACTTGAGAGAAACACTGTTAGTGCATCTGTGAGGTTATGTTATTTTTGAATCACCTCTTGAGCTGAGTAATCATTTTGCTGTGTATTGAATTGCTTGGATGATTTCTGTAAGTATCTGCTTTATTTGATTTTGTGTTGGATAATTTCTACTTCTTTTATTTGTCCAAGAATTCTTGAGAACTGTGTAAATTTGGTTTATTTTGAGTTTTTATTTTCTACGTGCTGAGAGTGTGTCACCTTCTTTGAAGTCCTTTGAACTATTCCCTGATTTGCGTCTTAATTTTGCCCAGGAGTGCAAAAGACTAAGTGTGGTCTATTTTGATGATTCAATATTTTATTCACTTCACTTAGTTTATTGTGCTAAAATTAGTCGGGGAATTGTGCTTAAACGTCCGGTATTTTTCTGTTTTTGCTAAATGTGCTTAATTTGATCGGAAATTTTTATTTTAACTAATTTGAATTATCTGAGCTTATTATTTTGCATTATTAATTACGGGAAAATTTTGGATAACTTTTTGGGACATTTGAAGGCTAAATGAAATGAAAATTGAGCCAAATTCATTTCAACCATTTGAATTTTCGCGCTGGTTGCTGCGTGAATGTTGTGTCAACTTGTGTGTCTTCGTTCGAGATCAATTCTTATCCGTTTTCCATGCAATTTTTTTTCATAGTTTCGTCTGGATGTCTATTTTCACGTATATTTTTTATTTTGTTCAAATTCATTATGTGTTGTTCCCAGTATTTTTTTTACTCCCCTATGTCAGTCTTGTGTTTACTGTTTGAGTGACTTCTAAATTGTTTGCTTGTTGTTTGATACTTGTGGTAGATGGAATTGATCATTGGACGGTGCTAAGACCTCCCAACATTCAAGGATTCAACACTCATATTGGCACTTTTGTTTTCATTTTGGTTTCTAAGAGAAACAAGAAGCACAACACCATACGGCACATTCATTTTGCAGCAAGTTTGGCTGTGTTGGATGATTTCTTTTCTTTGGCTTAGAAGGAAGAAATCCGTGCAGCTGAATAGTATAAGGGAGTAACCTTTGGACCTCACGGTTTTATTTGCAAAAGCATATACCAAAAAACCACATTGTTTGGAATAAAAGAGAGGGACCACACACCTTTGTTGGAAGTTCACGTGCACATGAGGAATTTCAAGGTGCTAAATTTTATTTAATATTAAGGGAAGTGGTTTCATGGCCCCGCTAGCTTGAAAAAGAAAACCATTTCATTTTGGAGAAAGAAACCAACACGTTAAGCAATTCTCATTCCACCATTATGCACATGAATGGAAAGGAGTCACGGTTTTGAAGAAAGAAGTTACATGGCCCAAGCATTTATCAAATTACATATTGTTAGAATAAAAGTGGGAGCCACCACTTATGGAAAGGCCATCTACAAATTAATTTAGCAAAGGACAAAAGAAAGAGCCATCACTTGAAAAATCTGAATTTGTTTCGGCTCTTTCATTCCTTTGAGCATTTCCAAGAGACAATAGGAAAAGAGAAGGGGACCACGTGGAAGCAAATTCACGGTTTTGTTGGAAAAAATGCCCATCACTCATTTCACAATTGCCTTTGAAACAATACACATCCACACGGGTTTGGCTTGGTCCAGCAAGAAGATCTATCTTGGTTTGCAATCCAGCACTTTGGAATAGAAGGTGGTGTCACGGCCAACATGGAAAAGTTTTGGTGCAGATTTTCTTTCAACTCTCCATGCTCTTTCACTTCAAGCTTTTGCTTTTAATTTTTCAATTGATAGAAGCTCACAGTTTATGGTCCATCCACCACTTAGAAAATGATCTTTTCTTTGTAAGAGAGAAACATATTCACGGAGAAAAGGGATGGTGTGCACGGTTTTATTTCAGCTGGAAGAAGAAGCAAACCATGAAGGAGCTCTCGGTACAGTAGCTTGAAGCCACCACCGGAGAGGAGAAAGTCACAGCTGTTACTGGTTTAATTTTGGAAGTTAGGAGAAGAGTTGATTGGTTGCTTGGAGGGAGCACGATGGTTGACGTCCAGCAGCACATCCAGTCATTTTCACCATGGCAGCAGAGAACACACAGAGCAGCCACCACCAAAAGAAAAACATACTCTTTGGTCCAGCAGAAACACTTCTCGGTCACAGCACAAGGAGAGGAGTTCACGTGGGCAGCAAACCTCATTTTCTCAGCTGATGCACGTAGCCATCCTGTAGCAAAAAAAAGGAGATGCTCCACGGTCTGGTCCAACACATGCAGCAGCTTCACATGCTGTTACAGTTGGGAGAAGGACGTCCAAACTGATGCACGGAAGAAGGAGCTGGACCGAGAGAAGAATAGAACGGAAGAAAGAAAGAAAGCATGAAGGATTCACGGTCCAGCAAGGTTCACATCCAGCCAATTGGGAGATTAGGAGTAAAGCTCTTGGTCACGGATTAGAAGAATGGAGATGGACGTTCCAGCAGAAGCACAGCAGCAATGTGGGATTCACGTTCAGCACTGGAGCATTCACGTGAAGAAGAAGACAAGGATTAGGGACCCAACCTTTGGTAAAAGCACACGGCACAAACAAATGGAGGGCCTCCCACCTTATTCTATTTGTCACGGGAGCAAGCTAACAGGAGAGGAAGGCAGCATGAAGAATGAATAAAAGAAGAGCACCTCCGATATAAAAAGGGGTAGGAGCTCTAGGAGGGAGTCCAGTGGTGAGGGGGCTGCTGGAAAATCCAGCAGCTGGAAATTGGGGGGCTGGAAATTCCAGCAGGGAGCTTATCCAGTTTGCAGAGCACAACACTACATCATGGAGTCTTACGGTTAAGAGTTGAACAGTGTACATCATAGGTTCCCATTTTATTCCTTTTGTTTGTTGTAATCTATTTCAATTCAATTTTAGTTTGATTTATTTTTCTGAACATCCAAGTGTGTACTGTTTTTATTTTATTTCTGTAATTACATTTCTGCTGCTGTAATTAAATTCTGCTGTTATTTAATTCTCTGTTGTTATTTTTGTGCAATTAAATTTATGTTGTTTTTACTATGTTGTTAATCATTTCACTTTGAATCATTAATTGTAAATTTATTTTCTTTATTTTACTGCAGTGATTTTGATTCTGTTTTTACTGTTTTTACTGTTTTTCTAAATTTACTATTTTTCTGTATTTTATGTTTTTTTGTATTATTTTTTTTATTGTTTCTGTATTACTGCAATTTAAGATTCTAAAACTCTGTACTGCTTTAATTCTGTACTGCTGTAATTTACTGTTTTCTATCTTTTACTGTTTTCTGTATTTGCTATTTTCTATATTTACTATTTACTGTATTTTTGTTTTTCTGAAATTTCATTTTCTGTATTTTAGTTTTCTGTTTCAGATTTAATTTTCACTGTTTTATGTTTTTGAATTTTCGTTTTTACTGTAGCAAATTCATTTTTACTGTTAAAATTCGTTTTACTGTTTTAATTTTAGTTTTACCGTTTTAGTTTTATGTTTTTACGGTTTGTTTTACTGATGTTTTTGGTAAATTTTAATTACAATGTTTTTACACTTTTGTGCATGTTACTGTTCACGCATTTTAATTTCAACCACTGCGTAATTTTTCGTTTTGTGATTTTACTATTATTTCATTTTTTTCACGTTTATTGTTTTAAAATTAATTTTCAGTTTAATTTAATTTTACCGCATTAAAACAAAACATAACCCCCCCCACTTCGTGTTAAATCTAAGACCGAACCACAAAAATTGGTCCTTGAGAGACGACCTAGGAGTCACTTCCTAGTATTATACTGCATTAATTTCGTGCAATCAACTTTTGTGAGCGGTGCGACCCGTTCATCAGGTATGCCCTAAATGGGTTTCCATCAGTTTGGCTATAAAAGGGTACCTCCTCAGCGTCGAGCAACATTTCTGACTTCCCTGCTCTCTCTCTACTCCTCTCTTCTCTGCTCTCTCTGCTCTCTCTCTGCTCTCTCTGCTCTCTACTCTCTCTCGAGCGTCTGGATCTGCGAGGAAGCTCTGCCACCGTGCCATCTGAAGAATCTGAGATCTGTGAGGAGCCTCTGCCTCAGCGCCTTCGAAGTTTCTGAGATCTGCGTCAAGCTTCTGTAAGCCCTACTACTCCGGGTAAGTCATCTGCACCTTTGATCTCCTTCTTTCTGCCGTTTAAGCTTTCTGCTCTTAAGCTTTACCTTTTCTTGCTTTCCAGATCTTTCATTTTTCTTCTTTTCCTGCTTTCTGTTCCTTCTTTATTTTCAGCTTTCTGCTCTTTATTGTGCTTTCTCTATTTTGCTCTCCCTTTCCCTTTTCATTTTTTTATTTTTATTTTTTTGAAACTGAAAACACTTAAACACATAAATCACAACTGCCTAAAAACTTAAGGGGTATATCGGCTGGAAACCAGACGTTAATCTCCCTTCGATTGAAGGTATTGCAGAGACAATCGGGTAGAACAACGCCACGTACCCCACTTAAAAATAAATAAACACATAAACATAATATATAAGAACAATATGGACAAGGACAACTGGACATAGATCCGTTTAGGACCCTTTGCAAGGACCGTGAAACAGATCTGAGACCAGACACAAAAACAATCAAGGACAAAATAAATCTAAAAGGAAACAAGAACAAACAAATAAAGAAAAAACTGAACTAAGAATCTAATATATTTTTATGCTTCTTTTTTTTTTTTATGTTTTGTTTTTCTTTTTTTTATGTTTTTGTTCTTTTTATTTTTATATTATTTTTTTATTAAGTTTTAGAATATTTCAAGAGGAATTATGACGAGTGAGATGGAATCAGAGAGATACACCAGTCAGCGATGGCGTCCTACAGATGATCAGATCAATATGATGACCAAAATCTACAACTATGGGGTCACACACCCAAGCCGAGCGCAAGTCGTCGAGATCGCGTCTCGACTAAGGACCTTCGGCGAAGCCACTGAATACAACGTGCACTGCTGGTTTAACAACCATGGCAATCGGGTCAGGCGCTGGCAAGCGGAGATAGACCCCACTGGCACTCTCTTTTCACAACTGCCGCTATACATGTACGGTAAGAACTCTCATCATACCTCAATCGAAATTTTTTTTTTTTTTTCACTTCTTCTATTATTAACACATGTTTTTTTATTTTTTTATTTTTTTATTTTTTATTTTTTGTTTGAAAGAAAACAACTGGGTGATAATGAGGGCACCGAGGCTGCTGAATTTGTTTCCAGTTCCGATCATTATCGATGACGACAGAAATGAACGAGAAATTCCTCCACCAAAGCCTCCGCTCGTGACTTTTCGAACCAGAGCTCCCTCAACGGAGCTCTCCCTTAGACCACCACAACCAGCTCGAGAGTTCTTTCATTTTTGATGTTTTATGTTTTTTTTTTTTTTTTTTTTATAAGTTTTTGCTGGCCGAGTGTGGCCAGAATATTAATGAGGACTGTAATATGAACACTTATGTTTTTTTATGTTTTTAATTTTTTTTTTTTTTTTATGTTGTTTTTGTTTTTATTTATTATGGTGTGTAATATTAACGATCAGACATGATCGACCCCTGAACAACCTTATTTTCATATATATCTACTGCATCTTTATATTCAGATCTGTTCAAGCTCCTTACCCCCATTACTGTAATTTTTGTTATTATGAATGAAATCTTTTCTTAGTGTAAACAAAATATTCAATGAATTATCTGTGTGAAACAACTAAGAAATTATATTACAGTGAAGGAAAATAAGGAAAATAAATGAGATCTGAAGTGAAAATTTTTAATGAAATATTGTTAAGAAACTGAGGGTCGAAATAAAATCAAGGAATACGCAAAACAATTTTTGAATTTTTTTTTTTTTATAAGGATAACAATGTGAAAACTAAGAAAAAAAAAATAATTATACATATCAGAATACAGATTTGGCACGCTCAAAAACAATTTTATCACAACAGAATAATTTTTTTTTTTTTTTTTTTTAATTTTTTTTTTTTTTTTTTTAAAGATAACAATTCGAAAACTAAGAAGAAAAGGGAAAAACAAACTTAAAAGAAAAACAAAAATCAGAATCTCCCCCAAGACCACACTTACACTACACTGTCCTAAACGTGTTCTAAGCATAAGATCATCAGTTAAAACACTGAACAGATAAAGGACAAATGCAATAAAAGTAGGAAAACGGGGAAGAAAGAAAAAGAAAACTCCCCTGGATTATGGTGGCAGTTGCCAAAATTGGACAATCAGGGAGATGTTTTTAGCCTCGGGATCCAGTATGAAAGTGTTGAGGATGAACTACTTCATCCTCCAGATCTGATCAAGCAATGAAATGTCTTCCATCGCTGGATCTAAGCAGAAAAAATTGTTGATGATTGGGTTCAGCAGGTGCCAATTGATTTTCAAACCGTTTTGTAAGCTTGCACCTTTGTCTTCAATTGTGGGTGTTTGTTGATGCAATACATGTACACCTCCTGCAACATGGTTAGTGCAAAATGGTTCCACAGAAATATCATGCAGAGGTATAACACCCAAATTATCATACTGAGCTTTAGATAAATCCTCATAACATGAATCAATTTCTAAATTGCATGCAATATTAATCATAGACTCAGATACATGTTCAGTGCATGAAGAATAACCATTCGAATGTGATAGTAAAAAGCGGTTCTCATCATGCACAGAGGAAAAATTAAAATCAGACTCAGCAAGAATATAGTCATTAGCATACCGATCATCATCACAATCAACATAATAATCAAATTGTGGTATGCTTACCTCCTCTTCCTTGAAGATTTCTAGAGTGTGGGAAGGTGAAGGTGGTCTACCTGATTCAGGATTACTGCTTACTTCTGCCGGGTCCCCAAAATTTTCATCAGTCTCCTCAGGTGCAAGAGGGGCCATCTGCCTGATCTGATCACTCAGATTCTGAATTGCCGCTTGAGTTTCCTGCTGGAACTCCATGCTCTCTTGCTTGAACTGCATGTTCCCTTTCTGAAACTGAATGTTCTGCATTGTCATCTGCTCTAGTAACTCCTTTAATGTAGGTTCAGAAGTAGAAGGCTGAGGAGTTATTTGAATAGGAGAATCATACTGCTGACTCTCATATTGTGGAACTGGCTCCCAAAGAGAGCTCTCAGAAATTGGATGATGGAACATATTGTTCTCATCATAAAAATCAGCAGATTTAAAATCAAAGTAATATGCAGAATAAGAATCATAATCACAGACATTGGCAGAATAAGCATTATTCACAACATTAAAATAGGTAGACATGGAAAAATAAAAAGTAAAAACTAAAAACTAAAAATTACGAATCAGATAAAACAAAACACATTTATACATGCTACAAGCACACACAAGACAGAACATCAATAGTAAAAATTTTTAATTAATTTTTTTTTTTTTTTTTTTTTTTAAATTTTTTTTTTTAATAACAACTAAATACAGAACATAGCACAATTAAACACATATATACACAATATATATTAACACAGTAAAAATCTAAAACAAAAACCTGGATCTGAAGTGACAACGCCGCCAAAATTTGCTGAAGGTGTCGCGGTCATACAAATTTGATACAAAAATTTATGCAGTATATTTCTAGGAAGTGACTCCTAGGTCGTCTCTCAAGGACCAATATTTTGGGGTTCAGTTTTAGATCTTTTTCACAAAAAAGGGGGGGTTTGTATATGGTTTTTGGTTACGGAAAAATAAATTTAAATCTGGAATTAAAAGCGTTGAAATAAAACGGAATTTAAAAACACCGAAATAAATTTTAAACACTGTAAAACTGAACGGTAAAAGATGGTAAAAATAGAACAGTAAATATTCAGAAACTGTAGAATTGAACGGTGTAGAAAAACATTAAACGATAAAATAAAAGAGACAATAAAAATAGAAAAAATTTAACTGGAAATGCAATTTATCAATGCTTTCAACACTTAAATTAAAATCAACAGTACAACTAAAAATAACACGAGCAAAGGTGACACACTTCTACTGCTTCTTCAGAAATTAAAACTACAATTGCATGTTTGAAATGGAAATTCAGAGAACGGAAGAGAAAGAGGAAGAGGCGAGAGCCTCTTCCATGGCTGTCCTAAACTACTCTTAAAACTCTCTCTCCTTGCTTCTCTGATTATGCTTGCATCTTATAGCAAATCTTTCTCGCAGTGAATTGCTAGCCTCCCAAACCTGTGAGTCTCTGCTTTTGCCACCTTGTCTTCTTCTTCAAACTTTTTGCACACCATTCCAACTGTGGGCTCCTCTTCTTTCTCACGTGAAGCTTTCACAAATCAGCATGCATCTCTCCATTCAAACACCTATTCTTTCCTAACAACACTTCTACTGCCGAGAATACCACTGCTGGATGGGTGCGGCTCAAGGACCGGTGCTGCTGCTTCTAGACCAGCTGCTGGATCAAGAGTGCCTCCCGTTTCCACGTTCAGCCATCACTTCCTTCTTCATTCTCTTCTACTTCCAGCAAAGCCGAGACATCTCTGTACCATTCTCCAAGCCAATTAATTTCTTCTCTCAAAGTGGTTGTCCCCTAAGTGTTGCTGCAGCTGGGACGTGAATGTGTGGGCACTATATCTCCTTGAAACCGTTGGACGCTCCTTCCTTGTGTGAAGGCCGTGAGCTTCTATGTTGCCAGCTGCTGGATGCATTGAAGGACCGAGAACTGCTTCTATTTTTGGTGGACAATCCATTCACTTCTTCCAGTCCATGTTTCCCCTTGCTCTTAGTAAGAAACTTCTCCATTCCAAGACAATGAATCAACTCCTCTTCCTTTCCACGTCCGGCCCCTCTTCACTCTTGGTGGCTTCTTTGCAAGTGCTTAATTTCTGAATGTATGCTTTCAATGTTTTGCCAAAATAAAATGTCCATGGGTCCGTGTGTTTTCTACAAGGTGGTCCCTCCAAATGTGTGCTATTTTTCTTCAAAGGCCAAGAGGCCAATTGGAATTTACGTTCAGCAAAGGGATGTGGTGGCTCCCATTTTTATTCCAAATGCTTGCAAAATAATTTTCCACCCAAGTGTACATGCTAAAAATCTGAACATCTTTTCCCATGTGGACCGTGTGTACCACTTCCTTGTAATGCATGGAATAAAATTCAGCATTTCTTGTATCTTTCTCTCATATGTGGGCCGTGGTATCACTTCTTTCCAAAATCAAGCATCACTTACTGATCATTTTGGGTCTCCTGCTGCATCTCTACGTGTTAGTTGTATCCAAGCATGTGAACTTTGCCAAACCATTAACTAACGTGAGTGGTGGGCCAATATGTTGTCCAACAAAATATGTTTGAATATTGTAGCAAACTTTTTCCACTTTCTTCAATCAATTTTGTTTTCTACGTGCAAAAGTGAGCAAGGGGGGCCCTCCAAGCATTTCCTTCCATGACTACATATTTTAAAGCCAACAAAATATGGTAATGTCTTCTAGTAACCGTGAAGCCCTTTCAACATTATGTGCACTCTACAAAATGAAAGAATCACGTGGACCTTTGCTTTCAATTAAGATGAATTAAAAATTTTCTCTATGTGATGTGGCATGGGTGGACCGTCCATGAGCCATTCCGTATGCAAAATTGGAAATAATTTGTTTCATTTTGTTTCTTATTTTGATTTAAAATGTTTCAGTCCCAAAATATGTTCCAACATTTTCCCTATAATTTATAATGCAAATAATTAACTAAGATAATTCAAATTAATTAAAATAAGAATTTCTGATCGAATTAAGCTCATTTCAGTAAAATGGGAAAATACTGGACAATTATGCATAATTCCCTAATTAAATCTAGTACAATAAGCTAAGTGAAGTGAAGAAAATATTGACTCATCATTCATCCTCCAACTTCTGAGAGCTCTCTTTGGGAGTCGGTTCCACCTACTGAGGATGATTTTTATTGCGTTCTAAGCACTGGACTGACATATTTGCTGCCTAAGTTTCATGGTTTTGCAGGAGAATGCCCACATAGACATTTGGAGGAGTTCCACATCATGTGCTCTTCAATGAAGCCTCCAGATGTCCCTCTTGATCACATTTTCTTGAGCGCATTTCCGCATTCATTACAAGGAGCAGCTAAGGATTGGAAAGACTCTCTTCCTCTAAGATCTGTTACTGATTGGGAATATCTTGAGCATCAGTTTCTGAGCAAATTTTCCCCTGTGCAATATGCTTATAACAACGATCCTGGATGGAATGACACGAGTTTGGGATGGTACGATGCTCCACAGGAATATCAGGTTGCACCATCTGTGGATACTTTTATCCCTCCGCCAGTCCAGCAATACGAGAGTCAGCAGTATGATGCTCCTGCTCAAATAGCTCCTCAGCCTTCTACTTCTGAGCCTACATTGAAGGAGTTAATGGAGCAGATGACCATGCAGAACCTGCAGTTCCAGCAAGAGAGCATGAAGATCCAGCAAGAAACTCAAGCTGCCATGAAGAATCTGACTGATCAGATCGGGCAGATGGCCACTCTTGCACTTGAGGAGACTGCTGATGACTATTTTGAGGACCAGGCAGGTACAAGCAGCTATTCTGAACCAGGTAGACCACTTTCATCCTCCACTACTTTACAAATCTTCAAGCAAGTGGAGGTAAGCATACCACAATTTGATTATTCTGTTGATTGTGATGATGATCGGTATGCGGATGACTATATTGTTGTTGAGTCTGATTTTAATTTTCCCTCTGTGCATGATGAGAACCAATTTTTGCCATCATATCTGAATACTTATCCATGCACTGAACATGAATCTGAATTTGTGGTAGATAATGTTTCTGAAATTGAAATTGATTCATGTTCTGAAGATGTATCTAAGGTTCAGCCTATTACATTGGGATTGGGTGTTATACCCCTGCATGAAATTTTTGTAGTGCCAAATTGCACTAACCATGCTGCAGGAGGTACGTATAAACTTGATGAGCAGACACCCACAATTGAAGACAGAGGTGCAAGGACCCAGAACGATTTCAACATCAACAGGCACCTGTTGAATCTAGTCATCAACAATAATTGTTTGGATCCAGCCGTGGAAGACATTTCACTGCTTGATCAAATCTGGAGGATGAAGCAGTTCGTCCTCAACAATTTCATGCTGGATCCTGAAAAGGAGAACATCTCCCTACAAGTCCAAAATTGGCAACTGCCACCATGACCAGGGGAGTTTTCTTTTTCTTTCTTCCCCGTTTTCCTACTTTTAATTACATTTGTCCTTTATCTGTTTAAGTTTCAATTGATGATCTTATGCCTTTAACTGATTTGGGACATTGTAGTTTAAGTGTGGTCTGGGGGAGATTCTGCATTTTGTTTTTCTTTTAAGTTTGTTTTTCCTTTTCTTCTTAGTTTTCGAATTGTTATCTTTAAAAATAAAAAATAAATAAATAAATAAATAAAAAATTAAAAACATAAAAAACAATTTGTGATAAAATTTTTTGTTTAAAGCGTGCCAAATCTGTATTCTGATATGTATATATTTTTTTTTCTTCTTTCTTAGTTTTCACATTGTTATCCTTATAAAAAAAAATTCAAAAATTCAAAAAATTGTTTTGCGTATTCCTTGATTTTATTTTGACCCTCAGTATCTTATTATTTCATACCAATAAAAATTTTCACTTCAGATCTTATTTTTCCTTATTTTTCTTCACTGTAAAATAATTTCTTAGTTGTTTCATACAGATCTTTGATTGAAAAATTTGTTTAGACTAAGAAAGATTTCATTCATCATTGCAAAAAAATTACAGTAATTGAAAAGGGATTGAACTGATCTGAAAATGAAATTGCAGTAGATATATATGAAATTAAAAGATGTTCGGGGGTCGATCTTTAGTGATCGTTAATATTACAGACCATAATAAAAAAAAACATAAAATTAAAAACATAAAAAAAACATAAGTGTTCATATTACAGTCCTTAATTCTGGCCACACTCGGCCAACAAAAACATAAAAAAAAAAATAAAAAAAATAAATAAATAAACAAAACATTAAAACTGGAAGAATTCTCGAGCTGGTTGTGGTGGTCTAAGGGAGAGCTCCGTTGAGGGAGTTCTGGTTCGAAATACAGGAGGCTTTGGTGGAGGAATTTCTCGTTCATTTCTTTCGTCATCGATAATGATCGGAACTGGAAACAAATCCAGCAGCCTCGCTGCCCTCATTATCACCCAGTTGTATTCTTTCAAACAAAAAAAAAATAAAAAAATAAAAAATAAAAAAATAAAAAATAAAATTGTGTTAATTATAGAAGAGGAAGTGAAAAAATTTCAATAAAAATGGAGGTATGATGAGAGTTCTTACCATACATATACAGCGGCAGTTGTGAAAAGAGAGTGCCAGTGGGGTCTATCTCCGTTTGCCAGCGCCTGACCCGATTGCCATGGTTGTTAAACCAGCAGTGCACGTTATATTCGGTGGCATCTGCGAAGGTCCTTAGCCGAGACGCGATCTCGACGACTTGCGCTCGGCTTGGGTGTGTGACCCCATAGTTGTAGATGTTGGTCATCATCTTGATCTGATCATCTGTAGGACGCCATCGCTGACTGGTGTATCTCTCTGATTCCATCTCACTCGTCATCATTCCTCTTGAAATATTCTAAAAATAAAAAAAAAAAAAATATATATATATATATATATATATATATATAAATAAAAAGAACAAAAAAAAAAAAAAATAAACATATTGCAAAACATAAAAGAAATTAGTTTCAGTGTTTTCTTTATTCGTTTTTGTTTCTTTTTAGATTTATTTTGTCCTGTGAGTCTTTGATATTTCTGTGTCTGGTCTCAGATCTGTTTCACGGTCCTTGCAAAAGGGTCCTAAACGGATCTACGTCCAGTTGTCCTGTTGTCCTTGTTGTTCTTGTAATTTATGTTTCTGTGTTTTTTAGTTTTAAGTGGGGTACGTGGCGTTGTTCTACCCGATTGTCTCTGCCATACCTTCAATCGAAGGGAGATTAACGTCTGGTTTCCAGCCGATATACCCCTTAAGTTTTTAGACAGTTGTGTTTTTTGTGTTTAAGTGTTTTCAGTTTCAAAAAAAAAAAAAAAAAATTGAAAAAAAAAATTTTGAAAAGGAGAAGATAGATCGGGCAGGGGGAGAGGACAAGTATTGCAGAAAAGAAAAAAATAATAATAATAAAGATGAGCAGGCAAGAGGAAAGCAGAGAAAACAAAATACAGGAAAGCAGGAAAAGTAAAGCAAGCAGAAAGAAAGGGAGATCCTTAGAGAAGAAGGACTTACCTGGGGAAGTAGGCTTGCAGAGGCTCTTCGCGGATCTCACTCAGACTCTTCAGAAGACGCAGGGACAGAGGCTCTGCGCAGATCTCAGATCTTCAGCAGACGCGGGGTGGAGAGGCTTCCTCGCAGATCCAGACGCTCGAGAGAGAGAAGAGAGCAGAGAGCAGAGAGAATAGAGAGTTGAGAGAGCAGAGGAGTAGAGAGAGAATGAGCGTTCAGAAATGGCGCTGGACGCGGAGGAGTGGCCATTTATAGCCAAAATAATCTACTATGGCAACAGTTTCGGTTGTTGCCACCGAAACTGTTGTCACAGTATCGGTCATTCCTTTTTCAAAAAAAAAAAAATAAAAAAAAATAAAATAAAATAAAAAATAAAAAATGTTAGCATCTACTGATGGGTGCTAGGTGTTTTAGACATCTGCTGATGGATGTCCCTGATAACATCTGCTGATGGATGTTACTGAAAAATTTCTTCCCATTTTTCTTAACTTTTTATTGCACTTGTCTATATTATTTGCTGCTCTGAAATTGATAATCTGATGATTGTAACACACTGAGGACATTGTGTGATTTAAGTGTGGTCTACTGGGAAGAAATTCTGATTTTTCTGTTAGATTGTATTTTGTGTGTTAAATTTTTTGTTTTTGAGTGTTAATTTTTTTTTTTCTGTTTTAAGTTATTTTTATCCAGTTTTGTGTGCAATAAATTTTACATTTTTCTCTTGATTTCTGGATGATGTCTAAGTTGTAGATTTTTCCTTCACTTACTTACTACTTATAGATTGTAATCCTTGCTTTTCTTTGCTTGGAAAGATAATTATACGTTTGAGAGGTTGATTTGATTATGACGAATACCCTGTGTGAGATTTGAGCCACTTAATTTTCTTTCTTGTGTGTGATATGTCTCTTGATTGCTTGCACATATGCCTTGGCTTGATTCTTTTTGATATACTTGATTGATATGCATGTTCAGACGTGATAAAGGCATTTTTGTTCTTGAGCCTCTTTAGCCAAATAAGCCTACCTTGTTATTATCCTTTGATAACCCCTTTGAGCCTATACTGTATATATTTCTTTGTGTTGAAGCTCATACACTGATCCTAAGTGAAAAACAAATGATTACCTTAACCTTAGGAAAGTCTGGAGCTATAGAAGTATTTTGTGAATAAGTGTGGTCTCCTTGGGAATTCTGATGAATTGGCTAGTTGGTTCCTCATCATGTTTTGAAATGATAATTTATATCCTGTTGTGTGATAAAAAAAAAAGACAGGATAAAAAAAAATGATGAGAAAAAGAGAAAAAAAATTGAAAAATAATTTTGTGAATAATGGAGTCGAGAAAAGGATTGAATTAGAGGTTTAGGTGAGATTTCACTGTGTTTACATTTTTCCTAGTGCACCTCTATTTCTTCTGAGCTATAGCTACTTATCCAAATTTATCCTCCCCTGTCCTTGGCCCCATTACAACCCAGTAAAGACCTTTTGATCTGAACATGCATATGTTTTAAGTATTGATAATTAGAAGCTTGCCAAGTCTGATTGTGTTTGTTTTCTTGAGTGCATTGAGTTGAAATGTTTACCCTAGACACTTGAGAGAAACACTGTAGTGCATCTGTGAGGTTTTGTTATTTTTAAATCACCTCTTGAGCTGATTAATTATTTTTCCATACTGTGAATTGCTTGGATGATTTCTGTAAGTATATGCTTTATTTGATTCTGTGTTGGATAATTTCTACATCTTTTATCTGTCCAGATTTCTTGAGAACAGTGTAAATTCTCTTTGTTTCCTTGAGAGTGTTTGTCTTCTGTATGCTGCGCCTGTGTCAGTCCTTTGATGTCCTTTGAACTATTCCCTGATTTGTATCTTGATTTTGCCCAGGAGTGCAAAAGACTAAGTGTGGTCTATTTTGATGAGTCGATATTTTCTTCACTTCACTTAGTTTATTGTGCTAGAATTAATCGGGGAATTGTGCTTAATTGTCCAGTATTTTCCCATTTTCACTAATTGTGCTAAATTTGATCAGAAATTCTTATTTTAACTAATTTGAATTATCTGAGCTAATTATTTTACAAGGAAAATTTGGAAATACAATTTTGGGACATTTGAAGGTTAAACGAGAAATGGCAATTGAGCTCAATGTATTTCAGCCCTTTCAGTTTTCGCTGGTTGCTGCGTGAATTTTGTGTCAACTTGTTTGTTCTCGTTCGAGTTCAATTCTTATCCGTTTTCCATGCAATTTTTTTCATACTTTCGTCTGGATGTCTATTTTCACGTATAGTTTTTATTTTGTTCAAATTCGTTCTGTGTTGTTCCCAGTATTTTTTTTACTCCCCTATGTCAGTCTTGTGTTTACTGTTTGAGTGACTTCTAAATTGTTTGCATTGTTTGCTTGTTGTTTGATACTTGTGGTGGCTGGAATTGATCATTGGACGGTGCTAAGACCTCCCAACACTCAAGGATTCAACACACATACATCTCACTGTTTTAGAGCTTTCATGTTGAAAAATGAAGTGTGAATTTTACAATGGAGGGACCACCTTTGTTTGGAAGCTCACGGTCATAGAGAGAATAATGCAAGCACATTTCTTTTGTTGTCGTTTTGGTTTCTAAGAGAAACAAGAAGCAATCTCACGGCAATAGCTAGCACAAAAGCACACACGGTCATGGGAAGTTATGGATGGTGGAAAGAATAATGGAATTCATGTTGGTTTCTAAAAGAATCAAGAAGCAATACGTTTTGAAGCTCACATAGCTTTTACAAATTTCCATCCAACAATTAAATAAGTTAAGCTTGATGGAAAATCATGGGCCACCATTCACTCATTTCACGTAGCCTTTTGATTTGGAACACATTCCACATTCACGTCCAAAATAGCAATTGCTAGTGGGAGCCACCACTTGGTTGAAAATCTGAATTTGTTAAAATATGAAATGTGAATCTTATTTTGGAAGAAGAAAGTGGGCTGCTACATTTACTAAATAAATGCCACGGTCTTGTGCATCAAAAGCCACATAGGGCCCCATTTCTTACTCTTTAGTGATTGAAGAAAAGAGGACAATACATGAGACACACGGCCAAATCAATTTGGAAAAGTATTTTAAGTGGTGGAATAAAAGACAAAATGGGCTGCCACAACTTCTAAGCATTTGTCACGGCATGGTCCATCCACTACCATGAAAGTAATCTTTTTAATGGAAAAGGGAAGCATATTCAAAGAGAATGAACCACGGAAATGTCATCTCACGGAAGAATATCAGTGGGAGACACCAAAATAGGAAAATGGGGACTACCACTTGGAAGAAGACACGGTTTTGGCTCACGGGTTTTCTTGCAGGAAGCCCATGAGAGACCAACACAGCAAGGAAGGCTGGCAGCAACTTGAAGCATTACACGTCCATCACAACCACAGCAGCAACAACTCCATTCCAGCAACTCTTCCATATAGCCCGTGAGTAGCTGACGCAACCAGCAGTTTTGAAGAAAGTTCTACGTCCAGCAGGGAAGGAGGTGCTGTCATTGCAAGGGAAGAGCTGGAGGCATGGCTGGAAGCAAGGAGGAGACTCACTGACCATGCACATGAAGAATGAAGTTGGATAGGAAGAACCTAGCAAGCACAACAGAGAAAGTTGGGATGTATTGTTGTCCAAGCCACGGGTCCAGGAGAGCAGCTGATGGATGGAAGTATGAAAGAGTAGTTCACAGATAGAGGAAGCTACAGCAGCTGGAGGAGAATTCACGTGAATTGTGGGCTGGAAACGCACACCACAACATGGAGGTCCCACTTGCTCTTTTATTGAATAAAGAAGTTAGATTTTTAGCTATAAAATGGCAGCAGCAGTCCGAGAAGAAAGGAGGAGATTTTAAAGGAGATTAGGAGTAGGAGTAGGAAACACTCTCGGTTCCTCTCTTCCAGAGGCTCTGAGTTTTTATTTTCCAGCAGTGTAGAATGTTATTTTTGAACGCTTGTTAAATTAATTTGATCATTTTCATTTTCATCTGTTCAAACATTTTAATTTCAAGTATTGAAACTTTTGATAAATTTCATTTTCAGTCAAGTGATTTTATTTTATTGTCTATTTATTTTACTGTCTGCTGTTACGTTTTATGCATGTTTACAGTTCCAGCATTTTAATTTCAAACACTGCGTAATTTTCCATTTTCCGTTTTTTTACCGTCTTTTACCGTTTATTTTTATTGTCTTTAAAATTTATTCCAGTGTTTTTAATTCTGTCTTATTTAATTTCCAGTGTTAATTTAGTTTATTTTTCTGCATCCAAACCAAAAACACTACAAAACCCCCCCCATTTCGTGATTAATCTGAGACTGAACCACAAAAATTGGTCCTTGAGAGACGACCTAGGAGTCAAATCCTAGACTATACTGCATTTTAATCTGTATAAAATTTGTATGACCGCGACAGTCTTAACAGTCTTACCAAGTTTATTACTTGAACGATTCGGTCATACTTGCCGATTGTGAAACAAGTTTGTGACATCATATTTTGGTGATCATAAATTTGTCCATCAAGTTTTTGGCGCCGCTGCCGGGGACTCGTCGTTTAACTAGTTAATTTGTGTGATTATTGATTATCTTTGACTTTAATTTTGAATTTCTGTTTTTATTTTTCTGTTTTTATTTTATTTTATTTTATTTTATTCTATCTTATTTTATCTTCTGAATATATATCTTCTCCTATATCTTTTTGTGCTAACAAAGATTTTCTAGGGTTTTGTTTTCTTGTGTATGCAGGAAGTAATTAGAACAAGGAGTAAGAAAACAACAGAACCACTTCTTGAAGGATTAGAAGACAGTAGAAGGAGGAGAAGAATCAGAACGTCTAGAGAACTTTTCCCTTCTCCAGAAACTCTTTTACAGTCATCACCACAAGGTTCTGTTCATAGCACAGGAAATATAGAGAACAATAATGGTAGAAGAACTCTTGCAGATTACACCAATCTTGCTGGACCTCAACACTTTAACAGCATCGCTAGACCTAGAGTCAATGCAGCCAACATGGAGGTCAAACCAGCACTGATTCAACTGGTGAAAAGTAATCAATTTAATGGGTTATCTCATGAAAGCCCATATGAGCACCTCACTACCTTTAATGAGATCTGCAACACAATCAAGATTAATGGGGTGCCAGACGAAGCTATCAAACTTAGCTTGTTTCCTTTCTCATTGGGAGGCAATGCTAAGCTTTGGTTGAATTCTTTTCCAGAAGAAAGTTTCACAGAGTGGGAAGCAGTGGTCACAAAATTTTTGAACAAATACTTTCCACAATCTAAGGTGACTAAAGGCAAGCAAGAGATTTCTTCATTCGAGCAGGGCATGGAAGAATCACTAGGGCATGCATGGGACAGGTACAAAAGCTTATTGCGTAAAACTCCCACGCATGGTTTTAAAGAACATGAAGTAGTCCTAATTTTCCTTGGAGGGCTTGGTTCACAAACCAAGATGATGCTGGATGCCTCAGCAGGAGGCAATATGAAATGGAAGACTCCAGAGGAAGCAACTGAAATTATTGAAAATATGGCTACTAGTGACAACGAATTCAATATTGAAAGAGGAGAACTTAGTCAGAAGGAGTTGTTACAATCAAATGAGGCTCTGCTTATCCAAAATAGAATTATCTCTCAATAGATTGAGGAAGTAACTATGAAACTTTCTCAAATACCACAGGAAATACAACAGGTTTCAATGGTTCAAACGCAACAAAAATGGCAGATGCAAGTTACTCCAGTTGCGAAAACAGTAAATCTTGAAGAGACTTTCCAAAGATTCTTGAAGACAAATGCGTCTTATTGTCATAATGTGGATGCTGCGGTTAAAAAAATGGAGGTTTATGTTGAGAGAATAGTGGACGTGATGAAACATGATAATTTTGGAAAGGAGTGTAAAACTGTTGTGACTAGAAGTGGTAGAGTGTTAGAGGAGAGACAAAGAGAGAGAGAGGAGAAAGAAAATGAGAGTGAGAGTGAAAAAGAAACATGTGAGTGGAAAGAAAGAGTTGAGAGAGAGAAAAAGAAAAAAGAAGAAGAGGAGAGGAGAGAAAAAAAAGAGAGAGAAGAGAGACAGAAAGAAAAAGAGTATGAAAAGCCACTTCCTTACCCAAAGGGTTATTCAAGGAAGGAGAAAGAAAAGCAGTTGGAAAGATTCATGGAACTGTTTAAGAAGTTGGAGATTACTATACCATTCTCTGAAGCATTGCAACAGATGCCAGCATATGCAAAATTTTTGAAGGAACTTCTCACAAAGAAACACAAATACATTGAGAAGGAAACTATCAATATACAGGGTAATTGCAGTGCAATCATACAGAAACTACCTCCTAAACTTAAAGACCCAGGAAGCTTCACTATTCCATGCACCATAGGAGATGTGAAAGTTGGAAGAGCATTGATTGATTTGGGAGCTAGCATTAATCTAATGCCACTATCCATGTGCAGAACAATTCAGGGGTTGGAAATTAAACCAACCAGAATGGCTCTTCAATTCGCAGACAGGTCTCTTAAATATCCATATGGAGTGGTTGAAGATGTTCTAGTGAAGGTCGACAAATTTGTATTTCCAGTAGATTTCATTGTGATGGAGATGGAGGGAACTAGTGATGTTCCTCTTATTCTTGGGAGACCTTTTATGAAGACTGCTAGAGTTTTGATTGATGTAGAGAATGGTAAGCTTAAATTGAGAGTTGATGATGAAGAAGTTACTTTTGATGTATCCAAGGCCATGACATATCCAAATGATGACAAAGCATGTTTTCAATTTGATGAACTTGATAAAGTTTGTATGGTTCAAGAAAGAATGGTGCGAAATATTTCCCCATTGGAAAAAACTCTCATTGATGCATGTGAAGATTTAGATGAAGAAGAAGAGAAATTGATTGATGAATGTTTGATGGACTTGGAAACATTGAAAAAGAATCCAGAGGAAGATCCAATATTCGAAATAATTGATAAGGAAGAAACAATCAAAGCACAGCCGCCAGAGTTAAAAAGATTGCCATCACATCTGAAATATGTGTTTTTAGAAGAAGAGGGGAAAAAGCCAGTTATCATCAATAACTCTTTATCTCTACAAGAAGAAGAGCAATTGATAGAAATTCTGAAAGCCAACAAAGAAGCAATTGGATGGTCAATATCAGATCTTAAAGGTATCAGCCCAACTTATTGCATGCACAAAATTTTTATGGAAGAAGATTATAAACCAAGTGCTCAACCACAGAGAAGGTTAAATCCTGTTATGAAGGAGGTGGTCAGAAAAGAAGTGTTGAAACTGCTAGAAGCTGGTATCATCTATCCAATTTCTGACAGTGAATGGGTGAGTCCAGTACAGGTGGTTCCAAAGAAAGGTGGAATGACAGTCATTTATAATGATAAGAATGAACTTATTCCTACTCGGACAGTCACTGGTTGGCGTATGTGCATTGATTACAGGAAGCTTAATAAAGCTACTAGGAAAGATCATTTTCCTCTTCCCTTCATGGATCAGATGCTAGAAAGGTTATCAGGGCAGGCTTTCTATTGTTTTCTAGATGGATATTCTGGATATAATCAAATTGTGGTAGACCCAAAAGACCAGGAGAAGACGACTTTTACTTGTCCTTTTGGTATCTTTGCGTATAGAAAGATGCCTTTTGGATTATGTAATGTTCCAGCTACGTTTCAGAGGTGTATGCAGGCAATCTTTGCGGATCTTTTAGAAAAATGCATTGAAGTATTCATGGATGATTTCTCAGTTTTTGGAAATTCCTTCCAAAGATGTTTAGCTAATTTGAACACTGTCCTCAAAAGATGTGTTCAGACAAATCTGGTTTTGAATTGGGAAAAATGTCATTTCATGGTAACTGAAGGAATTGTATTGGGGCATAAAATCTCTGCTAAAGGAATAGGGGTAGACAAAGCTAAAGTAGAGGTTATTGAGAAACTACCTCCACCAACAAATGTAAAGGGGATTAGAAGTTTTCTTGGTCATGCTGGGTTTTATAGAAGATTTATCAAAGATTTCTCAAAAATTGCTAAACCATTGAGTAATCTTTTGATGAAGGATGCTCCTTTTGAGATGAATGAAGACTGCATGAAAGCTTTTGATATATTGAAGAAGAAGCTAGTGTCAGCTCCAGTAATTGTAGCACCAGATTGGAATCAAAATTTTGAATTAATGTGTGATGCAAGTGATTATGCAATAGGAGTTGTCCTTGGCCAAAGGAAAGAACAAAAGTTCCCTCCAATTTATTATGCTAGCAAGGTGCTGAATGATGCTCAATTGAATTATGCTACCACAGAGAAAGAGTTTCTTGCCATTGTATATGCTCTAGAGAAATTTAGACCTTATCTTATTGGGTCTAAGGTGATTGTCTATACAGATCATGCAGCTATCAAATATTTGTTGACAAAACCAGATTCTAAGCCACGTCTGATTAGATGGGTACTACTATTACAAGAATTTGATGTAGAAATTCGTGATAAGAAAGGAAGTGAGAACTTAATTGCTGATCATTTGTCACAGTTAGCCAACAATGAGGTCACTAGCAAGGAGTCTGAAATCTGGGAATCTTTTTCAGATGAATCACTCATGTATATTCAGCAGAGGCCCTGGTTTGCTGATATGGCGAATTTCAAAGCTGCTAGAGTCATGCCGGAAGACTTAACTTGGCAGCAGAGAAAGAAATTTCTGCATGATGCCAAGCAGTTTGTGTGGGACGATCCGTATTTGTTCAAAATTGGAGCAGATAATCTTCTAAGGAGATGTGTTACAAATGAAGAAGCAGAAGGAATTCTCTGGCATTGTCATGATTCACCTTATGGAGGACATTTTAATGGAGAAAGAACAGCAGCAAAAGTCCTTCAATCAGGGTTTTATTGGCCAACTTTATTTAAAGATGCCCATAATCATGCTAGGAATTGTGATAAATGTCAAAGAGCAAGGACAATCACTAAACGTCATGAGATGCCTTTACAAGGTATTTTAGAGGTTGAGGTTTTTGATTGTTGGGGTATTGACTTTGTTGGACCCTTTCCTCCATCTTTCAACAATGAATATATTTTGGTAGCAGTGGATTATGTGAGTAAGTGGGTGGAAGCATTAGCTTGTCCTAAAAATGATGCTAGCACGGTAATTAAATTCCTGAAGAGACAAATATTCTCACGCTTTGGCACTCCAAGAGTGTTGATCAGTGATGGAGGATCTCATTTTTGTAATTATCAGCTAGAGAAAGTACTCAAACACTATGGAGTAAAGCATAAGGTAGCTGCACCTTATCATCCGCAAACCAATGCACAAGCTGAGGTGTCTAACAGGGAGATAAAAAGAATCCTGGAAAAAACTGTGACTTCATCAAGAAAGGACTGGTCTCTCAAATTGGATGATGCCCTTTGGGCTTATAGGACAGCAATGAAGACGTCTATGGGATTATCACCATTTCAACTAGTCTATGGGAAAGCATGTCATTTGCCAGTCGAATTGGAGCATAGAGCATTATGGGCTTTGAAATTCTTGAATTTTGATCCTTATGATACTCAATGCACACGCAGAAGGCAGATTTTGGAGCTTGAAGAAATGCGGTTACATGCATATGATTCATCCAAAGCTTACAAAGACAAGATTAAATTTTATCATGACAGGAAGTTGGTGAATAGAGTTTTTAATCCAGGACAACAGGTACTATTGTTCAATTCAAGATTGAAGATATTTCCTGGGAAGCTGAAGTCAAAATGGACAGGACCATTTGTGATAAAAGAAGTGCATCCGCATGGAGCAATTGAAATATTTAATCCATCTGCTGATGATCCACAGAAAAGTTGGGTGGTAAATGGTCAACGTCTCAAGCCCTATCTAGGGGGAGAGGTGCAGCAATTTTCCACAATGATGTTGTTGGTTGATCCTTGAAAGTTTGGGTCAGGCTCGGGACGTTAAACAAGCGCTTACTGGGAGGCAACCCAGTATCTTGTAAGTATTTTACGTTGATTTTAGATTAGGGTATGATGTACTCTATTGAATACCTGGTTTGTGTGATGGTTTGCTATTAACTGTGATTGTTTGATAAGTAATGCTTGAATGATGCTTATGATTAATTGATGTTGAGATGATGTGCACATTAAAATGCTTATACAGGTGATTCACAAGCTTTGTGAACAAATGCATGATATTATGATTGTGATTATGAGATTAAGCATGATGTGTATGTCAAATGTGAATGAGCTTATATGTGAGGTTTTGAGCTCCAGAGTTGTTATTGTTGAATGCTATTACTTTGAAAGCATGAATGACTTTGCCCAGGTTTTCTATGATTGAATCAATTGCTTGTTTTGCATCATATGATCAAGGTCGTTTGTTGAAACCCTTTTTATTGGCCAAATTCATAAAGTTAGCCCATTAAAAGAGAACACTTTGTGTTCTATCCTTTGAACCCTTAGCCTTGAACATACACTGAAAACCCTTGATTGAAAATCTTTACCTTGAGTTAAGTAGAAGATCTTGTATGGTATTGTTAAATGTTCAAGTTTGGGGTTGTTGGGGAAACATGAAAAAGGAAAAGCATTGAGCTAAGAGCTAAAAAGTAAGAATATGCAAAGAAAAAGAAAAAGAAAAGAAAAGAAAAAGAAGCAAAGCTCAATGCAAATGCAAGGCAAGTTGGGAATAAATAAGAATAATTGTGTTGTTATGATTCTCTTAACTCAAGGATTTTGTGATCCAGAAAAACCAATTTTCTTGTTAGCCCAGCCACATTATAAGCCATTGAAAAGTCCTTGTGATGATGCATGCTTGTAAATGTTTTTGATTGTGGTAAAATGAAAGGCAAAGTTGATTCATGTAACATTGTGATAGTAGAGTGAATGAGTGAAACACTTTACCTCTTATACACTTGTGTGTTGAGTGAAACACTTTACCTAGTGAGGAAATATTCCATAAGCACATGAACATCCATGCTTAATTGATTGATCATTCATGAAAAATAGCATTTGTTGGAATTTAAATGACTTTGTGAACACTCAAGCATGTGCACATCTTGAATGAACTCTTGGTCATAAGTTTGAGTGAAGTTGTTACTTATCTTGAAAAAGAGGATTCTAGAATGAGTAAACCATCATATGAATTGGTTGGAGATTGAGTTACATTTTGTTTGCTTGAGGACAAGCAAAGTTCTAAGTTTGGGGTTGTGATAACAGTTGAAAAACTGTTATTTTCATGCTTAAAATTGATACTAAATGCAACCTTTATACTTAGAAACTAGCTTGAAATCACAATTTTATCCATATTTTCAGAAATAAGAGAGCTGGACAGGTTTATGCTTGATTTCAGTGTTTTTGTGCAGGTTTTAAGGTGAATTTGGTGAAAGAAGTGAAGAAGGAGAGAGATGACATCAGAAAAGACATAAAAAAGTGCAAAAGGAGAAGCCGAAGTCACCGCTCAGCGGCACTTTACCGCTGAGCGACACTCAAGAGGTTGCGGGAGGACCGCTGAGGGGCAAAATGGCCGCTGAGGGGAGAAAACAAGTCACGCAACTACCGCTGAGCGGTATTTTACCGCTGAGCGGCACTTTAATGGGCTTGGGCTTGACTTTTTGTAATTTACGAATGATATATAAGCTTTAGGGTTTCCTAGGGTTAGACATCTTTGGCAGAAACGAGGCAAACACTCTCTCTTTCACCCCTTTGAAGGAGGATCTTGGATGCTCAGGCTACCTCTTCACCTTTATTGGGTTTATTCTTTCATTCTTTCATTGTAATTCATCTAGGTTCACCATGAATATGGTGAACTAAACCTTGTATGTTTGTTGGGGAATCAATGTAATCTCTTGAAGCTCTCATATATGGAATTTATGCTTGCATCTTTTAATTAAGACTTATGCTTTCTTTCATCATTAGTTAGGGTTTTTCCTCTTTGCTTAATGCTTGCATAGTTTAACTCATTCAATGCATGATTATTGGTTTTGTCGATACGGGAACGTACGGGGAAGTCTAGATCCGGGGAATTTCTCCCAATATTATATTGGTTGTCGTTAAGCTCCTGAGCCTATGAACTAATCATTAGGAATGCTAGGAATTGTATGAACTCGTGATTAGGGAGAAGCCTTCTAGAAAGGTACATTAGAGAGTGGCATTAACAATGATGATTTGAATGTTGAATTCCTAAAATATATGAGAGTGGATAAGATGAAATTGACCCCCAACAACATATTCATTCATATATTTCATTGAAAGTGTTTATCTTTTGGTTTTGCCATTGATCAAAAACTCATGCATACATGTTTATTTTCTGTCTTGCATAAAAATCTCAATTATTGCGTCTGTAAGTCTTAGCTAATCAAGAAACCACATAACTAAACTAGGCCGTGAGTCCTTTGGGAAGAACGATACTTGGTCTTACCAAGTTTATTACTTGAACGATTCGGTCATACTTGCCGATTGTGAAACAAGTTTGTGACATCATATTTTGGTGATCATAAATTTGTCCATCACTCAGCGCCACTCGATCACACATTTTCTGCATTCTGGTTGACTTTTCAGCATTTTGGTTGATTGGTTGACTTTTCTGGTTGACTGGTTGACTTTTCAGCACTCCAATCATTCGATACTTCAATTCTTCTTTCAAATCATTCAATTAGCCTACAAAATCAAAGGAATCTTGCACAAAACCATTAAATTCACTTTCGACTCTCTTATTCACAAAACTAAAGCAAAAATATGAGTTCAAGCTAGTTTCTAAGTCTTAAAGGTTGCTTTTGGTATCAATTTTAAGCATAAAAATAACGGTTTTTCAACCGTTATCAGTGATCGAAGCTTCGGCGCCCTTTTTGAAGGCTTGAGCGCAGGAAACCACCGCTCACCCCCGAGCACTCCTTTTGGGGTGCTTGAGCGTAGGAAGCTCGAAGCTTGGGCGTCATCTGGAAGGCTTGAGCGTGGAAGACCACCGCTCACCGCCCGGGCGCTGATAATGATTTAAAATACCGTTATCTGTGATGTAATTTTGATACTAAATGCACCCTTTTTGACTTAGAAACTTGCTTTGACTCATGTTTTTGCTTTAGTTTTGTGAATAAGAGAGATGAGTTTGTTGGAATGATTTAAAGGAAGAATTAAAGTACCAAATAGTTGGAATGCAGAAAAGTCAACCAGAGTGCAGAAAAGTCAACCAGAAATGTCAATCGTGAAGCTTGGGTGGCCAGTGGAGGCTTGGGCAGCCAAAAATCGACACCCACCACCCGGGCAGCCAAAAATGGGCACCCGGGCGACGTATGTCGTGAAATAGGCCCATTTTTTGATTTGTTTCGACTTCTTTTGAACCGGGCCCTGTTTCTACTCTTTTCCGACTCTATTTAAAGGATCCCGGGCTCTAGGTTTGGTATCTCTGGCTGGAGCAACACAACAAAACACTCTTCTACTTTCTGAAGGAGGATTTGGAGGCGGAAGCTTCCTCTTCTATTCTTAGGGTTTTACTATCTCATGCTTTTCCATTGTACATCTAGTTTCTCCATGTCTATGGGGAACTAAACTCTATTTGTTATTGGGGAATGATTTAACCTTGTGAACTCTCATGTATTTGAATTGATTGTTAATCATATATACTTTATTCATTAATATTTAGGGAATTCATCTATTGTAGTGCTTGCTCTATTTAACTCATTTAGTTGCATGATTTATGAATTGGATGAGTGCCGAGAGGTTCCTTACAATTGAGGTTCTTGTTGAATTCTCCAAAGGGTAATATTTCTCAAGGATGAGGGTATGAGTACTTGGTCGTCTTAAGCTCTTGATCTTCAGACTTAATTTTCTAGGAACACTAGGAATTGCACGAACTAGGAATTAAGGCAGGCTTATTGCGCCAAGGGATTGGGTTCTAAGTACTTTAGTGAGTGACTTTAACATTAATGCATAAAGAGGAATTCTAATATACATGAGAGGTAACTTGGTGAAATCTAATCCCAACAACATATTCATCTCATATTAAACAACATCATTTCTTCTCTGTGTTACTCTACTATTAATCAATTTGCATTCATATTTTATTTTATGTTTTTGCATCTCAAACCAATGATCCTGTTAATTTTAAGTCTTAATTAATTAATTTATCACATGACTATTTAGTGCCGAGAGTATTCTGGGATGCGATACTTGGTCTTACCATTTTATATTACTTGTGCGATTTGGTAGACTTGCCAATTCATCAACAGGCGCCCTAAGTGGGGCACTTGAGCGCTAGCGACATGGGCTTGGGCTCTGTTTCAGTTTTGTCATCGCTCTATTTAAAGAACTCAGACGTCCTATGTTTTGTATCTCTGGCTGGAGCAGCACAACACCACATTCTTCCACTGAAGGCGGATTTGGATGCGGGAGCTTCCATCCTCTCCTTTTAAAGTTTTTCTATCTCATGCGTTTCCATTATGCATCTAATTTCATCATGTGTATGGTGAACTAAACTCTATTTTTTGTTGGGGAATGATGTAACCATGTGAACTCTGATGTATTTGAATTTATTCTTAATAAGATATAATGTTTCATTAATTGTTAGAATAATTCATATGTGCTTATTACATGCTCTATTTAACTCATTCATACATGATGTATGAATTGCATGACTGTCGGGAGGTTTCTTACAATTGAGGTTCTTGTTGAATTCTCCCAAGAGTAATATTTCTCAAGGATTAGGGTATGAGTCTTGGTCGTCTTAAAGCTCTTGATCTTCGCATTTAATTACTAGGAATGCTAGGAATTGCATGAACTAGTGATTAAAGACAGGCTTCTTTGCCGAGGGATCATGTTTAAGTGATTTAGTGAGCGACGCTAACATTAATGTGTTACCAATAAGGAGTATTGGTAAAACCTGAATATATGTTTTGATGATGCTGCAACTTATAGATTTTGGATGTAGTAGGAAAATAGTTAAAAAAAGCAACTTGTAGATTTTGAATGTAGTAGGAAAATGTTAAACATTGTAATTTTTACTAGTATAATCGATTATGGTTAAGCAATAATCGATTATCACAAGTCATACTTGAATAATCGATTATCACTTCATATAATCGATTATCACATTTTTGAAAACCTGTAACGGACTTGAATAATCGATTATCACTTACAATAATCGATTATTCATGGCAGTTGGGAGCTGACCTTTGGCACTCAGTGTACTTGGCTATATATTTTGTTTTGGAGAAATTAGAAGAGAACGTTTTTTGAACTGAGAAAGCTTAGAACACTGTGTGTCAGAGGAATGTTCTCAGAAAGCTTTTTGTTCATTGTTCCCTTGCTTGGTCTTGTGAAAGGAGAGGCTCGCGTATCGTGTGTCGATAGTCGGAGCAGACTCTCTTCAAGTTAGCAAGGTGCTCTGCCTGGTCTTGTGAAAGGAGAAGCTTGTGTATCGTTGGTCGATTGCTGGAGCGGTTCTCCTCAAGTTGGTAGAGTGGTTCTTTTCATTTTATTCTTGTTCATTATCTTGTAATCTGTTAAACAATTTTTTAGTGAAAAAGGTTAATCACTATTTATAGTGATTAACGACTGGACGTAGAATCTTTTGATTCGAACCAGGATAAAAATTCTGTGTTTTTCTTCTTATTCCCTACACTCCTTTTATTTTACGTATATCAACTGTTTGATTAATTTTCTGAAAGAAAATTATTTTTACTAAAAGGAGAAAATTAATTTTAATTGTGATCGAATACGCTTTCCGCTCTCTGAGTTTTAATTCCGCTGTGTTATACTCTTCGAAAAATACCCCCTCCGATACCATCAATTGGTATCAGAGCTTGCTTTGATAGTTTTTCAAAATTTGCGAAAATGGCTGGTCACAATCAAAACCATGTATATGCTAAGGGTGCTTCCATTAACAGACCTCCATTGTTTACTGGTGATAACTATGCTTTTTGGAAAGTGAGAATGGAGATTTTTATGGGGTTTGTTGATAGAGGTATCTGGGAAGCTGTACAAAATGGTCCTTATATTCCTATGAATACTGTTGATGGTGTAGAGACTGAAAAACCTTATTTTAATTGGATTGCTGAAGAAAATAGACGAGCTCAGTTTGATATTAAAGCTCGCAATATAATTTCATCTGCTGTTGTACTTGATGAATTTTATAGAATTTCAGTGTGTAAGTGATGGAAGCAGCTTCAATCTTCAAGAATGAGCAACTTCTCAGACCAGAGGTGGCAGCGGAATTGGAAAACGGAGATGTAATTGGAGGCGCACGGAAGGTGTTTGATGAATTGTCTGGTGCGGTTTTGGAGTGTGTAGGCAGAGGTTCTAGCTCAGACAGCCTTCCAAGAGGGAAGGAAGCTAGAGGATAAGTGTGCTAAAGTGGCACAATGCAAAGAACTTGAAGAAGTAGTGGCTGGAAACAATCCAACAACATTTCACTATATCAATTCAAGTTAACTTTTACAATGAATTAAGCTCTCTTTTATAGGAAGAGAAGCTTGAGAATGTGGAATGTATTATGCATATTTACAATGTGCATAAGCTAAATGAAAATGTGCAGAATGTTATTGGCCGTGTGTTGCACATCGAAAATGTGCTCATGTGAAGAAGTTGATGGTTTGGCTTGTGTTCCACGTGAGAAACATGTAAAATGTGGCTGGTTGCATGTTTCACATGGACAATCTTGGTGGCTGCATAATGGACATGGAAAATGTTGAATTTACTCTTTCAAAGGTGATACACGGTTGGTTGCACAATACTTTCTGTAAGGACCTCATTTTCTTAGTGGTGGGGACACCCACTTCTTACATGATTAGGAGTGCATTATTGGAGTGCAATTATGAGGGGAAGAGAGAAAAGGAGAGGAGCATTTTACGGGGGAAGCTGGGCAAAAAGAAGGGCCTCATTTTCTTGGCACCAGAGAGAGCTTCCACAAGGAAGGAACCCTTTTTCCATTTTCAACCGTCCAAGAGCACTCAACAGAAGCAACACAACCCTTTCATGCGGAGAGGAGGATTGAGTATGGGTTTCTTGTGAGAGTGGAGTTGTGCAGCAAGATCTGGGAGAAGAAGTGGAGAACCATTGAAGTGGAAGGAGATCTGGATCTGCACATATGAAGGAAGATGGATCACAAATTTTACAAAGGAAGTCTTCAAGAGGTAAGGGGAGCTAGATTTTGTTTGTTTGATTGTTGAATTTTACTGTCTTTGAAGTAAATCTGGGAATTTTGGGATGAACAGAGGAGTTTTCTGGGTTTCTGGAAAATCTGCGATTCTGCAGAAAGCATTCGTCCAATTTGATGAGACAAATTGGACGCTCGTCCATATTTGTGAACGTTCGGTTATTTTCTTAACGATTCGCCCAAAAGTAGCCAAAATTCTGAACGTTCGGTTGTTGTACTGAACGTTCGTCCTAATTGAAAAATTGGGACGTTCGTCCACACAGTGCTCGACCAAATAGTGGTCGGCCAAAATAGCATGAGCGTTCGGTTTTGTGTTATGAGCGTTCGCGTTCGTATATTGTGAGTGTAGCGTTCGTCCAAATCCTCCTTTGAGCGTTCGTATAAGTGTATAATGGATTTTGAGCGTTCGTCTGAGTGTAAATTAAGCTTGAGCGTTCGTTGTTAAATGGGTATGTATAAGTTTAAATCGTGAACGTTCGTTGTTAATTTGGTAAATATAGCGTTCGACATAATTTAGAATTATCAGGCTCGAATCTCGAACGTCCGTTCTTATAGTATTCAGGAATTAGCGTTCGGTAGAGAACGTTCGGCCTTGGTGTTGCTGTGATTATGAGCGTTTGTCCTTAAGTAAAGTTAGAAATACACTTAGCGTTCGTCCAAATGGTATAGCGTTCGGCAGTAGAGCTATCGTCAGACAACATTCGTCCAAATGGTTTAAATGACGTTCGTCCAAGATTGTTTAGATGACGTTCGTTCAATTGTTTAGATGACGTTCGTCCAAGTAATGTTCGTCCTAGTATTCGGAAATGACGTTCGTCCCAATAGTGTTCAATCGGTTTAAGTGTTCGGCAAGTAATCTTATAGCGTACGTCCAATTAGCATAGTAGCGTTCGGCAATTGTGTTCGGTGAATAGTGTTCAATCGGTTTTAAGCGTTCGGCCTGTAATCTAATAGCGTTCGTCCAATTAGCATAGTAGCGTTCGACAATTGTGTTCGGTGAATAGTGTTCAATCGGTTTTAGCGTTCGGCCTGCGAATCTTATAGCGTTCGTCCAATTAGCATAGTAGCGTTCGCCTGTTGGTAATAGTGTTCGTCCTAAGTATCAATCAGCGTTCGGCTAAATAGTGTTGAATCCAATATGACGTTCGGTTTTAGCGTTCGGCTTAGTTGTGTTCAGCGTTCGGTTTTGGTGTTCGTCCAAATTGTGTTAAATCTCTGAGCGTTCGTTCAATTGGCACAGTTTGCGTTCGGTTATAACGCTCGGTGAATAGTGTTCGTCCATCCAATGGTTTGCAAATGGGGATGGGTTTTAAGTTCATTTCTCTTGAATTGAATTATGTGCAAAATGTTCGGAAAATATATACTGTAAATGGGAATTATGTGAATGTATGAAATACGTTGGATTTAATGTGATATTATGGAGGTATCTCGTTATTCATGACTTGGGATAAGGTTTAAAGTAACAGTATGATTCATGGACGTAATTCCATGATCCTCAAGGAGAGGATACGTGGTGGTGTTTTGGGGTTGTATAGAATGATTACATGGTAGCTCAGTTTTGGGGGTCATCATGAATCTCCAATAGTCTTTCTTCTCATGTAAAGAGGATTGAACATGTGGTGAGGAGTAGCAGGAGGTCCTAGTCTTGGATGCTTCCATATGATCCAAGGTGAGTAATAACGGATTAACCTCGTGATTGTGGCCGGGCGGGAGTGCCCAAATGTTCCACCAGGCGGTAGTGCCTAATGTTCCACCAGGCGGGAGTGCCTAATGTTCCACCAGGCGGGAGTGCCTAATGTTCCACCAGGCGGGAGTGCCTAATGTTCCACCAGGCGGTAGTGCCTAATGTTCCACCAGGCGGGAGTGCCTAATGTTCCACCAGGCGGTAGTGCCTAATTTTCCACCAGGCGGTAGTGCCTAATGTTCCACAAGGCGGTAGTGCCAGGGCGGGAGTGCCCAAATTTCATAAAGCCACCACGAGTGTAAGACCCGCCATAGCTCGGTAATCATTCTAGTCCGGACGAGTCAGGGTATAAAGTAACAAGTCTTGTGATGTCAGTTTACCATGTCTGGATGAATGTTTACATGTCATGGGAGTGTGTGAAATATGGATCAATGAGTATGCTTTAATTGTTATTTTATATGAATCTATGAATGATTGCATGAATTAACTGTGCTGTATGTATAACATGCTTTTTATATCTAGCTCACCCTTGCATTGTTTGTGTTGTGTGCCAATTTGGATATATTTCTTTGGCGATGATCATCCGCTTGGATGGGAGCAGATGTTGTCGAGGAGAGTCCCTTGGAGCAAGAGCTGGAGGTTGCTGATGTTGCAGAGTAGTCTTCGTAGAAATTTCCTGATTGAACACTGGTAGTGATCAATCCTTTCGACTGTTCAAGTTTAAATTTTCACTCCTTCAATTTGGATGATTGTAATTTTACACTTAAATTACACGTCATACTCTGACTGTTCTCTATATTTGAATGTTGACGTCTTTATTATATAATATTGGTTATTATATAATCGGGATGTTACATTAATGGTATCAGAGCAGTTCGTCCTTAGGATGACCTTTGTGTTGTGGGTTTGCCGTGTCTTCTCTGCGAAGACTTAAGTGTAGATGGTATGATTTACCATTTCTTTCAAGTCTATATAATAAGGTGTATATCTAACTAGAAGTTTTAAGAACAGAAAACGTCTTAATAAGAGTAATGAGGGTGCACACTCATGACTTTTACCATAGATGGTTTTCCTTTCTTTAATCTGAAGGTTTGAGGTAAGAATGAGTTAGAGTTTTAGTGTTGTTTCTTGTAATAAATTCCTGTCTTGCTCTTGCTTTTGTAGTAGTGTATTTTACTCGATAGTAGTAGAGGGATGCATATTCGAGGGCAACTTGAGTTGTATACCTTTATTGGAATTGGTTTAAGCCTTTGAGACAAGTTCTTGTCTCGAAGATAGGAGTTAGAAGACTAAAAGTTAAGCTTCGGAGGACGAGTGAAGATATTGGAGTTTAGAAGTAATGTTATGGGTGAAGAAAATTTCAAGAAAACAAAGTCAGAAGATCTTATATCGTACGTTCGCAAGAAGTTCAGAGGTTAGATTTAGAGAAGCTTTGGATAAGCATGGTTGTAACAAGGTTTGAAAAATGAGTTGGGTTTAGTATATCAGTGACGTCAGCAGTCAGAAGAAAGGGAAGTGTGGGTGAGAAAGGGAGTGACGTTGTGAGAGATTGATAACATGAATCTAGGTATCAGTGATGGTTGGAATCTGAATAAGAAGGTGGTGGATGACCTAAAGTTTAAGTTAAGAAAGGAATAGGAAATTCTATAGTGGATTAAGGGGAACAAGTATCAAGAAGGAAGTAGAAGGAGAATATTTCGAGAGGCAGTCAGATAAGGCAGAACATGAGGTTTTTGAAGAAGAATGATGTATTGATTCTTAAGTGAAAAATTTGAAGGAGATGATCAAGTTTTCTAAACAGGTAGATGATTCAGAGTCAAGTTTAGTTGGATGTTTCAAGATTAGTAGTTCACACAGAAGAAGGGTTTGAGCATAGGCTAAGATGAAAGGTTTCAAATGATGAAGACAAAGGTATGTCTCTGTCAATCAGTGTCTTGAAACAAGACCTCCTAGATGATGATGGTTGCTTCTTAGTGTTATCACCTATGGAAGCGACTCAAGTTTCAAATCATGCGGCGCAGGAGAAGAAGGTAGTGGCGTATGCATCAAGACAACTCAAGGTTCAAGAGAAGAATTAACCCACTCATGACTTGGAGTTGGCAACTGTAGTTTTTGCTTTGAAGATTTGGAGACACTACCTGTATGGTGCGCAATTTCAGGTGTTCAGTGATCATAAGAGCCTGAGATATCTCTTTGATCAGAAGGAGCTCAACATGAGGCAAAGGAGATGGATGGAGTTCCTTAAGGATTATGACTTTGATCTTTTATACCATCCTGGGAAAGCCAATGTAGTGGCAGATGCATTGAGCAGAAAGGCAGTACATATGTCTTCATTGATGATCAGAGAATTAGAGCTGGTAGTAAGTTTCAGATATTTGAGGTTACAAGTAGAATTTGAAGCTGACAGCATCAGATGCAGTAATTTGGCGGTATCCAATGACTTGTTGAGGAATGTTAAAGAAGAGCAGTCGAAGGATATTGAACTCCAGACGTCAGCGAGTTTGATTGGAACTGAACAAGGAAAAGATTTTTGCCTTGGGGACCGACGGTATTTTGAGATTCAAAAGCTGAGTCTGTATCCCTAGCAGCTCAGGATTGAAGAAGTTAATCATGGAAGAAGGTCACAAAAGCCATTTTAGCATGCATCCAGGTATGACGAAGATGTATCAAGATCTCAAGAAGTCCTTATGGTGGTCGGGTATGAAGAGGGACGTGGCACAGTTTGTGGCTTCTTGCTTAATTTGTCAAAAGGCAAAAGTGGAACATCAAAGACTTGGAGGTTTGTTGCAATCGTTGGAGATTCCAGAGTGGAAATGGGATAGCATCGCGATGGACTTCGTTACCCATTTGCCACGCACTATTCGGAAGCATGATGCAATATGGGAAATAGTGGACCGATTGACCAAGAGTGATCACTTCTTGGCAATTGATTTGAGAATGTCATTGACAAAGTTGGCTCAACTATATGTTAAGGAGAAGAAAGGTTTTAGAACAGATGATAAAGGGTGGTTGTAGTATAAGTTGCTAAAGAGGGTATCGAGAATGATCAAAGAAGTTTGGGTTGGTTGAGATGTTTAGAGTTATGAAGTTGCATGTTGTGAAGAGTTAATTTTCTTTGGGTATGGTTTTATGGTGATGTTTAGTGTTCGGCTGAGTTTGATCAAGAGAGAAGTGGATATTGAATGATGGAATGCAGAAGGCAGTAAGTTAGTAAGTTCAGATAAGGTCAGAGGATTGGTATTATTGGTTAAGAGTATCTTGAGGTTTAGAGGATTAAAGATAGGGTTTGTATTTTGACGACTACGAGTTGAAGAGGACAATCCTTGAAGAAGAAGGTTTTAAGTTAATTTGGACGGGATGAGTACCAGAAGAATTATGAGTGATGTGGCGTTTGTGGAGTTAATCTAAGAGCTCAAGTTTGAAGTTTATATGGAGTGGTTCCTTGACAAGGAAGGAAAACGAAGGTGGTGCATCAAGTGTAGTTGAGCGAAAGATCGAAGCAAGTGTTATGAGAATTCAAGATGTCTGCAAATTGTAAATGAAGAAGAGATGATGTTATTCTTTCGTAAGTTTGAGGTGTGATTCAAGGGAAGGGTTTTGATTGGTTTTCTGCAACAAGTATGAGATTTTATAACTTGAAGAAGTGGAATTCACTTTGGAGTGGGGTCTTAGGCAACATCTGCGTCCGAAATTTTTGGGTGGTTCCTGTTTAAGTCGTGTAGTGCAAGAGGAAGATGGAGGTTGAGTTAGAGCAATAATATTTGGACTCAATATAATCATAAGGAGAACTACAAGGTTGAGGAATCGCAGAAGAGAAATAGAGGACATGTTGGCATAGTCTAGTATAAGTCTTGACAATCAGGAGTGATTTCAGGCATGGTCGTTTTGTGGAGTAGAAAGCAGTGTTGAGGAAATGGAATGACAAGGCTATTATGCAAAGGGAGAGTTCTCAGAGTTTTGGTAAGGTCATAAAAGTTCTGAGAAAGGTTCTTCGAGGGTGATCTTTTGCTGGTTACAGTTGTCATGAAGGAAGTGTCATTTTAAGTAAATTGGTGAGTAAGGAAGTATGAGGAGCAGAGTAGCGCAGCAGATGATGGTGAGCATGTTATTGTCAGTAATAGGTATGCATGAAGAGCTTTCAAAATTCTGGATTAGTAGTTTGTGAGGGACGAGTTCTTTGAAACAGCATTGGTGTTGTCATATGAGCATGAGTTAGGAGTGTTTAGTAATATTCAGGAGTCAGAAGTGAGTTTAGGTGTGAAAGAAACATGTATCAGGCAAGGAAGATAAGTGAGCCTTCGGTTGCAAGCTACAGGATCAACTCTAAAGTGAGAAAGTATTAATGGCTTTAGAATGGGAAGAGTGGGTCAATGGGCGAAGGAGACTATTTGAGCTGTGGTTTTGAGTTATAGTGGCAATCAAGAGGTAAGGTTATGTTATCAGATGGTTTGAACAAAGAGAAAATTATTTCTACTTGTTCCGGTAGGCTTAATTTTCGAGGACGAAAATTTTTGTTGTTGGGGAGAATGCAAGTACCTCATTTTCTTAGTGGTGGGGACACCCACTTCTTACATGATTAGGAGTGCATTATTAGAGTGCAATTATGAGGGGAAGAGAGAAAAGGAGAGGAGCATTTTACGGGGGAAGCTGGGCAAAAAGAAGGGCCTCATTTTCTTGGCACCAGAGAGAGCTTCCACAAGGAAGGAACCCTTTTTCCATTTTCAACCGTCCAAGAGCACTCAACAGAAGCAACACCACCCTTTCATGCGGAGAGGAGGATTGAGTATGGGTTTCTTGTGAGAGTGGAGTTGTGCAGCAAGATCTGGGAGAAGAAGTGGAGAACCATTGAAGTGGAAGGAGATCTGGATCTGCACATATGAAGGAAGATGGATCACAAATTTTACAAAGGAAGTCTTCAAGAGGTAAGGGGAGCTAGATTTTGTTTGTTTGATTGTTGAATTTTACTGTCTTTGAAGTAAATCTGGGAATTTTGGGATGAACAGAGGAGTTTTCTGGGTTTCTGGAAAATCTGCGATTCTGCAGAAAGCATTCGTCCAATTTGATGAGACAAATTGGACGCTCGTCCAAATTTGTGAACGTTCGGTTATTTTCTTAACGATTCGCCCAAAAGTAGCCAAAATTCTGAACGTTCGGTTGTTGTACTGAACGTTCGTCCTAATTGAAAAATTGGGACGTTCGTCCACACAGTGCTCGACCAAATAGAGGTCGGCCAAAATAGCATGAGCGTTCGGTTTTGTGTTATGAGCGTTCGCGTTCGTATATTGTGAGTGTAGCGTTCGTCCAAATCCTCCTTTGAGCGTTCGTATAAGTGTATAATGGATTTTGAGCGTTCGTCTGAGTGTAAATTAAGCTTGAGCGTTCGTTGTTAAATGGGTATGTATAAGTTTAAATCGTGAACGTTCGTTGTTAATTTGGTAAATATAGCGTTCGACATAATTTAGAATTATCAGGCTCGAATCTCGAACGTCCGTTCTTATAGTATTCAGGAATTAGCGTTCGGTAGAGAACGTTCGGCCTTGGTGTTGCTGTGATTATGAGCGTTTGTCCTTAAGTAAAGTTAGAAATACACTTAGCGTTCGTCCAAATGGTATAGCGTTCGGCAGTAGAGCTATCGTCAGACAACGTTCGTCCAAATGGTTTAAATGACGTTCGTCCAAGATTGTTTAGATGACGTTCGTTCAATTGTTTAGATGACGTTCGTCCAAGTAATGTTCGTCCTAGTATTCGGAAATGACGTTCGTCCCAATAGTGTTCAATCGGTTTAAGTGTTCGGCAAGTAATCTTATAGCGTACGTCCAATTAGCATAGTAGCGTTCGGCAATTGTGTTCGGTGAATAGTGTTCAATCGGTTTTAAGCGTTCGGCCTGTAATCTTATAGCGTTCGTCCAATTAGCATAGTAGCGTTCGACAATTGTGTTCGGTGAATAGTGTTCAATCGGTTTTAGCGTTCGGCCTGCGAATCTTATAGCGTTCGTCCAATTAGCATAGTAGCGTTCGCCTGTTGGTAATAGCGTTCGTCCTAAGTATCAATCAGCGTTCGGCTAAATAGTGTTGAATCCAATATGACGTTCGGTTTTAGCATTCGGCTTAGTTGTGTTCAGCGTTCGGTTTTGGCGTTCGTCCAAATTGTGTTAAATCTCTGAGCGTTCGTTCAATTGGCACAGTTTGCGTTCGGTTATAACGCTCGGTGAATAGTGTTCGTCCATCCAATGGTTTGCAAATGGGGATGGGTTTTAAGTTCATTTCTCTTGAATTGAATTATGTGCAAAATGTTCGGAAAATATATACTGTAAATGGGAATTATGTGAATGTATGAAATACGTTGGATTTAATGTGATATTATGGAGGTATCTCGTTATTCATGACTTGGGATAAGGTTTAAAGTAACAGTATGATTCATGGACGTAATTCCATGATCCTCAAGGAGAGGATACATGGTGGTGTTTTGGGGTTGTATAGAATGATTACATGGTAGCTCAGTTTTGGGGGTCATCCTGAATCTCCAATAGTCTTTCTTCTCATGTAAAGAGGATTGAACATGTGGTGAGGAGTAGCAGGAGGTCCTAGTCTTGGATGCTTCCATATGATCCAAGGTGAGTAATAACGGATTAACCTCGTGATTGTGGCCGGGCGGGAGTGCCCAAATGTTCCACCAGGCGGTAGTGCCTAATGTTCCACCAGGCGGGAGTGCCTAATGTTCCACCAAGCGGGAGTGCCTAATGTTCCACCAGGCGGGAGTGCCTAATGTTCCACCTGGCGGTAGTGCCTAATGTTCCACCAGGCGGGAGTGCCTAATGTTCCACCAGGCGGGAGTGCCTAATGTTCCACCAGGCGGTAGTGCCTAATGTTCCACAAGGCGGTAGTGCCAGGGCGGGAGTGCCCAAATTTCATAAAGCCACCACGAGTGTAAGACCCGCCATAGCTCGGTAATCATTCTAGTCCGGACGAGTCAGGGTATAAAGTAACAAGTCTTGTGATGTCAGTTTACCATGTCTGGATGAATGTTTACATGTCATGGGAGTGTGTGAAATATGGATCAATGAGTATGTTTTAATTGTTATTTTATATGAATCTATGAATGATTGCATGAATTAACTGTGCTGTATGTATAACATGCTTTTTATATCTAGCTCACCCTTGCATTGTTTGTGTTGTGTGCCAATTTGGATATATTTCTTTGGCGATGATCATCCGCTTGGATGGGAGCAGATGTTGTCGAGGAGAGTCCCTTGGAGCAAGAGCTGGAGGTTGCTGATGTTGCAGAGTAGTCTTCATAGAAATTTCCTGATTGAACACTGGTAGTGATCAATCCTTTCGACTGTTCAAGTTTAAATTTTCACTCCTTCAATTTGGATGATTGTAATTTTACACTTAAATTACACGTCATACTCTGACTGTTCTCTATATTTGAATGTTGACGTCTTTATTATATAATATTGGTTATTATATAATCGGGATGTTGCACTTTCTTCTTGGCCTCTTTGCTTGGCAACTTTCCTAGGCACCTTCCAACCTTATTAATGTCCTACAAAACAATGTAAATGGAATTTAGTTAAAGAGAATCTATCTAAGACTTAGATAAGGAAATAGGTTTAGTAATCTTTATTCTACTTCCCTTTCTTTAGTCTTAGTGTTAGTTGATACTTCTTTGGATGGGTAGACCCTAAAGGGGTTACCATCATTCCCTCCCTCTTGAAAAACGATTTGTCCTCAAATCGGGAAGAAAGAAAGAAGCACAACTTTGGTTTGTGATTTCCTCCTGGATCAAAAATATATCTACAAAAGATAGCAAAAATGAGTATGATGAAGAAGGTGAAAACAAAGATATGAAGACAAAAGAAAAGTCTTGTATTTTTGAAAAAGATTTTCAGAAATTTAGGCTTGGAAAAATGGAAAATTCCATAGTCCCAAGTTATTGGATTTTTATCTTGAGTTACTTGTTTACACAAAGGTAACATTAACTCAAGGTTTGAATTGCCATATTTTGAAAAGAATTGCACAGAATATTGGATCACAATTGATTTAAAAGAAAAATGAATAATGGAAGAGTGCATAATAAATGTAAAAGAAGTAAAGAATGAGAACCCTTCCCTTTTAGGTTCCATGGTGATGGTAAGAGTAGGAGTTGTCATTATTAACAAGACCTCCTTCTCTATATTTTCCGCTTCTTGCATCTTTTCTTCTTCTCGTTTCTTTTCCTCTTCCCTTCTCTCTCTTTCTTGTCTCTCTTTTTCCTTTCTCTTTTCTTCTTCTCTCTTTCTTTCTTGTCTCTCTTCTTCTTGTTTCTCTTCTTCTCTCTCTTTCTTGTCTCTCAACATCTCTTTGTAGTTTTAATTCTATTTGCTTAGCTTGCAGCTCCTTAAGGTTAATCTTAAATTCTAGTTCTCTAATAAGGAAACCATTGTCATTTAAGCTTTCAAGAAATGATTTTCCATTTTCAATGTAAGCTCTTAGCAATTGTAGGTTTCTCTTAATAGTTGAAGGCACAAACTCTTTTCTCATGCAAGATTTTAATTCAGACCAATTATGAATGGGAGATTTTCTACCTATCCTAACATGATATTGTCTCTCATCCCACCACTCTCTTGCATGCTTTTCAAATCTAGATGTGTAGAGACTAAGGACATAAGATTCACTATTGCTAGAATGAAAATAGGATTCAGGTTTACTTTTTCTAGCAATAAATGGATGTATGTCATTAATGTCCTTTTCCCAAGCTAGGTATATTAAAGCACCAATATCCACACCAAAGTATGGAATTTTTGCCCTAGCTTGTTTATACAATTCATCCTCCATCCGATCAAATTCATGATAGGAACAAGTCCTTCTTCTAGCTTCATCAAGTTTTCGTTTAATTTCTTTGAAAGTAATGGATTGATCAAAACTAGAAGACCGAGAGGACCTATATGAAGAAGAAGACCTATAGGAATCATAACAAGACATCAAAACTCTTTAAATTTTTGTGAAGGATTTCTAGAAAGGTTCTAGAGGTAAAATTAACCAAATAGCTCCCAGGAAGGAGAGGTGAGTCTCAATGGACAAGCTTAAGAACCTTGTCCTTCCTAGCCAGAGTGTCTTTGGTTGTTTCTTACCTTAGTTTCTAGGTAGAAATCTTTCAAAAGCTTTTTAAATGCAAGATGAAATGCACCTAGAAACCAAATGAAGGTTTATCTATATGAAATGCGCCCCTAAGTACCACGAAGACTTAAAACATAAAAGTCAACAAGCAAAGTAAAGTAAAGAAAATGGAAATTAATGAGACACGGCCCTAAGTGAAAGTGCAAATGACACTTGGAGCCACTTGACACACTTTCACACTAAGAAGTGGAAACTAAACTATTACAATGTTTGATGGTGCACTTGGAATTGCTTGAAAAGCATTTTTCCAAGTCACTTTAAGTTGAAAATGAACACAAAATGGAAAGAAATTACAAAGGTTCCGTGATACCAAGCCAAAATTACAAGTAAAATTTTTACAAAAGTAGCAAAGCCAAGTGTGGCTGCTGTTTCACAAAGTGCTGGTCCAAAATCATGAGCAAAATGGTGGTATAGTTGCTGAAATTGCTGCTGAAATTGGTGCTGGAACAGCAAGAAAGAAGTGCACTTGAAGTCCAAGCTTGTGGCCTTTTTAACACCTCATCCACTTCCTAAGATGCTACCCCCTTGGAGCAAGGAATCTGAGGTAAAACCAGCTGCACCAATTCGTCACAGCACCCAAAACAAACACCAAACAGTCAACAAAAACCAACTGTTGCACCAGAAATGTATTTTCGCAGAACAGATTTTGGGCACAAAGTAGAAGCCAAACAAGTTGAATCCAAGTGAACTTAAGCTTTGAAACACAGGAGGGACACTAAAGGAACCTAGGAGAGGAACTAGAACAGATTAAACAAGCAAGAAAAGACTCAAAACAGTAATGAAATTGTGTGCTTCGAAACTGTTTGATAAAATTCAAAACTGTTTGACAAAATGCCACAAAGAACAGTAGATTTTGTATTTTCTGGTTTTTGACCTTTCACATCTGGATTGCAGGGTTTAGATTGCTTTTTATGATTGCTATACACTTCCATAAGCATATAAATGTATTTGGAAACTTAAACCCAGCTTTTGCCAATCCAATAATGAAAATTAAAAGTATTTCAAATGTCAAACAGCAACAAAAATGCTTACTGCACCAGAAAGTGGTGTGAAAATGGTGGTTTTAGGGTCAAAATTGTTTGGCAGTGGTGCAAAGGCTTAAGTGAGACATCAAACAAGTGTATATCATCATTGTGAACATGTTTAAATTTTGAAACAGCACAGAAATATTCTACATCCGAAAATGAATGTTCCACTTCCAATTTTAAGAAACAAATGATGGTTTAAATGGTGATTTGGCACATTGGCTGGAAAATGACCAAATGAACAGTATGCACAAGTTTTAAATGGTCAAATAAACTTTTCCTAATGTTCACAATGCACAGAAACTAGGGAAGGCACCAATTGGCAGTGGCAGTTGTTAATTATGCAGAAAAAATGCACTAAAAACTGCACCAGAATGAGAATTGTGGCTGGAAAAATGGAATAGCAGTGGCTAAAATGAGTTTGAGTGATGCTAATGGTCAAATGACACTTCAAGGAAGTTTGTATCATCAAATGGAAGATGTTTAAACACTGAAACAGTAAGGAATCATACTGCAGCTGAAATTCACTAGTTCACTTCCAAATTTAGGTAAAATTAATGGTTTAGGAAGTGATTTTTCATATCAGCTCAAATTTGACCAAATGCACAGTGCACACAAGTTTGGAATGGCAAAATACACTTTCAAAAATGGTTAAACTACACTGAAACAACCAGAGTCATCAAATCACCTCTGCTGTAGCCAAAAATGCAACAAAATAGGGTGGTTTAAAGAAGAAATCTACATATAGGCTTCTCAAGAACCATTTGAACAGTGCACACAAAGCTTCAATCTTCAAGAATGAGCAACTTCTCAGACCAGAGGTGGCAGCGGAATTGGAAAACGGAGATGTAATTGGAGGCGCACGGAAGGTGTTTGATGAATTGTCTGGTGCGGTTTTGGAGTGTGTAGGCAGAGGTTCTAGCTCAGACAGCCTTCCAAGAGGGAAGGAAGCTAGAGGATAAGTGTGCTAAAGTGGCACAATGCAAAGAACTTGAAGAAGTAGTGGCTGGAAACAATCCAACAGCATTTCACTATATCAATTCAAGTTAACTTTTACAATGAATTAAGCTCTCTTTTATAGGAAGAGAAGCTTGAGAATGTGGAATGTATTCTGCATATTTACAATGTGCATAAGCTAAATGAAAATGTGCAGAATGTTATTGGCCGTGTGTTGCACATGGAAAATGTGCTCATGTGAAGAAGTTGATGGTTTGGCTTGTGTTCCACGTGAGAAACATGTAAAATGTGGCTGGTTGCATGTTTCACATGGACAATCTTGGTGGCTGCATAATGGACATGGAAAATGTTGAATTTACTCTTTCAAAGGTGCTACACGGTTGGTTGCACAATACTTTCTTCTTGGCCTCTTTGCTTGGCAACTTTCCTAGGCACCTTCCAACCTTATTAATGTCCTACAAAACAATGTAAATGGAATTTAGTTAAAGAGAATCTATCTAAGACTTAGATAAGGAAATAGGTTTAGTAATCTTTATTCTACTTCCCTTTCTTTAGTCTTAGTGTTAGTTGATACTTCTTTGGATGGGTAGACCCTAAAGGGGTTACCATCAGTAAGACAACACAGGAAATATGGGAAGTCCTCAGAGTCACTCATGAAGGAACAGAGGACGTGAAGCGTGCTAGGAAGAACACTCTCATTCAGGAATATGAGATGTTCAGAATGCAACCTGGAGAAACGATCTCTGATGTTCAAAAACGATTCACTCATATTGTGAATCATTTAACAGGGTTGGGTAAGTGATGAACGGGTCGCACCGCTCACAAAAGTTGAGCATAAAGGAATGCAGTATAGACTAGGAAGTGACTCCTAGGTCGTCTCTCAAGGACCAATTTTATTATGGTTCAGTTTTAGATCTTAACATGAAGTGGGGGGGTGTGAATGTTTTTATGCAGAAAATTAAATAAATGCAGTGAAAATAAAGTTGATGAAAATGTAAATCAAGCAATGCGGTAAAAGTAAAACTGAAAAACGTAAATTGTAGAAATAGTAAATGTGCAGAAAACGGTAAATTGTAGAACAAATAAACTTTTGACAGAATTTAAAATGCGCAATTTGAAATAAGGATGAACTGTAAATTAGAAAATGACAGTGATTTGATCAAAGCTTTAAACGTGCAGATGAAATTGTAAATTGCAAGGTAATTGGCAGATGAAAATAAAGTTCAAGAACATTGATTGAAAAACACACTGTAAATTAAAATTCAACAGAAAAACAAACTGGAAAACAAACTGGTATACAAACCCAAAACCTCCCCAAAGGGGGAGGGGGAAAAATGAAAGCCAAGCTCTTGCTACGTACTCTACTCCTACTCCTAATTCTACTGAATTCTTCCTTCTCTGCCAGGTGCTCTTTTATAGCAAATCTTCTGGACAAACTCCTTCAATTATGCATTTTGAGTTTTGTCTCCAATTGCAGTCCGTGAACTTCCACTTTCACGGTTTCTCTTTTCTTTCCCATTAGCTTGAAGAATTTCTTCACCTCCTGCCAAAGAAATAGGGTGGCCCTCCATTGTTTGTGTCCGTTTCTACACCTTGGACACTCCTGGACTTAGACGTTACTTGATGTGTGTAAGGGATGCCTCCTCAAGATTGGACAAGAACCGTGAATGAATCAAACTTCCAGCTGTGACCCGTGACGTATCCCTTTTGTTGCTGTGTCAACCGTGAAGCTTCTCCTTCAACGTTTCTCCATTTTCCAATGAAAAGATAATTTTCCAAGTATGGATGGACCCTATAGCCGTGAGCTTCCAGCTTCCCAATTTAATAGTTGTTTCCTCCAGCCAAGCCGTGACAAGTGGTGGTTGCAGCTGCTCCATGCCGAGGCATCACTACTGGCCATCACTCTTCTCTCTTTTGGACGTGTGCTTTCTCTGCTGTGCAAGCTGGACCTTGAAGCTTCTCTTTCTCTTTGCTGGATGGATGGATGCTTTCCCTTCTTCCTTCCAACATTTCCCTTTCACACATCCAACCACTCTCCACCCTGCTGGATGCTACTTCCTCCATCTCCATTTCCGTGACCTCCAAGTTTGCAGGCATTTTGCAGCTTTCTTTCCATTCAGCCATGGCCTCCTCACGTTGCAGCTGCTGGTGTTGGTGATGTTGCTGCCCTTTTCTGGTTAGCTAGATCCGTGATGCCTCTCCATCCTCAAAGCAATTTGGTCCAGTATTTGCAAAAGGAAATCAACCATGAGAGAGTGGCAACTGGATGGGCTACGTGAAGTTTGCTGGAAACGTGAAATCTGCTTGTTGAGATGAGCATGCTACAACCTCCTTTTGTTGGACAATCATCCATGTGCATCCGCTTCTTCTAACTGGAGTAAGACCGTGCACACCATGGAAGAAACCAGCTAATCTTTCATTTAAATAAAATGTTCCAAGGCCCCAAAGAAATGTTGGACGTCGTGCACAATGTAAAAGAAACCAGCCAATTTTAATTGAATAGAAAACGTTCCAGCAAGAAAAGATGTGGGGGCTACATGTGTTGTCCAAGAATTATGTTGAAATTTTGTAGTAAGTTGCTAATGTGCCAAAAGCCATGAGGGGCCCTCCAATCTATCATTTCCGTTTGCTTCTTGTTTCTCTTAGAAACCAAAGTGAAAATGCTTCCATTATTCTCTCCATGACCGTAAACTTTCAACAAAAGTGGTCCCCTCCTTTAATTCCAATTTACTTTGTCCTTTTGTGCTGGATATCTTCATTGTCGTGACTCTCTTCTTATATGCATCAACTCCACTTCTCTCTTCCTTCTTTACGTGTGTAGGAGCCAAAAGATGGAGAAAACCGTGGCTGCACTTTGGTTGTGGTGGCTCCCACTTGCATATTTGACAAGATGAATTGTACATGTGGGGGCCGTGTGTAACTTTTAATATTCAAAATGATTTGAGAGAAGATCCAAAAACATGAGCAGCTCTTGGAACGTGAACTTAGCGTGCACATATTCAGTTAATTTAATCTTCATTGCCATGGTTGCCAAGTCAAAAACCGTGTGTGGTATGACCCATTCAGAAAAGTAGATTCTCTTGTAAGATGGTATGGCCGTGGCATTTATTAGGAAATGTGGCAGCACACTTGTTATCATCCAGCTATAAAACCGTGACACCACTTCTCCAACTACAAACAAAAAAAAATGTTCCACTCCTAAGTTTTCACATAAACACACAAAATAAATCAACACAGTGTAGCTTTTTCCAACAGAGTGTGTAAATGAATATTCTTCCAAATGTCCTAAGATATTTCCAGAATTTTCCCTGCACTCAATAATGTAAATAATTAGTCTCAGATAATTCAAATTAAGTAAAATAAGAATTTTCTGATCAACTTAAGCACAATCAATAAAAACGGGAAAATACTGGACAATTAAGCATAATTTCCTGATTAATTTTAGTACAATAAACTAAGTGAAGTGAAGAAATTATAGACTCATCAGTAAGACTTTTGATACTGATGAACTTAATGTGAAAATTCTGAAATCTCTGGACAGGTCTTGGCAACCAAAGGTGACTGCCATCTCGGAATCTCAAAATCTTACTCAGATGTCAATGCCAATCTTGTTTGGAAAGCTCCGTGAGCATGAACTTGAGCTGAGGAGATTGACTGCAGAAGAGGATCAAGGCAAAAGGAAAACTCTAGCTTTCAAGTCTGAAATATCTAAAGGAAAAAGCTCTAAGAGGATCGAAGAAGATGATTCTGATGATGAGGAAAATATGAGCTTGATGATAAAGAAATTTGCAAAGTTCATGAAAGCAAAGGGAAAGGACAAGTTTCACAAAGATAGGAAAGAAAGTCAAGAATCTCCATCAAACGTAAAATGCTTCGGTTGTGGAGAAAGAGGGCACGTAAAATCTGAGTGTCCAAAAAGTAGGAAAAGTGAAGACAAGAAGGAGAGAAAATTTCAAAGGAAAAAGACAGCATACATAGCTTGGGAGGATAATGCCTCTAGTTCAACAAGTTCAAGTGACACAGAAGAAGAAGCCAATATTTGTCTAATGGCTGAATCAGAAGATATTGGAAGCCAAGTAAGTGATTCCAGCTTTGAATCTAGTGAATTAGACTTGCAAAAGGATTTCTATGAATTGTTGATTGAATCTGAAAAACTTGATGCTGCACATAAAAAACTTAAGAAAGAGCACAATGAATTAAAATTGAATTATTAAAAGTTGCTTGATGATGAAGTTGTCTTAAGAAATAAAGTTAGTTCTTTAGAAACAAAATTATCTGATGCAAATGCTACTGTTGAACCTGTTGAATGCTTGTCTTGTAAGAATCATATGTTTGATATTGACATACTTGAAAACTTACTTGCAAAGGAAACCAAGACTAATTCACATGCTAAGACAAACCTTAAGAGAAGCAATGTTAAAAATAGAAATATGCATAAAATAAATAAGTCCAAAGAAAGAAGAACTCGTAGAGTTTGGGTTGAAAAAGGGACTTTTGTTAAAAACAAAGTAAGTAATGCTTGTTATTTTTACTGTATGAAGCATGGACACACATCAAACAAATGCAACATTAAACATGTTGGTGTTCCAAGTGGCAAATATGCTTGGGTTAAAGCTGTGAGATGATGTAAACTTGCACAAACTAACCCCAAAGACCCATATTGAGATTGGGGACCTAAAATTCTTGCTAACTTGTTTTGTAGGATCAATCTAAGTCCAAGAAGTCACTGTGGTATCTTGACAATGGTTGCTCAAGACACATGACTGGTGACAAGAAAAGATTCATCTCTTTCGAGGAGAAGAAGCAAGGATTTGTAACGTATGGGGATAACAACAAAGGCAGAATAATGGGTACTGGAAACATTGGAGGAGGAAACACTTTAACAATAAAAGACGTCTTATACGTTGAAGGCCTCAAACATAATCTTCTAAGCATAAGTCAACTATGCGACAAAGGTTTCAAGGTAACTTTTGAGAGTGACAAATGTATTGTTTATTTTAAAAATTCTGCTGAAATTGCTTTGCAAGGTGTTAGGCATAATAACATATATTTGATTGATATTGATAGTGAATATAGTCATAGTATAACATGTTTAGTTGCTAAAGAAGAAAATCCATGGCTATGGCACAAAAGAGCTGCACATATTCACATGCAACACTTAAATAAATTAATCTCTAAGGATCTTGTGATTGGTTTGCCTAAACTCCCCAACAGAATGGTGTTGTTGAAAGGAAAAATAGATCATTAGAAGAATTAGCTAGAACGCTTATGAATGAATCTAATGTGCCAAAATACTTTTGGGCTGATGCAGTAAGTACTGCTTGTTATGTGTTAAATAGGATACTTATTAGGCCAATTCTAAAATTAACTTCATATGAACTGTTGAATGGTAGAAAACCAAATATATCCCATTTGAAAATTTTTGGATGCAAATGCTTTGTATTAAATAATGGAAAAGATAATCTTGGAAAATTTGATGCAAAATCTGATGAAGCAATTTTTCTAGGATATTCTTTGACTAGCAAAGCTTATAGAGTGTTCAATAGAAGAACACTAATAATTGAAGAATCAGTACATGTTGTCTTTGATGAGATTGTAGACCTTGAGGTAAATCCTCTTGAGTCAAATAGACCCATTGCAGGTGATGAGGATTACTTAAAAGAAGTCCTTGAGGAGATGTATCTAAATGAAAATTATCCTCCGGAGCTTCAAGAAACACCACAAGTCGTTGATTCCAAAAGCTATCAACAACCAAGAGGACTATCTTTGGACAACATCATAGGAGATATATCAAAAGGGGTAACTACTAGAAATAATTTAAATAATTTTTCTCTAACTGTTGCTTTTGTGTCTCAGGTAGAACCTAAAAATATAAAGGAAGCTCTTCAAGATGACAAGTGGTGCATTGCTATGCAAGAAGAGCTAAATCAATTTGAAAGGAATGAAGTTTGGGAACTTATTCCAAAACAAGAAGAATTCCAAGTCATAGGAACAAAATGGGTATTCAGGAACAAGTTGGATGAGGATGGAAACATTACAAAGAATAAAGCAAGGCTAGTTGCTAAGGGATACTGTCAAGAGGAAGGTATAGATTATGATGAAACGTATGCACCAGTAGCCAGGTTAGAAGCAATTAGATTATTACTTGCATATGCATCTTTGATGAAATTTAAACTGTATCAAATGGATGTAAAAAGTGCTTTCTTAAATGGTTTTATAAAAGAAGAAGTGTATGTTAGTCAACCTCCTGGCTTTGAAGATTTTAAATTTTCTGATCATGTTTACAAATTGAAAAAGACCCTTTATGGTCTTAAACAAGCACCTAGGTCTTAGTATGAAAGACTTAGTACTTTTTTAATTGAAAATGAATTTTCTAGAGGAAAGGTTGATTCAACCTTATTCATTAAGAAAGTAGGAAAACACATTTTAATCGTGCAAGTTTATGTAGATGATATCATTTTTGGGTCAACTGATGATTCTTTGTGTGAAGAGTTTGCAAAAATAATGCAAGGTGAATTTGAGATGTCTATGATGGGTGAGTTAAACTTTTTCTTAGGACTACAGATAAAACAAATGAATGGTGGAACATTCATCTCCCAAACTAAATACTGTAGAGAAATTCTTAAGAAATTTGGTATGGATAGCTGATGAGTCGTTATTTCTTGAATTATATTTAGTTTATTGCACTTAAATAAACCAGGGAATTGTGTTTAATTGTTTGTTATTTCCCCGTTTTCCGAATTCTGCTTAATTTGGTCGGAAATTTGTAATTGTGCTAATTTGGGTTTTCTGAGCTGATTAAGTGCATTTTTGAAGTGCAGGAAAATTTCGGAAATACATTTTGGGACATCAGGAAGAATGCCAAATAAATTCAAGACTCTCCACACAGACATTTTAGAATTAATTAAATTGTAATTCAGTAGTTTAGAATTTTTGTATTAATTTTTACATTTTGGGACAATTGTTGGTAAACTAGATTAGACCCAAAAAAATTAGAAGTTAGTGACTTCGACCTAGGGTTTTATTATGTGGACCGCATCCCTATTAAAGGGAGGACACACGTCCTTAGAGAGGTGCCCAGCCGCCACCCTCATTTTAGTTTTAGTTTTTGGCTGGAACATTTTGGAAAAGAAAAAAATGGTGCACGCTGTTACGGAGGAATGGAGAGTTCCTTAATTTAATTTTGGTGATTTGCTTGCTGCTTTGAATTGATTCAAAAAAAAAAATTGCATTGTAGTCTCTTTTATTCCAGCACACAAGGGGGTTTCACGTGGAGAATGGAGGTAAGCGGTGCAGCGGATAGCTTTTTTCGTTTCTTTTCTTTCATTTAAAATGAGGCACACACGGTGATTCAAGAAAGGAAGGAGAAAGTGAGGAGATAATGAGGAGCAGCAGCACGTTGGTGTGTGATGTGGTGCCACGGCTGGAAGGAGTTTGTCTTTTGTTGGAAATGTTTTATTGGAGGAAAGTGAACACTGATTTCATTTAGTTTTGGAGTGCTTTATTCTTTTGTTTCATTAGTGCAGCACGGTGACTGATTGGAGAAGAAGTAAGCACACAGCTACCACGGCCTGGTGCACAACAAAATGGAAGTAGCACTGATTCAATTTAGAGGAATGTTGGTGCACGGGAATGAGCTGAAATGAGAAGCAGCTCACGGAAGGTGCTGCATGGAGAGAACGCTGTCACATCTTGGGGAGCAGCTGCACGCATATTTGGAGTTGAGAAGGAAGCACGGAGATTGGAGAAGTGCTGCAAGCGGTGATAGTGTTGATTAATGGTGCACACGTTACGGGAAGTGAGGAGTAGCACGGCTGGAAAAATTAGGACACACGTTGATGAATTGCTTTTGGAAGATTCCATTTCACTTTGAAGAATTAGGAGAGCACGTAGGAGGAAGAAGTGGTGTTGTCTCGGCTTGGGGGAATGGTAGCAGGAGGCACCAGCGGTGTGTAGCCACATGAAGAAGATGTGACATTGTTTGTGCTTTTAATTTATTAGCTTACTTGTTGCATTTATTCCAGTTGCCAACCATGATAATGTTTTCTAATTTAGTTATTTTACTTTTTCGTGGCATTTCATTTATTAGGTTTCATTTTTGTTTCCTGCTGCTTGTGAATTTGCTTTATGCATTCAATTTGTTCACGTAACCTTGCATTTAATTTCATTCCAAGCTGCAACGTGTCCTTATTTTTTTAGTTTATTGCATTTGAATTTATTCACGCCGTTTGCCATTTGTTTCAGCTTTGCATTTTATTGGTCTTAATTGCTTTGGACACTTATCTATTGCATTGTTTAGTTTATCATTTCTGTTCATTTTAATCTTGTCTATTTTGCTTGATTATGATATTTTACTTATAATGTTAGTAGTGACCATTATATTTAATTTTGTATTTGAAACCGTCTTTTACATTTTTGTTTGCATTCAAACTCTTAACAACCCCCTTTTCCGTGTGTGATCTGAGACTGAACCGCAATATTGGTCCTTGTGAGACAACCTAGGAGTCACTTCCTAGTCTATACTGCATTCTTTTATGCACTACTTTTGTGGGAGGTGCGACCCTCTCATCAATAGCTGCAAGGAAGCTAGTACACCCATGGGTACTTCATGTTATTTAGATAAGGATGAAATTGGAAAAGGAGTGAATGAAACCATGTTTAGAGGCATGATAGGATCCTTGCTATACTTAACTGCTAGTAGACCAGATATTATGCAGAGTGTTTGTGTATGTGCTAGATACCAAGCCAATCCTAAAGAATCTCATTTGACTGCAGTTAAGAGAATTCTAAAATATCTTAAAGGAACTACTTCATTTGGACTTTGGTATCCCTCTGATGCCTCACCTAGTTTAATAGGATACTCTGATGCAGATTATGGTGGCTGTAAAATTGATAGAAAAAGTACTAGTGGAACCTGTCATTTCTTAGGATGTTCTTTAGTGTCATGGCACTCAAAGAAACAAGCATGTGTAGCTTTGTCTACCACCGAAGCTGAATATATTGCAGCTGGAAACTGTTGTGCCCAAATTTTGTGGATGAAACAACAATTGGAAGACTTTGATATCTTCCTTGACAAAATTCCTCTAAAATGTGATAATACTAGTGCGATAAATTTGACCAAGAACCCCATAATGCATTCAAGAACTAAGCATATAGAAATTAGGCACCATTTCTTAAGAGATCATATTCAAAAAGGGGATTGTCAAATTGAATATGTTGATACTTTACATCAATTAGCTGATATCTTTACCAAGGCTCTACCTAAAGATAGATTTTTTGAGCTTAGCTTATTGTACCGAATTTGATGAGTCAATTAGCTTATTGTACCTAAATATAGATTTTTTGATGAGTCAATATTTTCTCAGTTTCACTTAGCTTATTGTACCGAATTTAATCAGGGAATTGTGCTTAAATGTCCAGTATTTTCCCATTTTTCTTAATTGTGCTTAATTTGATTAGAAATTCTTATTTTAATTAATTTGAATTATTTGAGCTAATTATTTTTATTATTAATTGTAGGGAAATTATTGGACAATATTTGGGACATTTGGAGGTGAAAAGAAAATTGCACATCAATTATAATTCTTGGGAGACAGCGCACGTCCAGCACACTCCACAGCGCACGTCCGCACAGATCCAGCACGAGCGTCCAACAAAGATGAAGTGCTACGTCCGCATCTTCATTCACGCATCCAGCACGAGCGTCCATCCAACAACCGTCCAGGAGCAATACGCACGTCCAGCAATTTGAAACGAGCCACGGTCTAGCACGCTCATCTTCCAGGAGGATCACGGCTGGAGTAGGAGCAAACGCTCCAGCTTCAACGAAGTCCAGCAGCAGCTTGAATGAAGGGTGAGGCACACAACACACATGAAGAATGAAGTTGGAGAAGAAGAAGCCAGCAAGCACACCAGAGAAAAAAAGAAACTCACGATCAATGGAGGAAGCAGAGAATTACGTTCCAGCACGGTGAAAAACTTAGCAGTAGAGAGCGTGTCTCGGCCTTGAAGAGTACACCAATTTCAAGCAACCTTGAGAAAAGCAAATGTTTCTAAAATGGTGCACTGACAAGTAAAAGTGGGGTGCAACTTTCCCTTATTTTCAAAAAAGTGGAGACTCCCTCCTACATACGAGAGCACAGCACGTGGAAGAGAAGTGTTGAGGTGGCAAAAGAAGAGGTGTCCAGCAACACTTGGGCTTCATGTGGAGAAAAAGAGGTGTGCTGATTCACAGAGAGCAGGGGGTGTCCAAAGAAGAAGCGGTCAAGAGTTTTGAAGAAGTAAGCACACAACCGCGCAGAGAGAATGGGAACTAGTCCAGCAAGCTAGGAGGTGCACACGGAAATCCATCCACGGTCCAGCTTGAAGAGGTGTAGCCCTAGTGCACTTGGCGCGTCCAACTGGCTTTGGAGGGAGGTGCACACGGAGATTAGAAGACCACGGTTCAGCAAGCAAGTCCAGCCGCAACCTTGAGAAAGGGAGGTGGTGAACGGGTCGCACCGCCCACAAAAAGTGATTGCACGAAAATAATGCAGTATAGTTTACTAGGAAGTGACTCCTAGGTCGTCTCTCAAGGACCAATTTGTGTTGGTTCAGTCTCAGATTTTACACACGAAGTGGGGGGGGGTTTGAAGGTTGTTTTGGTTGCGGTAATATTAAAAGTATTAAAATAAAATTCAAAACAGTAAAACAAAATTTAAAAACAATAAAACGAAATTTAAAACAGTAATTATGAAATTACAGCAGCATAAAACAGTAAAAATAAATCTGAAACAGTAAAAACGAAAATACAGAAAAATAGAAAATACAGAAAATAGTAAATAAAGAAATAGTAAAAATAGAAAACAGTAAATTTTAGAAAACAGTAAAAACGAATTTGCTACAGTAAAAACGAAATACAGTAACTTAAAACATTAAAAATAATTCTGGAACAGTAAAAACGAAATACAGAAAAAACATAAAATACAGAAAAACAAAATACAGAAAACAGTAAAAACTGAAAACAGTAAATTTTGGAAAATAAAATTACAGCAGCACATAATTGCAGTAAAATAGTAAATACAGAATTACAGAATCCAAAATAAAAAAAATACAGAAACAGTAAAAATGGAATACAGAAATACAGTAAATCAGTAAAACAGAAAACAGTAAATACAGAAAACAGTAAAATTCAAAAACAGAATCAAAATCACTGCAGTAAAATAAAGAAAATAAATTTACAATGAATGATTCAAAGTGAAATGATTAACAACATAGTAAAAACAACATAAATTTAATTGCACAAAAATAACAACAGAGAATTAAATAACAGCAGAATTTAATTACAGCAGCAGAAATGTAATTACAGAAATAAAATAAAAACAGTACACACTTGGATGTTCAGAAAAATAAATCAAACTAAAATTGAATTGAAATAGATTACAACAAACAAAAGGAATAAAATGGGAACCTATGATGTACACTGTTCAACTCTTAACCGTAAGACTCCATGATGTAGTGTTGTGCTCTGCAAACTGGATAAGCTCCCTGCTGGAATTTCCAGCCCCCAATTTCCAGCTGCTGGATTTTCCAGCAGCCCCCCGTCACCACTGGTCTCCCTCCTGCCCCTTTTATATGCCAAATAATTTTGTCTTACTCCTGTCACGCAGCTTTCCCATTTTGTTTTGTCTCCCAACAGATTTCCTGAATTTCCTCCTGGACGTTGTCAAACATGAATAAGGTTGGGCCCTCTTAGTCTTGTCTTCTTCTTCAATTCTGTGGGCATTCCAGCCAAGCCGCTGGTCCGTGAGGCATCCTTTCTCCAGCTATACTCTCCCGTGACAACATGCTACTCCTCCAAGTGAATGAAACTCTTTTTTTCCTCCAGCCAAGCCGTGACAAGTGGTGGTTGCAGCTGCTCCATGCCGAGGCATCACTACTGGCCATCACTCTTCTCTCTTTTGGACGTGTGCTTTCTCTGCTGTGCAAGCTGGACCTTGAAGCTTCTCTTTCTCTTTGCTGGATGGATGGATGCTTTCCCTTCTTCCTTCCAACATTTCCCTTTCACACATCCAACCACTCTCCACCCTGCTGGATGCTACTTCCTCCATCTCCATTTCCGTGACCTCCAAGTTTGCAGGCATTTTGCAGCTTTCTTTCCATTCAGCCATGGCCTCCTCACGTTGCAGCTGCTGGTGTTGGTGATGTTGCTGCCCTTTTCTGGTTAGCTAGATCCGTGATGCCTCTCCATCCTCAAAGCAATTTGGTCCAGTATTTGCAAAAGGAAATCAACCATGAGAGAGTGGCAACTGGATGGGCTACGTGAAGTTTGCTGGAAACGTGAAATCTGCTTGTTGAGATGAGCATGCTACAACCTCCTTTTGTTGGACAATCATCCATGTGCATCCGCTTCTTCTAACTGGAGTAAGACCGTGCACACCATGGAAGAAACCAGCTAATTTTTCATTTAAATAAAATGTTCCAGGGCCCCCAAAGAAGTGCTGGACGTCGTGCACAATGCAAAAGAAACCAGCCAATTTTAATTGAATAGAAAACGTTCCAGCAAGAAGAGATGTGGGGGCTACATGTGTTGTCCAAGAATTATGTTGAAATTTTGTAGTAAGTTGCTAATGTGCCAAAAGCCATGAGGGGCCCTCCAATCTATCATTTCCGTTTGCTTCTTGTTTCTCTTAGAAACCAAAGTGAAAATGCTTCCATTATTCTCTCCATGACCGTAAACTTTCAACAAAAGTGGTCCCCTCCTTTAATTCCAATTTACTTTGTTGATTTTTGGATGAAATCAAAGACTTTATTTTGGAATCCATATGAAAGTGAACTTCCAACCAAGGTGGTCCCCTCTCTGATTCCAATTGGCTTGCTTTTCAATTTGGTTTGCACCGTGCACATACAATTAAGCTACTCCTCTACGTTTTTGCCAACCATTCATACAAATGTTTCTCAATAAAACCGTGATGGCCAAAACTTTTGTCCCATGTGTCCTTTGCTTGAGCTATAAAATGTGTCATTATGAGTGTTGAATTCTTGAGTGTTGGGAGGTCTTAGCACCTTCCAATGATTAATTCCAGCCACCACAACTAAAAAAAACAAGCAAACAATGCAAACAAATTAGAAGCCACTTAAACAGTATGAACTTGACTGACACAGGGGAGTAAAACAATTACTGGGAACAACACATAACGAATTTGAACAAAGTAAAAACTATACATGAAAATAGACATCCGTACGAAACTATGAAAAAAAACTGCATGCAAAACGGATAAGAATTGAATTCGAACGAGGACAAACAAGTTGATACAAAATTCACACAGCAACCAGCGAAAATTGAAGTGGCTGAAATGCATTGGGCTCAATTGTCATTTCTCATTTAGCCTTCAAATGTCCCAAAACGTTATCCAAAATTTTCCCGTAATTAATAATGCAAAATAATAAGCTCAGAGAATTCAAATTAGTTAAAATAAGAATTTTCGATCAAATTAAGCACAATTAGGAAAAACAGGAAAATACCGGACGTTTAAGCACAATTCCCCGACTAATTTTAGTACAATAAACTAAGTGAAGTGAATAAAATATTGACTCATCAAAATAGACCACACTTAGTCTTTTGCACTCCTGGGCAAAATTAAGACGCAAATCAGGGAATAGTTCAAAGGACTTCAAAGGATTAACAGAGACGCAACATACAGAAAATAAAAACTCGCAAGAAAATAAACAGAATTTACAAAGTTCTCAAGAATTCTGGACAGAGATAAGAAGTAGACAATATCCAACACAGAATCAAAGAAAGCAGATACTTACAGAAATCATCCAAGCAATTCAAAGCATGGTAAAATAATCAATCAGCTCAAGAGGTGATTCAAAAATGACAAAACCTCACAGATGCACTATAGTGTTTCTCTCAAGTGTTTAAGGTAAATCAATTTCACTCAATGCACTCAAGAAAGCAAACACAAACAGACTTGGCAATCTTCTAATATCAACACTTAAAACATATGCATCTTCAGATCAAAAGGTCTTTACTGGGTTGTAATGGGGCCAAGGACAGGGGAGGATAAATTTGGATAAGTAACTATAGCTCAGAAGAAATAGAGGTGCACTAGGGAAAAAAATGTAAACACAGTGAAATCTCACCCAAACCTCTAATTCAATCCTCTTCTCGACTCCATTATTCACAAACTTATTTTTCAATTTTTCTCTTTTTCTCATCATTTTTTTTTTTTTATCCTGTCTTCTTTTTTTTTTTTTTTCTTTTTTTTTTAATCACACAACAGGATATAAATTATCATTTTAAAACATGATGAGGAACCAACTAGCCAATTCATCAGAATTCCCAAGGAGACCACACTTATTCTCAAAATACTTCTATAGCTCCAGACTTTCCTAAGGTTAAGGTAATCATTTGTTTTTCACTTAGGGTCAGTGTATGAGCTTAAGAACAAAGAAATGGATACAGTATAGGCTCAAAGGGGTTAGCAAAGGATAATAACAAGGTAGGCTTATTTGGCTAAAGAGGTTCAAGAACAAAAATGCCTTTATCACGTCTGAACATGTATATCAATCAAGTATATCTAAAAGAATCAAGCCAAGGCATATGTGCAAGCATTCAAGATACATATCACACACAAGAAAGAAAATTAAGTGGCTCAAATCTCTCACACAGGATGTTTTTGTCACGATTAAATCAACCTCTTAAACACATAATCATCTTTCCAGGCAGAGAAAAGCAAGGATTACAAACTATAAGTATTAAGTAAGTGAAGGAAAAAAAATCTACAACTTATACATCATCCAGAAATCAAGAGAAAAATGTAAAATTTATTGCACTCAAGACACACTAAAACAACTTAAAACAGAAAAAATTTAGCACACAAACACAAAAAATTTAACACACAAAATACAATCTAACAAAAAAAAAAAAAAAAAAAAAAATCAGAAAAATCAGAATTTCTTCCCAGTAGACCACACTTAAATCACACAATGTCCTCAGTGTGTTACAATCATCAGATGATCAACTTCAGAGCAGTCAAATAATATAGACAAGTGCAATAAAATGTTAGGAAATGGGAAGAAATTTTCAGTAACATCCATCAGTAGATGTTTTCAGTGACATCCATCAGTAGATGTCTAAATCACGTAGCACCCATCAGTAGATGCTAATTAATTTTTTATTTTTAATTTTTTTATTTTTTATTTATTTATTTATTTATTTTTTTTTTTTTTTTTTTTTTTTTTTGAAAAAAAAAGGAGACCGGTACTGTGACAACAGTCTCGGTGGCAAAGACCGGAACTGTTGCTACAGTGGAAAGCAATCTGGCTATAAATGAGGCACTCCTCCGCGTCCAGCGCCATTTCTGATCCCTCACACTCTCTCTACTCCTTTCTCTGCTCTCTTCTCTCTCTACTCTCTCGAGCGTCTGGATCTCTGCAGGGAGCCTCTCCACCGTGCCATCTGAAGAGTCTGAGATCTGCGAGGAGCTCTGTCTGCGTGCCTTCGGAGCGTCTGAGATCTGTGTCAAGCTTCTGTAAGCCCTACTACTCCGGGTAAGTCCTCTGCACCTTCCTTCTTTCTTTCGGCTTTTTCTGCTGTTTTTTACTTTTCCTGCCTTCCAGTCTTTCCCTTTCAGTATTTCCTTTTTCTGCCCTGCTCTCTTTATTTTTCTCTGCTTGTTCTCTTTCCCTCTCCCTTGTCCTGCTTTCCTGTTATTTATTTACTTTGCTGCAATACTTGTCCTCTCCCCCTGCCCGATCTATCTTCTCCTATTCAATTTTTTTCATATTTTTGAAACTGAAAACTCTTAAACACAAAAAACACAACTGTCTAAAAACTTAAGGGGTATATCGGCTGGAAACCAGACGTTAATCTCCCTTCGTTTGAAGGTATGGCAGAGACAATCGGGTAGAACAACGCCACGTACCCCACTTAAAACTAAAACACAGAAACTGAATATACAAGAACAAGGACAACAGGACAACTGGACGTAGATCCGTTTAGGACCCTATGCAAGGACCGTGAAACAGATCTGAGACCAGACACAAAAACAATCAAAGACAGACAGGACAAAATAAATTTAACGGAAAACAAGAACAAATAAAGAAAACACAGAACTAATCTAAAAATTTTTATGCTTCTTTTTTTTTTTAGTTCTTTTTATTATTATTTTTTTTTATGTTTATTTTTTTTTTTATTTAAGTATTTGTATATTACGAGAGGAAGGATGAGTGAAACGGAATCAGAGAGATATACCAGTCAAAGGTGGCGTCCAACCGACGATCAGATCACGATGATGACCAAAATATTCAACTATGGGGTCACACACCCAAGCCGAGCGCAAGTCGTCGAGATCGCGTCTCGACTAAGGGCTTTCGGCGAAGCCACTGAATACAACGTACACTGCTGGTTCAACAACCACGGCAATCGGGTCAAGCACTGGCAAGCGGAGATAGACCCCACTGGCACTCTTTTTTCACAACTGCCGCTGTACATGTACGGTAAGACCTCTGATCACACCTTTATTGAATTTTCCATTCCTCTTCTATTATTAACACAAGTTTTTTTTTGATTTTTTATTTTTTATTTTTTATTTTTGTTTGAAAGAAAACAACTGGGTGATAATGAGGGCACCGAGGCTGCTGAATCTGTTTCCAGTTCCGATCATTATCGATGACGACAGAAATGAACGAGAAATTCCTCCACCAAAGCCTCCGCTCGTGACTTTTCGAACCAGAGCTCCCTCAACGGAGCTCTCCCTTAGACCACCACAACCAGCTCGTGAATTCTTCCACTTTTAAAGTTTTATGTTTTTTTTTTTTTTTTTTTTTTTTTTTTTTTTTAATGTTTTTGATGGCCGAGTGTGGCCAGAATATTAAGGACTGTAATATGAACACTTATGTTTTTTTATGTTTTTAATTTTTTTTTTTTATGTTTTTTATTTGGTTTGTAATATTAACGATCACTAAAGATCGAACCTCGGACATCTTTATTTTATTTTTATGAATTTTATGAATTTGAACAATTTTTTTTTTTTTTTTTTTTTAATTCATGCTCACAATTTAAAAATGAAATAAACACAACCATGAAAACACATCAGAAAAGCTAAATAATATGTACATAATGAGGAAAAAGAGTGCTCCCTGGTCATGGTGGCAGTTGCCAATTCTGGACTATCAGTGAAATATCTTCCACCTCAGGATCCGGCGAAGATGTCTTCAGGAGCAGCTCGCCCAGTACTGCCCTCTCACTCAAATCAAGACTTTTCTTCCTTCTTCTCCGAGCAAGTTGTTGAATCAACAAAATCAGGAGCCTTCTGTCCACCAGCAGTTGTTGAGTCTGTGACACCGGAGTAATAAGAGAAATAGCAGTATACTTTCCTTCATCTATCATTGTTTCCTCTATGTCAGTACCTGTATTCTCATTTACTTTTGTAACCTGGTCATCAAACTCATAATCAATAGCATCTGTTATGAATTTAGAATCTGTTTGTAACACATAATCAATTTCAATACAAATCGGGCAAGAACCAGATTCACAATCACATTCACAATTCTCAGAAAACTGAGTCAGATCAATGTTTTGTTCTAACTCTATCATGTTATGCGACTGCAAAATTCCTGTCTCAAAATCAATATTGACATATGCATCATCAACAAAATCCACATTCAGTGCAAAGCTATTATCAATGGAAATTTCATCACTGTAATCATGTTCATTCAACACAACATTTATACCAATGGTTTCAGAGACTAATACTGAATCAAAAACTTCAGAATTGTCAATCAAGTCTGTATCAGTTTCAATCCTAAAACCTGTAGAATCATTGTGCAACAAATCACAAGCAATTGAATGTATAGGTAGATCTGGTAAAGAGCTTGTAATCTCAGTTTCAGAATAAACATGTTTTTGCTCAGAATAAATTTTCTCAGGAATTTCCAATTCATCAACTGCACATTCAAGTTGAGGTACGTTTACCTCCACGGTGGAAGATAAAAATGGTCTACCTGTCTCAACAGTGTTACTCGTACCTGCCTGGTCCTTAAAATAATCATCAACAGTCTCAGGTGCAAGAGTGGGATCATAGAAAGGTAGGAAAGTGGGTGTAGTAGTAAACTCATAGCTTTGCTCCCCATCTTCTATGTTGATGCCACTATCATCTTGAAAGTGTTGAGTGGCCATCTGCCCGATCTGATCAGTCAGCTTCTGAATGGCAGCTTGAGTTTCCATGCTCTCTTGCTTGAACTGCATGTTCCCTTTCTGAAACTGAATGTTCTGCATGGTCATCTGCTCCAATAACTCCTTCAATGTAGGTTCAGAAGTTGAAGGCTGAGAAGCTACTTGGGCAGGAGCATCATACTGCTGACTCTGATATTGCTGAACTGGTGGAACCGGCTCCCAAAGGGAGCTCTCAGGAATTTGAGGATGATCCATATTTTTCTCAGTATAAAAATCAGCACAAGAATCAGAGTAATATGCAGAAAGAGAATCATAATTACAGGCACTTGTAGAATAAGCACTATTCACAAAATTAAAATAGGTAGACATGGAAAATAAAAATAAAAACTAAAAACTAAAAATTACGAATCAGATAAAACAAAACACATTTATACATGCTACAAGCACACACAAGACAGAACATCAATAGTAAAAATTTTTAATTAATTTTTTTTTTTTTTAATAACAACTAAATACAGAACATAGCACAATTAAACACATATATACACAATATATATTAACACAGTAAAAATCTAAAACAAAAACCTGGATCTGAAGTGACAACGCCGCCAAAATTTGTTGAAGGTGTCGTTATCGCCTACAGAAATATACAAGACAAAACACACAAAACAAACATATTAACAGAACAAAACTTTATACAACAAAAATCTAAAACCAAACCTCCATTGATTGATCCCCGGCAACGGCGCCATTTTTTGGTGAACGGGTCGCACCGCCCACAAAAAGTGATTGCACGAAAATAATGCAGTATAGTTTACTAGGAAGTGACTCCTAGGTCGTCTCTCAAGGACCAATTTGTGTTGGTTCAGTCTCAGATTTTACACACGAAGTGGGGGGGGTTTGAAGGTTGTTTTGGTTGCGGTAATATTAAAAGTATTAAAATAAAATTCAAAACAGTAAAACAAAATTTAAAAACAATAAAACGAAATTTAAAACAGTAATTATGAAATTACAGCAGCATAAAACAGTAAAAATAAATCTGAAACAGTAAAAACGAAAATACAGAAAAATAGAAAATACAGAAAATAGTAAATAAAGAAATAGTAAAAATAGAAAACAGTAAATTTTAGAAAACAGTAAAAACGAATTTGCTACAGTAAAAACGAAATACAGTAACTTAAAACATTAAAAATAATTCTGGAACAGTAAAAACGAAATACAGAAAAAACATAAAATACAGAAAAACAAAATACAGAAAACAGTAAAAACTGAAAACAGTAAATTTTGGAAAATAAAATTACAGCAGCACATAATTGCAGTAAAATAGTAAATACAGAATTACAGAATCCAAAATAAAAAAAATACAGAAACAGTAAAAATGGAATACAGAAATACAGTAAATCAGTAAAACAGAAAACAGTAAATACAGAAAACAGTAAAATTCAAAAACAGAATCAAAATCACTGCAGTAAAATAAAGAAAATAAATTTACAATGAATGATTCAAAGTGAAATGATTAACAACATAGTAAAAACAACATAAATTTAATTGCACAAAAATAACAACAGAGAATTAAATAACAGCAGAATTTAATTACAGCAGCAGAAATGTAATTACAGAAATAAAATAAAAACAGTACACACTTGGATGTTCAGAAAAATAAATCAAACTAAAATTGAATTGAAATAGATTACAACAAACAAAAGGAATAAAATGGGAACCTATGATGTACACTGTTCAACTCTTAACCGTAAGACTCCATGATGTAGTGTTGTGCTCTGCAAACTGGATAAGCTCCCTGCTGGAATTTCCAGCCCCCAATTTCCAGCTGCTGGATTTTCCAGCAGCCCCCCGTCACCACTGGTCTCCCTCCTGCCCCTTTTATATGCCAAATAATTTTGTCTTACTCCTGTCACGCAGCTTTCCCATTTTGTTTTGTCTCCCAACAGATTTCCTGAATTTCCTCCTGGACGTTGTCAAACATGAATAAGGTTGGGCCCTCTTAGTCTTGTCTTCTTCTTCAATTCTGTGGGCATTCCAGCCAAGCCGCTGGTCCGTGAGGCATCCTTTCTCCAGCTATACTCTCCCGTGACAACATGCTACTCCTCCAAGTGAATGAAACTCTTTTTTTCCTCCAGCCAAGCCGTGACAAGTGGTGGTTGCAGCTGCTCCATGCCGAGGCATCACTACTGGCCATCACTCTTCTCTCTTTTGGACGTGTGCTTTCTCTGCTGTGCAAGCTGGACCTTGAAGCTTCTCTTTCTCTTTGCTGGATGGATGGATGCTTTCCCTTCTTCCTTCCAACATTTCCCTTTCACACATCCAACCACTCTCCACCCTGCTGGATGCTACTTCCTCCATCTCCATTTCCGTGACCTCCAAGTTTGCAGGCATTTTGCAGCTTTCTTTCCATTCAGCCATGGCCTCCTCACGTTGCAGCTGCTGGTGTTGGTGATGTTGCTGCCCTTTTCTGGTTAGCTAGATCCGTGATGCCTCTCCATCCTCAAAGCAATTTGGTCCAGTATTTGCAAAAGGAAATCAACCATGAGAGAGTGGCAACTGGATGGGCTACGTGAAGTTTGCTGGAAACGTGAAATCTGCTTGTTGAGATGAGCATGCTACAACCTCCTTTTGTTGGACAATCATCCATGTGCATCCGCTTCTTCTAACTGGAGTAAGACCGTGCACACCATGGAAGAAACCAGCTAATTTTTCATTTAAATAAAATGTTCCAGGGCCCCCAAAGAAGTGCTGGACGTCGTGCACAATGCAAAAGAAACCAGCCAATTTTAATTGAATAGAAAACGTTCCAGCAAGAAGAGATGTGGGGGCTACATGTGTTGTCCAAGAATTATGTTGAAATTTTGTAGTAAGTTGCTAATGTGCCAAAAGCCATGAGGGGCCCTCCAATCTATCATTTCCGTTTGCTTCTTGTTTCTCTTAGAAACCAAAGTGAAAATGCTTCCATTATTCTCTCCATGACCGTAAACTTTCAACAAAAGTGGTCCCCTCCTTTAATTCCAATTTACTTTGTTGATTTTTGGATGAAATCAAAGACTTTATTTTGGAATCCATATGAAAGTGAACTTCCAACCAAGGTGGTCCCCTCTCTGATTCCAATTGGCTTGCTTTTCAATTTGGTTTGCACCGTGCACATACAATTAAGCTACTCCTCTACGTTTTTGCCAACCATTCATACAAATGTTTCTCAATAAAACCGTGATGGCCAAAACTTTTGTCCCATGTGTCCTTTGCTTGAGCTATAAAATGTGTCATTATGAGTGTTGAATTCTTGAGTGTTGGGAGGTCTTAGCACCTTCCAATGATTAATTCCAGCCACCACAACTAAAAAAAACAAGCAAACAATGCAAACAAATTAGAAGCCACTTAAACAGTATGAACTTGACTGACACAGGGGAGTAAAACAATTACTGGGAACAACACATAACGAATTTGAACAAAGTAAAAACTATACATGAAAATAGACATCCGTACGAAACTATGAAAAAAAACTGCATGCAAAACGGATAAGAATTGAATTCGAACGAGGACAAACAAGTTGATACAAAATTCACACAGCAACCAGCGAAAATTGAAGTGGCTGAAATGCATTGGGCTCAATTGTCATTTCTCATTTAGCCTTCAAATGTCCCAAAACGTTATCCAAAATTTTCCCGTAATTAATAATGCAAAATAATAAGCTCAGAGAATTCAAATTAGTTAAAATAAGAATTTTCGATCAAATTAAGCACAATTAGGAAAAACAGGAAAATACCGGACGTTTAAGCACAATTCCCCGACTAATTTTAGTACAATAAACTAAGTGAAGTGAATAAAATATTGACTCATCAGGAGGGCTGTTCACGTTTCTGGCAGAGTTCCAGTAGAGTAGTGTAGGACAGTGAGAGGATGGGGGGCTACGGTTGAAGAAGGCCAGCCGCCACACTCTCATACTTTGGTTTCTTTTTCTCAGGCTTTTGAACACTTTCTCTTTGAATGGAATGAAAGGCTGGAACGTTTTATTCTTGGAGTTTATCATTGAATGAAGCTTTGGTTTAGCAATTTGCATTATTGAAGTTTTATTTTATTCTAGCTCTCATTGTTTTTCCATTTGAACACTTGGAAGCAGAGAGCACATCATTGATTCATTTTCTTCATTTTGGAGAACCGTGAAAGTTGATTCACGTGAAGGAAGAGGATGCATTCACACGTTGATTCAGGAGAGGCCCACATTGCACTGGGAAACTTTGGTTCAATCCTTTTATATTATATGCATTTAGCTTGGAAGCATCATTCTTACTTCAACTTACTGTTCACGCGTTTATTCTAGTACTTCTTCCGCACAAATATGCATTCCATCTTATTTCAATTGCATTGGGCTTCAAAGGGTGACGCTTTGCAATTCAATAGTGTTAAATGAGTGTTCAGATTTCTCTAGTGCATTTAAATTACTCCACACACCTTGTTTTAGGATCGTTTGGTCTTCACGCTTTGTTAATTTATTTCAATGTTTTCAATTATTTTGGATGTAGTTAATTTCCAGTTTTTAATTTAGTTTATTTCAAATCACGAAGATTTTTCACCAAACCCCCCCCCACTACGTGTTTGATTTGAGACTGAACCCAATTTGGTCCTTGAGAGACGACCTAGGAGTCACTTCCTAGTACTATATTGCATTCTTTTATGCACAACTTTTGTGGGAGGTGCGACCCTCTCATCAAAATGGCACCGTTGCCGAGGACCAATGGTTCGGTCTTAGGTTTTTGTTGTGTTTGTGTGTGTTGTGTTTTGTCTTGTGTTGTGATGTGATGTGATGTTCTGATTTGCGTGTTGCATGTATAAATGTGTTGTGTTTTATTTGTTTCGTGATTTTTAGTATTCTTCTTTTTCCATGTCTACCTATTTCGATTTCGTGAATACTGCTGGTTTTGCTAGTGCCTCTGATTATGATTCTCCTTCTGCATGTTACTCTGGTTGTAAGTCATATTCTGCTGATTTCTATGTTGAGAACAATATGACTCATCCTCTAATTTCTGAGAGTGCTCTTTGTGAGCCGGTTTCACTTAAGGAGGATGATTTTCATTGCGATCTCACCTCTGGACTGATACATTTGCTACGTAAGTTTCATGGTTTTGCAGGAGAATGTCCACACAGACATTTGGAGGAGCTCCACATCATGTGCTCTTCAATGAAGCCTCCAGATGTCCCTCTTGATCACATTTTCTTGAGCGCATTTCCGCATTCATTACAAGGAGCAGCTAAGGATTGGAAAAACTCTCTTCCTCTGAGATCTGTTACCGATTGGGGATATCTTGAGCATCAGTTTCTAAGCAAATTTTCCCTTGTGCAATATGCTTACAGCAACGGTCTTAGATGGAATGACCCTACCCTGGGATGGTATAATGCTCCACAGCATCAATATCAAGAACCACCATTCCAGAGTACTTTTATGCCTCCATCAGTCCAGCAATACGAGAGTCAGCAGTATAGTGCTCCTGCCGAAATAGCTCCTCAGCCTTCTACTTCTAAGCCTACATTGAAGGAGTTGTTGGAGCAGATGACCATGCAGAACCTTCAGTTTCAGTAAGAGAATAGAGCACACCTTTAATGTTTGACTGATCAGATAGGACAGATGGCCACTCAACTCATTGAGGAACAGTCTCAAGATTCAGAGTTACCATTTCAGACTGTTCAGATTCCAGATGATAATGATAGTGGCATCAACATAGAAGATGGGGAGAAGCGTCATGAGCTTACTACTGTGCCATCTACTTTCCCATCATCCTATGTCCCTACCCTTGCACCTGAGGAGAGTGATGAGTATTTTGAGGAGTAGGCAGAAATAAGCAGTAATCCTGAACCAGGTAGACCACCTTCATCTTCCCACACTTTAGCAATCTTCAAGGAAGAGGAGGTAAGCATACCTCAATTTGATTATGTTGATGATTACGTTGTTGAGAGGTATGCTGATGATTGTATTGTTGATGAGTCTGTTTTTAATTCTTCCTTTCTGCATGATGAGAATCAATTTTTGATATCAAATTCGTATGTTTATTCTCCATGCACTGAACATGAATCTGAGTTTGTGGTTGATATTGTTTCTGAATTTGAAATTGATTCATGTTTTGAGAGTTTATCTGTTGTTCAGCCTGTTACACTGGGATTGGGTGTTATACCCCTGTGTGTCAATTCTTTGGAGCCACAATGTACTAACCATGCTGCAGGAGGTACATATGAATTTGACCAACATGCACCCCCAGTGGAAGACAAGGGTGCTTACATACACAATAGTTTGAAGATCAACAGGCACCTGCTGAACCTGCTCATCAACAATCTTTGCTTCTTAGATCCAGCTGTGGATGATATCTCCCTGCTAGATCAAATCTGGAGGATGAAGCAATTCTTCCTCAAAACTTCCTTGCTGGATCCAATGGTGGAAGACGTCTCCCTACAAGTCCAAAATTGGCAACTGCCACCATGATCAGGGGAGTTTTCCTTTTCTCTTCTCCCCCTTTCCCTACTTTTATTGCACTTGTCCATGATCTGTTCACTGTTTTGATTTTCGATCTTATGCTTATGACACATTAAGGACACTGTGTAGTTTAAGTGTGCTCTATTGGGGGAGATTCTGATTTTTCTTCGTTAGTTTTTTTTTTCCGTGTTAAATTTTTTCTTTTCTAGGTAGTTTTGGTTTTGTTTTGTGTACAGTTTTACATGTTTCTCTTGATTTTTGGACTTTGTTTGGGTTGTAGACTTATCATTTCCTTCACTTGATTGATACTTATATGTTTGAAATCCTTGCTTTTCTCTGCTTGGAAGATGATTATGATTTTTGAGAGTTGAATTGATTGTGACAGAATTACCCTGTGTGAGATTTGAGCCACTTTATGTTCTTTCTTGTGTGTGATATGCCTCTTGATTGCTTGCGCATATGCCTTGGCTTGACTCTTGTTGATAACTCTTGATTGATATGCATGTTTGGAAGTGATAAAGGCAATTTTGTTCTTGAGCCTCTCTAGCCAAATAAGCTTACCTTGTTTTGATCCTTTGATAACCCCTTTTGAGCCTATACTTTCCCCCATTTCTTTGTTTTGAAGCTCATACACTAGCCCTAAGTGAAAAACCATGATTACCTTAACCTTAGGGAATTTTGGAGCTTTGGAAGTGTTTTGGAAACAAATGTGGTCTCCTTAGGGATTCTTATGAGTTGGCTAATTGGTTCCTCTTATTGTTTTGTTTTTTGTAAATCTTGTCTTTTACAGTTTTGTTTTCAAAAGAGAGAAAAGAAAAGAGACAGGATGAAAAAAAAAAGAAAAAAAATGAAAAAAAAATTATGAATAATGGAGTCAAGAAGAGGATTGAATTAGAGGTTGTGGGTGTGTTTGAATGTGTTTACACTTGTTCCCCATTGCTCCTCTATTCCTTATGGTTTGTAGCTTCTTATCTAGATATATCCTCCCTTGTCCTTGGCCCCATTACAACCATGAAAAGACCTTTTGATTTGAATATGCGTATGTGCTTGAGTATTGATATTAGAGGCTTGCCAAGTCTATTTGTGTTTGCTTTCTTGAGTGCATTGAGTGACATTGATTTACCTTAAACACTTGAGAGAAATACTGATAGTGCATCTGTGAGGTTTTGTTACTTTTGATTCACCTCTTGAGCTGATTGATCATTTTGCCATGTCTTGAATTGCTTGGATGATTTCATGAGTATTTGCTTTCTCTGATTGATTCTGTGTTGGATATTGTCTACTTCCTTTCTTGGTCCAGATTCCTTGAGAATTGTGTAATTCTGTTTCTGTCATTGTTAGTCTTTGTTTTGTGTTTGCTGAGTTGTGTCATTTCCCTCGATGTCCTCTGAACTATTCCTTGATTTGCGTCTTGATTTTGCCCAGAAGTGCAAAAGACTAAGTGTGGTCTATTTTGATGAGTCAATATTTTCTCAATTTCACTTAGCTTATTGTACCGAATTTAATCAGGGAATTGTGCTTAAATGTCCAGTATTTTCCCATTTTTCTTAATTGTGCTTAATTTGATCAGAAATTCTTATTTTAATTAATTTGAGCTAATTATTTTTATTATTAATTGTAGGGAAATTATTGGACAATATTTGGGACATTTGGAGGTGAAAAGAAAATGCCACATCAATTATAATTTAAGTTAAAATGATTGAGGAGGTGTGGATTTAGTTTTTGGAGGTGCATGCGGTAATTTATTCTTGAAGAAAGACAGCATGCGGTGGCCCAACTCTGGAGGCGTCATTCAGCAATCCACACGGCCCACAAGGGGGAGCGTCCAACAGATGGCACGCACGGCCTGGTTTGGGAGACAGCGCACGTCCAGCAACTCTGAGAAAACGCACGTCCTGATTTGGCTTCTCGCGGATAGCACGAGCGTCCAGCTGGGGAAGCGAGAAGACCTTCATTTTGCGGTCCAGCACAGCAACTGCACACGGAGACACGACCCTAGAGTAAGCACACGCCCACGACGAACAGTCCAGCAGCTTAGGAGACAGCGCACGTCCAGCACACTCCACAGCGCACGTCCAGCACACTCCACAACGCACGTCCGCACACATCCAGCACGAGCGTCCAACAAAGATGAAGTGCTACGTCCGCACACATCCAGCACGAGCGTCTAGCAGTGTCCAGCGCGGCCCACATCTTCATTCACGCATCCAGCACGAGCGTCCATCCAACAAACGTCCATAAGCAATACGCACGTCCAACAATTTGAAACGAGCCACGGTCCAGCACGCTCATCTTCCAGGAGGATCACGGCTGGAGCAGCAGCAAACGCTCCAGCTTCAACGAAGTCCAGCAGCAGCTTGAATGAAGGGTGAGGCACACAGCACACATGAAGAATGAAGTTGGAGAAGAAGAAGCCAACAAGCACACCAGAGAAAGAAAGAAACTCACGATCAATGGAGGAAGCAGAGAGTTACGTTCTAGCACGGTGAAAAACTTAGCAGTATAGAGCGTGTCTCGGCCTTGAAGAGTACACCAATTTCAAGCAACCTTGAGAAAAGCAAATGTTTCTAAAATGGTGCACTGACAAGTAAAAGTGGGGTGCAACTTTCCCTTATTTTCAGAAAAGTGGAGGCTCCCTCCTACATACGGGAGCACAACACGTAGAAGAGAAGTGTTGAGGTGGCAAAAGAAGAGGTGTCCAGCAACACTTGGGCTTCATGCGGAGAAAAAGAGGTGTGCTGATTCACAGAGAGCAGGGGGTGTCCAAAGAAGAAGCGGTCAAGAGTTTTGAAGAAGTAAGCACACAGCCGCGCAGAGAGAATGGGAATCGGTCCAGCAAGCTAGGAGGTGCACACGGAAATCCATCCACGGTCCAGCTTGAAGAGGTGTAGCCCTGGTGCACTTGGCGCGTCCAACTGGCTTTGGAGGGAGGTGCACACGGAGATTATAAGACCACGGTCCAGCAAGCAAGTCCAGCCGCAACCTTGAGAAAGGGAGGGTTGTTCACGTTTCTGGTAGAGTTCTAGTAGGGTAGTGTAGGACAGGGAAAGGATGGGGGGCTATGGCTGAAGGAGGCCAGCCGCCACACTCTCATACGTTGTTTTCTTTTTCTCGGGCTTTTGAACACTTTCTCTTTGAATGGAATGAAAGGCTGGAACGTTTTATTCTTGGGGTTTATCATTGAATGAAGCTTTGGTTTAGCACTTTGCATTATTGAAGTTTTATTTTATTCTAGCTCTCAGTGCTTTTCCATTTGAACACTTGGAAGCAGAGAGCACACTGTCACATCATTGATTCATTTTCTTCATTTTGGAGAACCGTGAAAGTTGATTCACGTGAAGGAAGAGGATGCATTCACACGTTGATTCAGGGGAGGCCCACATTGGACTGGGAGACTTTGGTTCAATCCTTTTATATTATATGCATTTAGCTTGGAAGCATCATTTTTACTTCAACTTACTGTTCACGCATTTATTCTAGTACTTCTTCCGCACAAATATGTTACCAATAAGGAGTATTGGTAAATCTTGAAGAAATTTGTTTTGATGATGCTACAAGAAGTTTTAGTTTCAGAAGATATTAGAATTAGTTAAAAGCAAATTTATAGAAATTAAATGTAGTAGGAAATTCTTGTAAAACTTGTAAACTTACATTTTTTAACTACAATAATCGATTATGATGAAGCAATAATCGATTATCACAAGTCATACTTGAATAATCGATTATCACTTCATATAATCGATTATCACTTTTTGAAAACCTATAACGGACTAGAATAATCGATTATCACTTACAATAATCGATTATTCATGGCAGTTGGGAGCTGACCTTTGGCATTCAGTGTACTTGGCTATATATTTTGTTTTGGAGAAATTAGAAAGTAACGTTGTTTTTGAACTGAGAAAGCTTAGAACACTGTGTGTCAGAGGAACGTTCTCAGAAAGCTTTTTGTTCATTGTTCCCTTGCTTGGTCTTGTGAAAGGAGAGGCTTGCGTATCGTGTGTCGATAGACGGAGCAGAATCTCTTCAAGTTAGCAAGGTGCTCTGCCTGGTCTTGTGAAAGGAGAAGCTTGTGAATCGTTGGTCGATTGCTGAAGCGGTTCTCTTCAAGTTGGTAGAGTGGTTCTATTCATTTTTATTGTTCATTATCTTGTAATCTGTTAAACAATTTTTTAGTGAAAAAGGTTAATCACTATTTATAGTGATTAACGACTGGACGTAGAATCTTTTGATTCGAACCAGGATAAAAATTCTGTGTTGTTCTTCTTATTCCCTATACTCATTTTATTGTACGTTCATCAACTGTTTGATTAATTTTCTGAAAGAAAATTATTTTTACTAAAAGGACCAAATTAAGTTTAATTGTGATCAAATACGCTTTCCGCTCTCTGAGTCTTAATTCCGCTCCGCTATACTCTTCGAAAAATACCCCCTCCGATACCATCAATTGGTATCAGAGTTTGCTTTGATAGTTTTTCAAAATTTGCGAAAATGGCTGGTCACAATCAAAACCTTGTATATGTTGAGGATGCTTCCATTAACAGACCTCCACTGTTTACTGGTGATAACTATGCTTTTTGGAAAGTTAGAATGGAGATTTTTATGGGGTCTGTTGATAGAGGTATCTGGGAAGCTGTACAAAATGGTCCTTATATTCCTATGAATACTGTTGATGGTATAGAGACTGAAAAACCTTATTTTAATTGGACTGCTGAAGAAAATAGGCGAGCTCAGTTTGATATTAAAGCTCACAATATAATTTCATCTGCTGTTGTACTTGATGAATTTTATAGAATTTCAGTGTGTAAGACAGCATAAGAAATGTGGGAAGTCCTTAGAGTCACTCATGAAGGAACAGAGGACGTAAAGCGTGCTAGGAAGAACACTCTCATTCAGGAATATGAGATGTTCAGAATGCAACCTGGAGAAACAATCTCTGATGTTCAAAAGCGTTTCACTCACATTGTGAACCACCTAACAGGTTTAGGTAAGACTTTTGACACTGATGAATTGAATGTGAAAATTTTGAAATCATTAGACAGGTCTTGGCAACCAAAGGTGACTGCCATCTCGGAGTCTCAAAACCTCACTCAGATGTCAATGCCAATCTTGTTTGGAAAGCTCCGTGAGCATGAACTTGAGCTGAGGAGATTGACTGCCGAAGAGGATCAAGGCAAAAGGAAAACTCTAGCTTTCAAGTCTGAAATTTCTAAAAGAAAAAGCTCTAAGAGGATCGAAGAAGATGATTCTGATGATGAAGAAAATATGAGCTTGATGATAAAGAAATTTGCAAAGTTCATGAAAGCAAAGGGAAAGGACAAGTTTCACAAAGATAGGAAAGAAAGTCAAGAATCTCCATCAAACGTAAAGTGCTTCAGTTGTGGAGAAAGAGGACACGTAAAATCTGAGTGTCCAAATAGCAGGAAAAGTGAAGACAAGAAGGAGAGAAAATTTCGAAAGAAAAAGAAAGCATACATAGCTTGGGAGGATAATGCCTCTAGTTCAACAAGTTCAAGTGACACAGAAGAAGAAGCCAATATTTGTCTAATGGCTGAATCAGAAGATACTGGAAGCCAAGTAAGTGATTCCAGCTTTGAATCTAGTGAATTAGACATGCAAAAGGCTTTCTATGAATTGTTGATTGAATCTGAAAAGCTTAATGCTGCACATAAAAAACTTAGGAAAGAGCACAATGAATTAAAATTGAATTCTGAAAAGTTGCTTGATGATGAAGTTGTCTTAAGAAATAAAGTAAGTTCTTTAGAAAATAAATTATCTGATGCAAATGCTACTGTTGAACCTGTTGAATGTTTGTCTTGTAAGAATCATATGTTTGATATTGACATACTTGAAAACTTACTTGCAAAGGAAACCAAGACTAATTCACATGCTAAGACAAACTTTAAAAGAAGAAATGTTAAAAATAGAAATATGCATCAAATAAATAAGTCCAAAGAAAGAAGAACTCGTAGAGTTTGGGTTGAAAAAGGGACTTTTGTTAAAAAAGTAAGTAATGCTTGTTGTTTTTACTGTATGAAGCATGGTCACACATCAAACAAATGCAACATTAAACATGTTGGTGTTCCAAGTGGCAAATATGCTTGGGTTAAAGCTGTGAGATGATCTAAACTTGCACAAACTAACCCCAAGGACCCATATTGAGATTGGGGACCTAAAATTCTTGCTAACTTGTTTTGTATGATCAATCTAAGTCCAAGAAGTCACTGTGGTATCTTGACAGTGGTTGTTCAAGACACATGACTGGTGACAAGAAAAGATTCATCTCTTTTGAGAAGAAGAAGCAAGGATTTGTAACTTATGGGGATAACAACAAAGGCAGAATAATGGGTACTGGAAACATTGGAGGAGGAAACACTTTGACAATAAAAGACGTCTTATACGTTGAAGGACTCAAACATAATCTTCTAAGCATAAGTCAACTATGCGACAAAGGTTTCAAGGTAACTTTTGAGAGTGATAATTGTACTGTTTATTTCAAAAATTCTGCTGAAATTGCTTTGCAAGGTGTTAGGCATAATAACATATATTTGATTGACATTGAGAGTGAAAGTAGTCATAGTATAACATGCTTAGTTGCTAAAGAAGAAAATCCATGGCTATGGCACAAAAGAGCTGCACATATTCACATGCAACACTTAAATAAATTAATCTCTAAGGATCTTGTGATTGGTTTGCCTAAACTAAAATTTGTAAAATATAAACTTTGTTCTGCATGTCAGAAGGGTAAACAAACAAAATCTTCATTTTCATCTAAAAGCATGATTTCTACATCAAAACCTTTAGAGCTTTTGCATATGGACTTGTTTGGTCCATCTAGAATTAAAAGTTTTGGTGGAAACTACTATGCTCTTGTAATTGTTGATGATTACACAAGATACACTTGGACCTTCTTTTTAAATTTGAAAAGTGAAGCTTTCAAAGCCTTTAAATCTTTTGCTAAACGTATTCAAAATGTAAAAGACATGAAAATCAAAACATTCAGAAGTGATCATGGTGGAGAATTTGAAAATGAATCTTTTGATAAATTTTGTGAAGAATATGGCATAGCACATAACTTTTCTGCACCTAGAACTCCCCAACAAAATGGTGTTGTTGAAAGGAAAAATAGATCATTAGAAGAATTAGCTAGAACCCTTATGAATGAATCTAATGTGCCAAAATATTTTTGGGCTGATGCAGTTAGTACTACTTGTTATGTGTTGAACAGGATGCTTATTAGGCCAATTCTGAAATTAACTCCATATGAACTGTTAAATGGTAGAAAACCAAATGTATCTCACTTGAAAATATTTGGGTGCAAATGCTTTGTCTTGAATAATGGAAAAGATAATCTAGGCAAATTTGATGCAAAATCTGATGAAGCAATTTTCCTAGGATATTCTTTGACCAGTAAAGCATATAGAGTATTTAATAGAAGAACTTTAACAATTGAAGAATCAATGCATGTTGTCTTTGATGAGATTGTAGACCTTGAGGAAAACCCTCTTGAGTCAAACAAACCTATTGCAGGTGATGAGGATTATTTGAAGGAAGCTCTTGAAGAGATGTATCTAAATGAGAACTATCCTCCAGAACTTCAAGAAACACCTCAAGCTGTTGATTCTAAAAGCTATCAACAACCAAGAGGACTTTCCTTAGACAACATCATTGGAGACATTTCAAAAGGAGTAACTACTAGACATAATCTTAATAATTTTTGTCTAACTGTAGCTTTTGTGTCTCAAATAGAACCCAAGAATATAAAGGAAGCTCTTCAAGATGATAAGTCGTGCGTTGCTATGCAAGAAGAGCTAAACCAATTTGAAAGGAATGAAGTCTGGGAACTTATTCTAAAGCAAGATGATTTTCAAGTCATAAGAACCAAATGGGTATTTAGGAACAAGCTTGATGAGGATGGAAACATCACAAAGAACAAAGCAAGGCTAGTTGCAAAGGGCTACTGTCAAGAGGAAGGCATAGACTATGATGAAACATATGCACCAGTGGCCAGGTTAGAAGCAATTAGATTGTTGCTTGCATATGCATCCTTGATGAAATTTAAACTGTATCAAATGGATGTGAAAAGTGCGTTTTTAAATGGTTTCATAAAAGAAGAGGTATATGTTAGTCAACCTGCTGGTTTTGAGGATTTCAAATTTCCTGATCATGTTTATAAGTTGAAAAAGGCCTTGTATGGTCTTAAACAGGCACCTAGGTCTTGGTATGAAAGACTTAATACCTTCTTACTTGATAATAATTTTTCTAGAGGTAAGGTTGATTCAACCTTATTTATAAAGAAAGTAGGAAAATACATCTTGATTGTACAAGTTTATGTAGATGATATCATTTTTGGGTCAACTGATGACTCTTTGTGTGAAGAGTTTGCAAAAATAATGCAAGGAGAATTTGAGATGTCTATGATGGGAGAATTAAACTTTTTCTTAGGACTACAGATAAAACAAATGAATGGTGGAACATTCATCTCCCAAACTAAATACTGTAGAGAAATTCTTAAGAAATTTGGTATGGATAGCTGCAAAGAAGCTAGTACACCCATGGGTACTTCATGTTATTTAGATAAGGATGAAATTGGAAAAGGAGTGAATGAAACCATGTTTAGAGGCATGATAGGATCCTTGCTATACTTAACTGCTAGTAGACCAGATATTATGCAGAGTGTTTGTGTATGTGCTAGATACCAAGCCAATCCTAAAGAATCTCATTTGACTGCAGTTAAGAGAATTCTAAAATATCTTAAGGGAACTACTTCATTTGGACTTTGGTATCCCTCTGATGCCTCACTTAGTTAAATAGGATACTCTGATGCAGATTATGGTGGCTGTAAAATTGATAGAAAAAGTACTAGTGGCACTTGTCATTTTCTGGGTTGTTCTTTAGTGTCTTGGCATTCAAAGAAATAAGCTTGTGTAGCTTTATCTACTACTGAAGCTGAATACATTGCTGCTGGCAATTGTTGTGCCCAAATCTTGTGGATGAAACAGCAACTAGAGGACTTTGATATTTTTCTTGATCACATTCCTCTGAAATGTGATAATACTAGTGCCATCAACCTAACTAAAAACCCCATCATGCACTCAAGAACTAAACACATTGAAATTAGACATCACTTCTTGAGAGATCACATTCAAAAAGGAGATTGCCAAATTGAATACATTGACACGTTACATCAATTAGCTGATATCTTTACTAAAGCCCTGCCTAAAGATAGATTCTATGAGCTTAGGAGAGAGTTAGGGGTATTAGACATGTCTTAGACTCCACATTTATGGTTCCTTCCAAATTTTCGTAAGATCAGCGTTAATAATCGATTATCATCAGGTCATAATCGATTATTCCAAACCTGGACATCCTTTACACTGAGATAATCGATTATCCCACCCAATAATCGATTATGAATCTTCAAATTTATCTCTGGAAAATCATGAGAAAATAATCGATTATCTTCATACATAATCGATTATCGCAAAATTTCTGGAAAGTGATCAACGAGCCGATAATCGATTATCACGCTACCAGTTTCAAAAATAAAGCCGTTGGAGACTCCATAACGGCTCAAAAACGGTCATAAACAGCTAGTTCTTCGCTTCTTCTTATAAATAGGCCTCTATAATCGATTGTTAGCCATCTCTTTGCACCTAGAAACTACTGAAATCAAAATCTTGAGCTTCCAATCCCTCAAATTTTACTCACTCTCTCAAACTATCACTCCCTCAACCTTTCTCCATGGCAGATTCAAGGAGACATCGTCGTAGAGCTGTTGGAGCATCCTCTTCCTCTCAACCACGTCCGGCAACGATTGATGGATGGATTTCAGATCAAGAAAGACATGCGGACTATGTTTCTTCCTGGCAAGAGAGAAGAATCATGACAGTAAAGTATATTCGCCTTGATTTTTTCCGTTTCTATGGATTTCAATTTCCAGCGCTGTTTAATGATCAAGGACTCTCAAATCTGGTGGAGCAAAAAGGTTGCATTTATCCCGATCTCATCAGAGTGTTCTATTTCAACATGAGATATCGAGATGGGATTATTTCCACTAAAGTCAAGGGTGTCCGCATAATTTTAGATGATGATGTGTGGACCAACGTTGCCCAACTACCCATCTGGGATGATGCTGTCAAAGTTCATCTCGGAATCCAAGATTTCGATCGATTATTGACCTTCCAATCCTTCCTACGTCACCCTGAACAACAGACAAATCGAAGGCAATTGCTTGTTGGAGGTTTCAAGGTTGAAGAAAGGATGATTCACTACTTACTTGTCTGGATCCTATGTCCTAGAGCAACCAATCATGCTCAGTGCTCTGAACAGGATCTACTTCTTCTGTATGGGATCCTGAATCACATCCACATCGATTGGCCTGCTCTCATTGCTGACACTATGGTAAAAGCTAAGAAATCCCATTCTTATCACCTTCCTTATGCTCTTCTTATTTCTAGAATCTTGGAGTACAAAGGTGTCAATATTGAAGGAGAACTTGTCCAAGCCACTCAAGTTGTTGGCTCGGAAATTGGCGATACTACCTTTCGTCAGATGGGATTCATTACTAGAGGCAGAGTCCTTATTCACAAAGATGATGATCATCCTGATGTCGATGAAGATGATGACATGGACACTCATATGGCTGACCCAGTAAGTGCTGCTGCTCCATCTGCTGCTGGACCATCCAACATACCCTCCTCTTCCTCAACTTCTATGGAAGAACATTTTGCAAGGTTATCTAAACAATTGGAGGATATGAGTCTTGCCCAAAAGACTCACTTTGAGGAGATTTATGATTGGCAACGCTCTGTTGATGAGTACATGGCTGATCAATTTCTTGATCTTGATGTTCGCCTATCTAACATCGAGAATCATCTCAACATTCAACCTCCCGAGAGATCTCCTAGTCCTGAGTTTTAGATATAGGTTCTCTATTAGACTGTTTTGTTGTTTCCTTGCCATTTCATCTATGTTAAAATTCAGTCTGTTATGTATCTTCTTACAATGTAATCTTTATTTTCATAAATAAAATGATCTCTTGATTATATGCATCCTTTGATTAATTGAGGGGGAGATCATATTTAGGGGGAGCCTTTAACATCTGATCTTTTTGCTTCTGATCAAAAAGGGGGAGAAGAATAATACAAGGGGAGAAGTATAAATTATTACAGGTATTGCTAATCTTGTTGTTGTTTGTTAGCTTGTATGTTTTGCAGGTAAGCCAAACTTGCTTTTAAAATTGAATTTTTGATCATCATCAAAAAGGGGGAGATTGTTACCAATAAGGAGTATTGGTAAATCTTGAAGAAATTTGTTTTGATGATACTACAAGAAGTTTTAGTTTCAGAAGATATTAGAATTAGTTAAAAGCAAATTTGTAGAAATTAAATGTAGTAGGAAATTCTTGTAAAACTTGTAAACTTACATTTTTTAACTACAATAATCGATTATGATGAAGCAATAATCGATTATCACAAGTCATACTTGAATAATCGATTATCACTTCATATAATCGATTATCACTTTTTGAAAACCTATAACGGACTAGAATAATCGATTATCACTTACAATAATCGATTATTCATGGCAGTTGGGAGCTGACCTTTGGCATTCAGTGTACTTGGCTATATATTTTGTTTTGGAGAAATTAGAAAGTAACGTTGTTTTTGAACTGAGAAAGCTTAGAACACTGTGTGTCAGAGGAACGTTCTCAGAAAGCTTTTTGTTCATTGTTCCCTTGCTTGGTCTTGTGAAAGGAGAGGCTTGCGTATCGTGTGTCGATAGACGGAGCAGAATCTCTTCAAGTTAGCAAGGTGCTCTGCCTGGTCTTGTGAAAGGAGAAGCTTGTGAATCGTTGGTCGATTGCTGAAGCGGTTCTCTTCAAGTTGGTAGAGTGGTTCTATTCATTTTTATTGTTCATTATCTTGTAATCTGTTAAACAATTTTTTAGTGAAAAAGGTTAATCACTATTTATAGTGATTAACGACTGGACGTAGAATCTTTTGATTCGAACCAGGATAAAAATTCTGTGTTGTTCTTCTTATTCCCTATACTCATTTTATTGTACGTTCATCAACTGTTTGATTAATTTTCTGAAAGAAAATTATTTTTACTAAAAGGACCAAATTAAGTTTAATTGTGATCAAATACGCTTTCCGCTCTCTGAGTCTTAATTCCGCTGCGCTATACTCTTCGAAAAATACCCCCTCCGATACCATCAAAATATGCATTCCATCTTATTTCAGTTGCATTGGGCTTCAAAGGGTGACGCTTTGCAATTCAATAGTGTTAAATGAGTCTTCAGATTTCTCTAGTGCATTTAAATTACTCCACACACCTTGTTTTAGGATCGTTTGGTCTTCACTCTTTGTTAATTTATTTCAATGTTTTCAATTATTTCGGATGTAGTTAATTTCCAGTTTTTAATTTAGTTTATTTCAAATCACAAAGATTTTTCACCAAACCCTCCCCCCCTCACTACGTGTTTGATTTGAGACTGAACCCAATTTGGTCCCTGAGAGACGACCTAGGAGTCACTTCCTAGTACTATACTGCATTCTTTTATGCACAACTTTTGTGGGAGGTGCGACCCTCTCATCACAGATTATGGTGGCTGTAAAATTGATAGAAAAAGTACTAGTGGAACCTGTCATTTCTTGGGATGTTCTTTAGTGTCATGGCACTCAAAGAAACAAGCATGTGTAGCTTTGTCTACCACCGAAGCTGAATATATTGCAGCTGGAAACTGTTGTGCCCAAATTTTGTGGATGAAACAACAATTGGAAGACTTTGATATCTTCCTTGACAAAAATCCTCTAAAATGTGATAATACTAGTGCGATAAATTTGACCAAGAACCCCATAATGCATTCAAGAACTAAGCATATAGAAATTAGGCACCATTTCTTAAGAGATCATATTCAAAAAGGGGATTGTCAAATTGAATATGTTGATACTTTACATCAATTAGCTGATATCTTTACCAAGGCTCTACCTAAAGATAGATTTTTTGAGCTTAGAAGAGAGTTAGGAGTGTTAGACATATCTTAGAATCAAAATCTATGCAAATTTTTGCATTTTTCGTAAACTTAACGATTCATAATCGATTATCACTAAGTTATAATCGATTATTCATGCATCAAATTCAATTCTGGAAAATCTTGAGCAGATAATCGATTATCATTATGCATAATCGATTATCATGCAATTCTGGGCAGTAATTATTGAACGGATAATCGATTATCACGAGCCATAATCGATTATCGCGTTGACAATTTCAAAAATAGAGCCGTTGGAGCATCCCATAATGGCTATAAACGACCATAAACGGCTAGTTTTTCCATTTTTCTTATAAATAGCCCCCCATAATCGATTGTTAGACACTCCTTTGCACCCAAATACTGCTGAAATCAAATATAGAGCTCAAATCTTCTTCATTTCCCTTCACCTTCTCAAAATCTCATTTTCCCATTCTTCCTCCATGGCTAACTCAAGAAGGCACCGTCGCAGAACAGCTGGAGCCTCCTCTTCTTCTCAACCACGTCTTGCAAACATAGATGGATGGATTTCAGATCAAGGGAAACACACAGACTTTGTTAAATCTTGGCAAGAAAGGAAGATCATGGCGGTAAAGTTTATTCGTCTTGACTTTTTCCGCTTCTATGGCTTTCAATTTCCAAACACTTTTGCTGAGCAGGGGTTAACGCATCTGTTAGAACAAAAAGGAATCATTTATCCTGATCTTATAAGAGTCTTCTACTTCAACTTGCGTTATCGAGATGGGATAATATCTACTAAGGTCAAGGGAGTACGCATCATTTTAGATGATGACGTATGGACCAATGTTGCTCAACTTCCCATCTGGGATGATGCTGTCAAAGTTCACTTAGGACTTGAAGATTTCAACAGGATGATGACTTTTCAATCCTTCCTACGTCATCCTGAACGGCAAACAAATAGAAGGAAATTACTGGTTGGAGGTTTTAAAGTTGAAGAAAGGATGATCCATTACTTGATTGTCTGGATTTCATGTCCTAGAGCAACCAACCATGCTCAATGCTCTGAGCAGGATTTACTTCTATTGTATGGGATTCTAAATCACATACACATCGACTGGCCCGCTCTCATTGCTGACACAATGGTAAAAGCCAAGAAATCCCATTCATATCAACTTCCCTATGCTCTTCTTCGTTCTAGGATTTTAGAATTCAAAGGTGTACCTGTTGAAGGAGAACTCGTTCAAAATATTGAAGCTGTGGGATCAGAAATTGGAGATACAACCTTTCGTCAAATGGGATTCATTACTAGAGGCAGAGTCCTTATTCACAAAGATGATGACCATCCTGATGTAGATGAAGATGATGACATGGACACTCATATGGCTGACCCAGTAAGTGCTGCTGCTCCGTCTGATGCTGGACCATCCAACATACCCTCCTCTTCCTCAACTTCTATGGAAGAACATTTTGCAAGGTTATCCAAACAATTGGAGGATATGAGTCTTGCACAAAAGACTCACTTTGAGGAGATTTATGAGTGGCAACGATCTGTTGATGAGTACATGGTTGATCAATTTCTTGATCTTGATGTTCGTCTCTCTAACATCGAGGGTCATCTTAATATCCCACCTCCTGAACGTTCTCCTAGTCTTGAATTCTAGGTTTTAGGCCTCTAAGTTTGATTGGTTTGTTATTTTCTTTATGGTATTTAGTTTCTTAATTAATTTCATGTAATTCCTTTCTGTTCTTAATATAATGAGCTTTTATTTTTTGCATATATTCCATTTTTGAGGGGGAGCTCATATTAAGGGGGAGGTTATTACATTATTCTTTTTGCTTATGATCAAAAAGGGGGAGAAGAAATATAAGGGGAGGATTAAATTAAATAAAAAAAAATAATAATATATATTAGTTTTTAATTGTACAGGTACTGCTAACTCTGTGGTTGTCCATTAGTGTATATATGTTGCAGGTAAGCCTGAGTTGCTTTTAGATAGTTTTTGATCATCATCAAAAAGGGGGAGATTGTTACCAATAAGGAGTATTGGTAAAACCTGAAGATATGTTTTGATGATGCTGCAACTTATAGATTTTGGATGTAGTAGGAAAATAGTTAAAAAAAGCAACTTGTAGATTTTGAATGTAGTAGGAAAATGTTAAACATTTTAATTTTTACTAGTATAATCGTTATGGTTAAGCAATAATCGATTATCACAAGTCATACTTGAATAATCGATTATCACTTCATATAATCGATTATCACATTTTTGAAAACCTATAACAGACTTGAATAATCGATTATCACTTACAATAATCGATTATTCATGGTAGTTGGGAGCTGACCTTTGGCACTCACTGTGCTTGGCTATATATTTTGTTTTGGAGAAATTAGAAGAGAACGTTTTTTGAACTGAGAAAGCTTAGAACACTGTGTGTCAGAGGAACGTTCTCAGAAAGTTTTTTGTTCATTGTTCCCTTGCTTGGTCTTGTGAAAGGAGAGGCTCGCGTATCGTGTGTCGATAGTCGGAGCAGACTCTCTTCAAGTTAGCAAGGTGCTCTGCCTGGTCTTGTGAAAGGAGAAGCTTGTGTATCGTTGGTCGATTGCTGGAGCGGTTCTCCTCAAGTTGGTAGAGTGGTTCTTTTCATTTTATTCTTGTTCATTATCTTGTAATCTGTTAAACATTTTTTTAGTGAAAAAGGTTAATCACTATTTATAGTGATTAACGACTAAACGTAGAATCTTTTGATTTGAACCAGGATAACAATTCTGTGTTGATCTTCTTATTCCCTACACTCATTTTATTTTACGTATATCAACTGTTTGATTAATTTTTTGAAAGAAAATTATTTTTACTAAAAGGAGAAAATTAATTTTAATTGTGATCGAATACGCTTTCCGCTCTCTGAGTTTTAATTCCGCTGCGTTATACTCTTCGAAAAATACCCCCTCCGATACCATCATAATGCATAAAAAAGAATTCTTACATTCATGAGAGGAAACTTGGTGAAATCTAACCCCAACAAGATATTCATCTCATATTAAACAACATTCGTTCACTGTGCTATTCTACTATTGATCAAACTACATTCATATTTAATTTTTTGTCTTTGCATTTGAAACCAATGATCTCGTTTTCTTTAATTCTTAATTAATCGAGTTATCACACGATTGTTTAGTGCTGAGAGTCCTCTAGGTTACGATACTTGGTCTTACCATTTTATATTACTTGTGTGATTCGGTACACTTGTCGATTCATCCAACAAGTTTTTGGCACCGTTGTCAGGAACTCACGGTTTAAACTATTCTATTTGTGTGATTTTTGATTAACTTTGACGTTATTTTTTATTTTTAATTTTATTTTTATTTTTATCTTATTTTTAATTTGTGTTTTGTGTCGTTTGTTTTTGTTTTTGTGCTAACAATGTTTTCAAGGGTTTTGTGTCTAGTTTATGCAGAATATAATCAGAACTACGAGCAACGAAAGTTCTAAACCTCTCCTTGAAGGACTTGAGACTAATAGAAGGTCGAGAAGAAGTAGATTATCTAGGGAACCTTCTCTAGATAGAATTTCACAGGCCTTATAATCTGATCAAGAAAGCATGGACAACAATGGTGGTAGATGTACTTTGGCAGATTATGCAATAGTTGTTGGCCCTCACCATTTTAACAGCATTGCAAGGCCGAGGGTCAACGTCGCAAGTATGGAGATGAAGCCTGCGTTGATACATCTAGTAAAGAGCAACAAATTCAATGGACTATCAAATGAAAGTCCATATGAGCATCTCACAACCTTTAATGAGATCTATAATACTTTGAAGCTGAATGGAGTTCCAGATGATGCTATTAAACTGAGCTTGTTTCCTTTCTCATTAGGAGGCCATGCTAAACTGTGGTTGAACTCTTTTCCTGAAAATAGCTTGATTGAGAGGGAAGATTTAGTTTCAAAATTCTTAAACAAATTCTTCCCACAGTCAAAGATTGACAAAGGGAAGCGGGAAATCTCTTCTTTTAGGCAAGGTATGGAGGAGACATTGGGGCAAGCATGGGTTAGATATAAGAGCTTGCTGAGAAAGACTGATGAGTCAATATTTTATTGATTTCACTTATCTTATTGTGCTAGATTTAATTAGGGAATTATACTTGAATGTCCAATATTTCTCCATTTTTCGTAATTGTGCTTAATTTGATCAGAAATTCTTATTTGAATTATCTGAGCTTATTATTTTCATTATTGATTGCAGAGAAAATTTTGGAGATTTATTTTGGGACATTAAAGGGATGCCACTTAATTCAAGACTCTCCACATAGGCATTTTAGAATTATTTATATTGTAATTTAGTGTGATGGTATTTTTAGACAAACTTTTACATTTTGGGCAATTTTTGGCAAAAGATGTTGGGCCCAAAAGTGATTTAAGTTTAGTTTTATTATTATTATTATTATTATTATTATTATTATTATTATTATTATTATTATTATTATTATTATTATTCTAAAACCTAAAAGATATGAGGTGCTAGGAGCCAGTCGCCAGGGGGCACTTGTTTTTCGGAGAACGTTTCTGTGGAAAATGGAAGAGAAGTGTGCAACGCTGTTTTGGAAAAAAATGAATGTAAACTCCATGTTAATTTGAAGTTCCTGATTACTCATTGGCTATTTTATTTTCATTTAGTTCATGAAATTTATGGAGGAAACACACGGTCCATTCATTTTTCATAGAAGAATAGAAGCTCTCATTTTTTTTTTACTGCTTGCACGGAGGCACATGTGCTGATTTCAATTGGAGAAGAACAATGCTATCATTTCATTTTTTTTTAGAGAATAGGATACTGTGATTTCATAGATTAGTAGCAGGAGCATGGTTTATCTTTCTTTTAAAATGATAAGCACACGGTGATGCAGTTTCGGGAAGAGAGGTGCAGCACTGGATTGAGCTTTTCTTTCTTTTGTAGTCTAGGATTTTAGGTAGCGCACGGAGATTTAGATAGGAATGGGTGTGCATGTTTTTTTTATTTTGATTGAGCAACGTGAAATGAGTCTTTCTTTCTTTGGAAGTGAAGCATGGTAATTAGATGGAGAAAGGTGTGTCACAGCCAGCAATAAGGCACATGCGGGATGGATTTTGGTTTCAAATGGAGAAATGGTATGGTGTCACAGCTTGGAATGATTGTGCACGCTGATGCAATGAGGAGGCTTTTTGTTACAATTTTCGTATTGCACATTTAGGTTTGAATGCTTGCTAATTTTTAAGTGATCTTTGCTTGATTACCATATTCTCCTTTCAATGCTAATCATCACAAAGTTAATTTTCACTCCTTTAAATTGGTTAATTTTCACTCCTTTAATTTAATTGTAATGTTAGTTTTAGTGACCAGCCGTTTTAATTCTTCGTTTCCTTTCGTGTTTACATTCGCATTTTAATTTAGTTCATTAAGCCTCGAACCACATTTGGTCCTTGAGAGACGACCTAGGAGTCACTTCCTAGCACTATACTGCATTTTTAATTGAACATCAAATTTGATGGGCTGCGACAGCTCGCATCAAAGACACCTACTCATGGTTTTGATGAAGCAATGGTGGTCATTCTTTTCCTTGGAGGTCTTGCTTCACAAACCAAATTGATGTTGGATGCCTCAATTGGAGGAAATATCAAATGCAAGACTTCAGAGGAAGCCTATGAATTAATTTACAACATGGCTACCAATGACAATGAAATGCACAGTGCAAGTGGAATCACAATCCAAGGGAGTTCTACAGTTACAGTCTTATGATGCCTTTGATGGAAACCTCCTTGACTAGGTTGGGCCAAAGCTAGGAGATGTGCATGGAGGGGTGTTCCTTGGATGAATGGTATAGAAATGTGATGGTAAGTGGTCTAAGGATGATGAGCTAATGTATGAATGGTGTAGAAGCTCAAGAGAGGTTATGATGGATACTAGTCCCATCTGGAAACAAGCAGGGAAAAGGTCCAAACCAGAAGAAACCAGTAGTAACTGAAGGTGCAGTGGATTGATGAAACAGTGCAGTGGTTTGAAGTATTTTAAAGGAGAAGAGGTGTATGGGTGAATCCTCATAGCTCAAAGGGCCTTCCTACAGAGGAAGGAAGCTTGAGGAAGGGAGAAAAGCTAGTTAATCAAAGGTGACTTAAGAGCACAAAAGCTGGAAAGCAAATTCTGCAGCATATCGTTAAGCTCGAAAGTGATGAAATACAAAGAGAGGCCATCTTATTTATAGGTAAAGAGGAGCCTAATTTCTGATTTAATTCCCTCCTAAATTCAAATAGAGTGCACGTCCATTTTGATCCAGCAAGGTCCATGCCTTATTCCATCTCAGCCAACAAGATTCATGTGTCATTCCAAGTCAGCCAAGTCACGTGAAAAATTCTGGTGCCTTTCCCATTCCGCAAGCACCTCCCTTTTTGGCTCCTTTGCTTTCCTTTATTGATTTAACTTCTTGGATGACTCAATCATGGTCTCCAAGCTTTATTAGTCCCTACAAAACAAAGTATAAGTGCTTTAGTTAAGAGAAGAAGGATTTTTATAAGTAACCTTCCATATAATTAAAATGTTAGGTGATCCTTCTTCCTCTTGAATCTTCCTAGCCATGGCTCTAGTAAGAGGTCCAATGTGATTTCTTGATGGTCTTCCATCAGACCGTCCCTCTTGAAAAGGATCTGTCCTCAGATCTGCTTCATCCTGTTGATCATCTCCTGTGAAAGGAATTAAATCGCATTTGTTTAAAGTAGTACTGACACCATAACTTTCAGAAAGGTTTAATATGTATGCATTATCATTTATCTTTTTTACCACTTTGAAAGGACCATCTCCTCTTGGACTAAGTTTGGACTTTCGTTGAGAGGAAAATCTTTCCTTTCTCAAATGAAGCCAAACTAAGTCTCCTTCTTCAAAAAGTATTTTCTTTCTCCCTTTGTTGTTATACTCTGCATATTTTTGGGTTTGTTTTTCAATTTGAGTTTTAACCTTCTCATGTAATTTCTTGATAAACTCCACTATAGATACACCTTCTTTATGAAGAAAAGAAGATGATTGTGGAAGAGGTAGTAAATCAAGAGGTGTAATAGGGTTAAAACCATAAACAACCTCAAAAGGAGGAAGATTAGTAGTCTTGTGAACTACTTTATTATAAGCAAATTCAATATGAGGTAGATGATCATCCCAACTTTTATTATTACCTCTTAATATTACCCTTAACAAAGTAGATAGAGATCTATTTACTACTTCAGTTTGCCCATCAGTTTGTGGGTGACATGTGGTAGAAAATAGAAATCATCTGCTTTGTGGCAAGGTACAAAATGTGCCATTTTACTAAAACGATCTACTACCACAAATATAGAATCACACTCGAGTTCTTGGCAATCCTAGAACAAAATCCATGCTTATGTCCTCCCAAGGGGTATTAACTATGGGAAGAGGTGTATAGTGTCCATGAGGCATAAGTTTTGACTTAGCTTGTAAACGAGCTATGCATTTAGAACAATGTCTTTGAACATCTACTCTCATGTGTGGCCAATAGAATTTACTTTTCAAAATGTTTAGAGTTTCATCATTTTCATATAGTTCTCTTATATCATCAAATCCTAATATTTGTGAGCCTAGGTTTACTAATAATGCATGTCTTCTAGATAAAGCATCTGCAACAACATTAGTACTCCCCTTTTTGTGTTTGATGACATAAGGAAATTGCTCCAGGTATTCCACCCACTTGGCATGTCTTTTGTTTAGCTTTGGTTGCCCTTTAATATACTTGAGAGATTCATGGTCAATATGTATGATGATTTCTCAAATTACTAAATAATGCTCCCAAGTTTTCAAAGCTTTAATGAGGGCATATAACTATTTATCATAGGTAGGATAGTTTAAAGTAGGTCCCCTAAGTTTGTCACTAAAGTAGACTACGGGATGACCTTCTTGAATTAAAACAGCTCCTATCCCTACCCCAAATGCATCACATTCTAGTTCAAAGGCTTTGGAAAAATTAGGCAAGGCTAGAATAGGTGCATGAGTTAACTTATGTTTCAAGGTCTCAAAAGATAAATCTTGTTTATCACCCCAAAGAAAAGGAACATCTTTCTTAACTAGTTGATTCCAAGGAGCAACTAGGGTGGAGAAGTCCTTTACAAATCTTCTATAAAAACTTGCTAAACCATGGAAACTTCTCACCTCTCCTACTGTTTTAGGGGTTGGCCATTCTTGTATAGCCTTGATCTTCTTAGGATCAACATGTACACCTTCTTTTCCAACTTTGAATCCAAGGAAAATTACACTTTCTTGACAAAAAGCACATTTATCAAAGTTGGCAAAGAGATGATGTTCTCTAAGAAGAAACAAGACTTGTTTAACATGGCTAAGGTGCTCTTGAAGACCTTGACTATAGATTAAGATGTCATCAAAGTAGACCACTACAAACCTCCCTATGCATTCCCTCAAGACATGATTCATCAACCTCATGAATGTACTTGGAGCATTGGTCAAACCAAAGGGCATGACTAACCATTCATACAAACCAAACTTGGTCTTGAAAGTGATTTTCCATTCATCTCCCTCTTGAATTCTTATTTGATGATATCCGCTTTTGAGATCAATTTGAGTGAAAATGTTTGCTCCATGTAATTCATCCAACATGTCATCCAATCTAGGAATGGGGTCCTGATGACAAATTTATACCGAAAAACGGCGGCAAAAACTTGTTTAACAATCGGCAAATGTGACCGAATCGTATCAAGTAATCAAACTTGGTAAGACCAAGTATCGTTCTCCCAAAGGACTCACGACCTAGTTAGTTATATGATTTGTTGATTATTTAAGACTTGTTAACAATTGATTGTAGGTTTTAAATGCAAGAGACAATAATTAAACATGTATGCATGAATTTGATCAATGGAAAAGAGGAATACAAACACTTTAATGAATTAGATGGATGAGTATGTTGTTGGGGTTATCAATTTCATCTTATACACTCTCATATACTTTTGGGTATTCATCATTGTTTTCATCAATGTTAATGCCACTCTCTAAATCACCTTGCAAGAAGGCCTATCCTTAATTACGAGTTCATACAATTCGTAGCATTCCTAATAATTAATTCTGAAGCGCAGAAGCTTAACGGCAACCAACTCTCATATTCCAATGTCTAGGCAATATGCTATTGGGAGAAATTTCCCGGATCTAGATTTCCGCGTACGTTCCCATATCGACAAAATCAATAATCATGGCATTGAATGAGTTAAACCATGCAAGCTTTAAGCAAAGAGGAAAAACCCTAACTAATGATGAAAGAAAGCATAAGTGTTAAAAATAAGATGTTAAAACAAATTCCATATATGAGAGTTTCACAAGACTACATTGATTCCCCAAACATAATACAAGGTTTAGTTCACCATATTCAAAGTAATATCATTCAATCATAAAAACTCTGGAGCTCAAGACCTCACATATAAGTTCATTCACATTTGACATACACATCCTGCTTAATATCACAATCACAATCACAACATCATGCATTTGTTCACAAAGCTTGTGAATCACCTGTATAAGCATTTAATGTGCACATTTCAACATCAATCAATCTCAAAGCATTATCAAGCATTACTTATCAAACAATCATAATCACAAGCAAACCATCATAACAGACCAAGTTTCCAATTGAGTACATTAAACCCTAATCTAAAACAAAAGTAAATAAGTTCAGAACACTAAACCAAACAAAAACATAAGTCCTGCTCTAGTTATGATAGCATTCATCAGTAAATGCTATCTCAATCTCCTCATCAATCTGAGCTATCATCTGTATCCTCTTCTTCTTCCTCATCTTCAGCATCCTCATATGCATCATCATCATCAGCAGCAACATAATCTTTATCCATCTCCCTAGCTGAAGCTTCAGCTGCTTCAGCTCTGCCTCCTTGTACCGGCTCTTCTGGCCAAGCTACTACATTATGAAACTCCTACATAGTCCACCTGTGTGCTGGAGGTATATCATACATTCCAACAATCATCTCAGCAGTAGCCACCTGCCCTCTATGGATAGACTGTAACTGTGCACCTATAAGAGACATGTACATGTCCCTCATTTGGAAAGTGATGACTTAGGACATGGACCCATCACTAGAAGTATGGCTAGAAGAATTCAAGAAGAGATTGAAGATGTGGACACAACAGGACACGTTCTTTTCCTTCAATTTAAGTGGAATTTGGCGATGTCAACACCCAATTTCGTCCGGATTGACTAATAGATTTATTTTATTTTCATCATGAGTGTAAAATAAAAAAAATAAAAATAAATAAATAAATAAAAGAAGCATAAAAAAACCCAAATGAAAAATACTATTTATTTTACTTTTTGCACCCCCAAAGTTTCTTTTAAACACTTAATCCAATGACCCAAAATAATCTCTTACTTTTTTACTTCCTCACCACCTCTTTTCTCTTATCACACCCCACTCTCCACATCACCATCCACATCACCCTCCACATCTCATTCCACATCATCTACCTTTTTCATTTACTTTTTCCACATCATTTCCATATTAATTTTATATATCAACTTTTCTAATTATTCCACTTATATTTTTTTATTATATCTTCTCCATCAACATTTTTTATTATCCATTTTTTCTCCACCTTATTTTTCCACCCACTTTTTATATTACTTCTTTCACTTATTTTCCACATTAACTTTTACTATTCACTATATTTTAATTCACTTAATTTCTCCACCAACTTTTTATATTATTTCTTCCACTTAATTTCCACACCTAATTTCTCCACCAACTTTTTATATTATTTTTTTTCACTTATTTTCCACATTAACTTTTACTATTCACTATATTTTATTTTACCTACTTTCTCCACCAACTTTTTTATATTATTTCTTTCACTTAATTTCCACACCTAATTTCTCCACCACCTTTTTATATTATTTCTTTCACTTAATTTCCACACCTAATTTCCCCACCAACTTTTTATATTATTTCTTTCACTTATTTTCCACATTAACTTTTACTATTTACTATATTTTATTTCACCTACTTTCTCCACCAACTTTTTATATTATTTCTTTCACTTATTTTCCACATTACTTTTTCTATTCACCTTTTTTTAATTCATCTAAATTTTCCACCAACTTATTATATTATTTTTATTCATCAACTTTCTTCATCCTTAACTCTATAAATACCTACATTCCCTTCACTTCACACACAATTACATAATATCCATTTCTTCTCTCTCAAAATCTCTTCATTCCATCCCAAAACTCTACTTCATTTTTCTCTCACATTTTGCTATTTCCTAATCTCTCTATACATAATAAATCCCATACCCCATTTCTACCATAAAGTTATCTTCTTCATCTTCCATCTATCTTTCTCACAACTTATTACAAGTAAGGTTTTATTTCATTACACAAATCTTCAACAAGGTACACATTTTCTCTTCATTCTATTTATATATGCATTTTGATCATTTTTTTTAGTTTATAAATTCATCTTGGTTTCTATCACAATTTTTCTTTATGCTTTTCACATTTCAACTCATCTATCCTTCTTAATAAAAATTATAAAACTTTAAAAACATGTAATAATATAAATATCGGTATGAGTACTCGTGCGATCGTACGCATCAGCCTAGTACTCATTACCCAAAATCTAAAATAAACAAAAAAATCGTGTGAGTGCTCGTGCGATCGTACGCATCAGCCTAGTGCTCATTACGCAAAACAATAAAAAATAAGAAAAAAAGTCGTGTGAGTGCTCGTGCGATCGTACGCATCAGCCTAGTGCTCATTACGCAAAAAAAATCTAAATATTACATTAAAAAATACCAAAAAATATAAAATCTTCAAAAACCAAAAACATCCACATTTTCAAACAACAAACAATCTTTCTAGCCAGAACTACGTGATCCTTGATTCTCCATCAAAAGTGGAGATACGTAGGAGCAAGGCCAGTCCTTGTCAGGTTCACTTTCCCAAAAATCCAAATTTATCCATAATCATTTTCTAAACAAATTTTCTAAACAATTTCTCAAACAATATTTTCAAGCAGTTTCTAAGAGAACTACGTAACCCTGATTTCTCCTTCTTAATGAGAATACGTAGGAACAAGGTCAATCCTTGTCGGGCCCAAAAAAAAACTAAACAAATATATTTTGTTTCTTTAAAGTTTTATTTTGGGGGATAATTAAACATTTTGAAAACCACATCACATTCGCATATTTAGTTAAAGGTACTGCCCTAGGGCAGGCGTTGTAGGGTGCTAATACCTTCCCTACACATAACCGACTCCCGAACTTAGAATCTCATTTACGCAGACCATGCCTTATCATTTTATGGTTTTTCCGTAGTTTTCCATAATACACTATGGTGGCGACTCCAAAATCTCTTCTTTTTCAAATTTACGTTTGTTTTTCCACGGATCGTCGTCCCGTCGCGATCCCGGTTGCGACAGGAGACAACAAGAGAAGGGTAAAACTGTCCAGTTGATGGTCAAAATTGCTAGCTGCACCACCCCTCTTTACTACGCACACCACAGCAGCACATCCGTTCCTCCACACCATTAGCTCACATGCTGCTTTAGTTTTAAGCACATTTTTTAAATGTTTCACATTTTACACATGGTTCATTTGCTTTCTCGTTGCAGCTCCATGAATCTCCTATAAATTCATGGTAGCCACCATTGTAATGACACTTTTGATATATGGAATTTTACTCTGCTGATGCATTTTCCAGCACCTAAAACTCTGCCCAAAAGTCACTCCAAATGAGCTTCCCTTCTCCATCTAGCTTCCTTCCAGTGGAAGGCCTCCTGAGCTAGTTATCCGCTTTCCAAAAAGCTCCTCTACCATCACCTATGCCACTGCACTTTCATTCTTCATCTCTGCTGCCATCTCTGAATTCAACGTCTGCACTGCACTTTCATTCTTCATATCTGCTGCCATCTCTGGATTCAACCTCCCATTGCATTCAATCCTTCCTTCTAGTTGGAGCAACTTCATCAAGTGGTATTAGAGCTTTGGTTCTGCATCACGCTCCAGCTAAGTCAATTGTTCCTTCATTCTGTCATCACCATTTCTGTCGTGTTCTTCATTTTGTGTATACTGTTTCATTGCAATTTTAATTCCAATAGATTCCAGTGTTTGATTCGTTTGTTCCAGCTTTTAATTGCTTTATTGTTCATCATTTTAATCGGTTCACTTCTTTGCTCTGAGTCTTTTAATTTGGAAATCTAATTCTGTCATGTCCAGTAATGTGTTTTGGTTTATTTTGTCAAATTTCTGAGTTGAAACTGGTTTGGGGATAAATCTGTTGTGTTTGATTGGATTTTCAATAAAAGTCACTCCAAATGAGCTTCCCTTCTCCATCTAGCTTCCTTCCAGTGGAAGGCCTCCTGAGCCAGTTATCCACTTTCCAAAAAGCTCCTCTACCATCACCTATGCCACTGCACTTTCATTCTTCATCTCTGCTGCCATCTCTGAATTCAACGTCTGCACTGCACTTTAATTCTTCATCTCTGCTGCCATCTCTGGATTCAACCTCCTGCTGCATTCAATCCTTCCTTCTAATTGGAGAAACTTCATCAAGTGGTATCAGAGCTCAGTGTATCTTGAAATCCATCACAGTACGGTGCCAATTGATGCATATTCAAATCTGGTTCAAATCTGGTTTTTCATTTTCTGAAACTGCACTATATAGAAACATCATTCCTGGCTGTGTTGATGTATTACAATTATAATGAGTGCATACCATTTGAACAGTGAATTGTCTAAGACAATAAATATGGTTGCATCATTTTGTATAATCCAGAAATCAATTGATACAGCAGTTGGACCAATCTGCATTGTTTCTCTTGAATGAGTTTTCTTTTGTTCTGTTTTTTTTTTCATGATTTTGAATCTGTCCAGATTAGAATTCATATTTGGACATCTTTTCAGTCATTCCTAGAGTCTTGTTCAAGTTTCATTTGTTGTCCTGAAGTCATAAAAATTTTTTACAATTCTGTTTGAATCCTCTGCTGAAGTTTGGTTAGTTAATTGGTCAAATTTTGTGTTAAAAGGCAACTGAACTAGTAAAATTTTGATTTACAAGCATTTAGCCTCTGCTGGCAGTTTGCACAAGTCATATTTGCTAAAACAAATTTGCTCAAATCATAAAATTAAGAGTCCAAATTCGTTTGTGCAAAATGACCATTCAAACTACCAAATTTTAAGCATCTTTTTCTGGTATAGTTGCAGAATTTTTAATTTGAAAGCTTGTTGTGATTACTGCATCAAAGTTAGTTCAGAATTGATAGCAAAAGCTTGGTTCAATTGAATTAAAAGAAGTGCACAATTCAAATCTTACCACAAACTGCACTGTAAAAAGTTGTGTGAACCAGTGCCAAGCAAAATTTAAAACTCTGATGCACATTTTTTTTCAGCCTTCTGCTAGGCATTTTGTCAAACACTTTGCCTAGTTTAAATTTGGTTTCGAATTGATCATAGCTGCAACTTATCTTTGTTTCTTGCTTTTCAAATCCACTCTAGATCCTTTCCTAAGTTCATTTTGAGTGCCACCATTCATTGGAAACTGATTAATTGATTGATTTAAGTTGTTTGAAAATCCTGCACATAAGCTGTTTGAGAAAACTACAATTGTGCATTCTGGTTTAACAGTTTCTGGCAGCAGCAGTGTTGATTTTCTGGCTTAATAATTGATTGTTGGTGGTCTGTATGAGCTCTTTGTTGGGTGCAGAATTATCTCAGGTGGTCCTATAACACTGGTAGCATCTTAGGCAGTGGATTGGAGCAAGGAAAGATCAACTTTGGAGTTGATTTTTGGTGCAGCAGGACCACGTTTTTTTCACTGGTCTGCATGAATTTTGGTGGCTGCAATAGCAGCGTAGTTCACTCTACAGCTGAGAGATTTGCATGAATCACTCCTGATTCATTACTTGTTTGAGAGCAACCAAAGCTGCCACATTAAACTACCTTGTGTTCTTTCAATTTTTTGTTTTGTTGTTTCCATTGTATTGCTTTTTGATTTTCTTTTTCATTCTTGTAAGTTGGCCATTTCAAGCAAGTGAAGTGGAAGAGCTCATAAGTGTTCTTCTCTCATTTGCTAACTTGACTTAAAGTCTCATCATTTTAAAATTGGTAGACGGTGAGTGTGTCTTAGATCCAAAAAGTCTAAGCCTCACCTAGGAGACCTCACCTTTAATTTGGTTTTAATTTTTGCAAGTTTCGCATAGGAAGTCTTAGAGTCCAACTTTAGAGTCTAAGGTTTTCTTTCTTTGTGTTTGTTTGTCTCCATATATTTAGTGAATTTAGAAGTGATTTTGATTTAAAGACTTTTAGTAAGTAACTAAGGCTATATTTGGCAAGGTAAGACTTGGTACTTAAGCGACCTACAAGGTCCACCTCTCTTACCTGGAATATTGTCCTCAAGTGAACTCCCTTAGTCTTTACTTCAAGAAAATTTTTAAGCTCATAAAATGTTTGGAAGACATTCCCCTAGAATTAATAAGGAACCTAAAGAACAATTTTGTTTTCAAACTCTTGTGAATCAACTCAAAGAAATTGAAAGGAAAATAGGGCAAGAAAAGATTCAAAGAGAATTACACAATGCCATGGTTACTAATGAGTTGAAAATGCTAAGAGATGAATAAGTTCAATATAGGGAGAGAAGCCTAAGTGTAGAGTCCCAAAGTGAGCAAGAAAACTTAAGAGTAGGAGATTACTATCCTTCTTCATCAAGAAGGCGTAGGCGTGACTATGAAAATCCTCCTCCTCCTCCTAAGGAAGTCAATGTGGTATTGCCTCATTTTCATGGGAAAGATAACATTGAGGCTTACCTTGACTGGGAAATGAAAGTAGAGCAAATATTTTCCTGTCAACAAGTGTCGGAGGAAAGGAAAGTCTCTCTAGCTACCCTTAGTTTTCAAGGGTATGCAATGTATTGGTGGACTGCTTTAGTCAAAGAGAGACTGAGACAACAACTTCCTCCCATTAAATATTGGAATGAACTCACAGCTGCTCTCAAGAAAAGGCACATTCCCTCTTACTATAAAAGGGAACTTATGGATAAGCTCCAAAGGTTGCAACAAAAGTCTATGTCTGTTGAAGGCTATAGACAACAAATGGAGCTATACATAATGAGAGCAGGGATCACAGAGGCAGAGGAAACTACTTTAGCTAGATTTTTGAGTGGGTTAAATTTGGACATAAGGGATAAAGTTGAACTTCTACCTTATAGAGATTTGAATGAACTTGTTCAAATGTGTATAAAGGTAGAACAACAAAATCAGCGAAAAATATCTGCCAAAAGATTTCAGTCTCCCTTTGAGCCGAAATTTACTAAAGCAAAAGAACCCCTCAAACCTCTAGCCAAAATAGTTGAAAAGCCAAACAAAGAGTCCTCTTCACACACTCGCACAAGTGATATAAAGTGTTTCAAGTGTTTAGGTAGGGGTCATATAGCTGCTCAATGTCCTACTAAGAGAACTATTCTTTTAAAGGGAAAGGACATCAATAGCAATGAAAGTGAATCCCCTACCAGTGATAGTGAGAGTGAATCAGAAAAAGAAGAGGAAGTGTTTGCGGATGATTGTCAACTTCTCATGGTGAGAAGGGTGCTTAGCAGTCAACCAAGTCTGGAACAACTATCACAAAGAGAGAACATTTTTCATACAAGGTGTAAAATTCAAGAAAACTATTGTTCTCTCATTATTGATAGTGGTTCTTGCTGCAATTGTTGTAGTACCAGACTAGTTGAAAAGCTGAATCTTGCTGTAATACCCCATCCCAAACCTTATAGACTTCATTGGCTAAATGAAGATGGGGACATTACAGTCAAGAATCAAGTTAAAGTGGCTCTATCCATAGGGAACTTCAAAGATGAAGTTGTTTGTGATGTAGTTCCTATGGAAGCTTGCCATGTGCTATTGGGAAGACCATGGCAATTTGATCATAACACTATACACCATGGTCTTACCAATACCATAACTGTGCACAAACAAGACAAGAAATTTGTGCTTCAACCTTTGACACCTACTCAGGTGGCACAAGATCAAGCACAAATGAAGTCCGCTAAGGAACAGGAAAAGAAATAGAAAAAGAAAAAAAATGCCAAAACAACAGAGCGGAGAAGTCATAGAGTCCAGTGTTACTTCCCACAAGGTCACTCAACCTGAAGTTCTTTTAAATAAAAAGACTTTAAACAATACACTTCAAGTTGAGCAGCCTTCATACCTTCTTCTTTGCCAAGGAACACTCATCTGCACATCTAGTGAGACTCAGACTAATACTCTTTCTTTGGCAATACAAAAGCTTTTGAAGGAATTTGATGATCTATTTCCCAAAGAAATTCCAAATGGGCTTCCACCATTAAGAGGAATAGAACATCAAATTGATTTCATACCAGGGGCAACTCTTCCTAATAGGCCTGCCTATAGGACTAATCCCCAAGAAACCAAAGAGATTGAGTCACAAGTCCAAGAATTACTAGATAAGGGTTTGGTTCAAAAAAGCCTAAGCCCCTGTGCTGTACCAGTGTTGTTGGTGCCCAAAAAGGATAGGAAGTGGCGCATGTGTTGTGATTGTAGGGCTATCAACAACATCACCATAAAGTATAGACATCCCATCCCTAGACTTGATGATATGTTGGATGAATTACATGGGGCTCAAATTTTCTCAAAAATAGATCTTAAGAGCGGATATCACCAAATTAGAATCAAAGAAGGTGATGAGTGGAAAACTGCTTTTAAGACTAAATTTGGGTTATATGAGTGGTTGGTAATGCCTTTTGGTCTTACAAATTCCCCAAGTACATTCATGAGGCTTATGAATCATGTTTTAAGGGACTGCATTGGGAAGTTTGTAGTTGTGTACTTTGATGACATATTGGTATATAGTCAAGATTTGCAAAATCATGAAAAACATTTGAAAGCTGTGCTAATAATTCTTAGAACCAATAAATTGTTTGCAAATCTTGACAAATGCACCTTTTGTGTTGATAGTGTCATCTTTCTTGGTTTTATAGTCAATAAAAGTGGGGTTCATGTTGACCCTGAGAAGGTAAAGGCCATCCAAGAATGGCTCATACCAAAGAATGTAGGAGAAGTTAGGAGTTTCCATGGATTGGCAAGCTTCTATAGACGATTTGTGCCTAACTTCTCTAGTCTAGCTTCACCTCTCAATGAGTTGGTGAAAAAGGATGTTACTTTCATTTGGGGGGACAAACAACAAAAGGCTTTTGAGTTACTTAAAGAAAAGCTTACTCAAGCTCTCATTCTAGCTCTGCCAAATTTTGCCAAAACTTTTGAGCTAGAATGTGATGCTTCTGGACATGGAATAGGTGCTACGTTATTACAAGAAGGACACCCAATTGCTTATTTAAGTGAAAAACTTCATGGTGCTTCTTGTAATTACCCCACCTATGACAAAGAACTTTATGCTCTTGTGAGGGCTCTTCAAACTTGGGAACATTATCTTGTTTCCAAGGAGTTTATTATTAATAGTGATCATGAATCACTAAAATACCTGAAGAGCCAACACAAGTTGCAAAAGAGACATGCTAAGTGGTTGGAATTCATTGAACAATTCACTTATGTTATCAAATACAAGAAAGGAAAGGCTAATATAGTGGCAGATGCTTTGTCAAGAAGAAATATTTTACTAGCCACTTTAGGAGCTCAAATTCTTGGATTTGATAACATAAAATAATTGTATACTCAAGATAGTGACTTTGCCACCTTATATGAGGAATGTTTGCAAAAACCACAAGGAGGATTCTATGTGAGAGATGGGTATCTTTTCAAAGAGGGCCAAATTTGTATACCTCAAGGCTCACAAAGAAAACTCCTTGTTAAAGAAATGCATGAGGGAGGGTTGATGGGGCATTTTGGGGTTGATAAAACCTTAAGCATGCTAAAAGAGAAATTCTTTTGGCCCCACATGAGGAGAGAAGTCCAAAGGCATTGTTTCAAGTGCATTACTTGTTTAACATCCAAATCTAGAGCAATGCCTCATGGTCTTTATACTCCCTTACCCATTGCTTCAACTCCTTGGGAAGATATTAGCATGGATTTTGTCTTAGGACTACCCAAAACATCAAGGGGTTTTGATTCTATTTTTGTGGTTGTGGATCGTTTTAGCAAAATGGCTCATTTTATACCATGCCACAAGATAGATGATGCAAGCAATGTGGCTAGGTTATTCTTTCGAGATGTGGTTAGACTTCATGGACTACCTCGAGTTATCATTTCTGATAGAGATTCAAAATTTCTTTGTCCCTTTTGGAGAACCTTATGGTCTCGATTAGGAACTAAGCTTTCTTTTTCTATTACTTGCCATCCTCAAACAGATGGTCAAACTGAAGTAGTAAATAGATCTCTATCCACTCTATTACGAGTAGTCCTCAAGGGTAACCACAAATCTTGGGATGATTATCTTCCACATGTGGAGTTTGCTTATAATAGGGTAGTTCATCGAACTACAAAAATCTCTCCTTTTGAAGCTGTATACGGTTTTAATCCTCTCACACCTATGGATTTGATTCCCTTACCTTCTTCACATGATTTTGTTCATCAAGAGGGAATCTCTAAATCCAAATTCATTAAAACTTTTCATGAGAGGATTAGTAACCAAATACAACAACAAAGTGAGAGATATGCTAAGTATCATAATAAAGGTAAAAAGGAAGTCATTTTCAATGAAGGTGACTTAGTTTGGCTTCATCTTAGAAAGGAAAGATTCCCTATTCAAAGGAAGTCCAAATTAAGTCCTAGAGGAGATGGTCCTTTTAAAATCTTTAAGAAGGTCAACAATAATGCTTATCAATTAGACCTTCCAGCCGAGTATGGTGTCCATTCTACTTTTAATGTTACCGATCTTCGTCCTTTTGCAGGATTCTATACAGATGATGCTTTGGATTTGAGGACAAATCCTCTTCAAGGGGAAGGAGATGATGACTTAGGACATGGACCCATCACTAGAAGTATGGCTAGAAGAATTCAAGAAGAGATTGAAGATGTGGACACAACAGGTCACGTTCTTTTCCTTCAATTTAAGTGGAATTTGGAGACAACAAGAGAAGGGTAAAATTGTCCAGTTGATGGTCAAAATTGCTAGCTGCACCACCCCTCTTTACTGCGCACACCACAGCAGCACATCCGTTCCTCCACACCATTAGCTCACATGCTGCTTTAGTTTTAAGCACATTTTTTAAATGTTTCACATTTTACACATGGTTCGTTTGCTTTCTCGTTGCAGCTCCATGAATCTCCTATAAATTCATGGTAGCCACCATTGTAATGACACTTTTGATATATGGAATTTTACTCTGCTGATGCATTTTCCAGCACCTAAAACTTGCCCAAAAGTCACTCCAAATGAGCTTCCCTTCTCCATCTAGCTTCCTTCCAGTGGAAGGCCTCCTGAGCTAGTTATCCACTTTCCAAAAAGCTCCTCTACCATCACCTATGCCACTGCACTTTCATTCTTCATCTCTGCTGCCATCTCTGGATTCAACCTCCCGCTGCATTCAATCCTTCCTTCTAGTTGGAGCAACTTCATCAGAAAGGTTCTGCTTCATGTGTCTCAGCAGATGCCTGACTCTTTGCTTGCCCTCTTTCTCTGCGAGTACGGCGTGGTGGAACTGGTTGAGCTGCTTCCTCACCTCCACAGTATTGTCTATAATAGGCCTCATCAATTGCTTTCCTTGGCCTTTCAAATGGTGGAGCAGAAGTATCCACCCCAGCTATCTTGCAGAGGTGTGTGATTAAAGAAGGATGTCCTAATGGTGCTTTATTGTTTGTGGTGTTAGCGCACATCCTTATCTCATCAGCTATTACCTGCCCAATATTAACATTCAAGTTCCTGATTGCACAGTAAAGGAGGAGTGCCCTGCTAAGAGTGATGTCTGAAACATGAGAACATGGCTGAATGTTGGCATGAGAAAACGCCATCCAATACTTTGCAAGAGGAGTCAAGTCAATCCTCCTAATGTTAACCACAGAGCCAGTTCTATTCCTTTGAAAATGTCCTCCAGGTACACATAGAACTTTCTCCACATCATCAAAATCAACGCCTTTTTCCATACAAAGAGAAAACTGGTACTGCTCACCAGCCCACACAGTATCCAAGAAGTTGTTGATGGAATCAGGATCATACCTAATAGCATGGCCTCTGACATAGCCTAGGTAGTTCTCAGCTGGATAATCACCAATCTTCTTTGCATTGGTATAAAATTCTTTTACCACAGCTATATTTGCAGATGCAGGGTATGTGGCTAGCTTTCCCCAATCGTTCCCTAACAATTGCTCTCCAAATTGAGGAGCAAAGTTAGGTATCATTCCAACCTTTCTCTCCATAAGAAGTCTCCTATCTTGGACCACCTTGAAGTGCTTTTCATGTTTGTGACATAGGAACCTACTAGAGTGGGGTTGTTTTGGTTCCTTTTCTTTTCTGTTAGATGCCATGGTCTACAATCTTTTGCCTGAAGAAGATGCCATTCCTACATCAAAAATAGATGCAAAACCACAAAACATGTTGTTAATCATTAGTAAAACACAGAACACACCTTATTTCGAAGCTAAACCACCGCTAAGGGTCAAAATCACCCCTTAGCGCCACCAGTGCAGCAATCCAGAACACAATGCAGCAAAAACAGCATGTTTGTCAAAGTGTCGCTCAACGGCAATTTACCCTGAGCGGTAAATCTGCATATTTTTGAAAAATTCCTTTTTAACCTATCATAACTCCACCCACATGCAATTTTCAATTTTCCAGATCAAAATCAAACAGTTCAATCAGTTCAAACATCAATTAAATCATCAAATCATGCATAGAAATCAAAAACCCTAAATATTCCTGCTTTAACAATCACATTCAAACTCAAGAACCCTAGAATGAACAAAATGCTTGACTTGCTTGGGTGGAGATGCTAGATGAAATGAGAATGCTTTCAAGCTAAGATGCTCTCTTCCAACCCCAAACTTAGATGGAACACTAGTGAAAAAGTGAGTGAAAGGGAGATTTTTTCAAGAGGGAAGAGGGAAAAGATGTGGAGAACCTTTGAAAAGGTATGTAGGAGTGTGTGTGCAGAGAAGAGTCTGAAAAGAGAAGCTAATGCACAACTTAGGGTATAAAAATACCCTAATGGGCTCGGGTTCCGCTAAGGGGCAACCTAAGCCCGTTCTGCGATACTAGCGCTCAGCGGTAGTTTGCCGCTCAGTGGTACTTTCGTGTTGTGCTTTTCTTCTTCCTAGCTTACCCTAGGTGCCTCCTACTCATGCCCCTCACTGGTTCCCTGCAATTAAATTTTCAGATTACTCATGCAAATCCCTATTATGCAACTACAATAAAACAAACAGAAACAATATAATGAATCAACTGGGTTCCCTCCCAGGTAGTGCTTGTTTAACGTCACGAGCCTGACTCAAAATCCACCAAGACCCATCAGTAGGTGCAAAACTTTCTTAACAAACCTTTCGAACCACCTAGCATCCTTCAGTAGATGTTGTATCCAAAAGAATATTTACAAAAATAATGTCCAACTGATTAAAAATTACAAAACCAAAATAAAATCAAAAGTTCTGAAATCACTGGGTTGCCTCCCAGCAAGCGCTCTTTTAACGTCATTAGCTTGACACAATAAAGTTCAAGTTCCTTCTTCATGGTTGATGTCCTTGTCCCACCAACTCCTCAACTGTTTCCTATGTACTGTTTCGACTCTTCTAGAATATGGAGACTTTACCTCTATCATCTCCTTTTCTTTGTAGTCTTTCACAACCCACAACTTGTTTTTGAATCTCACAGGTGTACCAAGTTGGAGTTGTTCTTTCATCCAGTCATTAGGAACTTTTCTTCCTCTTCCAATCTTTTCTCCTTTCTGTACCTGAAACAACAAACAATGTTTACCTTTAACCTTCGGCTTTTCATCTTCAGGGCTAGTCATGAGTACATCTTGAAATGCAGCTTTATAACTAGCTTCTTCCTCCTGTTGATAACAGTTGAAAAACTGTTATTTTCATGCTTAAATTGACACTAAAAGCAACCTTTAACACTTAGAAACTAGCTTGAAATCATGCTTTTATTCATATTTTCAGAAATAAGAGAGTTGGACAGGTTTATGCTTGATTTCAGTGTTTTTGTGTAGGTTTTAAGGTGAATTTAGTGAAAGAAGTGAAGAAGGAGAGAGATGGAATCAGAAAAGACATCAAAAAGTGCAAAAGGAGAAGCCACAACTGCCGTTCAGCGGCAGTTTACCGCTGAGCGGCACTCAGGAGTTCATGTTGGAACCGCTAAGGGGCAAAATGGCCGCTGAGGGGAAGAAACTACTCACGCACTCACCGCTGAGCGGTACTTTACCGCTGAGCGGCACACTTATGGGCTTGGGCCTAGATTTTCTGTAATTTTAGAATAATATATAAGCTTTAGGACATCCTAGGGTTTGTATCTTTGGCAAAGACGAAGCAAACACTCTCTCTTCCACCCCTTTGAAGGAGGATCTTGGATGCTCAGGCTACCTCTTCACTTTTCTAGGGTTTTATCTTTCATTCTTTCATTATTGTTCATCTAGGTTCACCATGAATATGGGGAACTAAACCTTGTATGTTTGTTGGGGAATCAATGTAATCTTTTGAAGCTCTCATATATGGAATTTGTGCTTGCATCTTAATCTAAGACTTATGCTTTCTTTCATCATTAGTTAGGGTTTTTCCTCTTTGCTCAAAGCTTGCTTTATTTAACTCATTCAATGCATGATTATTGATTTTGTCGATACGGGAACGTACGGGGAAGTCTAGATCCGGGGAATTACTCCAAATATTATATTGGTTGTCGTTAAGCTCCTGTGCTAAAAGAACTAATTACTAGGAATGCTAGGAATTGTATGAACTCGTAATTCGGGATAGGCCTTCTTGACAAGGTAATTTAGAGAGTGGCATTAACAATGATGACTTGAATGTCGAATTCCTAAAATATATGAGAGTGGATAAGATGAAATTGACCCCCAACAACATATTCATATATATATTTCGTTGAAACTGCTTGTCTTTTGCTTTTGCCATTGATCAAAACCTCATGCATACTTGTTTATTTTCGTCTTTTGAATAATACAATCCAATTATTTTGTTCTTAAGTCTTAGCTAATCAACAAATCACATAACTAAACTAGGTCGTGAGTCCTTTGGGAGAACAATACTTGGTCTTATCGAGTTTATTACTTGAAACGATTCGGTCATACTTGCCGATTGTTCAACAAGTTTGTGACATCATATTTTGGTGATCATAAATTTGTCCATCAAGTTTTTGGCGCCTTTGCCGGGGACTCGTGGTTGAACTAGTTAATTTGTGTGATTATCGATTATCTTTGACTTTAATTTTGAATTTCTGTTTTTATTTTTCTGTTTTTATTTTTTCGGTTTTTATTTTATTTTATTTTATTTTATTTTATTTTATCTTTTGAATCTTTTATCTTCTCCTATATCTTTTTGTGCTAACCAAATATTCTAGGGTTTTGTTCTCTTGTGTATGCAGGAAGCAATTAGAACAAGGACCAAGAAAACAACAAAACCTCTTCTTGAAGGTCTAGACGAGAGTAGACGGAGGAGAAGAATCCGAACATCTAGAGAACTTTTCCCTTCTCCAGAAATTCTCTTACAATCATCACCACAAGGTTCTGTTCATAGCACAGAAAATATGGAGAACAACAATGTCAGAAGAACTCTTGCTGACTACACCAATATAGCTGGACCTCAGCACTTTAACAGTATAGCTAGACCTAGAGTCAATGCAGCTAATATGGAGGTTAAACCAGCACTGATTCAACTGGTGAAAAGCAACCAATTCAATGGGTTATCTCATGAAAGCCCATATGAGCACCTCATTACCTTCAATGAGATTTGCAACACAGTCAAGATTAATGGGGTGCCAGACGAAGCGATCAAACTTAGCTTGTTTCCTTTCTCATTGGGAGGCAATGTTAAGCTTTGGTTGAATTCTTTCCCAGAAGAAAGTTTCACAGAGTGGGAAGTAGTGGTAACAAAGTTCTTAAACAACTACTTCCCACAATCCAAGGTGACAAAAGGCAAGCAAGAGATTTCTTCATTTAAGCAGGGCATGGAAGAATCACTGGGGCATGCATGGGATAGGTATAAAAGCTTGTTACGTAAAACTCCCATGCATGGTTTTGAAGATCAGGAAGTAGTCTTAACTTTCCTTGGAGGTCTTGGTTCACAAACCAAGATGATGCTGGACGCCTCAACAGGAGGCAATATTAAATGGAAAACTCCAGAGGAAGCAACAAAGATTATAGAAAACATGACTACTAGTGATAATGAGCTGCACAGTGAGAGAGGAGCTCCTATGCAACAAAAAGGAGTTCTCCAATTACAGACACATGATGCCCTGCTAGCTCAAAACAAAATTCTAACTCAACAGCTGGAGACTCTTACTAAAACTCTTGCACAATTACCCAAAGAGTTGAAGACTACTGCACAGGTACAATCCCATTTGTGCGAATTGTGTGGAGGCGACCATATCAATGGTCAATGTGCCTTTCCAGTTGAAGCCGTAGAGGATGTAAACTACATGACCAATCAATACCGTCAAGGGAGCTACAATCAAGGGTGGAAACCACACCCAAGTATTGGTCAAGGGCAAACTGGGCAAGCTGGTCAATATAATAAGCAGCAGTAGCAACCCACCTGATAGCAACAATTATCTATGCTTAATGAAAGGTCCATGAGGATGGAGGAAACTCTCAACAATTTCATACAGAAAACTGAGTCTACCCAAAAGAGCACTGAAGCTGCTATCAAAAATTTGGAGACTCAGATGGGGCAGATCACCAAGCAGGTGGAAGAAAGGCCAAATAGAAATTTTGGGGCTAATACTAAGGTTAACCCCAGAGAAGAATGCAAGGTGGTAGAGAGTGTTGAGGATGAGACAGTTGAGTTAGAAATAGGAGAAACAAAAGAATTAGAGAGCAAAAATACTTCTCTTTTTCCAATGCATCAAGGGAAACAACTAGACTTCACAGAATTATTCAAGATGCTGGATAATGATGCACCTTGGGAGCAGATTCTACAACAAATCACAGTTTACACGAAATCTGATGAAAACATCTCTACAAAGAAAAGACGTAGAGATGATGAGGCAAAGGAGTATATAACTGTTATAAAAGAGTCATTCCCTCCTAAAGCAACAGATCCAGGCAGTTTTTCTATCCCTTGTACCATAGGGAAGAAAAGGGTGAAGAAAGCTCTTCTTGATTTAGGTTCAAGTGTTAACTTGATACCTTACTCTTTACTGGAGCAAATCGGCAATGTTAATGTGAAACCTGTAAAGGTTAATCTAGTAATGGCTGATGGATCTTCAAAGGAGCCATGTGGGATTGTAGAGGACATTATAGTTTGTGTTGGCAAACTTCAGTTCTTGGCAGACTTTGTGGTGATGAAGATGGAGACAGAGAAGATACCTATCATACTTGGAAGACCGTCTATGAAAACGGCCAGAGCTATCATTGATGTAAATGAAGGTATAGTGGTGCTCCAAGACAGGGAGGAGAGAGTGGTTGTAGACGTCTTTAAAGATGAGACGCAAACACAGGAGGAAGAAGCTAGTTATAAAGATGCATTTCAAGATGCACTCATGACTAGCCATAAAGATGAAAATCCCAAGGTTGTAGGTAACCATTGTTTGTTGTTTCAGGTACACAAGGAAGAAAAGATTGGAAGAGGAGGAGAAATTCCTGGTGACTGGGAGAAAAGAAGACCCCAACTTGGTGCACCTGTGAGAATCAAAAACAAGTTGTGGGTTGTGAAAGGCTTTAAAGAGAAGGAGATGATAGAGATAGAATCTCCACATCTTAGAAGAATCAAAACAGTTCACAAGAAACAGCTGAGGAGTTGGTGGGATAACAACATCAACTATGAAGAAGGAACTTGAGCTTTACTGGGTCAAGCTAATGACGTTAAAAGAGCGCTTGTTGGGAGGCAACCCAGTTGATTTTAGAACTTTTAATTTTATTTTGGTTTGTAATTTTTTTAAATCTGTTGAACATTATTGTGTAAATATTTTGCAGGACATAGCATCTATTGAAGGATGCTAGTTGGATATAGCATCTACTGAAGGATGCTAAGTTGTAACACCTACTGATGGGTGTTGGTGAGAAAATTTTGCACCTACTGATGGGTGCTGGTAAGTTTGTAACACCTACTGATGGGTGTTGGTGGATTTTGGGTCAGGCTCATGACGTTAAACAAGCGCTACCTGGGAGGCAACCCAGCTGATTGATTGTTTTTGTTTGTTTTATTTTAGTTAGGGTTTGCATAAGTATTTTAAACATTGAATTTCAGGGAACCAGTGAGGGGCATGTCTAGGAGGCACGTAGGTTAAGAAAAGAAGGAGAAGAGCACATCACGAAAGTGCCGCTGAGCGGCAACTTACCGCTGAGCGGTACTCTCGCAGAATGGGCTTTAGTTCCCCTTAGCGGGACCCGAGCCCATTAGGGTATTTTTATACCCTAAGCTGCGCATTTGCTCATACTTTCAGGCTCTTCTCTGCACAAGCACTCACACATACCTTCTCCAAGGTTTTCAACATTTTTTCACTCTTCCCTCTTAATAAAACTTCTCTTCCACTCACTTTTTCACTAGTGTGCCATCAAAGTTTGGGGTTGGAAGAGAGCATTTTAGCTTGGAAGCATTCTCATTGCATCTAGTATCTCCACCCAAGTAAGTAAAATGCATTTTGTTCATTCTAGGGTTCTTGAATTTGAATGTGATTGTCAAAGCATGAAGATTTAGGGTTTTTGATTTCTATGCATGATTTGATGATATAATTGATGTTTGAACCGATTAAACTGCATGATTTTGAACTGGAAAACTGAAAATTGCATTTGGGTGGAGTTAGGACAGCTTGAAAAGAGGTATTTCAAAATTCTGCAGAGTTACCGCTCAGGGGTAAACTGCCGCTGAGCGACACTCTGCCAGACCTGAGTTTTCTTGAATTTTTGCGTTCTGGACTGTGGCACTGGTGGCGCTGAGGGGAAATTCTGGCCCTTAGCGGTGGTTTAGCTTCGAAAGGAGTTGTGTTCTGTGTTTACTAATGATTAACATCATGTTCTGTGGTTTTGTATTTGTGTTTGAATGCAGGAATGGCATCCTCTTCAGGAAAGAGATTGAAAACCATGGCAACCAAGAGAAAGGAAAACGAACCAGAGCAACCCCACTCTAGCAGGTTCCTCTCTGGGAAACATGAGAAGCACTTTAGGGTGGTTCAGGACAAAAGACTTCTGATGGAAAGAAAAGTTGGAATGATACCTAACTTTGCTCCTCAATTTGGAAAGCAAGTGTTTGGGAATGACTCGGGAAAGCTAGCCACCTATCCTGCACCTGCAGACATAGCCGTGGTAAAGGAATTCTACACCAATGCAAAGAAGATTGGTGATTATCCAGCTGAGAATTATTTGGGCTATGTCAGAGGCCATGCTATCAGGTATGATCCTGATTCTATCAATAACTTCCTGGACACTGTGTGGGCTGGTGAGCAGTGCCAGTTTGCTCTTTGCATGGAGGAAGGTGCTGATTATGAGGATGTGGAGAGAGCACTATGTATACCAGGGGAACACTTCCAAAGGAATAGATCTGGCTCAGTGGTTAACATTAGGAGGATAGATTTGACTCCTCTTGCAAAGTATTGGATGGCATTTTCTCATGCCAACATTCAGCCATGTTCACATGTGTCGGATATTACTCTCAACAGGGCACTATTCATCTACTGTGCTATCAGAAACTTAAATGTTAACATTGGGCAGGTGATAGCTGATGAAATTAGTGTGTGCGTCAATACCTCAAACAATAAAGCACCACTAGGACATCCCTCCCTGATCACTCACCTTTGCAAGATAGTTGGGGTGGACACTTCTGCTCCACCATTTGAGAGGCCAAGAAAAGCTATTGATGACGCCTATTACAGACAGTACTGTGGAGGTGAGGAGGCAGCTCAGTCAGTTCTACCACGCCGTGCTCGTAGAGAGAGAGGGCCAGCACAGAGCCAGACATCTGCTGAGACACATGAAGTAGAACCATTCCAGATGAGGGACATGTATATGTCTCTTATAGGTGCTCAGTTGTAGTCCATTCACAGAGGGCAGGTGGCTACTGCTGAGATGATTGTGGGGATGTATGATACACCTCCAGCCCACAGGTGGACTATGGATGAATTCCATAATGTGGTAGCTTGGCCAGAGGAGCCAGTGCATGGAGGAGGAGCTGGAGCAGCTGAAGCTTCAGCTAGAGAGATGGAAGAAGATGAAGCTGATGATGATGATGCATTTGAAGATGATGAAGATGAGGAGGAAGAGGAAGATACAGAGGACAACTCAGACTGATGAGGAGCTGAGATAGCATTTACTGATGAATGCTATCATATGCTTATGCTGTTGTTGGTTTAAGTTTTCTGAACTTATTTGTTTTTTGTTTTTAGATTAAGGTATGATGTACTCTATTGGAAACCTGGTTTGTTATGATGGTTTGCTATTAACTTGGATTGTGTGATAAGTATTGCTGAATGATGCTTATTGATTGATTGACGTTGAGATAGATGTGCAAATTAAAATGCTTATACAGGTGATTCACAAGCTTTGTGAACAAATGCATGATATTGTGATTGTGGTTTTGAGATTAAGCAGGATGTGTATGTCATATGTGAATGAGCTTATATGTGAGATTTTGAGCTCCAGAGTTATTATTGTTGAATGCTATTATTTTGAAAGTATGAATGACTTTGCCCAGGTTTTCTATGATTGAATCAATTGCTTGTTTTGCATCATATGATCAAGGCTATTTGTTGGAACCCTTTTGATATGCAAAATTCATAAAGTTAGCCCACTAAAAGAGAACACTTTGTGTTCTATCCTTTGAACCCTTAGCCTTGAACATACATTGAAAACCCTTGAAAATCTTTACCTTGAGTTAAGTAGAAGATATTGTGTGGTATTGTTAATTGTTCAAGTTTGGGGTTGTTGGGAAAACATGAAAAAGGAAAAGCATTGAGCTAAGAGCTAAAAGTTAAGAATATGCAAAGAAAAAGAAAAAGAGAAAGAAAAGAAAAGAAAAGAAGAAGCAAAGCTCAATGCAAAAGAAAGTTGGGAATGAATAAGAATAATTGTGTTGTTATGATGATGCATGCTTGTGAAACCAATTTTCTTGTTAGCCCAGCCACATTATAAGCCATTGAAAAGTCCTTGTGATGATGCATGCTTTTGAATGTTTTTGATTGTGGTAAAATGAAAGGCAAAGTTGATTCATGTGACATTGTGATAGTAGAGTGAATGAGTGATTACCTCTTATACACTTGTGTGTGAGTGAAACACTTTACCTAGTGAGGAAATATTCCATGAGCACATGAACATCCATGCTTAATTGATTGATCCTTCATGAAAAATAACATTTGTTGGAATTTAAATGACTTTGTGAACACTAAAGTATGTGCACATCTTGATTGAACTCTTGGTCATAAGGTTGATTGAAGTTTTTACTTATCTTGAAAAAGAGGATTTTTGAATAAGTGAACCATCATATGAATTGGTAGAAGATTGAGTTACATCTTGTTTGCTTGAGGACAAGCAAAGTTCTAAGTTTGGGGTTGTGATAACAGTTGAAAAACTGTTATTTTCATGCTTAAAATTGACACAAAAAGCAACCTTTATACTTAGAAACTAGCTTGAAATCATGCTTTTATCCATATTTTCATAAATAAGAGAGCTGGACAGGTTTATGCTTGATTTCAGTGTTTTTGTGCAGGTTTTAAGGTGAATTTAGTGAAAGAAGTGAAGAAGGAGAGAGATGAAATCAGAAAAGACACCAAAAACTGAAAAAGGAGAAGCCGTAAGTACCGCTCAGCGGCAGTTTACCGCTGAGCGGCACTCAGGAAGTCACGGGAGATCCGCTGAGGGGCAAAATGGCCGTTGAGGGGAAGAAACCAACTCACGCACTTACCGCTGAGCCGCACTTTGCCGCTGAGCGGCACACTTATGGGCTTGGGCCTGAATTTTCTGTAATTTTAGAATAGTATATATGCTTTAGGATGTCCTAGGGTTTTTATCTTTGGCATAAACGAAGCAAAACACTCTCTCTTCCACCCCTTTGAACGAGGATCTTGGATGCTCAGGCTACCTCTTCACCTTTTTAGGGTTTTATCCTTCATTCTTTCATTATTGTTCATCTAGGTTCACCATGAATATGGTGAACTAAACCTTGTATGTTTGTTGGGGAATCAATGTAATCTTTTGAAGCTCTCATATATGGAATTTGTGCTTGCATCTTAGTCTAAGACTTATGCTTTCTTTCATCATTAGTTAGGGTTTTTCCTCTTTGCTCAATGCTTGCTTTGTTTAACTCATTCAATGCATGATTATTGATTTTGTCGATACGGGAACGTACGGGGAAGTCTAGATCCGGGGAATTACTCCCAATAGTATATTGGTTGTCGTTAAGCTCCTGCACTACAAGAACTAATTATTAGGAATGCTAGGAATTGTATGAACTCGTAATTAGGGATAGGCCTTCTTGTCAAGGTAATTTAGAGAGTGGCATTAACAATGATGAATAGAATGTTGAATTCCTAAAATATATGAGGGTGGATAAGATGAAATTGATAAACCCCAACAACATACTCATCCGTATATTATTCCATTGAAAGTGTTTGTATTTTGTTTTAGTCATTGATCAAAACTCATGCATACATGTTTATTTTCTGTTTTGCATATTAAACTCCACCTATTTCGTTCTTAAGTCTTAGCTAATCAATGAATCATATAACTAAACTAGGCCGTGAGTCCTTTGGGAGAACGATACTTGGTCTTACCGAGTTTATTACTTGAAACGATTCAGTCGCACTTGCCGATTGTTCAACAAGTTTGTGGTGCCGTATTTCGGTGTTCCTAAATTTGTCATCAAGTTTTTGGCGCTGTTGCCGGGGACTCGTGGTTTAACTGGTTAATTTGTGTGATTATTGATTATCTTTGACTTCAATTTTGAATTTCTGTTTTTATTTTTTGTTTTTATTTTTCGGTTTTTATTTTATTTTATTTTATTTTATTTTATTCTCTGAATCTTATATCTTCTCCTATATCTTTTTGTGCTAACCAAATATTCTAGGGTTTTGTTTTCATGTGTATGCAGGAAGCAATTCGAACAAGGAGTAAGAAAACAGCAGAACCTCTTCTTGAAGGTTTAGACGAGAGTAGATGGAGGAGAAGAATCCGAACATCTAGAGAACTTTTCCCTCCTCCGAAAACTGTGTTACAACCATCACCACAAGGTTCTGACCACAACACAAAAAATATGGGGAACAATAATGTCAGAAGAACTGTTGCTGATTACACCAATATAGCTGGACCTCAGAACTTTAACAGTATAGCTAGACCTAGAGTCAATGCAGCTAATATGGAGGTCAAACCAGCACTGATCCAACTGGTAAAAAGCAACCAATTTAATGGGTTATCTCACGAAAGCCCATATGAGCACCTCACTACATTCAATGAGATTTGCAACACAGTAAAAATTAATGGGGTGCTAGATGAAATGATCAAACTTAGCTTGTTTCCTTTCTCATTAGGAGGCAATGCTAAGCTTTGCTTAAATTCTTTCCCAGAAGGAAGTTTCACAGAGTGGGAAGCAGTGGTAACAAAGTTTTTAAACAAGTACTTCCCACAATCAAAGGTGAACAAAGGCAAGCAAGAGATTTCTTCATTCAGGCAAGACATGAAAGAATCACTGGGACATGCATGGGACAAATACAAAAGCTTGCTAAGAAAAACACCCACGCATGGCTTCAAAGAAGAGGAAGTAGTCCTAACTTTCCTTGGAGGTCTTGGTTCACAAACTAAGATGATGCTTGACGCCTCAGCAGGAGGAAACATTAAATGGAAAACTCCAGAGGAAGCAACAGAAATTATTGAAAATATGGCTACTAGTGACAACGAACTCAACATTGAAAGAGGATATCTTAGTTAGAAGGAGTTGTTACAATCAAATGATGCTCTGCTTATTCAAAAACTGTTATTTTCATGCTTAAAATTGATACTAAAAGCAACCTTTAACACTTAGAAACTAGCTTGAAATCATGCTTTTATTCATATTTTCAGAATTAAGAGAGCTGGACAGTTTTATGCTTGATTTCAGAGTTTTTGTGTAGGTTTTAAGGTGAATTTAGTGAAAGAAGTGAAGAAGGAGAGAGATGGAATCAGAAAAGACACCAAAAAGTGCAAAAGGAGAAGCCACAACTGCCACTCAGCTGCAGTTTACCGCTTAGCGGCACTCAAGAGACGATGGTGGATCCGCTGAAGGGCAAAATGACCGCTGAGGGGAAGAAACCAACTCACGCACTTACCGCTGAGCGACACTTTACCGTTGAGCGGCATACTTATGGGCTTGGGCCTAAATTTTCTGTAATTTTAGAATAGTATATAAGCTTTAGGACGTCCTAGGGTTTGTATCTTTTGCAGAAACGAAGCAAATACTCTCTCTTCCACCCCTTTGAAGGAGGATCTTGGATGCTCAGGCTACCTCTTCACCTTTCTAGGGTTTTATCTTTCATTCTTCCATTATTATTCATCTAGTTTCACTATGAATATGGTGAACTAAACCTTGTATTGTTGTTGGGGAATCAATGTAGTCTTGTGACACTCTCATATATGGAATTTGTCTTTACATCTTATTTTAAGACCTATGTTTTCTTTCATCATTAGTTAGGGTTTTTCCTCTTTGCTTAATGCTTGCTTTGTTTAACTCATTCAATGCCATGATTATTGATTTTGTCGATACGGGAACGTACGTGGAAATCTAGATCCGGGATATTGGTTGCCGTTAAGCTCCTGCACTTTAGAACTAATTACTAGGAATGCTAGGAATTGTATGAACTCGTAATTAAGGATAGGCCTTCTTGCAAGGTGATTTAGAGAGTGGCATTAACAATTGATGAAAAGAATGTTGAATTCCTAAAGTATATGAGAGTGGATAAGATGAAATTGATAACCCCAACAACATACTCATCCATCTATTTCATTGAAGTGTTTGTATTCAGTTTTCGCCATTGATCAAATTCATGCATACATGTTTATTTTCTGTCTTTTGCATATAAACTATAATCAATTTGTTCTTAAGTCTTAAATAATCAACAAATCACATAACTAAACTAGGCCGTGAGTCCTTTGGGAGAACGATACTTGGTCTTACCGAGTTTTATTACTTGAAACGATTCGGTCACACTTGCCGATTGTTAAACAAGTTTGTGGCACCGTTTTTCGGTGTTCATGAATTTGCCATCAACCTACTCATCTTTCTAGGGTTCTATCTTTCATTCTTTCATTATTATTCATCTAGCTTCACCATGAATACGGTGAACTAAACCTTGTATTGTTGTTGGGGAATCAATGTAGTCTTGTAAAACTCTCATATATGGAATTTATGTTTTAACATCTTATTTTAAGATACATGCTTTCTTTCATCATTAGTTAGGGTTTTTCCTCTTTGCTTAAAGCTTGCATTGTTTAACTCATTCATTGCCATGATTATTGATTTTGTCGATATGGGAACGTACGGGGAAATCTAGATCCGGGGAAAGATGAAATTGATAACCGCAATAACATACTCATCCATCTAATTCATTAAAGTGTTTGTATTCCTCTTTTCCATTGATCAAATTCATGCATACATGTTTAATTATTGTCTCTTGCATTTAAAACCTTGATGAGAGGGTCGCACCTCTCACAAAAGTTGTGCATAAAAGAATGCAGTACAGACTAGGAAGTGACTCCTAGGTCGTCTCTCAAAGACCAATTTGTGGTTCGAGTCTTAGGTCAAACACGTAGTGGGGGGGAGGGGGTTTGAAAGTGTTTTTGTCATTAGAAATGAACTGAATTAAAACTGGAACTTAAATACAACCAAACATAATTGAAAAGACTGAAATAAACGAACGGTCCTAGAGATGACTGAACGGTTCTACATTGAGACCGAACGATCTCTAAAGCAAGTCAGGAAATTGGAAATGCAGGATGAAAATTAAACCGAACAAAATGAACAACATAGTGAACGGAAACAATAAACTAAATGGTTCTATTTGTAAGCAAATTAAAGACCCAACTTGCGTTAACTTGAAAGCACCAATTGAAGCAACAGGTAAATAAAGAAACTCATCTAATGCTATTAAATTGCAACATTCAGCTAACAAAGGAAATGCACATTGTAATCATCTAGAGGAAACACGTCCATCACGGAACAAGTAAAAAAATAAATGAAAAGTGTGAACAATAAAAATAATATGAAAATTGCAACGAGTAAGTTAAAGGGTGAGATGCATAACGCTGTAAAATGCAACTCATGAGCCGAAACAAGATTTGCTGATTTCTACCATGCACATCCATCACCGAACAACACTTAAACAAAATAAATGCTTGAACAATAGAGATAAAAATGAAATGAGCCAGCTGCTCCAAATGAAACCATCATAGTGCGTGTGCTGCTTCCACTTAACCACCAAGGCAATTTGAATAAAATTCTTTTCTCCAAACTATCACGTGCACTTGCTACTATGAATCAGCACCTCTCTTTTTTTTTCAAACGTAACACCCCTTTCTTCCACCTAATCTACCTTTCATTGCAAAAGAAAACAAAAGCAAGTTACTTTTCCTCTAAGCCTTAACGTCCCTGCACCGTGCCCTTCTCCAACTCTACTCTCCTTTCGGTGGTGGCTACTGGAACCTCTCACCTCCAGCCTCCTCTCGGTCACCTCCCTTTTCTTTCTCTTCCTTACATCACTCTAAAAAAAAACCTCCCCTCAGAGTAGCGGCCGGTCCCCCTTTTTTCCAATGCAAGATGGAAAACCCTCATGTGCCAACTGGATGCAGCCACTTGGATCTCCCGTGTGTCTGTGTGAAGGCTGGACTCCAAAGTTGCTTTGTGCACCGCCTTTCTCAAGCTGCTGGCTGTCACAGCTCCCCCTCATGGGCCGTGGAGTAGCTTTCATCCAAGCTGGACGTGTGAAGCTCTCCAAGTTGCTATCTACACTCCATTGTTGTGCTGGACGTGGAAGCTCCTTCACGTGGCAGGCCATGTGCTTTAATTTGTTGGACGTCACCCCTACCTTTGCTAGACTGCTTCTACTCTTTGTTGTAGCCGCTAGACCGAGGACGTGGCAGCTGCTTCCAGATGCCACTGGACTCCCGTGCGTGTGAGTGTGCTTCTCTTCATGGGCCGTGGATTTCTCTCTGCTGGGAAATGAAGAAATGTGGCTGCTACAATTGAAGGTCGTCGTGGACGTGTGTCCTCTCTTCAAAGCGTTTCTAGCCCAAAAGAACGTGGACGTGTTGCTGCTTCCAGAATGAAGATAGCTGGGCCTGCTGCTTGCTAGACGTCACCCCAACGTTCGTAGCCCGTGCTGGATGCCACGTGAAGTCCCTTGCTCAAGCTGGAAAATCCGAGAGCTTCCAAGCCTGCTGCTGTCCGCGTGAATTGGACTAAGGTCAGGTGTTTTTTTTTTCTTTTTGCCACTTCCAAACTGTTGAGCCTGCTGTGTGCTTTTTTTTTTAGAAAGTCCATCTCCATGTGCAACTCCTAAAATGAAATCTGCACCTCCTTTGCATGTTGCAATAAAATCAACGCTTTGTTTTTTTTATTGTCCTCCGAATGTTTCAAATGTTCCAAAATTTTCCCTACAATTAATAATGCGAATAATTAGCTCAAATAATTCAAATTAATTAAAATTAGAATTTCTGATCAAATTAAGCACAATTAGTAAAAACGGAAAAATACCGGACGTTTTAGCACAATTCCCTGATTAAATTCGGTACAATAAGCTAAGTGAAATTGAGAAAATATTGACTCATCAAAATAGACCACACTTAGTCTTTTGCACTCCTGGGAAAAATCAAGACGCAGATCAAGGAATAGTTCAAAGGACTTTTAGGAAGGTTACACAAACTCAGCATACAGAAAACAAAGACTCAACAAGGACAGAAACAGAATTACACAGTTCTCCAGGAATCTGGACCATGAAAAGAAGTAGACAATGTCTAACACAGAATCAATCAGAGAAAGCAGATACTCATGAAATCATCCAAGCAATTCAAGACATGGCAAAATGATCAATCAGCTCAAGAGGTGAATCAAAAGCAACAGAACCTCATAGATGCACTATCACTGTATCTCTCAAGTGTCTAAGGTAAAACATTTCAACTCAATGCACTCAAGAAAGCAAGCAACAACAGACTTGGCAAGTCTCTAATATTAAGGGGCGGAAGACAATTAATTCTTCAACCACCCTGTCAGCACACTAAACGTCGGATATGAGGGGACGGACGTCTATAATATTATAGACGTCCGGCCCCCTCCACCGCGGACGTTTAATTGACTGACAGGGGAGTTGAAGCGTTCATTTGTTTCAGGCATGAAGTGAGTGAGAGGCATGAGTATCAGGCACCTAGGGCAAGCTAGGAAGAAGTAGAGTATGTCATGCAAGTGCCACTCAGTGGAAATTTCCGCTTAGCGGTTGATGACAAATTTATGAACACAGAAAAATGGCGCCAAAAACTTGCTTAACCCTCAGCAAGTGTGACCCAATCATATCAAGTAATAAACTCCATAAGATCAAGTATCATTCTCCCAAAAGACTCACAGCCTAGTTAGTTATATGATTTCTTCATTATTTAAGACTTGTGAACAAATTGTTATAAGTTTCAAATGCAAAAGACAAAAAGTAAACATGTATGCATGTGATGATCAATAGGAAAGAAGAACACAAACACTGAACAAAATAGATGGATGAGTATGTTGTTGGGGTAATCAGTTTCATCTTATTCACTCTCATATTCACTAGTAAAAAATTGGGTTTTTACAGCGCCCATTATGCCACGGTTCATCGGAAACCGCAGCATAATGGTGCGCGGTGGCAGTTTTGTAAATAAATCGAACACATATGCCGCGGTTCTGCTCTGAACCGCGGCATATACTCCAGTCAACCATCCCCTTTGACGCCACGTCTGAATTCAAAGTTAAATAACAGAGTATATGCCTCGGTTCTCTGGACAACCGCGGCCTATACCCCTGCCCATTTATTGCAGGGGCTGACTGAGTCAGAGAATTTCAAAAGTTACAAGGGTATATGCCGCGGTTCCTCAAAGGAACCGCGGCATATGCCCCTGTAACTTCTGAACTTCTCTGCCAGTCAGAGAATTTCAAAAGTTACAGGGGTATATGTCGCGGTTTCGCAGAGGAACCGCGGCATATACCACTGCCATCTACTGAAATTCCCCAAAAGGCAGTTAGGGAGGCAGTTGTATTCAGCACGTTACAGGGGTATAGGCCGTGGTTCTAAGAGCAACCGCGACCTATTCTCCTACCTGAAATAAATTTAAAATGAATTTGAAATATTTCGAGGAATATACCGCGGTTGCCCGCTGAACCGCTGCATATAGTTTGAAAATAATTTCAAAAATGCCATTTAGGTTAATTTTTTTAATCAGTATAGGCCGCGGTTGCTTGTGAAACTGATAACAGTTGAAAAACTGTTATTTTCATGCTTAAAATTGATACTAAAAGCAACCTTTAGACTTAAAAACTAGCTTGAAATCATGCTTTTATCTATATTTTCAGAAATAAGAGAGCTGGACAGGTTTATGCTTGATTTAAGTGTTTTTGTGCAGGTTTTAAGGTGAATTTGGTGAAAGAAGTGAAGAAGGAGAGAGATGACATTAGAAAAGACAAGAAAAAGTGCAAAAAGGAGAAGCCGAAGGCACCGCTCAGCGGCATTTTACCGCTGAGCGGCACTCAGGAGGTTGCGGGAGTCACGCTGAGGGGCAAAATGGCCGCTGAGGGGAAGAAACGTGACGCGCAGTCACCGCTGAGCGGTATTTACCGCTGAGCGGCACTTTTTGGGCTTGGGCTTTTGTAATCTTTTGTAACTTTAGAATAGTATATAAGGGCTTGCACGTCCTAGAATTAGTATCTTTGGCAGAAACGAGGCAAACACTCTCTCTTCCACCCCTTTGAAGGAGGATCTTGGATGCTCAGGCTACCTCTTCACCTTTATTGGGTTTATTCTTTCATTCTTTCATTGTTATTCATCTAGGTTCACCATGAATATGGTGAACTAAACCTTGTATGTTTGTTGGGGAATCAATGTAATGTTTTGAAGCTCTCATATATGGAATCTGTTGAGTACATCTTTTAAGTAAGACATATGCTTTCTTTCATCATTAGTTAGGGTTTTTCCTCTTTGCTCAATGCTTGCATAGTTTAACTCATTCCATGCATGATTATTGGTTTTGTCGATACGGACACGTACGGGGAAGTCTAGATCCGGGGAATTTCTCCCAATATTATACTGACAATATTTTATTGGTTGTCGTTAAGCTCCTGCACTCATGAACTAATCATTAGGAATGCTAGGAATTGTATGAACTCGTGATTAGGGAGAAGCCATCTAGAATGGTACATTAGAGAGTGGCATTAACAATGATGACTTGAATGTTGAATTCCTAAAATATATGAGAGTGGATGAGATGAAATTGACCCCCAACAACATATTCATTCATATAATTCATTGAAAGTGTTTATCTTTTGTCTTTGCCATTGATCAAACTTCATGCATACATGTTTATTTTTTGTCTTGCATATTAAACTTTGAATATTTCGTTTGTAAGTCCTAGCTAATCAACAAATCATATAACTAAACTAGGCCGTGAGTCCTTTGGGAAGAACGATACTTGGTCTTACCAAGTTTATTACTTGAACGATTCGGTCATACTTGCCGATTGTGAAACAAGTTTGTGACATCATATTTTGGTGCTTACAAATTTGTCCATCAGAAACCGCGGCATATACCCATTTTATACTGAGGTTAAGTAGTGAACCGCGGTAGATTCCCCAGTTCAGAGTTAAAAAATAAAACTTGGAACAATGTCGTCTTCTTCGCGTTGCTCTCTGTTTTCGCGTTTTCTTCTCCCTCCTAACCACCCAACATCTCAGATACCTCGTTTTTCACCGTTTAAACTCAAAATTGTTCGGTCATTTCTCATTTTTAACGATTAGAAACAGTTTTAGCCGATCAAAATCGTTTGAAACGCCTGCTTTCCTCTCCGCTGTCATTTCGTTTTTTTTGCACCAAGCTTTTTCGCCGCCCCTGTTCCAGGTATTTATGCCCTTTTGCATTCTTAACATGATTTCTTCATTAGTTTTTGCATAATAATAATTGCTATAGTTTTGGTAATGTATGAAATTACTATAGTTTTGGTAATGTATGGTATAGTTTTTGCTAAAATTTTGGTAATGCATGAAATTGCTATAGTTTTGGTAATGTATGGTATGGTTTTTGCTATAGTTTTGGTAATGTGTGTTGTAGTTCTTGTATTATTTATAAACCTTAAAATATTATTCACTAAGTTTCAATGATATGTATGAAATTGCAAGTTTCATTTTTAGTAGCTTATCTTTTTATGTAATATTTAGGAATATGGATCGAAATTGGATTAATTTACCACGTATTAGTGCTGAGTACGAGAGAGGTGTAGAGGAATTTATACAATTTGCGCAACGTAATGAGGGGAGAAGTGATGATGAAGTGAAGTTTAGATGTCCTTGTGTGAACTGTTTGAATGGGAGAAAGTTGAACGCAACTCAAATTAGAGAACATCTTATATGTGATGGTTTTCTAAGATGCTATACAACATGGATATGGCACGGCGAAGAAATGCATTTTCCCACTGACTCTCAAACTGTAAATGTTACTGGTTCCACCATGGAAGAAGATCGACCGGATGAAGACAAATTGGAGGACATGATCCGCGATGTTGGAGCAGAAAATTTTGCCAAAGCTCATGTGTATGAGACGATGTCGACTGATGCGGAAACACCTTTGTATGTCGGTTCAACTAAGTTCACACATTTGTCAGCGGTGTTAAGGCTCATGAATTTGAAGGCGAGCAATGGATGGAATGATAACAGTTTTACAGAACTGTTGACGTTGTTGAATGAAATGTTGCCAGATGGAAATACACTGCCCACTCGTAATTATGATGCGAAGAAAATTCTTTGTCCAATGGGTATGGAGTATAAAAGGATACATGTTTGTCCCAATGACTGCATTTTGTATAGGAAAGAGTTTGAATTTTTGACAAAGTGTCCAAAATGTGGCTTATCACGATACAAGTCAAAAAACAATAGTGAAGATAATGGTCAGATAGAAAAAAATGGATCTGCTTTGAAAGTAGTTTGGTACCTTCCAATAGTGCCCAGACTTAAGCGTTTGTTTGCGAATCCCAAAGATGCTAAAAACCTTAGATGGCATGCAGATGAGAGAAAAATTGACGGGCTGCTTCGTCATCCAGCTGATTCAAAGCAATGGAAAAATATTGATCGACAATTCCCCGAATTTGGTAAAGAGTGTAGAAATCTTAGGCTTGGTTTAGCCACTGATGGAATGAACCCATTTGGTAATCTGAGTACCAATCACAGTTGTTGGCCAGTTATATTGATAATTTACAACTTATCTCCTGCATTGTGCATGAAGAGGAAGTACATGATGTTGTCTATGATGATATCTAGTCCAAAGCAGCCTGGAAATGACATAGATGTTTATCTAAGCCCACTAGTTGAAGACTTGAAGGTTTTGTGGGTTGATGGGGTTGAAATATTTGATGCATTCGCTTCAGAGACTTTTATGATGCGTGCAATGTTATTTTGCACCATTAATGACTTTCCTGCTTATGGTAATTTGTCAGGATACAGTGTCAAGGGTCATAAAGCGTGTCCTATATGTGAAGAAAACACTACAGCTCATCAATTGAAACATGGAAGAAAGACGGTGTATCTGCGTCATCGGAGATTTCTAAAACGTAATCATCCATATCGAAGGTTAAAAAAAGCATTCAATGGAGATCAAGAGAGGGACGAAGCACCAAATCCACTTACTGGCCTTCAAGTTCTTGAAAAAGTTAATAAAATACATCATGTATTTGGGAAAACATCGAAGAAGTCATGTGTAACGACCCCTTGGAAGAAGAAATCAATATTCTTTGATCTTCCATATTGGTCAAAGTTAGATGTTCGACATTGCATAGATGTGATGCATGTAGAAAAGAATGTGTGTGATAGCTTGATTGATACATTACTCAACATTCAGGGAAAGACAAAAGATGGAGTGAATGCTCGTTTGGATTTGGTTGACATGAATATCCGAGAAGAGTTGGCACCCAAGGAGATTGGTAAACGTACTTATTTGCCCCCTGCATGTTACACAATGTCTAGACAAGAGAAGATAAGTTTTTGTGTATGTTTAAAGAGTATCAAAGTACCACAAGGATACTCTTCAAATATGAAGAGTTTAGTGTCAATGCAGGACTTAAAGCTTGTTGGCATGAAGTCTCACGATTGTCACGTCTTAATGCAACAGTTGTTACCGGTGGCTATTCGTGGAATTTTGCCCAAAAATGTTAGGCACACCATAAACAGGTTGTGTTAATTTTTCTCGTCAATATGTAGTAAAGCCATCGATCCTACAAAGTTAGATGAACTTCAAGGCGAGATTGTTATCATCTTGTGTCAACTAGAGATGTTTTTCCCTCCATCTTTTTTTGACATCATGGTACATTTACTTGTTCATTTGGTTAGAGAAATCAAGTTGTGCGGACCGGTATACTTAAGATGGATGTATCCTATTGAGCGTTATATGAAGATTTTGAAAGGGTACGTTAAAAATCCATATCGTCCTGAAGGTTCGATGATTGAAAGGTATATTGCTGAAGAAAGTATCGAGTTTTGTTCAGATTACATGACATCAACGAATCCAATAGGAGTTCTTCGCACAGCATGGTTGAATAAATTTTCTACAAGTAAAAGCATCTGAGGTGTCAATGTGGTGACAAAAGATCGCGAAGAATTGTTGCAAGCGCATCTTTATATATTGAACAACACAGAGGAGGTGATCCCTTTTTTGGAAGCACACAAAGCCATTGTTAAGAATAAAAATCCAAGACAATCAGAGAAATGGCAATTGATGGAGCATAACAAAACATTTATGTCTTGGTTCAAATCCGAAATTGACAAAGAACCACATTCTTCTGAAACTTTATTGTGGCTTGCAAATGGTTTGAAGTTTGATGTCGTGTGTTGTACAGGTTATGAAGTCAATAATTGCACATTCTATACGAAGACTTTGGATGATAAAAGCACAGTACAAAACAGTGGAGTCAGTTTAGAAGCTGAGTCACTTCAATTTTCCACATCAAAAGATCAATCTCCTGTACTTGGATCAATGAGATATTATGGTATAATAGAAGAGATATGGGAGGTTGATTACACCAAGTTTTTTGTTCTATTGTTCAAGTGTAAGTGGTTTGACAATAAGAGTGGTGTGAAAATAGATGACTCGGGTATGACACTGGTTGATTTTCGCAAGGTGGGTTACCGAGACGAACCGTTTATCATGGTACATCAAGCATCTCAAGTTTTTTATGTCAAAGATCCTGCGTCTGACCATTGGTATGTTGCTCTTCAAGGCAAAAAACAAATTGAAGTTAACGAAGACAATCTGATTAATATTTATATTGCTGACAACCATTCATTTCAAACTACAACAAATTTGGATGACCAATCTCTAGTTGACGATGATGTACATGCAATTCGGTCAGATCATGATGAGGGAATATACATATGATGAATCCATATCTTTATGTATGAATTTTCAATTTCTGTATAAGTATTTTATTAATATAACATAAGTTTTCCTTTTATACATTTCCTATGATTACTATTACATGTTTTGTTAATTTATATGATGTTACATAAGTCTTGAAATAAAATTTAATGTTGTTATTTATTTTGACAGATATATGGCTGATCATCCACATTCTTCAGGGGATGAGGCTCCCCCAACCAGATCCACTAGAGGACCCACTAGGATGAAACAACTATTGATCAGGAAAAATAGTGGTGAAAGAACTCCGGTGAATGTGAATGTCACCACGGGTGTGGCAACTGGCCCCCATGCAGATGACTTCCGATCATACCTTGGAGTAGTGGCACGTGATAAGATTAGCATTCTCATTCCATCTTTTGATCATGTGTCCGAGGTTGATCGGAACATTATTTGGAAAGATATATTGGTAAGTTAGTTAATAGAATTTGAATTAAAATTTGTTTATATTGATAATTTTGTACTAATACAACTTTATTATGTTTTTTTCAGATGACATTTGACATTCCAAATGTCACAACACTTAGAAATAAGTGTTTGTCAATTGTTGCAGAAAATTTCAGAAACTTTAAAAGCAAGTTGACATCAAGATACATCTTTGGACACCTTAAACATAAAACTCCATGTAGTTCATATAAGTCCATTGATGAGGAGACTTGGCGGCTTTTTAAAGAGAGTCGGATGTCAGAGGAATGGCAGGTTAGTGTAGTTCATATTATTCAATTCCTCATTAACAAATATATATCATATGAACTAATTAATTAATGTCTATGTGACAGGCAATTAGAAGCAAAGCACAAGGAGCAAGTGCTCACAACAAAAACCCCCACCTATTATCTCGTGGTGGGTATAGGAAGCTTGAGGAGAAAATCCTCAAGCAAAAGGCAGATGCTATACCACCATCTCAGGGTGGTAGCCCTCCTCAGCCTCCTTCTCCACCGTCTAGACATGAGAAATGGAAGTTGGCCCGTATGCGACCATCGGGCACCTACTCTTCCGACACTGCACGAGAGATTTCTGAAAGAATTGTAAGTTATCACTGTTCCTAAAATAATAAATATTGTCATTATACATACTACATTAAACTATTTAAAGAATAATGGTATTTTGTAATGTTACAGGACGCCTTGGTTGAGCAGAGCTCCCAAGGCCAATTCACTCCAGAGGGTCACCAGGATATTCTTGCTGCTGCGATTGGACGACCTGAGCACCCTGGACGTGTACGTGCTGCAGGTCCTGGAGTAGGAATTACAGATTATTTTGGGAGCTCTTCTCGTCAGCCTTCATATTCATACAGCGATACACAAAGGATGACAGAAGAGATCACAAAAAAGGTCCGACAAGACCTTAGAGAGGAGCCGAGGTGAGGGCTGAATTCCAGATGCTATACTAGCAGCAGTTTCAGAGCATGCGCCCGGTGCCGTCTCCTATAGAGGAACATGTTATCCCTCCCCCTCCCACAGGTAAACTTAATAAACATTTATGTGCAATTATTTCTATCTCTTGTATAATCTAACATTTACTCTGACAGGGAGAAGCGACAAAGGAAGTTGTTCCGCATCAGCCATCCCAGAGGATGACATGGACGATGTAACACCCCTTATCAGGGTGCCACTAGAAAATAACGAAATCAAAACTTTTACGCCAATTTTTTTTTTTTTTTTTTTTTTGGACTACAGGGCTAGCTGCAGTAAAATCATTAAAACTCGGAAACATTAATCACGCTCAGGTATGTTCAGCTTTGACCTTTGATGACTCTTTTGCTCATTACTCTCTCTACCGAACTCCAATTGAGTTGAATCTTGATTTCCTGGAAACTAGACTCAAATATCTTTCTTTGGACATATAAATCTAAATTTTTGGACTACAGATCTAGCTGCAGTCAAATTATTAAAAAGCGGAAAAGTTCACCACTCTCTGGTCTTCTCAGTTTTGACCTTTGCTTACTGTTTTGCTCATTACTCTCTCTACCGAACTCCAATTGAGTTTATTCTTTATTTGTTGAAAACTAGACTCAATTATCTTTAATTTGACTACTCACAAGGCTAATTTGGATATCGGGAAGGGTCAAAAAAAAAAAAAAAAAAAAAAAATCATGTGACACCCGGGCACGGAGACGAGGGCGGGGAGTGACGCCGGTGCAAGAAGCATGGTGCAGGGGGCACAGACAAGGAGCGGCTCCTGGCAGCTTCGGGTGGAAGGGGTACATGGATGAATCGAACATACACCGGAATGAGAGGGATCTGGAGACTGTATAGGTATGGGACTATACAGTTGAAAGATAGCTTAAAGGAATTGATTTGGCTACTCATATCACCAAAATGCATTTACTTTTCGGTAGCCTGACTCATAAGAACTCCATGGTTAAGCGTGCTTAGCCTGGAGTAATTCTGGGATGGGTGACCTTCTGGGAAGTTTTCCCAGAAAGTGTGCGAGTGAGGACAAAGCACACTGGAAAGCCTGATGGTGATCTGTGGGGGCAGTCAACGGTCCCTGCGAGTTGCCGGGGCGTTACAGACGATGGTAGTCCATGTCTGCTAGACATTTTAGAGGATACTGAGATGGTGCTGGTAGCTCGTGGAACAGAGTTTAGGTCAGCGACTGTATGTCATGGTATGCAACTATTAGAGGATGAGGTGAAGGTCTCAGTGGATCAAATGATCATACCAGATGCCTCGGTTCCTCTGTCCACGGAAGAGATTTTCACTGTGGAACAAGCATATAAGTCGTTTATCACTTGGCCTAAATTTTTGGTTAAACCAGTTTCTGACCCCTCGGTATGAAATTCTTCTTTACACTTCTCAATTTTAAAGGTTTTTGATGTCAAAACTTATCTTATCTTTTCATGTAACAATAGACGCAGGCACAACAGAAGATTCCTCTATCTGAGGATGACCCTCTTTCTTCATTGCATCTACTTGCTGACATCCTTGATGATAATCCTTTGGAGGTTGAGTATGATGCTAATGTATTTGGGACAGGCTCTGAGGTCCCAATATACCTTAATAGCCAAGATGTCCGTGAGCTTGCGTCGGGAACACAAGAGTTGAATATTTCAATTATTCAACTATGGACGATGTAAGTTTATGACCAATTATTTATATATCAAGTATCCTTATATCAAAGTTAATTTTTCATTTCAGGTATATGTCTGGGGTCAGTAATAAGTTGGGGCGTTCTGATGATTATGGATTCATTGATCCCCAATCAATTCATGAATCAAATGATTTTGAGCATATCAACATGAGTCTGATAAGGAGTTTTGGAAGGGGCAAGAAAATATACTTTTTGCCTTATATATCCGGGTAAGTGAACTTTGTTAACATAATAATGTTCCATATGTGATTTTAATATTTAATAGTTACGTTATTATGAATTTCAGGCGCCATTGGCAACTTCTTGTTATGTCTATGCAAGACAACTATGCTTTGTGGTTCTGCTCATTGCACAGACCTCCTCCCACACAACTCAAACAAGCAATTGATTGGTAAGAACCTCAATGTTTGGACTTTCTTTGTTATATAAATGAATGCTAAAACCTTTTTTTATATACAGTACTATTCCAGCAAGTATGATGATTGGTGGGAGATCAATTGTTAATAGTAGAAAGATTGCTTGGATTTCTCTCAAGGTTTGACATGTGCTAAAGTCATACTTTGTTATAATTGTTTTATTTTAATGTTATTCACTAACTATTATCAACTGTGATGATATATTGTAGTGTAACAGACAAAATGGGTCATATGAGTGTGGATACTATGTAATGTATTGGATGACCTATATTGTTCGTTCTCACATCACAAGTCGCTGGGAAACGGTAATATTTAACTTTAACAAATTTTGATTTTTTCCCAAATGTTGAATTCATATACACTAATTAAAATGAATTGTCTTTTGCAGAGATTCAAGACTACTACACCAGTTCCTGAGAAGTCACTATTATTCATTAGGAACGCTGCTGCGAAGTATATAATTAGATTATACAATAGCTCTTAGATTTCAACAATGCATTTGATTAGATTGAATTTTCTTAGACTTTGTACTTTATTTGATGTTGAAATACATTTGAACATGTGTTTGTTATGTTCAAATTGAATTTGTGTACATGTTTTTATATGCAGGTCTGTTTTTGTGGTAGTGGATATCACAAAAACAGACCTGCAATTTTAAAAAACTGCAGGGGAATATGTCGCGGTTCTAACCACAACTGCGGCATATAGTGTTTCAGTTTTTTTTAAAACGAGACATATGGCCGCGGTTTTAACACTAACCGCGGCATATGCTTCAGTCTTTTGCCGCGGTTGAACCGCGACATATAGTGGAATTTTTTTTTTTTTTTTAAAAAAATGGATTTAGGCAGCGGTTCCCTCGACAACTGCGGCATATTCCGCAACCTATATACCGCGGTCATAACCGCGGCCTAAAGTCTATGACTTACTACCGCGGCTGAATATGCCGCGGTTCGTAAACCGCGACGTATAGTGAAAAATAACCGCGGTAAAATCCCCTCGTTGCACTAGTGATTTTAGGAATTCATCATTCTTTTCATCAATGTTAATGCCACTCTCTAAATTACCTTAAACTCGATGTCTCGGCAAAGAAATCCTATCCTTAATTACGAGTTCATATAATTCCTAGCATCCCTAATAATTAATTCTAAAGCACTGAAGCTTAAAGGCAACCAACCCTCATATCCTTATGTCTAGGCAATACTGCTATTGGGAGAATTTCTCCGGATCTAGATTTCCCCGTATGTGTCCATATCGACAAAACCAATAATCATGACATCGAATGAGTTAAACAATGCATGCTTTGAGCAAAGAAGAAATACCCTAAGTAATGATGAAAGAAAACATGTATCATAAATATGATGTTTAAACACAATATTCCATATATGAGAGCTTCAAAAGATTACATTGATTCTCCAACGACAATACAAAGTTTAGTTCACCATATTTATGGTGAAACTAGATGAACAATAATGAAAGAATGGAAGAGATAGAAAAACCCTAGAAAGAGGAGAGTCGTCACCATCTCCCAATCTACCCCCAAGGGGCGAAAAATGTGTTTCTGCTTCCTCCCAACCAAAGATACAAACCCTAGGAAGTCCTAAAGCTTATATACTATTCGGAATATTACAAAAAAGTGGGCCTAAGCCCAAAGTAATGCCGCTCAGCGGTAAACTACCGCTCAAAGGTAAGTGAGCGTGTTAATTCTTCCCCTCAGCTGCACTTTCACCCCTCAACGGAGCCAACGAGTGTTCATGAGTGCCGCTCAATGGTAAACTAGCATTGAGCGGTACTTGCGGCTTCTCTTCTTTTGCACTTTTTGAGTTCTTTTCTGATTCCATCTTTATCCTTCTTGACTTCTTTCATCAAATTCACCTTAAAACCTGCATAAAACACTGAAATCAAGCATAAACCTGTCCAACTCTCTTATTTCCAAAATTATAAACAAAAGCATGATTTCAAGCTAGGTTCTAAGTGTTAAAGGTTGCTTTTAGTATCAATTTTAAGCATGAAAATAACAATTTTTCAACTGTTATCAGCGGTATCACTACAACATGGGTTTTTGGGTTGCCCTCAGTGGGACCAGAGTCCATTAGGGTATTTTTATACCCTAGGGTGCGGTTTTGGTTTTATTTTCAGATTTCTTTCCTCCCACACACTCTTAAACACTTTTCCAAGAGTTCTCTACACCTTTCCCTTGATCCCCATTTACAAAACCTCTCTTCCATGAACTTTCTCACTAGGGTTCCATCCAAGTTTGGGGTTTGGTGAGAGCATTGCTATTAGGGGCTGATCTCTTCGCTAATTTGCTTGTTAGTTTTGCTGCACAGGTTCGCTGAGGGGTTTTGATTGCCCTCAGCGGTGATTAGGAATGGTTTTAGGGTATTGTTTATGGTTCACTAATGCTTAATGATGTTTCTTGTGGTTTTATGAATGGTGTTTGTTGTAGGGATGACCCTCCTCATTGGGCAAGAGATTGAAGACTACAGTATTCAAAAGGAAAGAGAAGGAACCAGATCAACCCTATTCCAGCAAGTTCCTTTCCTGTAAGCATGAGGAATACTTTCTCATTTTCTAAGATAGTATGGCGAGAGGAGCAGGCACAAACCAGTAGAGTTGGAGCAGTTGAAGCTCTAGCAATGGAGGAAGAGGATAAATATGATAATTTTGGAAGATGTTGAAGAAGGAAAGGAGAAAGACTCTGATGATAGCATGAGTTGATGAGGAACTGAGATAGCATCTACTGATGGATGCTATCATCACTAGAGTAGGATTTTTCTTATCTTTTGTTTTGTTGAACTTATTTGCTTTTGTTTTTAGAATAGGGTTTGATGTCTCAATTTGAACTTTATCTGTTATGATGGTTTGCTTATGACTTATATGCTTATACAAGTGGTTCATAGGCCTTGTGAACAAATGCAAGATGTTATGATTGTGATTATGATGCTAAGTAGGATGTGTATGTGGAATGTGAATGATCTTATATGTGAGGTTTTGAGCTCCAAAGTTGTTGTGATTGAATGGTATTACTTTAAAAGCATGAACGACTTTGCCCATGTTTGCTATGATTGAATCATTTGCTTGTTTGCATCATATGATCAAGGCCATTTATTGGAAACCCTTTTTGTTAGCCAAATGCATGAATTTAGTCCAATTAAAGAGAACACGATGTGTTCTGTCCTTTGAACGCTTAGCCTTGAACATGATTTGAAAATCCTTTTTGAAAAGCTTTACCTTGAGTTGAGTTGAAAATATCTTGTGGTATTGATAAATGTTCAAGTTTGTGGTTGTTGGGAAGTTTAGAAAGGGAAAACGAAAAGCATTGAGCTAAAAGTTAACAATGTGAAAAGAAAAAGAAAAAGGAAAGAAAAGAATAAAAAGAAAAGCTCAATCCAAAAGAAAGTTGGGAATAATTAAGAACGATTGTGTTTAGATGATTCTCTTAACTCCACGGTTTTGTGGTCCAGAAAAACCAATTGTTATTGTTAGCCCAGCCACATTATAAGCCATTGAAAAGGCGTTGTGATGATGTTTGCTTGTAAGTGTTTTTGATTATGGTTAAATGAAAGGCAAAGTTGATTCATGTGACATTGTAATAGTAGAGTGAATGAGTGAATATCTCCTATACACTTGTGTGTTTGTGTGAAACACTTTATCTAGCGAGGATAGATTCCATGAACACATAAGAACATCTTTGCTTAGTTAATTGATCATTAATGAAAATAGCAATTGTTGGATAGTATGTGTTTGAGTGAACACTAAAAGCATGTGCACATCTTGATTGAAGTCTTGATGATGAGTTGAGTATTTACTTGTCTTGAAAGAAGGATTTTTGAATGTGGTAAATGATGGCAAATTTATGAACACCGAAAAACGGCGCCACAAACTTGTTTAACAATCGGCAAGTGTGACCGAATTGTTTCAAGTAATAAAACTCGGTAAGACCAAGTATCGTTCTCCCAAAGGACTCACGGCCTAGTTTAGTTATGTGATTTGTTGATTATTTAAGACTTAAGAACAAATTGATTGTAGTTTTATAAAAGACAATAAATAAACATGTATGCATGAATTTGATCAATGGAAAAGACATAATACAAACACTTTAATGAATTATATGGATGAGTATGTTGTTGGGAGTTATCAATTTCATCTTATCCACTCTCATATACTTTAGGAAATCAACATTTTTTTCATCAATTGTTAATGCCACTCTCTAAATCACCTTGCAAGAAGGCCTATCCTTAATTACGAGTTCATACAATTCCTAGCATTCCTAGTAATTAGTTCTGAAGTGCAGGAGCTTAAAGGCAACCAATATGCTATTGTGAGAATTTCCCCGGATCTAGATTTCCCTGTACGTTCCCATATCGACAAAATCAATAATCATGGCAATGAATGAGTTAAACAAAGCAAACAATAAGCAAAGAGGAAAACCCCTAACTAATGATGAAAGAAAGCATAAGTCTTAAAAGTAAGATGTTAACACAAATTCCATATATGAGAGTTTCACAAGACTACATTGATTCCCCAACAACAATACAAGGTTTAGTTCACCTTATTCATGGTGAAACTAGATGAATAATAATGGAAGAATGAAAGATAAAACCCTGGAAAGGTGAAGAGGTAGCCTAAGCATCCAAGATCTTCCTTCAAAGGGGTGGAAAAGAGAGTATTTGCTTCGTCTATGCCAAAGATACAAACCCTAGGACGTCCTAAAGCTTATATACTATTCTAAAAATACAAAAAAATTAGGCTCAAGCCCATAAAAATGCCGCTCAACGGTAAGTGCATGAGTTGTTTTTCTCCCCTCAGCGGCCATTTTACCCCTCAGCGGATCCAACGTGGGTTTCTGAGTGCCGCTCAGTGGTAAACTACCGCTGAGCGGTACTTGCGGCTTCTCCTTTTGCACTTTTTGATGTCTTTTTTGATTCCATTCCTATCCTTCTGCACTTCTTTCACCAAATTCACCTTAAAACCTGCATAAAAACACTGAAATCAAGCACAAACCTGTCCAGCTCTCTTATTTCTAAAGATATAACAAAAATCATGATTTCAAGCTAGTTTCTAAGTGTTAAAGGTTGCTTTTAGTATCAATCTTCTACCAATCCATATAATGGTTCACTCATTCAAAAATCTTCTTTTCAATCAAACTTATGACCAAGATTTCAATCAAGACGTGCACATGCTTTAGTGTTCACAAAATCATTTAATATCCAACAAATGCTATTTTTCATGAATGATCAATCAATTAAGCATGGATGTTCATGTGCTCATGGAATATTTCCTCACTAGGTAAAGTGTTTCACTCAAACACAAGTGTATAAGAGGTAATCACTCATTCACTCCACTATCACAATGTCACATGAATCAACTTTGCCTTTCATTTAACCATAATCAAAAACACTTACAAGCAAACATCATCACAACGCCTTTTCAATGGCTTATAATGTGGCTGGGCTAACAATAACAAACGGCCTTGATCACATGATGCAAAACAAGCAATTGATTCAATCATAGAAAACCTGGGCAAAGTCATTCATGCTTTCAAAGTAATAGCATTCAACAATAACAACTCTGAAGCTCAAAACCTCACATATAAGCTCATTCACATTTGACATACACATCCTGCTTAATCTCATAATCACAATCACAACATCATGCATTTGTTCACAAAGCTTGTGAACCACCTGTATAAGCATTTAATGTGCACATCTCAACATCAATCAATCTCAAAGCATCATCAAGCATTACTTATCACACAATCACAATCATAAGCAAACCATCATAACAAACCAAGTTTCCAATTGAGTACATCAACCCTATTCTAAAAACAAAAGTAAATAAGTTCAGAACACTAAACCAAACAAAAGCATAAGTCTTGCTCTAATTATGATAGCATTCATCAGTAAATGATATCTCAGCTCCTCATCAATCTGAGCTATCATCTGTATCTCCCTCTTCTTCCTCATCTTCAACATCCTTAAATGCATCATCATCATCATCATCAGCTTCATCTTCATCCATCTCCCTAACTGAAGCTTCAGCTGCTTCAGCTCCGCCTCCTTTTACCGGCTCCTCTGGCCAAGCTACTACATTATGAAACTCCTCCATAGTCCACCTGTGAGCTGGAGGTGTATCATACATTCCAACAATCATTTCTGCAGTAGCCACCTGCCCTCTGTGGATAGACTGTAACTGTGCACCTATAAGAGACATGTACATGTCCCTCATTTGGAACGGTTCTGCTTCATGTGTCTCAGCAGATGTCTCACTATGTGCTTGCCCTCTCTCTCTGCGAGTACGGCGTGGTGGAACTGGTTGAGCTGCTTCCTCACCTCCACAGTACTGTCTATAATAAGCCTCATCAATTGCTTTTCTTGGCCTTTCAAATGGTGGAGCAGAAGTATCCACCCCAGCTATCTTGTAGAGGTGAGTGATTAAAGAAGGATGTCCTAAGGGTGCTTTATTATTTGTGGTATTAGAGCACACCCTGATCTCATCAGCTATCACCTGCCCAATATTAACATTCAAATTCTTGATTGCACAGTAAATGAAGAGTGCCCTGCTAAGAGTAATGTCTGACACATGAGAACATGGCTGAATGTTGGCATGAGAAAACGCCATCCAATACTTTGCAAGAGGAGTCAAGTTAGTCCTCCTAATATTCACCACAACACCAGTTCTATTCCTTTGAAAATGTCCTCCAAGTACACATAGAACTCTCTCCACATCTTCAAAATCAGCACCTTCTTCCATACAGAGAGCAAATTGGCACTGCTCACCAGCCCACACAGTATCTAAGAAGTTGTTGATGGAATCAGGATCATACCTAATAGCATGGCCTCTGACATAGCCTAGGTAGTTCTCAGCTGGATAATCACCAATCTTCCTTGCATTGGTATAGAATTCTTTTACCACAGCTATATTTGCAGGTGCAGGGTATGTGGCTAGCTTCCCCCAATCATTCCCTAACAATTGGTCTCCAAATTGAGGAGCAAAGTTAGGTATCATTCCAACCTTTCTCTGCATAAGGAGTCTCCTATCTTGGACCACCTTGAAGTGCTTCTCATGTTTGCGAGATAGGAACGTACTAGAATAGGGTTGTTTTGGTTCCGTTTCTTTTCTCTTGGATGCCATGGTCTTCAATCTTTTCCCTTAAGAGGATGTCATTCCTACAATCAAACACAGATACAAAACCACAAAACATGTTGTTAATCATTAGTAAAACACATAACACACCTCATTTTGAAGCTAAACCACCGCTGGGGGTCAAAATCACCCTCAGCGCCCTCAGTGCAGCAATCAAGAACACAATGCATCAAAAATTTCAAGTCTGGCTTATGAGAAGGTCGCACCTCACACAAAAGTTGATTACAAAAATTAATGCAGTACAGTGCTAGGAAGTGACTCCTAGGTCGTCTCTCAAGGACCAAATGTGGTTCGAGTCTTAGGTCAAACACGTAGTGGGGGGCTTTGTGAAGATTTTGTGAATGCGAGTAAACTAAATTAAAATGCGAATGTAAACACGGAAGGAACTGAAGAATTAAAATGGTTGGTCACTAATTCAATTACGTACTTCCAATCACCGATTAATGACAATTACACACTACTCTTATCCACATCCAAGACGAATCACCCAACTAACTTAAATTAACATTACAACTAAAATATCACAACCGACCAAAATAGACAACATTAAAGTGAAGATTAAAATTAAATACAAACAAAAAAAATAAGTCACTAAAGAAAAGAAAGTAACAACATTTAAATATACCCGCATTCCAACTAAGGCAATTGAGACATAGAAACAACATGGTGAATATAAGCATAAGTTGTAGCATGACATAGGAAGCACCAGATTTGCATACAAGTGATAATGAACATTAAAATAATAAAAAAAAACGCAATTAACAAATCAGTTAAAATGACTTAAAACATTAGATGCATTTAAAGCTGAATGTTTTCCAAATGTAAAATATAAGAAAATGCCATTTGGTTCCAACGTGAATAAAGTGAAAAGAAAAAGGGAACCCTGTAGCACACTGTGTCACGCTGCTGGATGTAACCCGCTGCACCTCCAAAGTACCTTAACGTGCTTCCAAAAGATTAAAGGATGAATCACAAAAAAAATGAAATTAAGTGGGTAAGGACTTCCACGCTTAGGAGCTCTCCATTCCAGCACGTCACCAAGCACACCTCCCAGTCGTGACACCTTGTTCATTCTCAATCACCATGCGGCAGGCGTGACTGTCCCTACACCGTGCACACCAATTTCTCTCTTCACCATGAGCCTTCCATTTCTCAATGCTGCTTCCAGCTCCAAGCTAAGACACCCTCCAAAGAAAACTCCATGCTCTTCATTCCAGCACCATTCTTTTCTTCAACCGTAGCCCTTCATGCTTGCTCTCTCTCTTTCACTCACTGCCCTCTCTACTCTACATTACACTACACTACACTACTCTACTGAAACTCCTGGAACTCCCCTCTAGGTTACGGCTGGAGCTTCAATTTTATTACCGCCTCTTCTGCTTGCTGGATCGTGGGCGTGGAAGCTGGACGTGTGTGCTTGCTGGACTGTGTGCCTCCCATTTGCTGGATGTCACTCCCTGCTGTGTGTGCACCCCTCTCCAAACGAATCCAGCCCATTGCTTTTTGAAGACGTGGCATGAGCCTTACTGGACCCCGTGGTCTTCTTTTCAAACTGAAGATATACAAGCTGCAACGTGCCTTTGTGCTTCTACCATTCTGCAACACACCATTTCAAAATTGAAAATCCAAAAGCTTCTCTTTTTCCATGTGGATGTGAGCTTTCAACGTGGCAGCTTGATGAGTCAATATTTTCTTCACTTCACTTAGTTTATTGTACTAGAATTAATCAGAGAATTCTGCTTAATCGTCCGTTAATTTTCTATTTTTCCTAATTGTGCTTAATTCGATCAGAAATTCTTATTTTAACTAATTTGAATTATCTGAGCTTATTATTTTGCATTATTAATTATGGGAAAATTTTGGATATCTTTTTGGGACATTTGAAGGCTAAATGAGAAATGACAATTGAGCCCAATGCATTTCAGCCACTTCAATTTTCGCTGGTTGTTGCGTGAATTTTTTGTCAACTTGTTTGTCTTCGTTTGAGTTCAATTCTTATCCGTTTTCCATGCAATTTTTTTTTCATAGTTTCGTCTAGATGTCTAGTTTCACGTATAGTTTTTACTTTGTTCAAATTCCTTTTGTGTTGTTCCCAGTAATTGTTTTACTCCCCTGTGTCAGTCAAGTTCTTACTGTTTAAGTGGCTTCTAATTTGTTTGCATTGTTTGCTTATTGTTTGATACTTCTGGTGGCTGGAATTGATCATTGGACGGTGCTAAGACCTTCCAACACTCAAGGATTCAACTCTCATATTGGCACATTTTATAGCTCATTTCAAGAAGTAACATTGGAAAACATGCTAAAACTCACACCAAGACCTCCAAAATGCAATGTTGAATTCTATTGGATTGGTATTATGAAAGTAAACCACAAGGCCCCATGCAGCTGCCACATAAGGGAGGAAGGCATATTTCACATAGCTCACGACCATTTGGGCAAAGTTCAGCACATTTGAAGTAAAATGATGGAGAGGGACCACACATGGCAAGTTCACGTTTTTCTTCTCAAATAATTGGAAGAGCATGGCCCATGCACAATTCATTTTGATGAAGTATTCAGCAAACATCAAATGGAAGACCACGTTGCAACTCATTTCTTTCAAGCCAAAAGTTTGCAAGTTGGACAAACACATGGGGCCACCACTTGAAAAACATTCACGGTTCCAAATATAAATTGCAATAGCAATCTCCCATTGAAAAATTCAGCAAAACAAGTGGAAAGCAAAGAAGGGGCCACCACATTTCAAGAAGCAAATCACGTCCAGAGAATGAAAAAAATTGGAGAAAGGGCTTGCTAAATATTCAATATATTTTTGGACAAATTGAGGGGCCACCATTTTGAAAGCTAAACATGGGACTCCAAAATGCTATGTTTGCTTTTGATTTTTCATAGAAGTACACGGCCTTGCTGGAGTTGGAAGCAAAGAAGAGGAGTCCAACTATCTCCATGTCCAGCTGCAGCCACCCTTGTTTGAAGCTTGGCTTGTGGATGTGTAAAGGGAGAAGAGTTGAGAAGGTTGTTCACGGTCCAGCTGGGAGATGAAAGACAGCAGCAAAGTTTGCGTTTTAAAAGAGGAAAGGCAGTGAGTAAAGGTTTGGTCCAGGAGTTGGTATCCAGCTGAGTTGGAAGAAGAAGTGAAGCACCGTGATGAAGTCTCCAAGTTGTTGCTACCATAAGTTGAAGAGAAAATGCAAGGTAGAGGAGAAGGATGTGCACACGGCAAATGGAGGGCCCCATCCTATTTCTTTGGCACGGCTTGGAGGGGAAGAAAATCAGGAAGCTATGGAGACAAAAACAAAACCTTGCTAGAAACAAGGAGGGCTCACGAGAGTTTGTCCAGAAGATTGGCTATAAAAGAAGCAAGCAGGCAGAGAGGAAAATTATTAGATTTTAGGAAGGAGATCTTAGTGTAGTTTAGGATAGAAGCCACTGCCTGGAGGAGGCTCTTGCCTCTTCCTCTTTCAAATAACTCTCTCCATTTTCATTTCTAGTGCACAAATGTAAAATTTTATTTCTGAAACGTGTAGTGTAATAAAAGTGTTTCACGGTTGCTCATTTCCTTTTCATTTTCATTTTCTTTCCAAGTGTTGAATTTTAATTGAAGTGTTGAATGCATGATAAATTTTATTTTCAGTTAAGTGTTTTATTTTTGTTGTCTCTTTTATTTCTAAACTGTTAAATTCTATCATTGCATTTTATCGTTCATTTTATTTTCAACCTTTTCTATTTCTACCGTCTTTTATCGTTCAGGTTTTATTGTTTTAAAATTTATTTCAACGCTTTTAATTCCAGTTTCTAATTTTATTTTCCGTGTCAAAAACATCCACAAAACCCCCCCCACTTCGTGTTAAATCTAAGACCGAACCACAAATATTGGTCCTTGAGAGACGACCTAGGAGTCACTTCCTAGTCTATACTGCATTAATTTCGTGCAATCAACTTTTGTGAGCGGTGCGACCCGTTTATCAAATTTTTAAAATAGACCACACTTAGTCTTTTGCACTCCTGGGCAAAATTAAGACGCAAATCAGGGAATAGTTCAAAGGACTTCAAAGGACTGACACAGACGCAGCATACAGAAAATAAAAACTCGCAAGAAAATAATTTACACAGTTCTCAAGAATTCTAGACATATAAAAGAAGTAGAAAATGTCCAACACAAATCAAATAAAGCAGATACTTACAGAAATCATCCAAGCAATTCAATACACGGAAAAATAATTAATTTGCTCAAGAGGTGATTTAAAAAATAACAGAACCTCACATATGCACTACAGTGTTTCTCTCTAGTGTCTAGGGTAAATAATTTCAACTCAATGCACTCAAGAAAGCAAACACAAGTAGACTTGGCAAGCTTCTAATATCAACACTTAAAACATATGCATGCTCAGATCAAAAGGTCTTTTCGGGGTTGTAATGGGGCCAAGGACAGGGGAGGATAGATTTGGATAAGTAGCTATAGCTCAAAAAAAATAGAGGAGCACTGGGGAACAAGTAGAAATACAGTCAAATCTCACCCAAACCTCTAATTCAATCCTCTTCTCGACTCCATTATTCACAAAATTGTTTTTCATTTTTTTCTCTCTTTTTCTCATCATTTTTTTTTCATCCTGTCTCTTTTCTTTTCTCTCTTTATCACACAACAGGATATAAATCATAATTTCAAAACATGATGAGGAACCAACTAGCCAATTCATCAGAATTCCCAAGGAGACCACACTTTTTCACAAAACACTTCTATAGCTCCAGACTTCCCTAAGGTTTAGGTAATCATTATTTTTCACTTAGGGTCAGTGTATGAGCTTCAACACAAAGAAATGGGGAAAGTATAGGCTCAACAGGGTTATCAAGGGATAATAACAAGGTAGGCTTATTTGGCTAAAGAGGCTCAAGAAATAAAATGCCTTTATCATTTCTAAACATGCATATCCATCAAGAATTATCAAAAAGAATCAAGCCAAGGCATATGTGCAAGCAATCAAGAGACATATCACACACAAGAAAGAACATTAAGTGGCTCAAATCTCACACAGGGTATTTGTGTTATAATCAATTCACCCTCTCAAACATCATAATAATCTTCCCAAGCAGAGAAAAGCAAGGATTTCAAACTATAAGCATTAATCAAGTGAAGGAAAAATCTACAACTTAGACAGACTCCAGAAATCAAGAGAAAAATGTAAAATTTATTGCACACAAAACACTCTAAAAACCACTTAAAACAGAAAAAATTTAACACTCAAAAACAAAAAATTTCACACACAAAACAAAAACAATTCAGAGTCTCCCCCAATAGACCATACTTAAACTACACATTGTCTTCAATGTGTTCTAAGCATACATCAACAATCAAAACAGTAAACATATCATGGACAAGTGCAATAAAGGTAGGAAAAAAGGGAGAGAAAGAAAATGCAAACTCCCGTAGGTTATGGTGGAAGCTGCCAATTTTGGATCATCAGGGAGAGGTCTTCATCTTCACGATCCAGCCAGGAAGTTTTGAGGACGAACTGCTTCATCCTCCAGATCTGATCTAGCAGGGAAATGTTTTCCACAGCTGGATCAAAGCAGAAATTATTGACGAGCAGGTTCAGCAGATGCCTATTATTGTTGAAACAGTTCTGGGTACTCGCATCTTTGTCTTCAATTGTGGGTGTCTGCTCATCAAGTTTATACGTACCTCCTACAACATGGTTAGTGCAATGTCGCACTACAGAAATTTCATGCAGGGGTATAACACCCAATTCTAATGTAACAGGCTGAACCTTAGATACATCCTCATAACATGAATCAATTTCAAAATTACATGCAATATCAATATCAGACTCAGATTCATGTTCAGAAGGAGAATTAAAAACATGCTCAGCAACAATATGATTATCGACATACCTATCATCAGCATAATCTTTAATAACACATTCATGAATAGCATAATCATACTGAGGTATGCTTACCTCCACTTCCTTGAAGATGGGAAAAGTGGTGGAAAATGGAGGTGGTCTACCTGGCTCCAAAGTATTGCTTATTCCTGCCTGGCCCTCAAAATATTCAGTAGTCTCCTCCAGTGCAAGATTGGGAACATAGGATGATGTGAAAGTAGGTGGTGCAGTGAGCACGTGACTCTGGTTCTCATCTCCTATGTTGATGGCCATCTGCCCTATTTGATCATTCAAACTCTGCATGACAGCTTGAGTTTCTTGCTGGATCTTCATGCACTCTTGCTCGAACTGAATTCTCTGCTTGGTAATTTGCTCCAGTAACTCCTTTAATGTAGGTTCAGAAGTAGAAGGCTGAGGAGTTATTTGGGCAGGAGCATCAAACTGCTCATTCTCGTATTGCTGAACTGGTGGAGGCATAAAAGTATCCTGAGATGGTGCTTCCTGATATTCCTGTTGAGCATCGAACCATCCCAAGCTAGGGTCATTCCATCCAAGATCGTCGTTATAAGCATATTGCATAGGGGAAAATTTGCTCAAAAACTGATGCTCAAGATATCCCCAATCGGTAACGGATCTTAGAGGAAGAGAGTCTTTCCAATCCTTAGCTGCTCCTTGTAATGAATGCGGAAATGCGCTCAAGAAAATGTGATGAAGAGGAACATCTGGAGGCTTCATTGAAGAGCACACCATGTGGAACTCCTCCAAATGTCTATGTGGGCATTCCCCTGCAAAACCATGAAACTTAGGCAGCAAATATGTCAGTCCAGTGCTTAGAACGTAATATAAATCATCCTCTGTAGGTGGAACCGGCTCCCTAGGAGTGCTCTCAGGAATTTGAGGATGATCCATATAATTCTCATCATAAAATTCAGCAGAATTAAATTCAGAGTACCAAGCAGAAGGAGAATCATGATTATAGGCACTCGCAGAATAAGCACTATTCACATCAAAATAGGTAGACATGGAAAATAAAAAGTAAAAAACTAAAAACTAAAAATTATAAAACAGATAAAACACAACACATTTATACATGCAATACATACACAAGACAGAATTTTTTTTTTTTTTTTTTTTTTTAATTAACAGACAAAATACATATGACACGCATACAAAAAAAATAGAACATCACAACACAAGATAAAACACAACACAATTAAACATGCTACAGGCATAAACAAGACAGAACATCAACAGTAAAATATTTTTTTTTTAAATATAGCAACTAAATACAAAACACAGCACAATTACACACATATATACACAATATATATTAACACAGTAAAAATCTAAAACAAAAAACCTGGAACTGAAATGACAACGCCGCCAAAATTTGCTGAAGGTGTCGTTGTCGCCTACAAAAATATAAAAGACAAAACACACAAAACACACATATTAGCAGAACAAAAATTTACACAACAAAATCTAAAACTGAACCGTCTTTTGTTGGTCCCCGGCAACGGCGCCAAAATTTGATAAACGGGTCGCACCGCTCACAAAAGTTGATTGCACGAAATTAATGCAGTATAGACTAGGAAGTGACTCCTAGGTCGTCTCTCAAGGACCAATATTTGTGGTTCGGTCTTAGATTTAACACGAAGTGGGGGGGGGGGGTTTTGTGGATGTTTTTGACACGGAAAATAAAATTAGAAACTGGAATTAAAAGCGTTGAAATAAATTTTAAAACAATAAAACCTGAATGATAAAAGACGGTAGAAATAGAAAAGGTTGAAAATAAAATGAACGATAAAATGCAATGATAGAATTTAACAGTTTAGAAATAAAAGAGACAACAAAAATAAAACACTTAACTGAAAATAAAATTTATCATGCATTCAACACTTCAATTAAAATTCAACACTTGGAAAGAAAATGAAAATGAAAAGGAAATGAGCAACCGTGAAACACTTCTATTACACTACACGTTTCAGAAATAAAATTTTACATTTGTGCACTAGAAATGAAAATGGAGAGAGTTATTTGAAAGAGGAAGAGGCAAGAGCCTCCTCCAGGCAGTGGCTTCTATCCTAAACTACACTAAGATCTCCTTCCTAAAATCTAATAATTTTCCTCTCTGCCTGCTTGCTTCTTTTATAGCCAATCTTCTGGACAAACTCTCGTGAGCCCTCCTTGTTTCTAGCAAGGTTTTGTTTTTGTCTCCATAGCTTCCTGATTTTCTTCCCCTCCAAGCCGTGCCAAAGAAATAGGATGGGGCCCTCCATTTGCCATGTGCACATCCTTCTCCTCTACCTTGCATTTTCTCTTCAACTTATGGTAGCAACAACTTGGAGACTTCATCACGGTGCTTCACTTCTTCTTCCAACTCAGCTGGATACCAACTCCTGGACCAAACCTTTACTCACTGCCTTTCCTCTTTTAAAACGCAAACTTTGCTGCTGTCTTTCATCTCCCAGCTGGACCGTGAACAACCTTCTCAACTCTTCTCCCTTTACACATCCACAAGCCAAGCTTCAAACAAGGGTGGCTGCAGCTGGACATGGAGATAGTTGGACTCCTCTTCTTTGCTTCCAACTCCAGCAAGGCCGTGTACTTCTATGAAAAATCAAAAGCAAACATAGCATTTTGGAGTCCCATGTTTAGCTTTCAAAATGGTGGCCCCTTGATGAACGGGTCGCACCGCTCACAAAAGTTGATTGCACGAAATTAATTCAGTATAGTTTACTAGGAGGTGACTCCTAGGTCGTCTCTCGAGGACCAATTTATGGTTCAGTTTCAGATCAAACACGTAGTGTGGGGGGGGGTTTTAATGGTGTTTTTGTGAATGCAATAAAATAAAATTGGAAATTGGAAATTAAATAAAACAGCGGAAAAATTAAAATAAATTAAAACTAGGATTTAAACATTGAATTAAAAACACTAAAATAAATTTAAAAGACAATAAAAACTAAACAGTGAAAAACGGTAAAAACGGAACAGTAAATATTTAGAAAAGGTAGAATTTAACGGTGTAGGAAAACAATAAACGATAAAATAAAAGAAACTGTAAAATTAAAATCTCTTCACTGAAAATCAAATCCATCAAGCTTAAACAAAATCATGTGGAAATATCAAAGAAATGATCAAACTTGCAAACACTACGACGCATTACATTGCTTCAGAATTAAAATTCTACACTATTACACTGTTTGGAATGGAAAAGAAAATCAGAGAGAGCTCTGGAAGAGAAGACAGGAGACCCCTTCCAGGCCTTAAGGCCGTGTGCTTTTTTTCTACTGGAATTCCTACCCCTTTTTATATTGGAGGTGCTCTTCTTTTATTCATTCTTCATGCTGCCTTCCTCTCCTGTTAGCTTGCTCCCGTGACAAATAGAATAAGGTGGGAGGCCCTCCATTTGTTTGTGCCGTGTGCTTTTACCAAAGGTTGGGTCCCTAATCCTTGTCTTCTTCTTCACGTGAATGCTCCAGTGCTGAACGTGAATCCCACATTGCTGCTGTGCTTCTGCTGGAACGTCCATCTCCATTCTTCTAATCCGTGACCAAGAGCTTTACTCCTAATCTCCCAATTGGCTGGATGTGAACCTTGCTGGACCGTGAATCCTTCATGCTTTCTTTCTTTCTTCCGTTCTATTCTTCTCTCGGTCCAGCTCCTTCGTGTGCTCACCTTCCTCAATTATGTGCTTCTCTTCCTCTAAACGTAACAAGCTTTGCTCAATCCATTCTTCATGCAGCACCTATCCTCTCCTGGACGTGACTTTGTGCTTTCTTTTTCTCAACTCCTTCTTTGCTTGTGGCTGCTGGAAACATTGCCAAACCAAGCTGTGAAAACTCCATTGCTCCAGCTGGAATGCAACTTTTCCTTCAATCTCCTCACAGCTTCATTTCCGACTAATTCACGTGACTCCAAGCTGCTGGAATGAGCTCTCCAAGCTTCAATCTTCTCTTCCGTTTCCAACACTGGACCAGGGCCGTGACAGTCTTCTCCATTCCAGCACACCCACCGTCCGTAGCCTTCCTCTCTTTGCTCAAGCTGGAAGTGCTTCTCTGCTACCATGGTGGACGTCGACTGTTGTGGGCCGTGGAGCTGTTCTCCATCCAGCCGTGACTCTACTTTTTGCTTTTCAAAAATGAAGTCAGCAGCTGCACCGTGTCTTCTTGGAGCTGGACCGTTTGCTGGACAATGAAGACTGCTGGAACACTCTCCCTTGCTGCCAAGCTAGACATCAACGTGCTTCTGCCAAAGAATTGGACAAAACCCGTGAGCTTCTTTCCAGTTGCTAGCTGCTGGCGTGAAGCTTCTTCCCCACATGCTGCCGCTGCTGCTTCCTTAGAGATTATCTTCAATGAAATTAATTAAGGGTCCCTCCAAATGGTTGATTCTGAAATGTTAAGCTTCTAAGTGGTGGTCCCCTTAATAATTCAGCTTGTAGTATTTGGCATTTTGGACGTGAGCTTCCAACTGGACCACAAAAATAATTTGGCACATATGAGAATGAAATATGGTTCTCCAATATTCATGAAAGTCCGTATGGTGTGTATTGTTTTCAAAGCATAGTGCTTTCACGTGCAGTCACGCACACAACAAAATAAATTAGCCATAAGAATAAAATGTGTTTTTGTGGCCCCTCTTTTCATGTTGTGTCATGCTTTCCAACAATATTCCTTTTCTTAGTGGAGACCCCACTTTTATTCTATTTGTTTGCTGCTACAATTTGGATGTAACCGTGCATTTGTAATTCCTTTCTCCTTTCTCAAATAAATAAGAGAATTCCATTGCTATATTGATGCCAAACGTTCCATCCTCTAGACTTTATTTTAAGGAGTAACTGCATAAGCATTAAACACACGGTACTCCTTTTCCTCTTCCAACCGTGAAAGCATCCCATCATTAAATAATTTTTGCTACACTTAAACCAACTCCAAGTCTTCCTTCTAGCAAATTTGAAAAGGTCCGTGTGATTCTTTAATTTTCCACTGTCCAACACACAAATTAAATCAATGCAGCAAAGCTTCTTCTAAGTAAATAATACATTGTGCAAATTAATCTTCTCCCAAATGTCCTAGAATATTTTCAGAGTTTTCCCTACAAATTATAATGCAAAATATTAGTCTCAGATAATTCAAATTAATTAAAATAAGAATTTCTGACCAAATTAAGATTAATTCAGTAAAATGGGAAAATACTGGACAATTATGCACAATTCCCTAATTAAATCTAGTACAATAAGCTAAGTGAAGTGAAGAAAATAATGATTCATCAAAATAGAGCACACTTAGTCTTTTGCACTCTTGGGCAAAATTAGGACACAAATCAGGGAATGGTTCAACGGACTTTTAGGAAGGTGACACAAACTCAGCAGACAGAAAAATAAAAACTCACGAGAAAATAAAGAGAATTTACATTGTTCTCAAGAAATCTTGATAGAGAAAAGGTGTAGAAAATGTCCAACACGTAATCGAGAAAAGCATATACTTACAGAAATTAATCCAAGCAATTCAAAATATGGTAAAAATAATTAATCAGTTTAAGAGGTGATTTAAAAAATAACAAAACCTCACAGATGCACTCATAGTGTTTTACTCAAGTGTATAGGGTAAATAATTTCAACTCGATGTACTCAAGAAAGCAAACACAAGTAGACTTGGCAAGCTTCTAATTATCAATACTTAAAACATATGCATGTTCAGATCAAAAGGTCTTTACTGGGTTGTAATGGGGCCAAGGACAGGGGAGGATAAATTTGGATAAGTAGCTATAGCTCAGAAGAAATAGAGGTGCACTAGGGAAAAAATGTAAACACAGTGAAATCTCACCCAAACCTCTAATTCAATCCTCTTCTCGACTCCATTATTTACAAAATTATTTTTCAATTTTTTTCTTTTTCTCATCATTTTTTTTTTATCCTGTCTTCTTTTTTCTTTTTCTTTTTTTTTTTCTTTTTTTTTTTATCACACAACAGGATATAAATTATCATTTCAAAACATGATGAGGAACCAACTAGCCAATTCATCAGAATTCCCAAGGAGACCACACTTATTCACAAAATACTTCTATAGCTCCAGACTTTCCTAAGGTTAAGGTAATCATTTGTTTTTCACTTAGGATCAGTGTATGAGCTTCAACACAAAGAAATATATACAGTATAGGCTCAAAGGGGTTATCCAAGGATAATAACAAGGTAGGCTTATTTGGCTAAAGAGGCTCAAGAATAAAATTGCCTTTATCACTTCTAAACATGCATATAAATCAAGTATATCAATAAGAATCAAGCCAAGGCATATGTGCAAGCAATCAAGATACATATCTCACATAAGAAAGAACATTAAGTGGCTCAAATCTCACACAGGGTGTTTGTCACAATCAAATCAACCTCTCAAACGTATAATTATCTTTCCAAGCAAAGAAAAGCAAGGATTACAATCTATAAGTAGTAAGTAAGTGAAGGAAAAATCTACAACTTAGACATCATCCAGAAATCAAGAGAAAAATGTAAAATTTATTGCACACAAAACTGGATAAAAATAACTTAAAAGAGAAAAAATTTAACACTCAAAAACAAAAAATTTAACACACAAAATACAATCTAACAGAAAAATCAGAAAAATCAGAATTTCTTCCCAGTAGACCACACTTAAATCACACAATGTCCTCAGTGTGTTACAATCATCAGATTATCAATTTCAGAGCAGTCAAATAATATAGACAAGTGCAATAAAAAGTTAGGAAAAATGGGAAGAAATTTTTCAGTAACATCCATCAGTAGATGTTATCAGGGACATCCATCAGCAGATGTCTAAAACACCTAGCACCCATCAGTAGATGCTAATAATTTTTATTATTATTATTTTTATTTTTTTATTTTTTTATTTTTTTGTTTATTTATTTTTTTTTTTTTTGAAAAAGGAGACCGGTACTGTGACAACAGTCTCGGTGGCAAAGACCGGAACTGTTGCTACAGTGGCAAAGCTTTGGCTACAAATGAGCCACTCCTCCGCGTCTGAGCGCCATTTCCTGACTCTCACTCTCTCCTCTCTGCTTCTCTCTCAACTCTCTCTACTCTCTCTGCTCTCTTCTCTCTTCGCTCTCCTCACTCTCAACCTGAGCATCTGGAACCTCTGCGAGGAAGCTCTGTCCCCGGCCTTCTGAAGAGTCTGAGTGAGATCCGTGAGGAGCCTCTGCCTGTGTGCCTTCGGAGCGTCTAAGATCTGCGTCAAGCTTCTGTAAGCCCTACTACTCCGGGTAAGTCATCTGCACCTTGGATCTCCTTCTTTCTGCCGTTTAAGCTTTCTGCTCTTTTCTTTGCTTTTCAGTTCTTCTCCTTTTACAGCTTTCAGATCTATCATTTCATTTTTTTTTTTTCTTTTTCCTGCTTTCAGTTCCTGCTTTCTGTTCCTTCTTTATTTTCAGCTTTCTGCTCTTTATTGTGCTTTCTCTATTTTGCTCTCCCTTTCCCTTTTCATTTTTTTTTCATATTTTTGAAACTGAAAAACACTTAAACACATAAAACACAACTGTCTAAAAACTTAAGGGGTATATCGGCTGGAAACCAGACGTTAATCTCCCTTCGATTGAAGGTATTGCAGAGACAATCGGGTAGAACAACGCCACGTACCCCACTTAAAAATAAACACAAAATCTTAATTTACAAGAACAACAAGGACAACAGGACAACTGGACGTAGATCCGTTTAGGACCCTTTGCGAGGACCGTGAAACAGATCTGAGACCAAAAACTGAAACATTAAAGCATGACTGGACAAAATAAATCTGAAAGGAAACAAGAACAAATAAAGAAAACACTGAATTAAGAATCTAATGTTTTTATGTTTTTTTTTTTTTTTTTTTTTTTTTTTATGTTATGCTTTTTTTTTTCTTGTTTTTGTTCCTTTTATATGTATTTATTTTTTATTTATGTATTTGTATATTACGAGAGGAAGGATGAGTGATATGGAATCAGAGAGATATACCAGTCAACGATGGCGTCCTACAGATGATCAGATCACGATGATGACCAAAATCTACAACTATGGGGTCACACACCCAAGCCGAGCGCAAGTCGTCGAGATCGCGTCTCGACTAAGGACCTTCGGCGAAGCCACTGAATACAACGTGCACTGCTGGTTTAACAACCATGGCAATCGGGTCAGGCGCTGGCAAGCGGAGATAGACCCCACAGGCACTCTCTTTTCACAACTGCCGCTGTATATGTACGGTAAGAACTCTCATCATACCTCCATTGAAATTTTTTCACTTCCTCTTCTATTATTAACACATGTTTTTTATTTTTTTATTTTTTTATTTTTTATTTTTTTGTTTGAAAGAAAACAACTGGGTGATAATGAGGGCACCGAGGCTGCTGAATTTGTTTCCAGTTCCGATCATTATCGATGACGACAGAAATGAACGAGAAATTCCTCCACCAAAGCCTCCGCTCGTGACTTTTCGAACCAGAGCTCCCTCAACGGAGCTCTCCCTTAGACCACCACAACCAGCTCGTGAATTCTTCCACTTTTAAAGTTTTGTTTATTTATTTTTTTATTTTTTATTTTTTTTTTATGTTTTTATTGGCCGAGTGTGGCCAGAATATGGGCTGTAATATGAACACTTATATTTTTGTTGTTTTTGTTTTTTTTTTATGTTTTTATGATGTTTTTGTTTTTTATTTGGTTTGTAATATTAACGATCACTAAAGATCGAACCTCGGACATCTTTATTTTATTTTTATGAATTTTATTTTTATTATCAATGTAAGACAGAATGTTTACTGCGAATTTGTTATGTTTCAATAAATGCACTCAGATTAGTGTCTCTGTTAAAACTTCACTTCTCTGCCTTACATGTTAATTCTACTCTTATGACTATATATATATATATATATATATATTTTTTTTTTTTACACAAAAACTAAATAAATAAATAAAACAGAACACAATTTAACAAAACAAAAGACCTAATATCGAACACAAAAAATCAAAACACACAAAACGCAAATGTCAAAAACAGCAGACAAAACACATATTTACAATACATACATTAACAAAATAACACGCGTGAAAGAGAACACACATTTTTTTTATAATTTTTTTTTTTTTAAATAATAATAATTTGTAAACTAAGAAAATCAAATTTCTCCCCTAATTCGCAAATTAAGAAAATTAAGGGAAGAAGGAACATGAAAACTCCCCTGGTTATGGTGGCAGCTGCCAAATTTGGATTATCAGGGAGATGTCTTTTGCCTCAGGATCCAGCGATAAGATTTTTATGAGGAACTGCTTCATCAATATTGCCATATCATTCACAACAAGATTTTTCTTCTTTCTTTTAACAACAATTTGTTTCGACAATATCTTTCCTTCATTAATCATGCATTCCTTAATGTCAGCACCTGCATTTTCTTTTAACTCTGCATTCTTGTCATCAAACTCACAATTAATAGCATCTGTTATAAACTTAGACTCTGGGTGTAACACATAATCAATTTCGGCACAAATGGAGCAAAAACCAGATTCACAGTCACATTCAAAATTTTCAGAAAACTGTGTTAAATCAAAGTTTAGTCTTGACTCTATAAAATCATCAGATTGCATAGTTTCTCTTTCAAAATCAATATTGACGCAACTTTTACCAATGGGTTCAATGGCTGACACTGAATTAAAAATTTTAGATTGGTCAATCGAATTTGTATGAATATCAGTCATAAACCCTATAGAATCAATGTGCGTCAAATCACATGCATTTGAATGTGTAGGGAAATCAGGTAAAGTTGGAATCTCAGGTTCAGAATAAACCTGTTTTTGCTCACTCAGAAGTTTCTTACCAAACTCCAAGTTATCAGCTGCATCCTCAGGGCTATCAGTGTCAGAATCCAAAACATGCTGCTCAGAATAAATTTTCTCATGAATTTCCAATTCATCAACTGTCTGGTCCTTAAAATAATCATCAACAGTCTCAGGTGCAAGAGTGGCCATCTGCCTGATCTGATCACTCAGATTCTGTATGGCAGCTTGAGTTTCCATGCTCTCTTGCTTGAACTGCATGTTCCCTTTCTGAAACTGAATGTTCTGCATGGTCATCTGCTCCAATAACTCCTTCAATGTAGGTTCAGAAGTTGAAGGCTGAGAAGCTACTTGGGCAGGAGCATCATACTGCTGACTCTGATATTGCTGAACTGGTGGAACCGGCTCCCAAAGGGAGCTCTCAGGAATTTGAGGATGATCCATATTTTTCTCAGTATTAAAATCAGCACAAGAATCAGAGTAATATGCAGAAAGAGAATCATAATTACAGGCACTTGTAGAATAAGCACTATTCACAAAATTAAAATAGGTAGACATGGAAAATAAAAATAAAAACTAAAAACTAAAAATTACGAAACAGATAAACTAAACACATTTATACATGCTACAAGCACACACAAGACAGAACATCAATAGTAAAAAAAAAAAAAAAATTTTTTTTTTTTAAATATAGCAACTAAATACAGAACACTGCACAATAAAATATAAAAGACAAAACATATATTAACACAACATAATCGAAAAACACAGCAAAAATCTAAAACGAAAAACCTGGAACTGAAGTGACAACACCGCCAAAATTTGCTGAAGGTGTCGTTGTCGCCTACAAAAATATACAAGACAAAACACACAAAACAAACATATTAACAGAACAAAACTTTATACAACAAAAATCTAAAACCAAACCTCCATTGATTGGTCCCCCGCAGCGGCGCCATTTTTTGATGAACGGGTCGCACCGCTGATAACAGTTGAAAAACTGTTATTTTCATGCTTAAAATTGATACTAAAAGCAACCTTTAGACTTAGAAACTAGCTTGAAATCACACCTTTTATCTTTATTTTCAGAAATAAGAGAGCTGGACAGGTTTACACTTGATTTGAGTGTTTTTGTGCAGGTTTTAGGGTGAATTTGGTGCAAAGAGTGAAGAAGGAGAGAAGTGACATTAGAAAAGACAAGAAAGAGTGCAAAAAGAGAAGACGAAGGCACCGCTCAGCGGCAAACTACCGCTGAGCGGCACTCAGGAGGTTGCGGGAGTCACGCTGAGGGGCAAATGGCCGCTGAGGGGAAGAATTGTGACGCGCAACTACCGCTGAGCGGTAAATACCGCTGAGCGGTACTCTTTGGGCTTGGGCTTTTGTAATCTTTTGTAACTCTAAATTAGTATATAAGGGCTTGCACGTCCTTTAGTTTAGTATCTTTGGGCAGAAACGAGGCAAACACTCTCTCTTCTCACCCCTTTGAAGGAGGATCTTGGATGCTCAGGCTACCTCTTCACCTTTATTGGGTTTATTCTTTCATTCTTTCATTGTTATTCATCTAGGTTCACCATGACAATGGTGAACTAAACCTTGTATGTTTGTTGGGGAATCAATGTAATCTCTTGAAGCTCTCATATATGGATTTGTTGAGTACATCTTTGAATTAAGACATATGCTTTCTTTCATCATTAGTTAGGGTTTTTCCTCTTTGCTCAATGCTTGCATTGTTTAACTCATTCTAATGCATGATTATTGGTTTTGTCGATACAGACACGTACGGGGAAGTCTAGATCCGGGGAATTTCTCCCAATATTTTACTGACAACATTATATTGGTTGCCTTTAAGCTCCTGCAGTAATGAACTAATCATTAGGAATGCTAGGAATTGTATGAACTATTTGATTAGGGAGAAGCCATCTAGAATGGTACATTAGAGAGTGGCATTAACAATGATGATTTGAATGTTGAATTCCTAAAATATATGAGAGTGGATGAGATGAAATTGACCCCCAACAACATATTCATTTATATAATTCATTGAAAGTGTTTATCTTTTGTCTTTGCCATTGATCAATTCATGCATACATGTTTATTTTTGGTCTTTGCATATTAAACTTTGAATATTTCGTTTGTAAGTCCTAGCTAATCAACAAATCACATAACTAAACTAGGCCGTGAGTCCTTTGGGAAGAACGATACTTGGTCTTACCAAGTTTTATTACTTGAACGATTCGGTCATACTTGCCGATTGTGAAACAAGTTTGTGACATCATATTTTGGTGCTTACAAATTTGTCCATCAAGTTTTTGGCGCCGTTGCCGGGGAATTGGGGATTGAACCCGAGTCCTAGCAACGGCTATTAAGTTTGGGTCATCAAGTTTTTGGCGCCGTTGCCGGGGACTCGTGGTTTAACTGGTTAATTTGTGTGATTATTGATTATCTTTGACTTATTTTTTTTATTTTTAATTTAAATTTCGAATTTTTTGTTATTTTTTTTTATTTTTTTCTGTTTATATTTTACAGTTTGTATTTTATTTGATTTTATTTTATTTTTCTGTTTTCTGTTTTTATTTTTCTGTTTTTATTTTATTTTATCTTTTTATCTTTTTAGATTAGGTTAGATTTTATTTTTTTATCTTTTTAGGTTAGATTAGATTCTGTTTTATCTTTTTAGATTAGATTAGATTAGATTTTATTTTATTTTGTTAGGTTAGATTTTATTAGATTTTATTTTATCTTTATCTTTTAGATTAGGTTAGATTTTATTTTATTTTTTAGGATTAGATTTTATTTTATTTTATCTTGTATTTTTTTTTATCTTTTATCTTTCTATCTTCTGAATCTTTTATCTTCTTATCTTCTGAATCTTTTATCTTTTTATCTTCTGAATATATATCTTCTCTTATATCTTTTTGTGCTAAAAAATATTTTCTAGGGTTTTGTTTTCTTGTGCATGCAGGAAGCAATTCGCACTAGAAGTAAGAAAACAACAGAACCACTTCTTGAAGGTCTAGAAGAGAGTAGAAGGAGGAGAAGAATCAGAACGTCTAGAGAACTTTTCCCTTCTCCTGAAACTCTCTTGCAATCATCACCACAAGGTTCTGTTCATAGCACAGGAAGTATGGAGGGCAATAATGTTAGAAGAACTCTTGCAGATTACACTAATCTTGCTGGACCTCAGCACTTCAATAGCATATCTAGACCTAGAGTCAATGCTGCCAACATGGAGGTCAAACCAGCACTGATTCAACTGGTGAAGAGTAATCAATTTAATGGGTTATCACATGAAAGCCCATATGAGCACCTTACTACCTTTAATGAGATCTGCAACACGGTCAAAATTAATGGGGTGCCAGACGAAGCAATCAAACTTAGTTTGTTTCCTTTCTCCTTGGGAGGCAATGCTAAGCTTTGGTTAAACTCTTTTCCAGAAGAAAGTTTCACAGAGTGGGAAGCAGTGGTTACAAAGTTTCTAAACAAATACTTTCCACAATCTAAAGTAACTAAAGGCAAGCAAGAGATATCTTCATTCAAGCAGGGCATGGAGGAATCACTGGGACATGCATGGGACAGGTACAAAAGCTTATTACGTAAAACTCCCACGCATGGCTTTGAGGATCAAGAAGTAGTCCTAACTTTCCTTGGAGGGCTTGGTTCACAAACCAAGATGATGCTAGATGCCTCAGCTGGGGGCAATATCAAATGGAAGACTCCAGAGGAAGCCACTGAGATTATTGAAAATATGGCTACAAGTGATAATGAGCTTCACAATGAAAGAGGCGCCCCTATGCAACAGAAAGGGGTTCTTCAATTACAAACCCATGATGCTCTGTTAGCCCAAAATAAAATTCTGACTCAACAGCTGGAGACTCTGACCAAAACTCTTGCTTCATTACCAAAAGAGTTAAAATCTGCTGCACAGGTACAAACCCAGTTGTGCGAACTATGTGGAGGAGATCACATCAATGGCCAATGTGCTTTTCCTGTGGAAGCCGTGGAGGATGTTAACTTCATGGCTAATCAGTTTCCATACCGTCAAGGTAATTATAATCAGGGTTGGAAACCACATCCAAGTATTGGCCAAGGACAAACTGGGCGGGCTAATCAATTTAATAAGCAACAGCAGCAGCAACCAACCATGTGGCAACAAATTTCTATGCTCAATGAAAGATCTACAAGGTTGGAAGAAACTCTTCAACAATTTATTCAGAAAACTGAATCCTCCCAAAAGAGCACTGAAGCTGCTATAAAGAACTTGGAGATTCAGCTGGGTCAGATCACTAAGCAGTTGGAAGAAAGACCACACAGAAACTTTGGGGCTAATACTGAGGTTAACCCTAGAGAAGAATGCAAAGTGGTCAAGAGTGTAAATGAAGAGAGTATTGAGTCAGAAGAAGATGAAACAGAAGAGAGAAGAGAAGAAGAAAGAAAGGATACTTTTCCTTTTCTAACAAATCAGGAGAAACCAATGGATTTCACAGACTTATTCAGAATGGTTGATAATGAAGCTCCTTGGGAACAAATCTTACAGAAAATAGCAGTGTACACAAAATCTGATGAGGGAACCTCTACAAAAAGAAAACGTAGAGATGATGATGATGAAAAGTGTGTAACTGTTAAGAAAGAATCATTCCCACCAAAAGCTGCTGATCCAGGTAGTTTTTCTATCCCTTGCACTATAGGGAAGAAAAAGGTGAAGAAAGCTCTCCTTGACTTAGGCTCAAGTGTTAACTTGATGCCTTACTCTCTATTGGAGCAAATTGGCCATGTGAAAATAAAACCTGTAAAGGTTAATCTGGTAATGGCTGATGGATCTTCAAAGGAGCCATGTGGGATTGCAGAAGACATTGTAGTTTATGTTGGCAAACTTCAGTTCTTGGCAGACTTTGTGGTGATGAAGATGGAGACCGAAAAGATACCTTTCATACTGGGAAGACCGTTTATGAAAACGGCCAGGGTTATTATAGATGTTAATGAAGGTATAGTGGTGCTCCAGGACAGAGAGGAGAGAGTGGTGGTGAATGTGTTTAAAGATGAGATACAAGCAAAGGAGGAAGAGGCCAGTTATAAAGCTGCATTTCAAGATGCACCCATAACTAGAGGTAAACATGAAAATTTTAAAGTTTCTGATAACCATTGTTTGTATTTTCAGGTACCCAAGGTAGATGAAAGTGGAAAAGGAAAGGAAGTTCTTAGAGACTGGAAGGAAAGAGGATTCCAACTTGGCACACCTGTAAGATTCAAGAACAAGTTGTGGGTTGTAAAAGGTTTTAAAGAGAAGGAGATGATAGAGATAGAGTCTCCATATTCCAGAGAATCCAAAACAGTCCTAAGGAAGCAGTTGATAAGTTGGTGGAAGGATAACATCAACTTTAAAGAAGATGGAACGTGAGCTTTATTGGGTCAAGCTAGTGACGTTAAAAAAGCGCTTGCTGGGAGGCAACCCAGTTGATTTACAAACTTTTGTTTTAATATTTTGTAATTTTTAAACTGTGAACATTATTCTGGACATTATTTTGTTGTTATAGCATCTACTGAAGGATGCTAGGTGGTTAAGTATCTACTGAAGGATACTAGGTTTGTAACACCTACTGATGGGTGTTGCTGAGAAGATTTTGCACCTACTGATGGGTGCTGGTAAGTGAAACACCTACTGATGGGTGTTGGTGGATTTTGGGTCAGGCTCGTGACGTTAAACAAGCGCTACCTGGGAGGCAACCTAGTTGATTGATTATCTTTGTTTGTTTTATTCTAATTAGGGATTGCATAAGCATGTTTAACAATGAAATTGCAGGGAACCCATGAGGAGTATGCTAGGAAGGCACGTAGGGCAAGAAAAGAAGGAGAAGGGCACATCACGAAAGTGCCGCTGAGCGGCAATTACCGCTGAGCGGTACTAACGCTGATGGGCTTAAGTTCCCCTTAGTGGAACCCGAGCCCATTGGGGTATTTTTAAACCCTAAGCTGCGCGTTTTCACACTCTTTCAAGCCCTTCTCTGCACAAACACTTCCACATACCCTCTTTTAGGTTTTCCTACATCTTTCTACTCTTCCCTCTTAGAAAAATTTCTCTTCCACTCACTTTTTCACTAGTGTGCTATCAAAGTTTGGGGTTGGAAGAGAGCATTATAGTTTGGAAGCATTCTCATATCATCTAGCATCTCCACCCAAGTAAGTAAAATGCATTTTGTCATTCTAGGGTTCTTGAATTTGAATGTGATTGTCAAAGCATGAGTATTTAGGGCTTTTGATTTCTATGCATGATTTGATGATATATTTGATGTTTGAACCGATTAAACTGCTTGATTATGTACTGGAAAACTGAAAATTGCATTTGGGTGGAGTTAGGGCAGTTTAAAAACGAGTTTGGCAAAAATCTGCAGGTCACCGCTGAGCGGTATTTACCGCTGAGCGGCACTCTGCCAGATTTGCTTTTTCTGGCTTTTTGCGTGTTGGTGTGTTGCACTGGTGGCGCTGAGGGGAAATTCTGGCCCTCAGCGGTGGTTTAGCTTCGAAAGGAGTTGTGTCCTGTATGTTACTAATGATTAACATCATGTTCTGTGGTTTTGGATTTGTGTTTGAATGCAGGAATGGCATCCTCTTCTGGAAAGAGATTGAAAACCATGGCAACCAAGAGGAAGGAAAAGGAACCAGAGCAGCCACATAATGGCAGGTTCCTCTCCAGGAAACATGAGAAGCACTTTAGGGTGGTTCAGGACAGGAGACTTCTGATGGAGAGAAAGGTCGGAATGATACCTAACTTTGCTCCTCAATTTGGAGAGCAAGTGTTAGGGAATGACTGGGGGAAGCTAGCCACTTATCCAGCACCTGCCAACATAGCTGTGGTTAAGGAATTCTACACTAATGCCAAGAAGATTGGTGACTATCCAGCTGAGAACTATTTGGGATATGTTAGAGGCCATGCCATCAGGTATGATCCTGAGTCCATTAATAACTTCCTGGATACTGTGTGGGCTGGTGAGCAATGTCAGTTTGCTCTTAGCATGGAGGAAGGTGCTGACTTTGAGGATGTTGAGAGAGTGTTGTGCATACCTGGAGGACACTTTCAAAGGAATAGATCTGGAGCAGTGGTTAACATTAGGAGGACAGATTTGACTCCTCTTGCAAAGTATTGGATGGCATTTTCTCATGCCAACATTCAGCCATGCTCACATGTGTCAGATATCACTCTCAGCAGGGCACTATTCATCTACTGTGCTATCAGAAGTTTGAATGTTAATATTGGGCAGGTGATAGCTGATGAGATTAGTGTGTGTGCTAACACCTCAAATAACAAAGCACCACTGGGACATCCTTCTTTGATCACTCACCTCTGCAAGCTAGCTGGGGTGGACACTTCTGTTCCACCATTTGAGAGGCCAAGAAAAGCTATAGATGAGGCCTATTACAGACAGTATTGTGGAGGTGAGGAGGCAGCTCAGCCCGTTCCACCACGCCAGGCTCGTAGAGAGAGAGGACCAGCACAGAGCCGGACATCTGCTGATACACATGAGGCAGAACCATTCCAGATGAGGGACATGTATATGTCTCTTATAGGTGCTCAGTTGCAGTCCATCCACAGAGGGCAGGTGGCCACGGCTGAGATGATAGTGGGGATGTATGATACCCCTCCAGCACACAGGTGGACTATGGATGAATTCCATAACGTCGTAGCTTGGCCAGAAGAACCATTCCATGGAGGAGCTGGAGGAGCTGAATCTTCAGCTCGAGACATGGAAGAAGAAGAAGCTGAGGAGGAGGATGCTTTTGATGAAGATGATGATGAAGAGGAGGAGGAAGATACAGAGGACAGCTCAGACTGATGAGGAGCTGAGATAGCATTTACTGATGAATGCTATCATATGTTTTATGCTTTTGCGGTTTAAACTTTCTGAACTTATTTATTTTTGTTTCTAGATTAGGGTTTGATGTACTCTATTGAATACCTGGTTTGTGTGATGGTTTGCTATTAACTGTGTTTATGTGATAAGTAATGCTTGATGATGCTTATTGACTGATTGATGTTGAGATGATGTGCACATTAAAATGCTTATACAGGTGATTCACAAGCTTTGTGAACAAATGCATGATATCATGATTGTGATTGTGAAATTAAGCAGGATGTGTATGTCAAATGTGAATGAGCTTATATGTGAGGTTTCGAGCTCCAGAGCTGTTATTGTTGAATGCTATTACTTTGGAAGCTTGAATGACTTTGCCCAGGTTTTCTATGATTGAATCAATTGCTTGTTTTGCATCATGTGATCAAGGCCATCTTTGTTAAACCTTTTTATTGGCCAAATTTATAAAGCTAGCCTACTAAAAGAGAACACTTTGTGTTCTAGCCTTTGAACCCTTAGCCTTGAATATACACTGAACCCTTGATTGAAAATCTTTACCTTGAGTTAAGTAGAAGATCTTGTGTGGTATTGATAAATGTTCAAGTTTGGGGTTATCATGAAAAAGGAAAAGCATTGAGCTAAGAGCTAAAAAGTAAGAATATACAAAGAAAAAAAAGAAAAGAAAAGAAAAAGAAGTAAAGCTCAATGCAAATGCAAATGCAAAGGCAAAAGAAAGTTGGGAATGAATAAGAATAATTGTGTTGTTATGATTCTCTTAACTCAAGGATTTTGTGATCCAGAAAAACCAATTTTCTTGTTAGCCCAGCCACATTATAAGCCATTGAAAAGTCCTTGTGATGATGCATGCTTGTGAATGTTTTTGATTGTGGTAAAATGAAAGGCAAAGTTGATTCATGTGACATTGTGATAGTAGAGTGAATGAGTGAAACACTTACCTCTTATACACTTGTGTGTTGAGTGAAACACTTTACCTGGTGAGGAAATATTCCATGAACACATGAACATCCATGCTTAATTGATTGATCATTCATGAAAAATAGCATTTGTTGGAACTTAAATGACTTTGTGAACACTAAAGCATGTGCATATCTTGATTGAACTCTTGATCATAAGTTTGAGTGAAGTTATTACTTATCTTGAAATGAGGATTTTGAATGAGTAAACCATCATATGAATTGGTTGGAGATGGAGTTACATTTTGTTTGCTTGAGGACAAGCAAAGTTCTAAGTTTGGGGTTGTGATAACAGTTGAAAAACTGTTATTTTCATGCTTAAAATTGATACTAAAAGCAACCTTTAGACTTAGAAACTAGCTTGAAATCACACCTTTTATCTTTATTTTCAGAAATAAGAGAGCTGGACAGGTTTACACTTGATTTGAGTGTTTTTGTGCAGGTTTTAGGGTGAATTTGGTGCAAAGAGTGAAGAAGGAGAGAAGTGACATTAGAAAAGACAAGAAAGAGTGCAAAAAGAGAAGACGAAGGCACCGCTCAGCGGCAAACTACCGCTGAGCGGCACTCAGGAGGTTGCGGGAGTCACGCTGAGGGGCAAATGGCCGCTGAGGGGAAGAATTGTGACGCGCAACTACCGCTGAGCGGTAAATACCGCTGAGCGGTACTCTTTGGGCTTGGGCTTTTTTAATCTTTTGTAACTCTAAATTAGTATATAAGGGCTTGCACGTCCTTTAGTTTAGTATCTTTGGGCAGAAACGAGGCAAACACTCTCTCTTCTCACCCCTTTGAAGGAGGATCTTGGATGCTCAGGCTACCTCTTCACCTTTATTGGGTTTATTCTTTCATTCTTTCATTGTTATTCATCTAGGTTCACCATGACAATGGTGAACTAAACCTTGTATGTTTGTTGGGGAATCAATGTAATCTCTTGAAGCTCTCATATATGGATTTGTTGAGTACATCTTTGAATTAAGACATATGCTTTCTTTCATCATTAGTTAGGGTTTTTCCTCTTTGCTCAATGCTTGTATTGTTTAACTCATTCTAATGCATGATTATTGGTTTTGTCGATACGGACACGTACGGGGAAGTCTAGATCCGGGGAATTTCTCCCAATATTTTACTGACAACATTATATTGGTTGCCTTTAAGCTCCTGCAGTAATGAACTAATCATTAGGAATGCTAGGAATTGTATGAACTATTTGATTAGGGAGAAGCCATCTAGAATGGTACATTAGAGAGTGGCATTAACAATGATGATTTGAATGTTGAATTCCTAAAATATATGAGAGTGGATGAGATGAAATTGACCCCCAACAACATATTCATTTATATAATTCATTGAAAGTGTTTATCTTTTGTCTTTGCCATTGATCAATTCATGCATACATGTTTATTTTTGGTCTTTGCATATTAAACTTTGAATATTTCGTTTGTAAGTCCTAGCTAATCAACAAATCACATAACTAAACTAGGCCGTGAGTCCTTTGGGAAGAACGATACTTGGTCTTACCAAGTTTTATTACTTGAACGATTCGGTCATACTTGCCGATTGTGAAACAAGTTTGTGACATCATATTTTGGTGCTTACAAATTTGTCCATCAAGTTTTTGGCGCCGTTGCCGGGGAATTGGGGATTGAACCCGAGTCCTAGCAACGGCTATTAAGTTTGGGTCATCAACCGCTCACAAAAGTTGATTGCACGAAATTAATTCAGTATAGTTTACTAGGAGGTGACTCCTAGGTCGTCTCTCGAGGACCAATTTATGGTTCAGTTTCAGATCAAACACGTAGTGGGGGGGGTTTTAATGGTGTTTTTGTGAATGCAATAAAATAAAATTGGAAATTGGAAATTAAATAAAACAGCGGAAAAATTAAAATAAATTAAAACTGGGATTTAAACATTGAATTAAAAACACTAAAATAAATTTAAAAGACAATAAAAACTAAACAGTGAAAAACGGTAAAAACGGAACAGTAAATATTTAGAAAAGGTAGAATTTAACGGTGTAGGAAAACAATAAACGATAAAATAAAAGAAACTGTAAAATTAAAATCTCTTCACTGAAAATCAAATCCATCAAGCTTAAACAAAATCATGTGGAAATATCAAAGAAATGATCAAACTTGCAAACACTACGACGCATTACATTGCTTCAGAATTAAAATTCTACACTATTACACTGTTTGGAATGGAAAAGAAAATCAGAGAGAGCTCTGGAAGAGAAGACAGGAGACCCCTTCCAGGCCTTAAGGCCGTGTGCTTTTTTTCTACTGGAATTCCTACCCCTTTTTATATTGGAGGTGCTCTTCTTTTATTCATTCTTCATGCTGCCTTCCTCTCCTGTTAGCTTGCTCCCGTGACAAATAGAATAAGGTGGGAGGCCCTCCATTTGTTTGTGCCGTGTGCTTTTACCAAAGGTTGGGTCCCTAATCCTTGTCTTCTTCTTCACGTGAATGCTCCAGTGCTGAACGTGAATCCCACATTGCTGCTGTGCTTCTGCTGGAACGTCCATCTCCATTCTTCTAATCCGTGACCAAGAGCTTTACTCCTAATCTCCCAATTGGCTGGATGTGAACCTTGCTGGACCGTGAATCCTTCATGCTTTCTTTCTTTCTTCCGTTCTATTCTTCTCTCGGTCCAGCTCCTTCGTGTGCTCACCTTCCTCAATTATGTGCTTCTCTTCCTCTAAACGTAACAAGCTTTGCTCAATCCATTCTTCATGCAGCACCTATCCTCTCCTGGACGTGACTTTGTGCTTTCTTTTTCTCAACTCCTTCTTTGCTTGTGGCTGCTGGAAACATTGCCAAACCAAGCTGTGAAAACTCCATTGCTCCAGCTGGAATGCAACTTTTCCTTCAATCTCCTCACAGCTTCATTTCCGACTAATTCACGTGACTCCAAGCTGCTGGAATGAGCTCTCCAAGCTTCAATCTTCTCTTCCGTTTCCAACATTGGACCAGGGCCGTGACAGTCTTCTCCATTCCAGCACACCCACCGTCCGTAGCCTTCCTCTCTTTGCTCAAGCTGGAAGTGCTTCTCTGCTACCATGGTGGACGTCGACTGTTGTGGGCCGTGGAGCTGTTCTCCATCCAGCCGTGACTCTACTTTTTGCTTTTCAAAAATGAAGTCAGCAGCTGCACCGTGTCTTCTTGGAGCTGGACCGTTTGCTGGACAATGAAGACTGCTGGAACACTCTCCCTTGCTGCCAAGCTAGACATCAACGTGCTTCTGCCAAAGAATTGGACAAAACCCGTGAGCTTCTTTCCAGTTGCTAGCTGCTGGCGTGAAGCTTCTTCCCCACATGCTGCCGCTGCTGCTTCCTTAGAGATTATCTTCAATGAAATTAATTAAGGGTCCCTCCAAATGGTTGATTCTGAAATGTTAAGCTTCTAAGTGGTGGTCCCCTTAATAATTCAGCTTGTAGTATTTGGCATTTTGGACCTGAGCTTCCAACTGGACCACAAAAATAATTTGGCACATATGAGAATGAAATATGGTTCTCCAATATTCATGAAAGTCCGTATGGTGTGTATTGTTTTCAAAGCATAGTGCTTTCACGTGCAGTCACGCACACAACAAAATAAATTAGCCATAAGAATAAAATGTGTTTTTGTGGCCCCTCTTTTCATGTTGTGTCATGCTTTCCAACAATATTCCTTTTCTTAGTGGAGACCCCACTTTTATTCTATTTGTTTGCTGCTACAATTTGGATGTAACCGTGCATTTGTAATTCCTTTCTCCTTTCTCAAATAAATAAGAGAATTCCATTGCTATATTGATGCCAAACGTTCCATCCTCTAGACTTTATTTTAAGGAGTAACTGCATAAGCATTAAACACACGGTACTCCTTTTCCTCTTCCAACCGTGAAAGCATCCCATCATTAAATAATTTTTGCTACACTTAAACCAACTCCAAGTCTTCCTTCTAGCAAATTTGAAAAGGTCCGTGTGATTCTTTAATTTTCCACTGTCCAACACACAAATTAAATCAATGCAGCAAAGCTTCTTCTAAGTAAATAATACATTGTGCAAATTAATCTTCTCCCAAATGTCCTAGAATATTTTCAGAGTTTTCCCTACAAATTATAATGCAAAATATTAGTCTCAGATAATTCAAATTAATTAAAATAAGAATTTCTGACCAAATTAAGCTTAATTCAGTAAAATGGGAAAATACTGGACAATTATGCACAATTCCCTAATTAAATCTAGTACAATAAGCTAAGTGAAGTGAAGAAAATAATGATTCATCACCCCTCAATTTGTCCAAAAATATATTGAATATTTAGCAAGCCCTTTCTCCAATTTTTTTCATTCTCTGGACATGATTTGCTTCTTGAAATGTGGTGGCCCCTTCTTTGCTTTCCACTTGTTTTGCTGAATTTTTCAATGGGAGATTGCTATTGCAATTTATATTTGGAACCGTGAATGTTTTTCAAGTGGTGGCCCCATGTGTTTGTCCAACTTGCAAACTTTTGGCTTGAAAGAAATGAGTTGCAACGTGGTCTTCCATTTGATGTTTGCTGAATACTTCATCAAAATGAATTGTGCATGGGCCATGCTCTTCCAATTATTTGAGAAGAAAAACGTGAACTTGCCATGTGTGGTCCCTCTCCATCATTTTACTTCAAATGTGCTGAACTTTGCCCAAATGGCCGTGAGCTATGTGAAATATGCCTTCCTCCCTTATGTGGCAGCTGCATGGGGCCTTGTGGTTTACTTTCATAATACCAATCCAATAGAATTCAACATTGCATTTTGGAGGTCTTGGTGTGAGTTTTAGCATGTTTTCCAATGTTACTTCTTGAAATGAGCTATAAAATGTGCCAATATGAGAGTTAAATCCTTGAGTGTTGGAAGGTCTTAGCACCGTCCAATGATCAATTCCAGCCACCAGAAGTATCAAACAATAAGCAAACAATGCAAACAAATTAGAAGCCACTTAAACAGTAAGAACTTGACTGACACAGGGGAGTAAAACAATTACTGGGAACAACACAAAAGGAATTTGAACAAAGTAAAAACTATACGTGAAACTAGACATCTAGACGAAACTATGAAAAAAAAATTGCATGGAAAACGGATAAGAATTGAACTCAAACGAAGACAAACAAGTTGACAAAAAATTCACGCAACAACCAGCGAAAATTGAAGTGGCTGAAATGCATTGGGCTCAATTGTCATTTCTCATTTAGCCTTCAAATGTCCCAAAAAGATATCCAAAATTTTCCCATAATTAATAATGCAAAATAATAAGCTCAGATAATTCAAATTAGTTAAAATAAGAATTTCTGATCGAATTAAGCACAATTAGGAAAAATAGGAAATTAACGGACGATTAAGCAGAATTCTCTGATTAATTCTAGTACAATAAACTAAGTGAAGTGAAGAAAATATTGACTCATCACAGCTACTCCCTCATGTGTGCCAACTCCTCTTTCATTCAAACAATTGCTTCTTTCCATTTTCACGTAAGCTTCAAAGTGGTGCCCCCTCTATTATGTGCTTCCTACAAACGTATTGCTTAAGGCCGTGAGTGCCTCCCAAGCTGTTGGATTCCTTGTTTAAGAGTGTTGAGAGGTTTTAGCACTGTCCAATTATCAATTCCTAGCCACCACAAGTACCCAACAGCAAGCAAATGCAAACAGATTAGAAATCACTCAAACAGTAAGCATTGGACTGACATAGGGGAGTAAAAAAAATACTGGGAACAACACAGAACGAATTTGAACAAAATAAAAACTATACATGAAAATAGACATCCATACGAAACTATGAAAAAATTGCATAGAAAACGGATAAGAATTGAACTCGAACGAAGACACACAAGTTGACACAACATTCACGCAGCACTGTGCGAAAATTGAAATAGCTGAGATGTATTGGGCTCAATTGCCATTTCTCAATTAACCTTAAAATGTCCCAAAATATTATCCAACAATTTCCTTGTAAAATAATTAGATCAGATAATTCAAATTAGTTAAAATAAGAATTTCCGATCAAATTTAGCACAATTAGGAAAAATAGGATAATACTGTACATTCAAGCACAATTCCTTGATTAAATCCGGTACAATAAACTAAGTGAAATCAATAAAATATTGATTCATCACTGGCAGAGTGCCGCTCAGCGGCAATTTACCTCTGAGCGGTGACTCTGCAGATTTTTGAAAAATTCCTTTTTAACCTGTCCTAACTCCACCCATATGCAATTTTCAGTTTTCCAAATCAAAATCATTCAGTTCAATCGGTTCAAACATCAATTTAATCATCAAATCATGCATAGAAATCAAAACCCCTAAGTTTTCATGCTTTAACAATCACATTCAAACTCAAGAACCCTAAAATGAACAAAATGCTTGACTTACTTGGGTGGAGATGGTAGATGAAATAAGAATGCTTCCAAGCTAAGATGCTCTCTTCCAACCCCAAACTTAGATGGAACACTAGTGAGAAAGTGAGTGGAAGAGAGATTTTCTCAAGAGCGAAGAGGGAAAAGATGTGGAGAACCTTGGAAAAGGTATGTAGGAGTGTGTGTGCTGAGAAGAGCCTGAAAATAGAAGTTTATGCACAGCTTAGGGTATAAAAATACCCTAATGGGCTCGGGTTCTGCTAAGGGGCAACCTAAGCCCATTCTGCGATAGTACCGCTCAGCGGTAGTTTGCCGCTCATCGGCACTTTCGTGAAGTGCTCTTCTTCTTCCTTGCTTAACCTAAGTGCCTCCTAAACATGCCCCTCACTGGTTCCCTGCAATTCAATTTTCAGATTACTCATGCAAAACCCTATTATGCTACTACAATAAAATAAACAAAAATAATCAATCAACTGGGTTGCCTCCCAAGTAGCGCTTGTTTAACGTCACGAGCCTGATCCAAAATCCTCCAGCACCCATCAGTAGGTGCAAAACTTTCTTACCAACACCCATCAGTAGGTGTTACAAACCTAGTATCCTTCAGAAGATACTTAACCACCTAGCATCCTTCAGTAGATGCTATATCCAACAAAATATTTACAAAAATAATGTCCAACTGATTATAAATTACAAAACCAAAATAAAATCAAAAGTGCTTAAATCACTGGGTTGCCTCCCAGCAAGCGCTCTTTTAACGTCACTAGCTTGACCCAATAAAGCTCATGTTCCATCTTCTTTTTCTTCTTTCTACTGAACTTATTCAGAAATTTGATCAAACCAGGAACCTGTTGCAATGTCTCAATCATAGGAACTTTAATCTCCAACTTCTTGAAGATTTCCATGAAGCACTTAAATTTCTTTTCCTTCCTATGATACTTCTTTGGATGAGGAAGAGGTTTTTCATATGATTCCTTCTTCTTTCCTCTCATCTTCTTTTTCTTACGCTTCCTCTCCCCAAATTTTCTCTTTTTCTTTTCTTTTATTTTTTTCTTCCCTTCTCTTTTTCTTCTCAACTTCTTTATTTTCACACTAATTTTCTTTCTCTGTTCTCTCTCAACCACTTCTTTTTCTTTTTCTTCATCTTTATCTTTCTCACTCAACTCTTCTTTTTCTTTTCTCTCTATCTTTTCCTCATCTCTCCCTATTTTTTTCTCAGCAAAAATCTTGTCACTTTCAGCGACAATAGCTTGACCTTCCTCCTTAGGGTTAACTTCAGTATTAACCTTAACGTTCAATCTCTGACTAATGTAACGAAGGTGCATTTCCATCCTTTTACATGATGCTTCAATGCTTTTCTGAGTAGAGATGGAATTTTTCAAAAAACGTTGAAGGGTATCATCCAAACTTTCTGATAGAGACGGTTGTTGTTGCCATTGTTGTGGTGGTGGCCTATCAAATTCTTCGGCATTTTAAGTGCTTTTGTGATGACAATTAGATATCTGTATGTACTGTTGAAGTGCGTCCTCCAACGTTATTCCCGATAGAGAGGGGTATTTTTGCCATTGTTGTGGTGGTCGATTTTTAAATTGTTCGACACCTTGCCAAAATTGATTTTTATCCATACTTGAGTGAGGTTCCCACCAGTGGTTGAAATTACCTTAGTAGAATTGAGTGCCCATATAGTTAAATTCTTGTCCAAATTGCATCCTACAAACATTAGGTACAAAACTCTAAAAATATTTGTTAGCACAAAAAGATGGAGAAGATAGATAAAAAAAAATCAAAGGATATAATTGAAAACATAGGAAGATAGGAAATAAAAACAGAAAAATAAAAACATAAAATAAAATAAAATAAAATAAAAATAAAATAACATAAAATAAAATAAAATAAAATAAAAACTGAAAAATAAAAACAGAAATTCAAATTTCAAAATTCAAGTCAAAGATAATCAATAATCACACAAATGAACTAGTTAAACCACGAGTCCCCGGCAACGGCGCCAAAAACTTCATGGAAAATTTATGAACACCGAAAAACGGCGCCACAAACTCGTTTAACAATCGGCAAGTGTGACCGAATCGTTTCAAGTACTAAAACTCGGTAAGACCAAGTATCGTTCTCCCAAAGGACTCACGGCCTAGTTTAGTTATGTTATTTGTTGATTATTTAAGACTTAAGAACAAATTGATTGGAGTTTTATATGAAAAAGACAGTAAATAAACATGTATGCATGAATTTGATCAATGGAAAAGACAGAATACAAACACTTTAATGAATTATATGGATGAGTATGTTGTTGGGAGTTATCAATTTCATCTTATCCACTCTCATATACTTTAGGAATTCAACATTCTTTTCATCAATTTTTAATGCCACTCTTTAAATCACCTTGCAAGAAGGTCTATCCTTAATTACGAGTTCATACAATTCCTAGCATTCCTAGTAACTAGTTCTGAAGTGCAGGAGCTTAAAGGCAACCAATATGCTATTGGGAGAAAATCCACGGATCTAGATTTCCCCGTACGTTCCCATATCGACAAAATCAATAATCATGGCAATGAATGAGTTAAACAATGCAAGCTTTAAGCAAAGAGGAAAAACCCTAACTAATGATGAAAGAAAGCATAAGTCTTAAAAGTAAGATGTTAAAACAAATCCCATATATGAGAGTTTCACAAGACTACATTGATTCCCCAACAACAATACAAGGTTTAGTTCACCATATTCATGGTGAAACTAGATGAACAATAATGAAAGAATGAAAGATAAAACCCTAGAAAGAGGATGAGGTAGCCCGAGCATCCAAGATCTTCCTTCAAAGGGGTGGAAAAGAGAGTGTTTGCTTCATCTCTGCCAAAGATACAAACCCTAGGACGTCCTAAAGCTTATATACTATTCTAAAAATACAGAAAATTAGGCCCAAGCCCATAAAAGTTCCGCTTAACGGTAAACTGCCACTCTGCGGTAAACTGCCGCTCAGCGGTAAACTACCGCTGAGCGGTAACTTCGACTTCTCCTTTGGCACTTTTTGATGTCTTTTCTGATTCCATTTCTATCGTTCTTCACTTCTTTCACCAAGTTCACCTTAAAACCTGCATAAAACACTGAAATCAAGCATAAACTTGTCCAACTCTCTTATTTCTGAAAATATGACCAAAAGCATGATTTCAAGCTAGTTTCTAAGTGTTAAAGGTTGCTTTTAGTATCAATTTTAAGCATGGAAATAACAATTTTTCAACTGTTATCACAACCCCATACTTAGAACTTTGCTTGTCCTCAAGCAAACTAGATGTAACTCAATCTTCTACCAATCCATACAATGGTTCACTCCATTCAAAATTTCTCTTTTCAAGATAAGTACAAACTTCAATTCAACTCATGACAAAGATTTCAATCAAGACATGCACATGCTTTGGTGTTCACAAAGTCACTTAATATCCAACGAATGCTATTTTTTTCATGAATGATCAATCAACTAAGCATAGATGTTCATGTGCTCATGGAATATTTCCTCACTAGGTAAAGTGTTTCACTCAAACACAAGTGTATAAGAGGTAATCACTCATTCACTCCACTATCACAATGTCACATGAATTGACTTTGCCTTTCGTTTAACCACAATCAAATACATTCACAAGCATGCATCATCACAAGGACTTTTCAGTGGCTTATAATGTGGTTGGGCTAACAAGAAAATTGGTTTTTCTAGATCACAAAACCCTTGAGTTAAGAGTATCACATAGACACAATCATACTTATTTATTCCCAACTTTCTTTTGCATTGAGCTTTGCTTTTTCTTTTCTTTTCTTTCTCTTTTGACATTCTTATTTCTTAGCTCTTAGCTCAATGCTTTCCTTTTTCCTTTTCATAATATCCCAACAACCCCAAACTTGAACATTTATCAATACCATAGAAGATTTTCTACTTAACTCAAGGTAAAGCTTTTCAACAAGGGTTTTCAAATTATGTTCAAGGCTAAGGGTTCAAAGGATAGAACACAAAGTGTTCTCTTTTAGTGGGCTAACTTCATGAATTTCGCCAATAAAAAGGGTTACCAACACATGGTCTTGATCATATGATGCAAAACAAGCAATTGATTCAATCATAGAAAACCTGGGCAAAATCATTCATGCTTTCAAAGTAATAGCATTCAATCAATAAAACTCTGAAGCTCAAAACCTCACATATAAGCTCATTCACATTTGACATACACATCCTGCTTAATCTCACAATCACAATCACAATCTCATGCATTTGTTCACAAAGCTTGAGAATCACCTGTATAAGCATTTAATGTGCACATCTCAACATCAATCAATCTCAAAGCATCATCAAGCATTACTTATCAAACCATCACAATCATAAGCAAACCATCATAACAGAAAAAGTCTCCAATTGAGTACATCAAACCCTATTTTAAAAGAAAAAGTACGTACAGAACACTGGGTTGCCTCCCAGTAAGCGCTTGTTTAACGTCACGAGCCTGACCCAAAATTTCAGAGATCAACCAACTGCAGCATTGTGGACAATTGTTGCACTTCTCCCCCTAAATAAGGCTTGAGACGTTGACCATTTACCACCAAACTTTTCTGTGGATCATCAGCAGCTAGATTAAATATTCCAATTGCTCCATGCGGGTGCACTCCTTTTACTACAAATGGTCCTAACCATTTTGTCTTCAATTTCCCAGGGAATATCTTCAATCTTGAATTGAATAATAGTACCTGTTGTCCTGGATTAAAAACTTTATTTACCAACTTCCTGTCATGATAAAATTTTATCTTATCTTTATAAGCCTTGCATGAATCATATGCATGTAATTGCATTTCTTCAAGCTCCAAGATCTGCCTTCTGTGTGTGCCTTGAGTTTCATAAGGATCAAAATTCAAGAATTTCAAAGCCCACAACGCTTTATGCTCCAACTCTACTGGCAAATGACATGCTTTCCCGTAGACCAATTGAAACGGTGAGAGTCCCATAGACATCTTCATTGTCGTCCTATAAGCCCAAAGAGCATAATCCAATTTGAGTGACCAATCCTTTCTTGATGAAGTCACTGTTTTTTCCAGGATCCTTTTTATTTCCCTATTAGATACCTCAGCTTGTCCATTGGTTTGTGGATGATAAGGTGTAGCTACCTTATGTTTTACTCAATAATGTTTGAGCACTTTTTCTAGCTGATAATTGCAAATATGAGATCCCCCATCACTAATCAACACTCTTGGAGTTCCAAAACGCGTAAATATCTGCTTCTTCAAAAATTTAATTACTGTGCTAGCATTATTTTTAGGACAAGCTAATGCTTCCACCCATTTACTCACATAATCCACTGCTACCAAAATATATTCATTATTGAAAGATGGAGGAAAGGGTCCTACAAAGTCAATACCCCAACAATCAAAAACCTCAACCTCTAAGATGCCTTGTAATGGCATTGATGACAAATTTATGAACACCAAAAAACAGCGCCACAAACTTGTTTACCAATCGGCAAGTGTGACCGAATCGTTTCAGGTAACAAAACTCGATAAGACCAAGTATCATTCTCCCAAAGGACTCATGGCCTAGTTTAGTTATGTGATTTGTTGATTATTTAAGACTTAAGAACAAATTGATTGTAGTTTTATATGCAAAAGACAGTAAATAAACATGTATGCATGAATTTGATCAATGGAAAAGACAGAATACAAACACTTTAATGAATTATATGGATGAGTATGTTGTTGGGGTTATCAATTTCATCTTATCCACTCTCATATACTTTAGGAATTGAACATTCTTTTCATCAATTGTTAATGCCACTCTCTAAATCACCTTGCAAGAAGGCCTATCCTTAATTACGAGTTTATACAAGTCCTAGCATTCCTAGTAATTAGTTCTGAAGTGCAGGAGCTTAAAGGCCACCAATATGCTATTGGGAGAATTTCCCCGGATCTAGATTTCCCCGTACGTTCCCATATCGACAAAATCAATAATCATGGCAATGAATGAGTTAAACAAAGTAAGAAATGAGCAAAGAGGAAAATCCCTAACTAATGATGAAAGAAAGCATAAGTCTTAAAAGTCAGATGTTAAAACAAATTCCATATATGAGAGTTTCACAAGACTACATTGATTCCCCAACAACAATACAAGGTTTAGTTCACCATATTCATGGTGAAACTAGATAAATAATAATGGAAGAAAGAAAGATAAAACCCTAGAAAGGTGAAGAGGTAGCCTAAGCATCCAAGATCTTCCTTCAAAGGGGTGGAAAAGAGAGTATTTCCTTCGTCTCTGCCAAAGATACAAACCCTAGGACGTCCTAAAGCTTATATACTATTCTAAAAATACAGAAAAATTAGGCCCAAGCCCATAAAAGTGCCGCTCAGCAGTAAGCGCGTGAGTTGTTTTTCTCCCCTCAGCGGCCATTTTACCCCTCAGCGAATCCAACGTGGGTTTCTGAGTGCCGCTCAGCGGTAAACTACCGCTGAGCGGTACTTGCGGTTTCTCCTTTTGCACTTTTTGATGTCTTTTCTGATTCCATCTCTATCCTTCTTCACTTCTTTCACCAAATTCACCTTAAAACCTGCATAAAAACACTGAAATCAAGCATAAACCTGTCCAGATCTCTTATTTCTAAAAATATAACCAAAAGCATGATTTCAAGCTAGTTTCTAAGTGTTAAAGGTTGCTTTTAGTATCAAGTTTAAGCATGAAAATAACAGTTTTTCAACTGTTATCAGGCATCTCATGACGTTTAGGGATTGTCCGTGCTCTTTGACACTTATCGCAGTTTCTCGCATGATTATGAGCATCTTTAAATAAGGTTGGCCAATAAAACCCTGATTGAAGAACTTTTGCTATTGTTCTTTCTCTATTAAAATGTCCCTCATAAGGTGAATCATGACAATGCCAGAGAATCCCTTCTGTAAGACCCTAGAACCTCATGAACTTACCTAGTTGTAAAAAGTTTAAGTTATAATGTAAAAATAAAGTGCTGTCAGACTTGACATGGTTTACTATTTTAATTATAACTTTTTTTAGAAAATATCAATTTAGCTGATTCTTCTTTTATTGGATAGTAGACTCAAAGAGCTTCGATTTGAGTACTCATACGCGTATTTTCGACTTCGGTAAGGGGGTCAACCGGACTGTCAAAGTTGCGGTAAATTTTGCTGCTGGGGATTTGCGTGAGCAGTAAATTTTTTTTGGATTGTAGGCAATGTGAGCTGGCTTGGCTGCGGTTCCTTTTGTGAGAATATTTTGGGGACCCTTTCAGACATTTCCTCCATGTTTTGGGGCTGGAAAGGAGTATGGGGCTTTGTTTTATTGAATTATCATTGCTAAATAACAATTCCATGGGTCCTTGTGTGTCTAGGAATCATTTCCTTTAATTCCAAAGCTGAATGAGTGTTTTGGACAGCAGAGAAAGGCCCTTAGCTAGAGTATTTCGAAATTTCTAAGTGTGCTAAGTGTGGAGGTTGTCTTGGCCTGTGAAAGAAGAGAGGGATTCCAAGAAACTAGAGTTCTACCAAGGTTGTGGAAGAGATCAAGTTAAAGTGTTCAAGGCAAAAGGTAAGGGGGTTTAACTTGGGATATAACATAGTGTATGATGGGTAGAAGATAACCATACAAATTGTTTCATGCTTTCTTCCTTGTGTATTGAGAGTAAATTTAACATGTTGAAGCATGTGTTTTTCTTATTGGTTGTGAGTTTTATGAGTTTTGAGTATAACATGAGTTTTGGATATAAAACGCAGAATCTAAAACTGAATTGTTGCGATTTTTCCCAGATTTATTTGAGACCCTTCCCGATATCCAAATTAGTCTTGTGAGTAGTCCAATTAAAGATCATTGAGTCTAGTTTACAGCAAATCAAGAATTAATTCAATTGGAGTTCGGTAGAGAGAGTAATGAGCAAAACCATAAGCAAAGGTCAAAACTGAGAAGACCAGAGAGTGGTGACCTTTTCCACTTTTTAATAATTTTACTGCAACTAGATCTGTAGTCCAAAATTTTAGATTTAGATGTCCAAAGAAAGATAATTGAGTCTAGTTTCCAGGAAATCAGGAATAAACTCAATTGGAGTTCGGTAGAGAGAATAATGAGCAAAAGAGTCATCAAAGGTCAAAGCTGAACACACCTGAACGTGATTAACGTTTCCGAGTTTTAATGATTTTACTGCAGCTAGCCCTGTGGTCCAAAAATTTAGATTTATATCTCCAAAGAAAGATATTTGAGTCTAGTTTCCAGAAAATTAAGAATCAACTCAATTGGAGTTTGGTAGAGAGAGTAATGAGCAAAAGAATCAACAAAGGTTAAAACTGAGAAGACCAGAGCGCGGTGAAAGTTTCCGCTCTTTAATAATTCTACTGCAGCTATCCCTGTAGTACAAAAATTTAGATTTATATGTCCAAGGAAAGATATTTGAGTCTAGTTTCCAACAAAACAAGAACCAACGTAATTGGAGTTTGGTAGAGAGATTTATGAGTAAAACAGTCAGCAAAGGTTAAAACTGAGAAGACCAGAGCGTGGTGAAAGTTTCCGCTCTTTAATAATTCTACTGCAGCTAGCCCTGTAGTCCAAAAATTTATATTTATATGTCCAAGGAAAGATATGTGAGTCTAGTTTCCAACAAAGCAAGAACCAACTTAATTGGAGTTTGGTAGAGAGATTTATGAGTAAAACAGTCAGCAAAGGTTAAAACTGAGAAGACCAGAGCGTGGTGAAAGTTTCCGCTTTTTAATAATTCTACTGCAGCTAGCCCTGTAGTCCAAAAATTTAGATTTATATGTCCAAAGAAAGATATTTGAGTCTAGTTTCCAATAAAAAAGAAATGAACGCATTTGAAGTTATGTACAGAGAATTATGAGTAAAATAACAAGCAAAGGTCAGTGTGGACAGCATTCAATTTTTTACTCGTTGGGAATACTTATCTACACTCTTTGGCCAAGAGTGTGGGTAAGAGGGTATTGAGAATTCTCTTCCATTGTTGGAAGAGGAAAGAACAAATTATGAGAATGAGAGGACTGAAAGAGATTGAGGTTCGAGTGTGATGGTGAAACTGTGAGAGCAAGCGTTCTGTCATTTCCTTAGAATTCTTGTCGAATCGATGGTGTTCGTATTGCGATACGATAGTGTGTTGAGTCTCTGCGGAGACTGAGATTCGAGTGTCACCCTTTCCTCGTGCGCGGGGACTAGAGGGGGTTGAATGTCTCACCCAATGACTTCGGCTCGTGTGAGTATAGTGCTCGGTAGGTGCGCCTAACCGAAGTTTTTACTCGTAATTCCTTGAGAGGTCGGGGAGATAGGTCTGAAGTTGCGATGGAGGACGGCTCGAATCGCCCTGTTTTGCGAAACAGGTTTGATACGATAAAATTCAAGGAAACAACAGAAGCTTGAGTAAATGATTGAGTTGTGAGTTTAATACTGTGATGTATTGTACTATTATGACCTTGATAGTCTGAGTGGTGATGATCTGAGTTACGAGTTGAATATTGTGTTGTATTGTAAGGTTGTGACTAGGATAATCTAAGTTATGATATTTTGATATTTTGGAATTATATGCTATGTTAGGTTCCTCGTTACTCACCCTGAAATGTTGTGGTTGTGGTTTCCACCTACGATGATCGTACTTGTACGGGAGTAGATGGCGTTGCAGATGAGGCAGAGATGAAGTAGCACGACGAGAGTTATGGGAATGACTATGGGGGACTTATCATGTTTTAAGTAATTTTATGTTTTGAATATTGAATTTGATATTTGTAAGGTTTTAACTTTATGTTGTAAGACGCTTAAACTTTATGTTGTAAGACGCTTAAACTTTTGATGGTTTATTTCCGCGATGTTAATTGAAAAAAAAAATTGGCGTAAAAGTTTTGATTTCGTTATTTTCTAGTGGCACCCTGATAAGGGGTGTTACACCTTCTGCTTCTTCATTTGTCACACATCTCCTCAGAAGATTATCTACTCCAATCTTGAACAAATAAGGATCATCCCAAACAAACTGCTTAGCATCATGCAAAAATTTCTTTCTTTGTTGCCAAGTTAAATCTTCTGGCATGACCCTTGCAGCTTTGAAATTAGCCATATCAGTAAACCATGGCCTCTGCTGAATATACATATGTGCTTCATCTGAAAAAGATTCCCAGATCTCTGGTTCTGTGCTAGTAACCTCCTTGTTGACTAACCGTGACAAATGATCAGCAATCAAGTTCTCACTCCCTTTCTTAATACGGATCTCCACATCAAATTCTTGCAAAAGTAGTACCCATCGAATCAGACGTGGCTTAGAATCTGGCTTTGTGAACAAGTATTTGATAGCTGCATGATCTGTATAGATAATCACCTTAGACCCAATAAGATAAGGTCTAAATTTCTCTAGAGCATACATGATAGCTAGAAATTCTTTTTCTGTGGTAGCATAATTCAACTGAGCATCATTCAGAACTTTGTTGGCATAATAAATTGGATAAAAAATCCGCTCTGTTCGCTGGCCAAGAACAACTCCTATTGCCTAATCACTTGCATCACACATTAGCTCAAAATTTTTATTCCAATCAAGAGCTACAATTACTGGAGCTGACACTAATTTGCTCTTCAATATGTCGAAAGCTTTCAAACATTCTTCATTCATCACAAAAGACGTATCCTTCATAAGAAGATTACTCAACGGTTTAGCAATTTTTGAAAAATCTTTAATGAATCTTCTATAAAATCCAACATGACCTAGAAAACTCCTGATCCCCCTTACATTTGTTGTTGGAGGCAATTTCTCAATGATTTCCACTTTGGCTTTATCTACCTCAATCCCTTTAGCAGAAATTTTATGTCCCAACACAATTCCTTCCTTTACCATAAAATGACATTTCTCCCAATTAAGAACAAGATTTGTCTGAACACATCTTTTAAGAACAGTATCCAAATTCGCCAAACACCTTTGAAAAGAATTTCCAAAGACTAAAAAATCATCCATGAAGACTTCAATACACTTTTCTAAAAGATCTGCAAAAATCGCCTGCATACACCTTTGATAACAGTTGAAAAACTGTTATTTTCATGCTTAAAATTGATACTAAAAGCAACCTTTAGACTTAGAAACTAGCTTGAAATCATGCCTTTTATCTATATTTTTAGAAATAAGAGAGCTGGACAGGTTTATGCTTGATTTCAGTGTTTTTGTGCAGGTTTTAAGGTGAATTTGGTGAAAGAAGTGAAGAAGGAGAGAGATGACATTAGAAAAGACAAGAAAAAGTGCAAAAGAAGAAGCCGAAGTCACCGCTCAGCGGCAATTTACCGCTGAGCGGCACTCAGGAGGTTGCGGGAGTCACGCTGAGGGGCAAAATGGCCGCTGAGGGGAGAAAACGTGACGCGCAACTACCGCTGAGCGGTATTTACCGCTGAGCGGCACTTTTATGGGCTTGGGTTTTTGTAATCTTTTGTAGTTCTAAAATAGTATATAAGGACTTGCACGTCCTAGAATTAGTATCTTTGGCAGAAACGAAGTAATCACTCTCTCTTCCACCCCTTTGAAGGAGGATCTTGGATGCTCAGGCTACCTCTCCACTTTTATTGGGTTTATTCTTTCATACTTTCATTGTAATTCATCTAGGTTCACCATGAATATGGTGAACTAAACTTTGTATGTTTGTTGGGGAATCAATGTAATCTCTTGAAGCTCTCATATATGGAATTTATGCTTGCATCTTTTAAATAAGACTTATGCTTTCTTTCATCATTAGTTAGGGTTTTTCCTCTTTGCTCAATGCTTGCATAGTTTAACTCATTCAATGCATGATTATTGGTTTTGTCGATACGGGCACGTACGGGGAAGTCTAGATCCGGGGAATTTCTCCCAATATTATATTGGTTGTCTTTAAGCTCCTGAGCATATGAACTAATCATTAGGAATGCTAGGAATTGTATGAACTCGTGATTAGGGAGAAGCCATCTAGAATGGTACATTAGAGAGTGGCATTAACAATGATGACTTGAATGTTGAATTCCTAAAATGTATGAGAGTGGATGAGATGAAATTGACCCCCAACAACATATTCATTCATATATTCCATTGAAAGTGTTTATCTTTTGTCTTTGCCATTGATCAAACTTCATGCATACATGTTTATTTTCTGTCTTGCATATTAAATCCAATTATTTCGTTTGTAAGTCCTAGCTAATCAACAAATCACATAACTAAACTAGGCCGTGAGTCCTTTGGGAGAACGATACTTGGTCTTACCAAGTTTATTACTTGAACGATTCGGTCATACTTGCCGATTGTGAAACAAGTTTGTGACATCATATTTTTGGTGCTCATAAATTTGTCCATCAACCTTTGAAAGGTAGTTGGAGCATTACATAATCCAAATGGCATCTTTCTATAGGCAAAGATACCAAAAGGACAAGTAAAGGTTGTCTTCTCTTGGTCTTTTGGATCTACCACAATTTGATTGTATCCAGAATATCCATCTAGGAAGCAATAGAAAGCTTGCCCTGCTAATCTTTCTAACATCTGGTCCATGAAAGGAAGAGGAAAATGATCATTCCTAGTGGCTTTATTTAACTTTTTGTAATCAATGCACATTCACCATCTAGTAACTGTCTGAGTGGGAATAAGTTCATTCTTATCATTGTGAATTACTGTCATTCCGCCTTTCTTTGGAACCAGCTGAACTGGACTTACCCATCCCCTGTCAGAGATTGGATAAATAATACCCGCTTCTAAAAGTTTCAACACTTCTTTTCTGACCACCTCCTTCATTACAGGGTTTAACCTTCTCTGTGGTTGAGCACTCGGTCTATAATCCTCTTCCATAAAGATCTTATGCATACAATAAGTTGGGCTAATACCTTTAAGATCTGATATTGACCACCCAATTGCTCCTTTATTAGCTTTTAGAATTTCTATCAACTGTTCTTCTTCTTGTAGAGACAAAGAATTACTGATGATAACTGGCTTTTTCTCATCTTCTTCTAGAAAAACATACTTCAGATGTGTTGGGAGTCTTTTTAATTCTAGTTTCTTTACTTTGACTTCTTCTTCCTTATCAATTATTTCAAACTTTGTATCCTCCTCTGGAATTTTTTTCAATGTTTCAAGTCCATCAGACATTCTGCAATTAATTTCTCTTCTCCTTCATCTAAATCTTCACTAGCATCAATAAGAGTTTTCTCTAATGGAGAAACATACCGCACCATCCTTTCTTGTATCCCACAGATTTCATCAAGTTCGTCAAATTGGAAACATGCTTTATCATCATTTGGATATGTCATCGCTTTAAATACATCAAAAGTAACTTCTTCATCATGAACTCTCAATTTTAGCTTGCCATTCTCCACATCAATTAAAACTCTAGCAGTCTTCATAAAAGGTCTCCCTAAAATGAGAGGTACATCATTGTTTCCTTCCATCTCCATTACAATAAAATCTACTGGGAATACAAACTTGTCAACCTTCACTAACACCTCTTCCACCACTCCACATGGATATTTAAGAGACCTATCTGCCAGTTGAAGAGCCATTCTGGTAGGTTTGATTTCCAAACCCTCAATTGTTTTAGACATGGATAGCGGCATTAAATTAATGCTAGTTCCTAAATCAATCAATGCTCTTCTAGCTTCCAAGTCTCCTATGGTACATGGAATAGTGAAGCTTCCTGGATCTTTAAACTTAGGAGGTAATTTCTATATGATTGCACTGCAATTACCTTGTACTTTGATAGTTTCCTTCTCAATGTGTTTGTTTTTCTTCGTAAGCAGTTCCTTCAAAATTTTTGCATATGATGGCAGCTGTTGCAATGCTTCAAAGAATGGTATAGTGATCTCCAGCTTTTTAAACAACTCCATGAATCTTTCTAACTCTTTTTCTTTCTCCTTCCTTGAATAGCTCTTTCGATAAGGAAGTGGTCTTTCAAACTCTCTTTCTTTTTCTCTCTCATCTCTCTCTTCTCTTTCTTTTTTTTTCTTTCTTCTCATCTTCTTCTTCTTTCTTTTTTTCTCTCTCAACTCTTTCTTTCCACTCACATGTTTCTTTTTCACTCTCATTTTCTTTTTCCTCTCTTTCTTTTTTTCTCTCCTCAAACACCTTACCACTTCTGGTAACAACAGTTTTACACTCCTTTCTGATATTCCCATTTTTCATCTTGTTAGCTATTCTCTCAATATGGATCTTCATATTTTTAAATGCAACTTCCACATTCTTACAGTAAGATGTATTCGTCTTCAAGAACTTTTGGAAAGTCTCGTCAAGTTTTGTTGTCTTCTCAGATGGAGTGAATTGCGTTGGCCATTTTTGTTGTTTCCATTGAACCATTGAAAGCTTTTGTATTTCTTGTGGTAATTGAGAAAGTTTCATAATTACTTCTTCCAACTGTTGAGAAATAATTTTATTTTGAATAAGCAAAGCATCATTTGATTGTAGCAACTCTTTCTGACTAGGATATCCTCTTTCACTGTTCAGTTCATTATCACTAGTAGCAATATTTTTAATGATTTTTGTAGCTTCCTCTGGAGTTTTCCATTTAATATTTCCTCCTCCTGAGGCGTCAAGCATCATCTTGGTTTGTGAACCAAGACCTCCAAGGAAGGTTAGGACTACTTCCACTTCTTCAAATCCATGCATGGGAGTCTTTCGTAATAAGCTTTTATATTTGTCCCATGCATGACCCAGTGATTCCTCCATGCCTTGCCTGAATGATGAAATCTCTTTCTTTCCTTTATTCACCTTTGATTGTGGAAAGTATTTGTTTAGGAACTTTGTCACCACTGCTTCCCACTCTGTAAAGCTTCCCTCTGGAAAAGAATTTAACCAAAGCTTAGCGTTGCCTCCTAATGAGAATGAAAACAAGCTAAGTTTGATTGCTTCGTTCGGCACCCCATTTATTTTCACCGTGTTGCAGATCTCAATAAATGTTGTGAGGTGCTCATATGGGCTTTCGTGAGACAACCCATTGAATTGATTACTTTTCACCAGTTGGTTTGACCTCCATGTTGGCTGCATTGACTCTTGGTCTTGCTATGCTGTTAAAATGATGAGGTCCAGCTATATTTGTGTAATCTGCAAGAGTTCTTCTAATATTATTATTCTCCATGTTTTCAGTGCTATGGTAAGAACCTTGTGGTGATGGTTGCAACAGAGTTTCCGGAGGAGGGAAAAGTTCTCTAGATGTACGGATTCTTCTCCTCCGTCTCGTCTAAACCTTCAAGAAGAGGTTCTGCAGTTTTCTTGCTCGTGGTTCGGATTGCCTCTTGCATACACAAGAAAACAAAACCCTAGAAGAATTGGTTAGCACAAAAAGATATAAAAGAAGATATAAAATTCAGAGATAAAAAGAAAAATAAAAACAGAAAAAATAAAAACAGAAAACAGAAAATAAAATAAAATAAAAAATAAAAACAGAAAATAAAATAAAATAAAAATAAAAACCGAAAAATAAAACAGAAAATAAAAACAGAAATTCAAATTTCAAAATTCAAGTCAAAGATAATCAATAATCACATAAATGAACTAGCTAAACCACGAGTCCCCGGCAACGGCACCAAAAACTTGATGACAAATTTATGAACAGCGAAAAACGATGCCACAAACTTCTTTAATAATCGGTAAGTGTGACTGAATCGTATCGAGTAATAAAATATGGTAAGACCAAGTATCATTTTCCCAAAGGACTCACGGCCTAATTTAGCTATATGATTTGTTGATTATTTGAGACTTGAGAACAAATTGATTTTAGGTTTAAATGCAAAAGATAGTAATTAAATATGTATGCATGAATTTGATCAATGGAGAAAAACAGAATACAAACACTTCAATGAATTAGATGGATGAGTATGTTGTTGGGGTTATCAATTTCATCTTATCCTCTCTCATATACTTTAGGAATTCATCATTCTTTTCATCAATGCTAATGCCACTCTCTAAATCACCTTGCAAGAAGGCTTATCCTTAATTACGAGTTCAACAATTCCTAGCATTCCTAGTAATTACTTCTTAAGTGCAAGAGCTTAACGACAACCAATATGCTATTGGGAGAAATTCCCCGGATCTAGATTTCTCCGTACGTTCCCATATCGACAAAATCAATAATCATGGCAATGAATGAGTTAAACAAAGCAAGCATTATGCAAAGAGGAAAAACCCTAACTAATGATGAAAGAAAGCATAAGTCTTAAAAGTAAGATGTTAAAACAAATTCCATGTATGAGAGTTTCACAAGACTACATTGATTCCCCAACAACAATACAAGGTTTAGTTCACCATATTCATGGTGAAACTAGATGAATAATAATGGAAGAATGAAAGATAAAACCCCAGAAAGGTGAAGAGGTAGCCTAAGCATCCAAGATCTTCCTTCAAAGGGGTGGAAAAGAGAGTATTTGCTTCGTCTCTGCCAAAGATACAAACCCTAAGACGTTCTAAAGCTTATATACTATTCTAAAAATACAGATAAATTAGGCCCAAGCCCATAAAAGTGCCGCTCAGCGGTAAACTGCCGCTCAATGGTAAGTGTGTGAGTTGTTTTTCTCCCTCAGCGGCCATTTTACCCCTCAGCGGATCCAATGTGGGTTTCTGAGTGCCGCTCAGCGGTAAACTACCGCTGAGCGGTACTTGCGGCTTCTTCTTTTGCACTTTTTGATGTCTTTTCTGATTCCATCTCTATCCTTCTTCACTCCTTTCACCAAATTCACCTTAAAACTTGCATAAAAACACTGAAATCAAGCATAAACCTGTCCAGCTCTCTTATTTCTAAAAATATAACCAAAAGCATGATTTCAAGCTAGTTTCTAAGTGTTAAAGGTTGCTTTTAGTACCAATTTTAAGCATGAAAATAACAGTTTTTCAACTGTTATCACTTAGTAAAATCTGGAAGGGCCAAGATGGGAGCCTCAGTAATAGCTCGCTTGAGATTGTGAAAAGCTTCAGTAGCAACATAGGCCCAATGAAATTGGTCTTTCTTTAAGAGATTAGTTAATGGAGAAGCTATAACGGCATACCCTTTAATAAATCGTCGATAATACCCCGTGAGTCCAAGGAAGCCTCACAGTTGTTTAATGGACTGGGGAAGTGGCCAATCCAAAACAGCTTGGATTTTATGTTGATCCATGGTAATGCCATTAGCTGATAACGTATGACCCAGATAATCAACCTCCTCCAAGCCAAAATGGAATTTAGACAACTTGGTAAAAAGGTGGTGATGCTGAAGAAGTTGTAAGACAACTTCTAAATGTTGCAAGTGTGAAGACCACAATGGGCTATAAACCAATATGTCGTTAAAGAACACCAATACTGATTTCCGAAGCAGCCCTTGCAACACCGAATTCATGAAACTTTGAAAGGTGGCTGGTGCATTGGTAATGCCAAATGGCATGACAAGCCATTCATAATGGCTTTGGTGTGTCCTAAAAGTTGTTTTAAATTTTTCCTCTAGAGATACAAGTATTTGATGGTATCCCGAACGAAGATCTAACTTAGAAAAGTATTTAGCTCTAAAGAGTTCATCAAGCAATTCATCAATAGTAGGAATATCGAAAGAATCTTTGATTGTTATGGCATTTAATGTTCTATAATCAGTGCAAAAACGCCATGTCTCATCTTTGTTTTCACCAAGAGAATCGGTGAAGAAAAAGGACTGGTGCTCGGGGCTATGATTCCCTCATGTATCATCTCCGCAACCATTTTCTCGATTTGTTCCTTTTGGCTATGAGGGTATCGATAAGGACGAACTTTAACAGGCTGACTATCTAGAACTAAGGGAATAACATGGTTGTGGGACCGATCCGGGTGTAACCCAATGGGTTTGTCAAACACCCTTTTGTAGGTATGAAGCAACTGAGCCAAATCCGGATGAATGTCAGCAGGTAAGTCAAGCCACTGATCAAAAGGAACCTCCTGGGACTGAAATTGCAATGTATAAAATTCTGCAATGGCATGAGTGTTGCACATTCATCTGATATGGTGAAACTAAGCTAGACGTGGTAAGTTAGACTGATCACCATGTAGTGTAACAAATTCACCCTCCAAATAAAATTTCAAGGTCAAAGCACTATAACCCGAGACATGGGGTCCCAATGTAGAAAGCCAAGCAGCCCCTAAAACAACATTTGCACCAAAGACAAGAAGTAAATAAACTGGAAATTTAATAGTATGCCCCTGGATTGTGACCTTCACATCCTTGACCAATCCTTCCACTATGAGGGAATTTCTATTACCAACCAGAACCTGAAAACTGGGAATGGGCTCAATAGATAACTTCAAATAATGAGCCAAGCGTGGTTGTAAGAAATTGTCGAAACTCCCACTATCAAGCAAGATTTGGACAGTGACACCGTTAATCGATCCATGAAATTGCATAGTGCCCAAACTGGAGGAGTCGTTGAAGGCATTAAAAGAAACATGATGCTCGGGGGTAACATCAGGACAAGGAACTAATACTGGGTCTAGCGGTGCTAAATCTGGAGGTGGATCGTCATCTTCCTCTGCATGAAGTAATAGGTATTGTTTGTTAGGACAACGATGTGTAGGGGAAAATTTATCGTCACATGTATAACAAAGGCCCTTCTCACATCTTATTTGCATTTTTGATGGAGATATCTTTTTGATATTGGATGATTTGGGGAGTTGGTTAAAAGGTTTCTGGGAAGGGTTAGGCAAAATTGCAGGTAGGGATGTTGTTTTCTGATTGGTGTTTGGGTAGGGGGATGGGTTTGTGTTAAGGTGTCTAGAATAAGTGGTGCTATAAGCTGGTTTGGTGGAAGTGGTATATTTTTCCTCGTAGAGCTGAGCAAGGGATACGACTTTAAGGAGGGGATTGTCAGAGTGCGGCTGCAGCGGAATGGTTAGCGTGTGATAACAAACCAAGAGGGGTTTTTAATACTAACGTGTGCCTTTTAATTTCTACTCAATTAAACTTACTTAGCAATTAATAAAGACAAGTAAAGCAAGAGTAAGGTTGAGAGAAATTTGCACAGATGATTTTATCCTGGTTCGGATCTTACCAATCCTACGTCCAGTCGCTTATCTCAAAACAAGATAAACAGTTTCACTAACACAAAACAATTACAAACTACAATCACAAAGATACAATTTGTAAGAGTTTAGAAAACACCTCTCTTGATACCACAAGAGATGAAACTACACCTCCTTTGAGTCTTCACAAAGGATGAACACCTCCTCCGAATACTTCACGAAGGATGAACACCTCCTTCGAATACTTCACGAAGGATGAACCTCTTCCGAACACCTCCTCAGACACACCAACGATGAATCGGCTATTTTCTCTGTCACCGTAGCAGCACTTCACCAGCTCCACAGACAAGAGTTTCACAAGCCGAACAAGAACACACAAGTCTCAAAGAATTCTGAGTATTTGAGCACAAGGGAAGAGTTTCTGTGTCTCTGCATTCCTTTAAACTTGAGAGGAAATGAGAGTCTATTTATAGACTCATCCAAAGGCTCTTCCATTTTCGCTTTTAGACTTTCTGACTGTGTTAATCGATTAGCTACAGTGGTTAATCGATTAACAACCCAACGGATACTTCAACGGCTCTAAAAACGGCTAGTTTTTCAAACGGCTCCTGTGTTAATCGATTAACAGCCCTTGTTAATCGATTAACGTTAATCGATTAACACCCCTTGTTAATCGATTAACAGCTCAATGCAGTGCTTCTTCATTTGTCTCTGGAACAATCGATTTACACCCTGTGTTAATCGATTAACACTGCACAGATTTTGCTGTTTGGCTTATTTTTACATCTCTTTTGAATGCAAACATAAATCCACTCATAATCTAAGTCCTAGATACTAAACTATAATTATTACAAAAGCTTTCCATAGCAATACAAGTCTTCATAACATTTTGAATCTTGATTTCTCTTGACTTGATTTGGACATCATCAAAACTTCATCTTCTTCATTTTGCTAACAGGGATGAGGACTCTAAGCAATGACATCACAGCGGATATCGGTTTTCAAGCCACTGATGAAGCAATCTAATAGTGCATCTACTGTAATCCCCGTAACTTTGTTAGCCAAAGCAGTAAATTCGATATAATAATCATTAACTGAACCTAATTGCGAGAGCTTAAACAAAGTAGAGCGGGGACATTCAAATGGGGAGGGACCAAATTCCAACTCCAATGCTCAAGTAAAAGCAGCCCAAGATTGAAATGGATTATTCTTACTCATTATCTGGAACCAAGGAACCACATCCTTGTCCATATGCACAGCGATAATCGTCAAACGGTGTAAATCTAGAGTAGAATAATACTCAAAAAATTGTTCCGCCTTGAAAATCCATTGTAACACATTTGATCCATCAAAGCGTGGGAAATCCAACTTCATGTTCCGCACCTGAAAGGGTTATGGGTTGGGATGCGGCACATTTGAGTTCGAGCCACCAATGGATGGCATACTGGTCACGTGCTCGAGAGATAATTCGAGCTTCTTAAACCTGGCAGAATAATCTTGATCCCATCTTTCCATGACATCCAAAATCTTCTTGACATTAGCATCCAACTCTTTCAAGCGAGTATTCTCAGCCATGGTGGCAATGAAAGCACCAATGTCACACTCACGCTCCTAACAATTAAACGAATAACAATGTCTTGTATCGTATTATGTATTAAGTATGAGTTTCTTACAATGAAGTATGAAAACACTAGGACCGTGTTATCTAAATAGGAAAACAAATTGAATAAGCATAATAGACACCGAAGAAATCCCAGAGAGGGCAAGAGGAAGAGGAAGACAGATCATAAGTTCCACCCAACAATCTCCTTCACTGAAAACACAGCATCTTCATACTAACTTTTCATCCAACAATACCTCTCAAAGAAGAACCGAAACTACTACTCTACAACATAAATCAACACGCTCATCCAACATCATTTTCTCACCACAGGACTCTCTCTCTCCCTTTCAAGCTAGATTCAAGCATGTAACTCTCCTTCATCCTCTAAACGCATAACGCTACTTCTTCTTTCCTTCGGTCTCACAAAGGACACCCCCTACACACCGCTGCATTCACCACTCATCACGGAATTTATTAAGGTAAAGAACCTACCACATGGATATGCATGAACAAAAACAATCACCACAAGAACAAAATCAAGAAAAAGAAACCATCCAAACTCAATACATATGATATATTATAGTCACTCCCCTAACCTGGATTCCTCCTACACGCCTAGCTCTTCACGTCTTACTCCTTCGAGACAACGGCTGCAACTCCACTATGATATCACACACACACACACACACACACAACACACACACACACACATATATATTCTCACTTTTCTTCTTACCCTAAAAGCCCAACCAAGGCTCCGTTATTAACCTCCCCCTATTTGGTACTAAAAACTTGCCCTAAGTTTCCTTTCATAACCTTCAATACTTCCCTACAAGGATCTCCGCTATTAAATACAAAATTTGGTGTCTTAAAAGGTATTAACTCCACCCACAAAGTTTTCTAAACGAGATCTTAGACAACTAAGGGTTTGATCACTCAAACTTTCCTTTGGAACAAAAGTGGCAAGAGCTTAGTCAAAACAAAAACCTCTAACTTGCTTTAAGTGTGCCATGCAAAAGTAATCTACTCTCCCTTAAAAAACGTAAGAGAAATGATAAAGAAAAAAAATAAGAAACAAAACATTCTCTCTCTCCTTTTGGAATATCCCCTGCCAACGCTTGAAATATATATTTCGTCCTTCTCTCCTACACGCATAAAGGTGGGTCAGCATTGTGATGAGTCAATATTTTCTTGATTTCACTTAGCTTATTGTGCTAGAATTAATTGTCCGATATTGTTCTATTTTTGCTAATTATGCTTAATTTGACCAGAAATTCCAATTTTAATTAATTTGAACTATCTGAGCTAATTATTTTCATCATTGATTGCAGGAAAAATTTTGGAGATACATTTTGGAACATCAGGAAGAATGCAAATAATTCAATACTCTCCACAAAAAGAAGTGTGCAAGAAGAAGGGCACTACGGTGATATCACTCTTTGGGCTTATGAGAAAGGGATGTTTCATTATTGGAAAAAGGGTGACATCTAGCAAATTGAAGTCCAGAAGCGGTCCAGCAAGGGAGGTGCACGGATTGAATTTTGGGTGCACACAACAGCAATAAGTGCTACGTCCAGCAGGCCTTCAAATGGAAGCAGTTGTTGAATTAGTAATTGGGGAGACGCGGACAGCATCAACACGGCCTGGTCCAGAAATCATGGGCTTCACGCTTCCAGTAGTTGATTCACGTCCAGCAACTTGGCTTTGGAAAGGAAAGCAGCACACGGCCCATACTTGGCACGTCCAAGACGTCACAGCCTGCACCATTCAAGTCTTCACACGGTCACAGCCTATGGAGAGCGTCCAACACATTCCAAGCACATAGCAAGGGAGGTAGGGATATCATGTAGCATCAGCAAAGGGGGTGGTGCAGCGGCCAACGAGGATCTTCTTTCTCTTTAGGAAGTAGCGAACACCACAATGGAGGGTTACGGTTGAGTTCTTATTCTCATTTCTTTGCTAGAGAGGATAGTTGTAACATCCCAAAAAGACAGTAATAAAACCATATGATAGAATAATTACATTAATAATAATACAGAATAGTCTTACACTAGAGACGAGCGAACGATCCTGGCCGAACGGCCTCACAAAAAGAGTTACAAATTTAAAGCCGGACCTCACTACCCAAACTATGCGACCGGTTTACAAAATAACAATACCGATCGTTCATACTAAAACAAAAGAAAAGATGAGCGGACATCCACCTTACTATAATGAGACTATCACCCGATCGTCCTACCCTCCGGCCTTGACTTCGATTTCTTCCAAATTTTCTTCTTTCAGCGCCTTATCCAGCAGATCGACTCCTTCTGCTCACATCCACACGGATGATCATTGCAATGACAAGGACGGACGTACAAAACCAGACACGACAGGAAACACAGGGTAAGCTTATGTAATTGAATTCAAGTAATAACATATATTTTAATATGGAAGCACATTTCAATACATTCCAATAAACAATTCAATCAAATCCTGATACTAGACCGATTGTCCGGACTGTATGAATTTTGTGTAGCTACGACGATTCATGCAACCGGGTGATGTAGTACCTCTAAGGACTAAGACCTCCTGCCACCCGAGGTTAGTCCGTTCCATCCAAAGTACCTCTAAGGACTAGGACCTCCTGCCGTTCCCACACATGACATACTCCCCTCTACTGGAGGACGAGCACTCACGGAACATCAGGATGAATCGCCTGTTAAGCTTTGTCCATATTCATACTTTACAAATTCAATATTCATCCATGAGTCGTTCCTCCCCGGAACGCTCGTTCAACTTCACATCATTTCATTCATATCACATTCTCTTCTTATTTCATTCCTAATCATTCTCAATTCCATCTTTCCTTATCACTTTTCTCAAATTCATCTTTATTATCAATAAGTTAAATATCATCTCTGTTCAAAGGTTTATAAAGACACCAAAAGCCGAACGTTTTATCCTCACTCAGAACGAGGACGAACGCATGGAACGAGACATAAAGATCTCCAATTCCAGAATAGAATGAGACCGAGAGGTTTACTGCCATTTTTGAGAGAAAAACCGAACGTAATAGTTATAGCACAGAACGAATGAACCGAACATTCATTGCAATGGGAATTCAATTATATGAACTGACTCTGACGAACGCTGAAAAGACCTCGCCAAATGCTACAACTCTATGACCGAATGTTCCAATAATAATACTTAGAAGCATTCATATGAAGAAACCGGACGTTTATGAATGTTTAGCTTATTTGAATTTTCCTCAAGAAATCCGAATGTCAGTCAATGACCGAGCACGGTAGAGAAGAAATTCTATTGAAATTAGACGAACGTTGTTTTTCATCAATATAAGTTATATAAGAAACAAGAACGAGCGCTTGGTGTAAGACCGAGCACTGCTCAGTACGAGCGCTTGGTGTAAGACCGTGCACTACTTAGTACGAACGCTTGGTGTAAGACCGAGCACTACTTAGTACGAGTGCTTGGTATAAGACCGAGCACCAATAAACTTATAATAACAAACTTGATAAATATAATAATAAGATGCTGTCGAAGTAGTGATTACTAATGACGAAAATATACCAATACACACACACACACACACACACACACACACATATATATATAATTTGAGTTTATCAAAGGATACACAAATACAACTATGCTTGGCCGAACGCTCAAGCATAGTATTATAACACGAGGACGCTCGTCCTCCGCTAGGATTCTCTCCAATGAAAGAATCTCATCTCAACTATGTTCACTAGGAGAACCGAACGGTCAATGAGCGTTCAGGAAAGAACGCATACTTTTATATGAGAAATTTTATACCAGAATCATTTCTTTTCAAACTCATTTTCTAACATATGTTTTCATACTTTATACCTTCATATCAAATTCAACTTTCACACTCCAACAATCCATATCATATAAATTTCATATAATTCATACATTATAACATAACTCATCCATATTTCATTTCCACTCATTAAACAAACGAACGTTCATTCAATCCATTCATATTAACCATCATGCATCAAATACCATTCAGTCAAATAACGAACGTTCATGTAGTAAGTGATGAGTCATTATTTTCTTCACTTCACTTGGTTTATTGTACTAAAATTAATCAGGGAATTGTGTTTAAATGTCCAGTATTTTCCCATTTTTCTTAATTGTGCTTAATTTGATTGGAAATTTTTATTTTAACTAATTTGAATTATCTGAGACTAATTATTTACATTATTGATTGAAGGGAAAATTCTGAAGATATTTTAGGACATTTAGAAGAAATTTCATTTGCATACTGTGTTATTTACTCAAACCTGTGTTGCATTAATTTAATTTGTGTGAAACTTGAGATGGAATATTTTTCTTTGAATTTTTAGGAGCAAAGCTTGCAACACACATACACATCACACGGCCATTGCTTGGAGTTTTCTTTGAGAAGTAAATCAATTGGTCACGTCCAAAAGAAGCTCCAAATTAAAGTGCTGAATTCAAAGGAAAGTGAAATAGCTCACGGCCATGGGAGAGAATTCCAAAATGAATGCAAAATTTTATTCAAAGGGAAGTGGTATGCACACGGCTCCCTTCTTGTTTTGTCATTGATTGAAGGAAATTATACAATATGCTAAAGAAGACAACACATGGGACCACATACAACAATTAACAAGAAAGAAGTGGCCACATTGGAAATGAATTCACGGAAGAAGTTAATGGCCTTGCAAGCATTTAGCAAAGTGGGAGCCACCATGTTGGAAAGTTCATGACAAAACACAACTTGGGAAATTATTTTTGGCAAAGGGGCCACATGTGGAGCTCACGGTTTGGCATAGTTCACATCCATGGGAAGAGTTACAAATTGAAGTGCAAGGCCCACATGGAAATAAAAGGTGTGTGCAGATTTTTTTTAACTCTCTTCCATTCCACACAAGCAAGCTCACGGTCTTAGACTTGGAGAATGAGGACGTCCAGCAGCTACAACTTGTGAAGAGAGAAGAGTTGATTCTTAGAATGGTGAAGGTAGGGAGAAACATTGGAATCCAGCCAAGTTGAAGCAACCTTCATGGTCTAGCAAGCTTCACGGTCCAGCAGCTCAAGATGCAGCAAATAGAGCAAACACATGGCATTGGAAGGAAGGGAAACATGCATTAAAGAGAACCATCCAGCAGCTGGTCCAGTAAAGGAAATACTCCACAATCACGGCCTGATGGAAGAAGAAGAAGAATTGAGAAAGGAGCCAACGGCTCCAAGGTGTAGAAGAAGACACAATGGAGGGGTCCCACCCTATTTATTGGCACGACTAGGTGAAGGAAGTCTTCATGCTAAAGGGACAAAAACGTAGCACCTGGTGGAGAAAGTCTGCAACCTACGGGAGACAAAAACAAAACGTAGGTTAGAAAATCTGGCTGGAATCAAGGGGAGTAAGACAAGAATTTTAGCATTTAAAAGGGAAGAGAAGCAGCGAAGAACTGACGGCCTTGGAGGCCTGGAAGGGGTCACGGTTCTTCTCTTCCAGGAGCTCTCTCCCTCTAAAGTTTTCATTTTTCAAACAGTGCAATAGTGTAGAAATTTATTTTCGAAGCATGTATTGTGTCATTGTAGTAGTTTGTTCATTTCAGTTTCATTTTTTATCTTCACTGTCCAGTCATTTTAATTTAATGTTGAATGTTTAATGAATTTCATTTTCAAAGTGCTTTTGTTTTCATAGTCTCTTTTATTTACCGCTTTCTATTTTCTGTGTCGTTAAATTTTACCATTTATGCATATTTACTGTTTCGTTTTTACTGTCTTTTTTCGTTTGGTTTTACTGCTTTAAAATTTATTTCAGTGTTTTTAAATTCAGTTGTGTTTAATTTTCACTTTTAAATTTTATTTACCGCACAAAACATCCACAAAACCCCCCCACTTCGTGTAGAACATCTGAGACTGAACCATAAATTGGTCCTTGAGAGACGACCTAGGAGTCACTTCCTAGTTATACTGCATTAATTTCGTGCAATCAACTTTTGTGAGCGGTGCGACCCGTTCATCAGTAAGGCAACATACAAATACCCAATTAAATTAAATAAGCTTCCCTTACCTCTGAGCGTGACAAAACGTTCCCAGATGCAGAAACACAACTTCTCTACTACGGGTTTTCCTACCGTCAACGCTCGTTAATCCCAACTACAACAAGTGAACCCCGACACCATCAAATCTACTCATTTTAAGAAGGGTGATCAACGTACGAACTCAGGACTGAGTTGCATGCTTGGAAAACGAACGACAGAGAGCGGGGAAAGACTTACCAGTCCAGCTTCACAAACCGAACGGTTTATCTAGAAGCTCCTGACGCCGGGAGTGCTTCTACGGTGGCTGAATGGAGATCAGAGGGTGGCTGAATGGAGATCAGAGAAGGAAAAGGAAGTGTGTTCTTAGAGAGAAGGTGAAGAGAATGTAGAGAGAAGGAGGAGAGAATGGGACTTTTCAGAAATCTGAAAAGAAGGTGCATGCAGAGAATGGAATAGATTTTCCCGAAAATCCCAGTGCATTACACGTCAAAACGAACCTCCCCCTTCCGTCGACACCTGTTTTCCACTAATTGATTTTTAGACCCCCTTCGCTTGACACCTGGCGTCAGTCATCTGAGTGTCAATTTCCTATTTTGACACGTGAATGCGGGTGTGGACTTCTTTTCTGGTTTTGGGTGCATTTTTACGAGGTCTGACATTCCCCCTAACTACCAAAATTTTCGTCCTCGAAAATTAGGACATACTAGAGAATAGACAAAGGTACAAGTACTTCATGGCATCTTCACCTCTCATGTAGAATCGTCAATCTTCTCGTCCAGACCACTTTCGCTAATATGATGACTTTCATCTTGTAGTACTTGGTGTGACTATCTTCAATACGAACGGGTGGCATCTCTATTGTTCGGTCTTCCATGAATACGAACGTCTTCTAGTTATAGTACACGTGACAAGTCTCCAATATACTTCCGGAGTTAGAATACGTGGAAATGGGGTGAAGGTTGGAAAGTTGAGGAGGCAAGGCTATGTCGTACGCAACTGACCCGATTCTCCTTAAGATTTGGTAAGACCAATGAATTCGAGAACAGCTTCTTAGGATGAACGGCTCTGCCTACACGCACGTCCTTGGCAAATCTTCAATGCCAACCGGTTTCAACCATACCGATCGGTTATATTTGAGTTAGGCTGAACGATTATGGGAAGGGAGTGAACTACAGAAAAACTCTGACGTAAAGAGCTGGTTGATAACATTTAAGTAAATAGATAATGACTTAGAGAGGTTAATTGATAGGTAACATAAATATAGAATGGGAAAGTTACTAGTAGAAAGTCACAAGTCTTCCAAAGAAGAAGGATTGAATGGAAAAATTTATCACTGTTTGATTCGAGTGTGAAACAGATGTTAGCAAAATGAAGAAGATGAAGTTTTGATGATGTCCAAATCAAGTCAAGAGAAATCAAGATTCAAAATGTTATGAAGACTTGTATTGCTATGGAAAGCTTTTGTAATAATTATAGTTTAGTATCTAGGACTTAGATTATGAGTGGATTTATGTTTGCATTCAAAAGAGATGTAAAAATAAGCCAAACAGCAAAATCTGTGCAGTGTTAATCGATTAACACAGGGTGTAAATCGATTGTTCCAGAGACAAATGAAGAAGCACTGCATTGAGCTGTTAATCGATTAACAAGGGGTGTTAATCGATTAACGTTAATCGATTAACAAGGGCTGTTAATCGATTAACACAGGAGCCGTTTGAAAAACTAGCCGTTTTTATAGCCGTTGGACTATCCGTTGGGGTGTTAATCGATTAACCACTGTAGCTAATCGATTAACACAGTGTGAAAGGCTGAAAACGAAAAATGGAAGAGCCCTTTGGATGAGTCTATAAATAGACTCTCATTTCCTCTCAAAAGTAATACAGAGACACAGAAACTCTTCCCTTGTGCTCAAATACTCAGAATTCTTTGAGACTTGTGTGTTCTTGTTCGGCTTGTGAAACTCTTGTCTGTGGAGCTGGTGAAGTGCTGCTACGGTGACAGAGGAAATAGCCGGTTCATCCTTGGTGTGTCTGAGGAGGTGTTCGGAAGAGAATCATCCTTCGTGAAGTACTCGGAGGAGGTGTTCATCCTTTGTGAAGACTCAAAGGAGGTGTAGTTTCATCTCTTGTGGTATCAAGAGAGGTGTTTTCTAAACTCTTACAAATTGTATCTTTGTGATTGTAGTTTGTAATTGTTTTGTGATAGTGAAACTGTTTATCTTGTTTTGAGATAAGCGACTGGACGTAGGATTGGTAAGATCCGAACCAGGATAAAATCATCTGTGCAAATTTCTCTCAACCTTACTCTATTTAACTGTTATTATTAATTGCTAAGTAAGTTTAATTGAGTAGAAATTAAAAGGCACACGTTAGTATTAGAAACCCCTCTTGGTTTGTTGTTCCACGCTAACCCTTCCGCTGCAGCCGCTCCTGACAACAGAGACACAGAAGATACCAAAATTAAAGAAGAGAAAGCACAGAGAGGAAAAATTTGAATATTACATGGTTGAATTATTCTTGAAACCAAGGCAAACTAATATATGTGTATAATTATATATGTCAGAAGCGGCTGCAGCGGATGGGTTAGCGTGGAACAACAAACCAAGAGGGGTTTTTAATACTAACGTGTGCCTTTTAATTTCTACTCAATTAAAACTTACTTAGCAATTAATAAAGACAAATAAAGCAAGAGTAAGGTTGAGAGAAATTTGCACAGATGATTTTATCCTGGTTCGGATCTTACCAATCCTACGTCCAGTCGCTTATCTCAAAACAAGATAAACAGTTTCACTAACACAAAACAATTACAAATTACAATCACAAAGATACAATTTGTAAGAGTTTAGAAACCACCTCTCTTGATACCACAAGAGATGAAACTACACCTCCTTTGAGTCTTCACAAAGGATGAACACCTCCTCCGAATACTTCACGAAGGATGATCCTCTTCCGAACACCTCCTTAGACACACCAAGGATGAACCGACTATTTCCTCTGTCACCGTAGCAGCACTTCACCAGCTCCACAGACAAGAGTTTCACAAGCCGAACAAGAACACACAAGTCTCAAGAATTTCTGAGTATTTGAGCACAAGGGAAGAGTTTCTGTGTCTCTGCATTGTTCCCCTTGAGAGGAAATGAGAGTCTTATTTATAGACTCATCCAAAGGCTCTTCCATTCTTCGAAAATGAGCCATCTAACTGTTTTAATCGATTAAACCAAGTATTAATCGATTAAACTGAGTACAACGGCTAGTTTTCAACTCTGGAACCTCCAACGGCTCTATTTAATCGATTATTCTCAGGATTAATCGATTACATAATCGATTAAACGAAGTATTAATCGATTATTCCAGTGCAACGGCTAGTTTTCAACTCTGAAACACCTAACGGACTGTTTTAATCGATTATTCTCAGGATTAATCGATTTCATAATCGATTAAAACAAGCTTTAATCGATTAATCCAGAGGCAAATTGGTTTTTCAGGTTTGCTACAGTGTTTTGCTACAGTAATTTGCTACAGTATTTTTACAAAACACTTTCTTTTTCTAATCTAAGTCCTATACATATTTCTAAGAGTATTACAAAAGCTTTCCATAGCAATACAAGTCTTCATAACATTTTGAATCTTGATTTCTTCTTGACTTGATTTGGACATCATCAAAACTTCATCTTCATCATTTTGCTAACAATATATATATATATATATATATATATATATATATATATATATATATATATATATATATAGAATTAATCCAAGTAAAGGATGGAAATAACGAACGTCCAAGAAGAGAAAAATAGATCGTTCATTCCTAATCTATGCGTAGAAGGAAGAGGAGGTTTGGCCACGAATGATCAGACGAAAACTGGACGATAAATCAGCAAGGGACCAAATGAATAAAATTAAAAGTTGGTCTAACTGACAATTACTGTTTGAGGAAGAAAGTATAGAAAATTTTCCAAGTGATTGATGGAGAGTATCAAATACCTTAGGTTTAGGCAGATAATGGATTTCTTGGTTCTTGGAGGAAATGAAGATTCATTTCTGTCCCTAATTGATTCAAAGCAGACGTTCGTACAGATATTCGAACGTCTGAATCGTTCTATTCGTCTAGCCATTCCTCTAGAATTATAGCTGAACAGTCTTCAACTAGTTGCACAGAACCTAGAGATGAGTTCAAGATCTTTACCTGAATTGCTACCAAGTTGTATTCTAAGCAATCAAACCACTTCTCTGCTGTAGAGTTGAACAAATCCTTATCATTAAGTTCTCAAACCGATGACTATAAAGCAAAAAATCTTAGGCAATCTACTCTCAGTAACTCTAATAATGTCTTAATCTTATGATCGATCGTGAAAGTTAGTGATGAATTTTATGGTAATGTTATAGCATTTCCGTTCGATGTCTGAAGTCCTTCCTTCACCTTTTGACATGTTACGCTATAACACATAAACCTAGCTACTTCTGTTTATAAACCCAACTACTCAATTGATTGTGATGACCTTTCGAAAAATAAATCTCTCAATTCACTATAAAGGACACAATCTTTTAGCTTAATCTTCAAGATACCATCCATTCCTAACTCAAAATCTTCTCCTTGCTCACTTCCGATTGGTTCTACCGAATGGTTCACTCTCTACTTCCAACTGAGGCCCTTAATAAAGTTCGTATCCTCACTTATAATATTAATTCCTGAAACTCTCAACTAAACCCAAATCTCGGTTTATCACTGCTTACACACGCCCTAGTGTTTGTACCTTGCTCATCCAGTAATTCATACTTCGAACAATTCTACACCTAACTCTTATTATCCTTAACATTCCTAGCAATGCTCTCACATGTTCCACCCTGATTCATCCTTCTTGTATACCAAGAAAACGAGCGTACTATATAACGAAACGTTCAACTCAATTAAACTAGTTCTTGAGTTCCATCCACTCCGCAATTGCTACTTTGCAATAAGTTACTGATGTTAATCTAACACCTGGCATTAGCGCAAAAAGAGACTCAACTTTAGATAGCCTTGGCGCCTCTTCCGGAGAACTCTACAATTCAAACATTTACTATTACCGTTCGGTTACCCCCTTACTACCGAACGATCTAATTTAATAGATACCGAACGTCGACACTCCAATTTTATGGAGTATCTCCTAGGTTAGTCAATTCTAGTAAACAACACTCACTAAAATAATAATTAACATCTATTTCACAGGTTAGATATCCAAACTAACTCAATTGTTGATGCTTACACCACCAGATCAAACGACTGCCTTATCGCAACAATTAAAACGACGCACGGCACGGTAGTTCATACAATAAGTAAGTGCGGTTGATGAGTGTACCTAAGCTTGCTGTTCCAGCGCCCGTCATGGCCTAATCCCGACCTATTGTCTGCTCGGCCACCACCCCTTGGTTGATTTCTTCCAGCCTCTGGAGGCCTCATCACTGCTCGTCCTCCCATATTACACTCGCGCTCTAGATGTTCGTTCCTCCTACAACGAGTGCATAACTTTACTCCCAATAACTTAGGACATGATGATCGGTAGTGTGGTCCTCCACACTGAAAACACGTCACTGCTCCTCGCTGTCCAGACCGCTTGGCAGCAACCAAAGATTGTGCCTGAGACCCACTAGAAGTAGATGGTAACCCCGTATGAGCGTAAGACGTCCTCCTTGTCCTCCTTGAATTAGTATTATTCCTTGAAGATATGGGTCCTCTTATTACCTGTTGTTGTTGCTTCTTGTGCTGCTCCACTTCTGTCACGTTCTTCTCTAACACCTTAGCTCTCTCCACCTCATCAGGGAGACACTTCTCATTGAACTTAGATGGATGATGTTGGAGGAAACTCTCCAAACTCCACTCGGTCCGTTTGTTCCCAGAGGAAGTGGACGCTCCAGAAATATTCCTAGTGATTTCTATGATCTCCATCAGTTGTCTTTGGGTCGCTTAAGAATTGGCACGTGCGGCGTCCAAACTTTGTAAAGCGATCGTAATCTGCTGTACCAGGGCAGCGTTCTGCTGCTGTAGGGCTTCTATTACTGATTCAAATAGTCTGGTGTTGTCGGATGCGTCACGTTCGGTGGGTTGAGTTTGAGGAGACGGTATTGGTGCCATTAGTTCTCTAAGAAGTAGAGAAAACAATCATTAGTAAAATTTAAGGAGTTTAAATCATTCATCAAACGAACGTTGAGAACACAGCACAAGCATAGTATGCTCATAACCTACAGTGTTCCTTAAGGAACAAAACTGCTCTGATACCACTAATGTAACATCCCAAAAATACAGTAATAAAACCATATGATAGAATAATTACATTAATAATTATACAAAATAGTCTTACACTAGAGACGAGCGTACGCTCCTGGCCGAACGGCCTTACAGAAAGAGTTACAAATTTAAAGTCGGACCTCACTACCCAAACTATGCGACCGGTTTACAAAATAACAATACCGATCGTTCATACTAAAACAAAAGAAAAGATGAGCGGACGTCCACCTTACTATAATGAGACTATCACCCGATCGTCCTACTCTCCGGTCTTGACTTCGATTTCTTCCAAATTTTCTTCTTCCAGCGCCTTATCCAGTAGATCGACTCCTTCTGCTCACATCCACACGGATCATCATTGCAATGACAAGGACGGACGTACAAAACAAGACACGACAGGAAACGCAAGGTAAGCTTATGTAATTTAATTCAAGTAATAACATACATTTTAATATGCAAGCACATTTCAATACATTCCAATAAACAATTCAATCAAATCCTGATACTAGACCGACTGTCCGGACTGTATGAATTTTGTGTAGCTACGACGATTCGTGCACCCGGGTGATGTAGTAACTGTAATTCTCATCAGCTGCCACTCGAGGTTAGTCCGTTCCATCCAAAGTACCTCTAAGGACTAGGACCTCCTGCCGTTCCCACACATGACATACTCCCCTCTACTCGAGGACGAGCACTCACGGAACATCAGGATGAATCGCCAGCTAAGCTTTGTCCACATTCATACTTGACATATTCAATATTCATCCATGAGTCGTTCCTCCCCGGAACGCTCGTTCAGCTTCACATCATTTCATTCATATCACATTCTCTTCTTATTTCATTCCTAATCATTCTCAATTCCATCTTTCCTTATCACTTTTCTTAAATTCATCTTTATTATCAATAAGTTAAATATCATCTCTGTTCAAAGATTTATAAAAGACAACAGAAGCCGAACGTTCTATCCTCACTCAGAACGAGGACGAACGCATGGAATGAAACATAATGATCTCCAATTCCAGAATAGAATGAGACCGAGAGGTATACTGCTGTTTTTGAGAGAAAAACCGAACGTAATAGATATAGCAGAGAACGAATGAACCGAACGTTCATTGCAATGGGAATTCAATTATATGAACTGACTCTGACGAACGCTGAAAAGACCTCGCCAAATGCTACAACGCTATGACCGAACGTTCCAATAATAATACTTAGAAGCATTCATATGAAGAAACCGAACGTTGATGAATGTTTAGCTTATTTGAATTTACCTCAAGAAATCCGAATGCCAGTCAGTGACCGAGCACGGTAGAGAAGAAATTCTTTTGAAATTAGACGAATGTTGTTTTTCATCAATATAAGTTATATAAGAAACAAGAACGAGCGCTTGGTGTAAGACCGAGCACTGCTCAGTACGAGCGCTTGGTGTAAGACCGAGCACTACTTAGTACGAGCGCTTGGTGTAAGACCGAGCACTACTTAGTACGAGCACTTGGTATAAGACCGAGCACCAATAAACTTATAATAACAAACTTGATAAATATAATAATAAGATGCTGTGGAAGTAGTGATTACTAACGACGAAAATATACCAATACACACACACACACACACACACACACACATATATATATATATATAAATTGAGTTTATCAAAGGATACACAGATACAACTATGCTTGGCCGAACGCTCAAGCATAGTATTATAACACGAGGACGCTCATCCTCCGCTAGGATTCTCTCCAATGAAAGAATCTCATTTCAACTATGTTCACTAGGAGAACCGAACGGTCAATGAGAGTTCAGGAACGAACGTATACTTTTATATGAGAAATTTCATACCATAATCATTTCTTTTCAAACTCATTTTCTAACAAATATTTTCATACTTTATACCTTCATATCAAATTCAACTTTCACACTCCAACAATCCATATCATATAAATTTCATATAATTCATACATTATAACATAACTCATCCATATTTCATTTCAACTCATTAAACAAACGAACGTTCATTCAATCCATTCATATTAACCATCATGCATCAATACCATTCAGTCAAATAACGAACGTTCATGTAGTAAGGCAACATACAAATACCCAATTAAATTAAATAAGCTTCCCTTACCTCTGAGCGTGACAGAACGTTCCCAGATGCAAAAACACAACTTCTCTACTACGGGTTTTCCTACCGTCAACGCTCGTTAATCCCAACTACAACAAGTGAACCCCGACACCATCAGATCTACTCATTTTAAGAAGGGTGATCAACGTACGAACTTAGGACTGAGTTGCATGCTTGGAAAACGAACGACAGAGAGCAGGGAAAGACTTACCAGTCCAGCTTCACAAACCGAACGATTTATCTGGAAGCTCCTGACGCCGGGAGTGCTTCTACGGTGGCTGAATGGAGATCAGAGGGTGGCTGAATGGATATCAGAGAAGGAAAAGGAAGTGCGTTCTTAAAGAGAAGGTGAAGAGAATGTAGAAAGAAGGAGGAGAGAATGAGACTTTTCAGAAATCTGAAAAGAAGGTGCATGCAGAGAATGGAATAGATTTTCCCGAAAATCCCAGTTTAGCATTACACGTCAAAACGAACCTCCCCCTTCTGTCGACACCTGTTTTTCACTAATTGATTTTCAGACCCCCTTCGCTTGACACTTGGCGTCAGTTATCTGAGTGTCAATTTCCCATTTTGACACGTGAATGCGGGTGTGGACTTCTTTTCTGGTTTTGGGTGCATATTTACGAGGTTTGACAACGGTGCACACGAGAGTGAGCTGGAATCAAGGAGAGCACTTTTTTTTGGCTTAGAGAATGTAGCGCACAGAGATTGAGAAGGATGTGGTGCCACGGCTGGAAGCAGCTCTCGGTAAACGGAGAATGGAGGGAGCACACAGTTCACGTTGGTCTGGAAGGAAGCAACTGAAAGAAACACGTTGAGATGTGGTGATTCAGAGTTAAAGGAGTGCATACGGTTGCCACGTCCACGGGAGTTGGAGGTGCAGTACAGTTTTTCTTTCATTAAGTAGAGCAGCAGTGGTGTCACGTTATGGAAGGGAGAAATCATGATTTTTTTTAATGGATGTTGGAAGTGCACGCTGCTAGAAGAGGGAAATGGTTCCCATTTTTATTTGTTTTTTTTTAGAATGAAACCCATGGAAGCTTAACATGTCACGGCTAAAGAGGAATTTTTTTACAACCTTTTGTAATTTCAATTTCAATTTCTTTAGGGAGATGTTACGTTTTGGGTGGGGAAAAGCAAGGTGATACAATTAATTTAAGTCATTTAATTTAAAGGAAGGCCAAGGCCTGCCACGTCCAACTTTTTAGGAGAGCTCCACAAGCTTACTTGCTTTTTAATTTGTCACACACACCTTGAGCATTTACTTTTACTTGTTCACGTTGCCCCACCCTTCTACCAATAAAACAAATCAAATAAATAAAATAAAGCTTAAAATGTACGAGTGTAGCAAGAGAGGATCTAACCCTTGTCAAGGAAGATAACAAGCACACTAACCATTAGAACATCGTCATCATACCAAAATATTACTTCAACCATTATTTATTTAACTCTTTCTTCAACCTATTTTTTAAAATTAAAATAAAAGCCAATATCAAAGTAATTTTCATACAATTCCTAAACAATATTATTACTCACTAACCTCCCACAATAAAATATTTAATATCAGAAATTATAAAAATAAAAATAATAGATATTTTTATTTTATCCGAATCTTACACTTAGCACAATTTTGAAAACTTTTCTTCTTCAAAAACTCTCACAGCACAATTGAAAAGATTATGTGCAAACACTCGAGTTTTAATCGATTAACCTCATAATGTAATTGACTTAAAATTGTTCTTTTACCACATATTTAAAGTCCAACTAAAGTGCATGTGGTTTTCCTTTTTCAAAAACATATGTCATGCATACACATATAAAATCACATATTTGTTAGAGTATACAAAAACATAACATTTTTCAGTTCACATAAAAGCCGTAAGACATGTTATTTTTCATAATACAAAATACAAGAGGTTATTTTCAGTACCTTGTGTTCTTGTGCTCTTTCTATTTTCTCTCTATATTTCGATCATCATCTTCTTCACTTACTTGAGTGTGTGAGGGTTACAAACCCTAGTAGAGCTTCTCGATTTCTCTCCGCCTTCTCTCTAGAACCTCAGACGTGTGAATTGTGTTTCTCTCTCTTGCCAAAACACGTTTTTCATATTATAGTATTTAAACGTTGTGTGTTTTGACCCTTATGCCCTCACGTATAATAATATTTAACATAGTGATATACAATGAACAACACAATCATGCTCTCATGTATACTCATACAAATTTAACACAGTAAAGAACAACATATAATATGTAAACACATAACATGTAACACATAATATACATGTGTTATTAATTATATGATGTCATAATAAAAAACACAGATATTTTTGAGATTGGGTTAAGCAACAACTGTGCTCTGTGCTCTCCCTATGAACAATCTCAACATAAACCTTAAACTTATTTTTCTGTGTGATTGTAACAGTTTATTGGTTTTATGATAGTAAAACATTAATCTCTATTTGGGATTAGCAATTGAATGTAGATCCTTATGATCTAAATCAGTAAAAAATTATTTGTGCAATTTCTCTCTTCCCTTACTTTATTTTAATTGTTTAAATTATTCACTAAGTATAACCTTAAATTTACCCCATCTTGATTTATTGTTCACGCTAATCATTTCGCTGCTTTGCTCTAACAAATCCAAGCATTCTTTAAGTCTTCGACATTTCTCCTTGAACCATCATTAAGTCTTCAATACTTCATAAGTCATCATCATCAAAAACTCTTTATTGAAACAAACTGTTCATCTTCTTCTCTTATCAATACCAACAACTTTCAATATTGCATTTAATATCTAACTAACAACAATATATATTTTTCATAACTAATTTATTATAATTATTTACTATTTCTTATAGGTTGACAGTTTGATATTTATAAATAACAAAATGTTGTTCAATAATATTTAAATAATTTGTATGTTTAATTGTTTTTACAAGTTAGACATTTATTTTTAGATACTATCTTCATAATAGTAATAATGTTTAGTAAAATAGATAAATACGTATTTTTATAAATAGATGAGACCATCTATTTTGATTATACTATAATAAATATATAAAATAAAATAAAAAAACAAAAATACTTGAGTTAGTCAACACACATAACTTAGAAACTCGTAACGAATAAGGACTAAATTTTCTATTCAGAAAAACATAACTACTTTGACGAATTCATATTTAATTTAATATATAATGAGTGTATCCGTGTGATCTATAACTTACTTTAAAATCTCTGCTATCTAAATCTCCATGTAATTACTAATATAAATAAAATCTCTAATATTATTTAGGATACAAGGCTAAAAATATATTTTTCAATAACATAATTAAAAATATAATTTAAATACTAAACTATACCCAAGTAGCCGACCGGGGGAGTGTCATCCGCACCAACTGGTAATCCAGTGATCGCGAGTCAGGTAAGATGGATGTCACTAATGGTTAGTTAATATATTTAATGACCATATCAAAAGCAAATATATGATATTTATGGGTGATAACAGTTGAAAAACAGTTATTTTCATGCTTAAAATTGACACTAAAAGCAACCTTTATACTTAGAAATTAGCTTGAAATCATGCTTTTATTCATATTTTCATAAATAAGAGAGCTAGACAGGTTTATGCTTGATTTCAGTGGTTTTGTGCAGGTTTTAAGGTGAATTTAGTGAAAGAAGTGAAGAAGGAGAGAGATGAAATCAGAAAAGACATCAAAAAGTACAAAAGGAGAAGCCGAAACTGCCGCTGAGCGGCACTCAGGAGTTCACGGAAGATCTGCTGAGGGGCAAAATGGCCGTTGAGGGGAAGAAACCAACTCACGCACTCACCGCTGAGCGGCACTTTACCGTTGAGTGATGGACAAATTTATGATCACCAAAATATGATGTCACCAACTTGTTGAACAATCGGCAAGTATGACCGAATCGTTTCAAGTAATAAACTCGGTAAGACCAAGTATCGTTCTCCCAAAGGACTCACGGCCTAGTTTAGTTGTGTGGTTTGTTGATTAGCTAAGACTTAAGAACGAAATAATTGGATTGTTTTATGCAAAAGACGAAAATTAACATGTATGCATGAGGTTTTGATCAATGGCAAAAGCAAAAGACAAATACTTTCAATGAAATATATATATGAATATGTTGTTGGGGGTCAATTTCATCTCATCCACTCTCATATATTTTAGGAATTCAACATTCAAATCATCATTGTTAATGCCACTCTCTAAATTACCTTGTCAAGAAGGCCTATCCCTAATTACGAGTTCATACGATTCCTAGCATTCCTAATAATTAGTTCTGTTAGCACAGGAGCATAACGACAACCAATATAATATTGGGAGAGATTCCCCGGATCTAGACTTCCCCGTACGTTCCCGTATCGACAAAATCAATAATCATGCATTAAATGAGTTAAACAAAGCAAGCATTAAGCAAAGAGGAAAAACCCTAACTAATGACGAGAGAAAGCATAAATCTTAGATTAAGATGCAAGCATAAATTCCATATATGAGAGCTTCAAAAGATTACATTGATTCCCCAACAAACATACAAGGTTTAGTTCACCATATTCATGGTGAACCTAGATGAACAATAATGAAAGAATGAAGGATAAAACCCTAGAAAGGTGAAGAGGTAGCCTGAGCATCCAAGATCCTCCTTCAAAGGGGTGGAAGAGAGAGTGTTTGCTTCGTCTTTGCCAAAGATACCAACCCTAGGACGTCCTAAAGCTTATATATTATTCTAAAATTACAGAAAATCTAGGCCCAAGCCCATAAGTGTGCCGCTCAGTGGTAAAATACAGCTCAGCGGTAAGTACGCGTCTCGTTTCTTCCCCTCAGCGGCCATTTTGCCCCTCAGCGGACCTCCTGTGACTTCTTGAGTGCCGCTCAGCGGTAAACTGCCGTTGAGCGGTACTTTCGGCTTCTCCTTTTGCACTTTTTGATAACTTTTCTGATTCCATCTCTCTCCTTATTCACTTCTTTCACTATTACAATATATAAGGGACAGTTTTTTCTGACTTGAGCGTCGGAATATTTTCTGTAGAACTACCCTTAGCCGGGAGGACAACTTAAATATTGGACGAACAGATTGACATAGTGAAGGGCCTATCTGCAAGCAGAAGAGGCTAGGATTGAAGACGGACAACCTTGGGCCCTAATTAAACCGAAACAAATGGCGCCCACTGATGACAAATTTATGAACACCGAAATACGGCGCCACAAACTTGTTGAACAATCGGCAAGTGTGACCGAATCGTTTCAAGTAATAAACTCGGTAAGACCAAGTATCGTTCTCCTAAAGAACTCACGACCTAGTTTAGTTATCTGATTTGTTGATTTGCTAAGACTTAAGAACGAAATAAGTGGAGTTTAATATGCAAAACAGAAAATAAACATGTATGCATGAGTTTTGATCAATGGCTAAAACAAAATACAAGCACTTTCAATGGAATATATGGATGAGTATGTTTTTGGGGTTATCAATTTCATCTTATCCACTCTCATATATTTTAGGAATTCAACATTCAAATCATCATTATTAATGCCACTCTCTAAATTACCTTGACAAGAAGGCCTATCCCTAATTACGAGTTCATACAATTCCTAGCATTCCTAATAATTAGTTCTTTTAGTGCAGGAGCTTAACTACAACCAATATACTATTGGGAGAAATTCCCCGGATCTAGACTTCCCCGTACGCTCCCGTATCGACAAAATCAATAATCATGCATTGAATGAGTTAAACAAAGCAAGCATTGAGCAAAGAGGAAAAACCCTAACTAATGATGAAAGAAAGCATAGGTCTTAAATATAAGACATAAACACAAATTCCATATATGAGAGTTTCACAAGACTACATTGATTCCCCAACAACAATACAAGGTTTAGTTCACCATATTCATGGTGAACCTAGATGAACAATAATGAAAGAATGAAGGATAGAACCCTAGAAAGGTGAAGAGGTAGCCTGAGCATCCAAGATCCTCCTTCAAAGGGGTGGAAAAGAGAGTGTTTGCTTCGTTTATGCCAAAGATACAAAGCCTAGGATGTCCTAAAGCTTATATACTATTCTAAAATTACAGAAAATTCAGGCCCAAGCCCATAAGTGTGCCGCTCAGCGGTAAAGTGCCGCTCAGTGGTAAGTGCGTGAGTTGGTTTCTTCCCCTCAGCGGCCATTTTGCCTCTCAACGGATCCCCTGTGGCATCCTGAGTGCCGCTCAGCGGTAAACTGCCGCTGAGCGCTAGTTGCGGCTTCTCCTTTTGCACTTTTTGATGTCTTTTCTGATTCCATCTCTCTCCTTCTTCACTTCTTTCACTAAATTCATCTTAAAACCTGCACAAAAACACTGAAATCAAGCATAAACCTGTCCAGCTCTCTTATTTCTGAAAATATGAATAAAAGCATGATTTCAAGCTAGTTTCTAAGTGTTAAAGGTTGCTTTTAGTATCAATTTTAAGCATGAAAATAACAGTTTTTCAACTGTTATCACAACCCCAAACTTAGAACTTTGCTTGTCCTCAAGCAAACAAGATGTAACTCAATCTTCTACCAATTCATATGATGGTTCACTCATTCAAAAATCTTCCTTTTAAAATAAATAAAGACTTCAATCAAACTTATGACCAAGAGTTCAATCAAGATGTGCACATGCTTTAGTGTTCACAAAGTCATTTAAATTCCAACAAATGCTATTTTTCATGAATGATCAATCAATGAAGCATGGATGTTCATGTGCTCATGGAATATTTCCTCACTAGGTAAAGTGCTTCACTCACACACAAGTGTATAAGAGGTAATCACTCATTCACTCCACTATCACAATGTCACATGAATCAACTTTGCCTTTCATTTTACCACAATAAAAAACATTCACAAGCATGCATCATCACAAGGACTTTTCAATGGTTTATAATGGGGCTGGGCTAACAAGAAAATTGGTTTTTCTGGATCACAAAATCCTTGAGTTAAGAGAATCATAACAACACAATTATTCTTATTTTTCCCAACTTTCTTTTGCATTGAGCTTTGCTTTTTCTTTTCTTTTCTTTTCTTTCTCTTTTTCTTTGCATATTCATATTCTTAGCTCTTAGCTCAATGCTTTTCCTTTTACATGCTTTCCCAACAACCCCAAACTTGAACATTTAACAATACCACACATGATTTTATACTTAACTTAAGGTAAAGCTTTTCAACAAGGTTTTTTCAATTTATTTTCAAGGCTAAGGGTTCATAGGATAGAACACAAAGTGTTCTCTTTTAGTGGGCTAACTTTATGAATTTGGCCAATAAAAAAGGTTCCAACAAACGATCTTGATCACATGATGCAAAACAAGTAATTGATTCAATCATAGAAAACCTGGGCAAAATCATTCATGCTTTCAAAGTAATAGCATTCAATCAATAACAACTCTGGAGCTCAAAACCTCACATATAAGCTCATTCACATTTGACATACACATCCTGCTCAATCTCACAATCACAATCATAATATCTTGCATTTGTTCACAAAGCTTGTGAATCACCTGTATAAGCATTTTATGTGCACATCTATCTCAACATCAATCAATCAATAATCATCATCAAGCATTACTTATCACACAATCACAGTCAATAGCAAACCATCATAACAAACCGGGTTTCCAATAGAGTACATCAACCCTAATCTAAAACCAAAAATAAATAAGTTCAGAACACTTAAACCAACAAAAGCATAAGCATATGATAGCATTCATCAGTAAATGCTATCTCAGCTCCTCATCAATCTGAGCTGTCCTCTGTATCTTCCTCTTCTTCCTCATCTTCATCATCTTCAAACGCATCATCATCATCATCAGCTTCATCTTCTTCCATCTCTCTAACTGAAGCTTCAGTTGCTTCAGCTCCTCCTCCTTGCACTTGCTCCTCTGGCCAAGCTACCACATTATGAAATTCCTCCATAGTCCACCTGTGAGCTGGAGGTGTATCATACATGCCCACAATCATCTCAACAGTAGCCACCTGCCCTCTATGAATAGACTGTAGCTGAGCACCTATAAGAGACGTACATGTCTCTCATCTGGAACGGTTCTGCCTCATGTGTCTCACCAGATGTCTGGCTCTGTGCTTGCCCTCTCTCTCTACGAGCACGGCGTGGTGGAACTGACTGAGCTGCCTCCTCACCTCCACAGTACTATCTGTAATAGGCCTCATCAATGGCTTTTCTTGGCCTTTCAAATGGTGGAGCAGAAGTGTCCACCCTAGCTATCTTGCAAAGGTGAGTGATTAAGGAGGGATGTCCTAGAGGTGCTTTGTTATTTGAGGTATTGGCACACACACTAATCTCATCAGCTATCACCTGCCCAATATTAACATTTAAGTTCCTGATAGCACAGTAGATGAAGAGTGCCCTGCTGAAAGTAATATCTGACACATGTTAACATGGCTGAATGTTGGCATGGGAAAATGCCATCCAATACTTTGCAAGAGGAGTCAGATCAGTTCTCCTAATGCTTACCACTGAGCCAGATCTATTCCTTTGGAAGTGTCCTCCAAGTATACATAGTACTCTCTCTACATCCTCAAAATCAGCCCCTTCCTCCATGCAAAGAGCAAACTGGCACTACTCACCAGCCCACACAGTATCTAGGAAGTTATTGATAGAATCAGGATCATACCTGATAGCATGGCCTCTGACATATCCCAGATAATTTTCAGCTGGATAATCACCAATCTTCTTTGCATTGGTGTAGAACTCTTTTACTACAGCTATGTTGGCAGGTGCAGGATATGTGGCTAGCTTTCCCCAGTCATTCCCTAACAATTGCTCTCCAAATTGAGGAGCAAAGTTAGGTATCATTCCAACTTTTCTCTCCATAAGGAGTCTCCTGTCTTGCACCACCTTAAAGTGCTTCTCATGTTTCCGAGAGAGGAACCTACTAGAATGGGCTGTTTTGGTTCCTTTTCCTTTCTCTTGGTTGCCATGGTTTTCAATCTTTTTTCCTGAAGAGGATGTCATTCCTGCAATCAAACACAGATACAAAACCACAGAACATGATGTTAATCATTAGTAAAGCACATAATACAACTCCTTTCGAAGCTAAACCACCGCTGGGGTCAGAATTACCCCTCAGCGCCACCAGTGCCACGTTCCAGAATGCAAAAAATCAGAAAATCCAAGTCTGGCAGAGTGCCACTCAGCGGCAATTTACCCCTGAGCGGTAACTCTGCAGAATTTTGAAAAACCTCTTTTTAGCTGCCCTAACTCCACCCAAATGCAATTTTTCAGTTTTCCAGATCAAAATCATGCAGTTTAATCGGTTCAAACATCAATTATATCATCAAATCATGCATAGAAATCAAAACCCCTAAATATTCATGCTTTGACGATCACATTCAAAATCAAGAACCCTAAAATGAACAAAATGCTTTTTACTTACTTGGGTAGAGATACTAGATGCAATGAAAATGCTTCCAAGCTAAGATGCTATCTTCCAACCCCAAACTTAGATGGCACACTAGTGAAAAAGTGAGTAGAAGAGAAATTTTCTTAAGAGGGAAGAGGGAAAAGATGTGGAAAACCTTGGAAAAGGTATGTGGGAGTGTTTGTGCAGAGAAGAGCCTGGAAAGAAAACCTAAAACGCAGCTTGGGGTATAAAAATACCCTAATGGGCTCGGGTCCCGCTAAGGGGAACTAAAGCCCATTCTGCGAGAGTACCACTCAGCGGTAAGTTGCCGCTCAGCGGTACTTTCGTGATGTGCTCTTCTCCTTCTTTTCTTAACCTACGTGCCTCCTAGACATGCCCCTCACTGGTTCCCTACAATTCAATGTTTAACTTACTTATGCAAACCCTATTATGCAACTAAAATGAAACAAACAAAAACAATCAATCAACTGGGTTGCCTCCCAGGTAGCGCTTGTTTAACGTCACGAGCCTGACCCAAAATCCACCAACACCCATCAGTAGGTGTTAAAATCTTACCAACACCCATCAGTGGGTGTTACAAACTTACCAACACCCATCAGTAGGTGCAAACGTTTCTCACTAACACCCATCAGTAGGTGTTACATACTTAGCATCCTTCAGTAGATGCTATGTCCAGCAAAATATTTACAAAATAATGTTCAACAAATTAAAAATTACAAACCAAAATAAAATTAAAAGTTCTTAAATCAATTGGGTTGCCTCCCAGCAAGCGTTCTTTTAACGTCATTAGCTTGACCCAGTAAAGCTCAAGTTCCTTCTTCATAGTTGATGTTGTTATCCCACCAACTCCTCAACTGTTTCCTGTGCACTATTTTGATTCTTCTAAAATATGGAGATTGTATCTCTATCATCTCCTTCTCTTTATAGCCCTTCACTACCCACAACTTGTATTTGATTCTCACATGTGTACCAAGTTGGGGTCTTCCTTTTTTCTAGTCATCAAGAACTTCTCCTCCTCTTCCAATCTTTTCTTCCTTGTGCACCTGAAACAACAAACAATGGTTACCTATAACCTTGGGCTTTTCATCTTTATGGCTAGTCATGTGTGCATCTTGAAATGCAGCTTTATAACTAGCTTCTTCCTCCTGTGTTTGCGTCTCATCTTTAAAGACATCTACAACCACTTTCTCCTCTCGGTCCTGGAGCACCACTATACCTTCATTTACATCAATGATAGCTCTGGCCGTTTTCATAAACGTTCTTCTAAGTATGATAGGTATCTTCTCTATCTCCATCTTCATCACCACAAAGTCTACCAAGAACTGGAGTTTGCCCACACAAACTATAATGTCCTCTGCAATCCCACATGGTTCCTTTGAAGATTCATCGGCCATTACTAGATTAACCTTTACAGGTTTCACATTAACATTGCCGATTTGCTCCAGTAAAGAGTAAGAAATCAAGTTAACACTTGAACCTAAATCAAGAAGAGCTTTTTTAATCTTTTTCTTCCCTATGGTACAAGGGATAGAAAATCCTCCTGAATCTGTCGCTTTTGGAGGGAATGGTGATGAACAAATTTATGATCACCAAAATATGATGTCACAAACTTGTTGAACAATCGGCAAGTATGACCGAATCATTTCAAGTAATAAACTCGGTAAGACCAAATATCGTTCTCCCAAAGGACTCACGGCCTAGTTTAGTTATGTGATTTGTTGATTAGCTAAGACTTAAGAACGAAATAAGTGAAGTTTAATATGAAAAACAGAAAATAAACATGTATGCATGAGTTTTGATCAATGGCTAAAACAAAAGACAAGCACTTTCAATGAAATATATTGATGAATATGTTGTTGGGGGTCAATTTCATCTTATCCACTCTCATATATTTTAGGAATTCGTCATTCAAGTCATCATTGTTAATGCCACTCTCTAAATTACCTTGTCAAGAAGGCCTATCCCCAATTACAAGTTCATACAATTTCTAGCATTCCTAGTAATTAATTCTTTTAGCACAGGAGCTTAACGACAACCAATATAATATTGGGAGTAATTCCCCGGATCTAGACTTTCCCGTACGTTCCCGTATCGACAAAATCAATAATCATGCATTGAATGAGTTAAACAAAGCAAGCATTGAGCAAAGAGGAAAAACCCTAACTAATGATGAAAGAAAGCATAAGTCTTAGATTAAGATGCAAGCACAAATTCCATATATGAGAGCTTCAAAAGATTACATTGATTCCCCAACAAACATACAAGGTTTAGTTCACCATATTCATGGTGAACCTAGATGAACAATAATGAAAGAATGAAAGATAAAACCCTAGAAAGGTGAAGAGGTAGCCTGAGCATCCAAGATCCTCCTTCAAAGGGGTGGAAGAGAGAGTGCCGCTCAACGGTATAGTACCGCTCAGCGGTGAGTGCGTGAGTAGTTTCTTCCCCTCAGCGGCCATTTTTCTCCTCAGCGGATCTCCCATGAGCTCCTGAGTGCCGCTCAGCGGTAAACTGCCGCTGAGCGGTAACTTCGACTTCTCCTTTTGCACTTTTTGATGTCTTTTCTGATTCCATCTCTCTCCTTCTTCACTTCTTTCACTAAATTCACCTTAAAACCTGCACAAAAACACTGAAATCAAGCATAAACCTGTCCAGCTCTCTTATTTATGAAAATATGAATAAAAGCATGATTTCAAGCTAGTTTCTAAGTGTTAAAGGTTGCTTTTAGTGTCAATTTAAGCATGAAAATAACAGTTTTTCAAATGTTATCAACCAACTCAATGCCGCTTCAGCCAAGCTATCCTGAAAGAGATGGATAAGTAATTTGTCGTCGTGAGTGTAAGCAGCCATTTTTCGACAATACATAGTCAAATGATTCTTAGGGCATGTGTTTCCCTTGTATTTCTCAAATTCTGGCACCTTAAACTTGTGTGGAATGGTCACTCCGGGAGCCAAACTCAATCTTGCCACGTCACCAAATCCGTAACTTACCCTTCTATGGCTCTCAGTCTGCCTTCTAGGACTTCAAGTTTATCCTTCGTCCCTTCTACGTTTGCCTGCAAAGCAGCATCTTGTGCGACAATTGTGTGGGGAAGCTTGGACGTTTCATTCAGCTTTGCCTCAGTTGTGTGGATAGGGCCTTGGGTACCAATGGGAAGTATATTGCTAGTTATGGGAAAAGCCAAAGAAGTATGCTCTGCCTCTGAATGATCTCCAATAGGCGGTGTGTAACCTGGTGGTAAACCATACATTGGAAATGTGAATTGTGTACCCACAACGTCATGTATTGAAGTGTGAGCATTATCATCAGCCTTTGCAGACGAAGCCTCTCCTGCAGTTTTCATGGCTTTCAATGCTTCTAAAATTTGACCGACTTGATCCTTTAGCTGATTGATATCAGCCTTTACAGTTTCACGTTCCTCTTCCCAATCTTCCATATCTTTGGAGTTTGCTCGAGTCTTATAAGGATGTCTTGGAAGTTTCGCCGTTGTTTTTTTTTAACTTTATACTATTTTTATTAACTTGGATTAGATGAAAACGCATTATGCAAAAATGCAAAAAAATGATGCATGCTAAAAATAAACAGAAATCACAGGTCCTTGCTATCGTTACGAGAGAAATTAACACAGTCCAGTACCATCGCAAACAAATCGAACTTTACATTTAAAGAAACTGAATAAATGTCAAAAGTTATTAAAATGAAAATATCACTTCCTAGCCCGAGCAATAAAAGTCTTCATCTCACCCACTAGCCATTTACAATAACTAATAAAATGAGTGACTTCTTCAGGTGGGTTGTAGAAATATGTCATCACTTCAGCGTCGGATACCATCCTGGGCACATCTTTGATAGCTTCGTTAGCAAGAGCAGCTAGTTGAGCGAAACTTCCCCTCCAATGTCTCACGACTTGTTCTTGATCCTTAATATGGTCCTCCATCTGTTTCATCATAGCTCGATTTCTTTCTTCTATTTTTATCCATTCCCCTTGTTTGGCAATGTAGTTCTCCATCTGCTTCAGCAAAGCCTGTTGCTTTTCTTATGCTTTTTCACGTTCTTGGTCTAACTCTTCCTCTAATGACATTGCCATCCTTTTCATTTGTTGCTCTATTTCTTTAATTTGAATTTGGGCTTCCCTCAATCTTCGTAGGGCCTCTTGTCGATCTCTTCTGGTCTCTTCATAAAGGTATTTCCAATGTTCTTCGGCTTCCAATGCTGTATTCCTTTCTCTTACCCTCATGGTTAGCTCAACGTTGGCGGCTGCGAGATCCTGCTTTATTCGAAGAGTATAACCTTTTTCGATGTTTTGTTTCGTGAGAGCCTCTTCATGTGCCCGTGTCATTTCTTTTCTTTCCAATGTTAAATCTATCACATTATTGCGAGCATTTTGTAGCTCTTCTGTCAACTTAATATTCTGATCTTTCATTTCTTTTATTTTTATCTTCAATTGTTTTATCCTATCAAACTCTGGATTTAGAAGTTGCCTTTCATCTACCAGCTGGCCTGTGATTGATTTGAATGGCAATTTAATGTCTTTTACCCTTTGTGTAATCCAATTGTGATAACTAACCTCTTGACTTATCACTCCTACCCTTTTATCTGCTTCAAACCGCACGACGTTTCTCCAAGCTCTTGTAACCTCTCTTAGTTTTTCAATAAAACATCCATCTTCATAATAAATGAAAAGTGGAGTGAGATAATCGGATGATGGTGCCCCTCTCATGGGATGCCCAAACTATCTTTGAACCAAAGTAGGGTTGTAATTGATACAATACCGAGCTCCAATGAGTGGGACGTTGGGGAAATCGCCACAATAATGGATGAAACACTTGCCCCTAAGCCAGGAAGGACGCCACTTTATCTTCCCCCCGTTTAGTCCTGCGAAGAAATGAGCCCATTCCTCTGCCCCAATGCCCCTGTCAACGGTCCCTTTGAACATTCGAGTAGTCAACCATTGGTATAATGCCGGCAAACAACAGATGATCTTTTGCCCTTTCCTTTCATGGGAGAAACTCATTGACCCATAAACATCAGCGAGGATTGTAGTAACCGGATTCTCCGCCCTTGTCTTCTTGGCCACAAAGACATCTATCGCATCATAATCTACAAAATTTTCAATCTTAGGAAACAACATGATTCCATATAAGGTAAGGGCCAACACGTCCATGAATGTTTCCCACTTTTCACCGTCAGCCAAGTGATGCAAGTATTGCTCCAAAAACTCCTGAGTGAGTCCTTTCACATGGTTTCTCGTTACCAATCTGTCTTCCAACTCTCTAGGGTGCAATTTCATGATAGCAGCGATAGTAGTAATAGAAGCATGATGCTCTAGGTGTTGGTATGGAATTGTACCCTCTAGTGGTAAGCCCAAGATGTGCTCGAACTCTTCTACAGTCGGTGCCAACTGAAAGTCTGGGAACGTAAAACATCTCAGTGGAGAATCATAATATTGAGACAGGGTAGTGATAACAAGTGATGGTACGTCCACCTCGATCAAACTGAGTAAATTTCCATACTTCTTTCTGAACACTTCTCTCTTCATAGTTTTCAATTGCTTTCCTAATCCTATCAATCCTGACAGATTCATAACGGAGACTCTGATGTGTGGTCTTCTTCTTAATATGGCAGCACTAGTTTGTTTCATAGTTTCAGATTCCATGTTAAGTCCCAACCTTTACGATATCAAACAACCATTTAATTTCCGCCAATATTGGTAAGAAGAAAAGGTTACTAATGCATGTGATGCATGAAGATGCATGTGCCCAATAATGATTGAAAACAACATGCCCTTTCGGATTTTAAAGGAGGTCCAACGTCCTAAGGTCTAAACATTGTATATGTAATCTCTCAAGGAAGGCTTCCTGAACCTAAAATCAAGGCCACCAGAGCTATGGTCCTTTTCACAGCTTTTCCACAACAGCTGAGCGCAACTAGGTGTGAAATTGCATGTAAAGAGAACAGACACTGGCTGGGATTCTCACGATAGCCAAACTGGAAATAGTCCAGACGTGACACCGCTACACAACCCCTCTAATTATATGTTACACTCAGACCCGGGTATAGGGTCCCACTCATGATATGCAAAGTAAACATAATAATAAAAACGAGTATAAATAAATTACCAAAATAAATAAAGACAAACATATATAATAAATAAAGGGAAAATAAATAAAATAAAATAAAATAAAATAAAACCACATCAATTTTACACATTTAATTAAGAAGGCTTGATTCTCTAGTCAATCCCCAGTGGAGTCGCCATCTGTAGCAACCGAAATCGCGACGGGACGGCAATCCGAAAAAACAAACGAGTTTGGGAAAAAGGTTTTGGAGTCGCCAGCATAATTTATATGGAAAAACTATGGAAAACCAAAAAAAAATAAGACATGGTCTACGAGAAGAGATTTTCAGGTTCGGGAATCGGTTACGCGTAAGGAAGGTGTTAGCACCCTATCGCGCCTACCCAAAGGCAGTACCTTTAATTAAATATATAAAGTTGACCTGGTTTTGCAAAAATGTTAATTTTCCCTAAACAAAATAATAAAATAAAATAAAACAAACTATTAAGAAACAAAAAAATATTTTTCTTTTTATGAACACGACAAGAATTGACCTTGGTCCTACGTACAAAATCACGTAGTTCTTTATGTAGAAAAAGGTTTGTGAGTTTGTTTGAAAATTATTATTGATTGATTTAGATGTTTTTTGAAAACAATGAATCTGAAAAAGATTTGGTTTAAACAACATTGACATTCTTTTTGGGTTTTTGGAGATTTTGTATTTTTTTTTTATTTGAAAAATGGTGGGAAAAAAAGAAAGAAACCGACCATAGGCCGACACATACTTATAAAAAGAAATTTTGATTTAAAAAAACATTATTTGTGTGTAGAAAGAAAAAAATATTTTTAAGATAACTTCAGAGAGTACAATAAAAAGAGGAAAATAGTGGTGTAGAGATGACATACCTTTTTAGCTTTTTCCTTCTTTGATGATCCCTTTTGGCAGAGTTCTTCCAACCTGAGAACTTACTTTTCTCTATATTCTTCAGTACTTTTGCTATCTCTCTATCTTTTAAAAATCCCCCCTCCCCTCTATGGCAGAGCGCATATTTATATACACACATTGCAATATTATGGAAATCTTGCCTTAATTGTGAATTAATTGACAATAAAACAAAATAGGGAAAGAATTGCTCTAATTGTGAATAAAACAAAATATGGAAAGAATTGCTCTAATAAAAAAAAGGAAAGAAATGTCATGGTTTCCAGAAAACAAAATTAAATAATATTCAAAACATTGATTATCATTATTGTCAGAAAATCATATTTTCCTCTTTAAAAGCAACTGATGCAACAAATTATATTAATATACTATTTTAGTTATTGCTTATAATTATTAGCATAATATCAATTCAAATTATTAGCATATTAAACTAAAATTTCAAAAATATTGTATTTGATATTAAAGTTATTATTTTATCCCTTTTTACCCACCATTAATTATTATTCTCTTATTTTTTTATTATTTTTAAATATTTACTTACCCGGACGAAATTGGGTGTTGACACCAGGTACTCACTAATCCACATCATTTTCCCTTGTTTCGCTGTCGTTTTCAACATTTTCACCCTTTCCTTCATTTTCACTGTTTGAATCCTTGATACCATCCATTTCCACTAATTAAATCTTCCTTTGCTCCGTTTAAAAGCTATTCCTCTTATCAATATCTCCTTCCAACCGTTTAGTCTGGCCATTGCACCATTTAATCATTCTATCTTACGGTTTCTGCTTTATTTAGAGTTTTGCACTTAGGACATCCAAAATCCTCATCCCTAGAAATTACACCGAACAAACCTTCAATCTAGGGTTTGTCGTTTGTCTTCTTAGTTCTTTCGCTGTTTTCGTTGCCTCATTTTCTTCCTCTGCTTCTTTCCGCTGTGCATCAATGTCAAGGATGGCTCGAGGAGTCCAAATCGCTCAAGTTTCGTCTTCTCCTCGGAGCGTCGTCCATCATATGGTATTCAGAGCCTTCGTTTAGGTACACTTCAAAGCTAAGTATCTTGCTTCTGTGATTCACGAGTTGTTGCGATTCTGTCTTGATGTTATTCATTATTGTTGTATCTCTTCAATATCCATGTTGTTCATTATGATTCCATTTGTGCTGTATTGAATCTATTTCGCGTCTACTTTTGTTTATTTTTTCGTGTTGTTTTGGTTTGATTTTAAGTTTGTCTTGAGTCATTTCTCTAATTTGAGTTTGTCTTCTTTGATTGAGTCTTGTTTCTTTCAATTCAAGTTGATCTATTCCTTATTTGAGTGTCGTGTTTAGGATTCTATAATATTTTGTATGTGCATTTTTTTGTGCTTGAGTCAGTGTTTCATCATTTTGATCGGTTCATTTCTTGTTTGAGTCATTTAAATGAAGCATCATATCCTGTCATGTTTACAGTCATGTTTAATTGCTTCAAATGTCTTAAATTATGTGTTCAAAGCTGTGTTTGAGTTTTTTTGAGATTCTGGATTATATGACCAGTGGCTGCATGTGACACCCGGGCACGGAGACGAGGGCGGGGAGTGACGCCGGTGCGAGAAGCATGGTGCAGGGGGCACAGACAAGGAGCGGCTCCTGGCAGCTTCGGGTGGAAGGGGTACATGGATGAATCGAACATACACCGGAATGAGAGGGATCTGGAGACTGTATAGGTATGGGACTATACAGTTGAAGGATAGCTTAAAGGAATTGATTTGACTACTCATATCACCAAAAATGCATTTACTTTTCGGTAGCCTGACTCATAAGAACTCCATGGTTAAGCGTGCTTAGCCTGGAGTAATTCTGGGATGGGTGACCTTCTGGGAAGTTTTCCCAGAAAGTGTGCGAGTGAGAACAAAGCACACTGGAAAGCCTAGTGGTGATCTGTGGGGCATGAAAAGTGACCTTAATCTCAGATTTCAAGTGCTATTGATGTGTATTTTGTTTGAGTTTCTTATTGAGGTCAATATATATTAATTCTGTGATAAACTGCTTGATTGAGTTAATACCGGGTGCACACCACTGAAGCCATGAATTGCTGAAGCAAAAAGCTTGGTGGCACTTTGAGAAAACTCCAACAGAGTCCAAAATTGTAGTTGGTTGATCTGCATTATCTTTGTTTCAGTCCTTTTATGTTTTTAAAATCTGTTTGGCATATAGATCTTGCTGGACATCTTGCATTCACTTCCTAGTGTTTTGTTCAAGTTTTAATAGCTATTCTTGAGTCCAGCAAACTTTTAGAATGCTTTTTGAATCATTGAGTCAAAATTTAGATGATGGAGTTGCTTGTTTTGAATGAATTTGGGGGCTGGAACATCAAAATTATGAAGTACTTTGTGTTTGCATCTGTTAAGTGTTTGAACCAATCTAAATACATGTATTAAACTTACTGATGCAAAGATTTCACATACTCTAGCTACCCTTCCAGTTCTTCCTCTTTAGGCCACCAAGTTCTGACTATTTTTCTTCACAAGTTGTTGCATAATATTTGTGTGCTAAATTTTGATTTCCGGAATCTTATATCTGGACTGTAGCAACAGGTTTGACCATTAAAAAAATTGAGAACAATCAATAAAAAAAAATAATCGTTGCATAGTTTTAAAAACCAATTGGGTCCGTGCAGTTCAGTGTGTGTAATTTTGAAATACCAAAATCAGAAATTGCTTTTAGAGACTGGGTTTCTCTTAGACATTTCAGCAGCTTCTTGTTTGGTTTTTATTTGCTTTTAAAATATTTTCTAGAGCTATTATTAGGTTCAGTTTGAGTGTTCACTTTGATCAAAAGGTTTGTTTCTTGCTTTTCATTGTTGAATGTCCTGGTTTTGTCTCAATGCATGTGAAATCTACTCTGCCAATCTTTAATTGAAGCTTTTAATTGCTTATTTCATCTAGTCTAGAGTTTCCTTGAGTAGAGTCTGCTTTGCTGTTATCTCCATTGCCTTGTGCTTAACTCTTTTGAGTGGCTGATTTGTCCTGTTTTGTCCATTACCTTGTTTAGCCTAGCCATTTTCCTGATTGAGAAATTTGATTACATTCTGGTTTTTGGGATTTGAAAGAAGGTAAGTGTGAATGGTAGCATATTAGGTGGTGGTGATCCACAGGATTCTCTGACCTACACTGAAAATTTCTCTTTTAAACCTTTTTGAGTGGCTTAAATTTTTAAAGAACAACCTGAATGCTGAGAGTTTAGTAAGGCTAATTTAGCCTAAATTCCTTGGCATTTGCAAGAGAGTTCAGTTTCAATTAACCATTTGTTGATTGTGTTCATTGTGCAGGAAACGAAATTGGAGTAATTAGATTGGAGCAACTATGATTTGTTTCAAAGACAACTGCAATCACTGTTGTTTAAATTCATTACTGATTTCCTGGTGATGCTATTTGTACTTGTGAATGTTTAAACTGTCATTGCACTCATTTTAGTTTCAAACATTGCTTGCTGAATCATTGTTATACTCACTGTTTTGAAAGTGAATTGTTGATTTCATAGTTTAATTGAGCATGTTGAATGCTGATTTTTGAGTTAATAAGTTCTATTGGAACTTGATAGATGAATTAATAATTTGCAAATGTTGTTCTGACTGGTTGTGCATTTCTGGATTACATCAACACTGTTTTAGCTGCCAATATTTCATTCAGTTTTAAAAAGTGACTAAAGCACTTAATTTTCAAAATTCTGATTGTTTGATTGAATGAAATAAATGATTATTTTTTGCATTGTATCACATCAATCTTCCTTCCTTGAATTGAACGGATTTTAAATTAGATTGGTTGGTTGTTTAAATCAGTTTAGTTTAGCTTTGAAATTACACCCACTTGAATCTAGTTTAATATCCATGTCCATGTGTATTTTTGCTAGAATTGGTGTGATTTTGTGTGTGCGGAACTTATTTGTTTGAATCATTAAGTTGAGCAGCAATTTAGTGAAGATGTAGGGTAGTGCAAAATTCAAAGAGATTCTTGATTCAGTTTAAGAAACCCAAACAACTAGAAATAGCATTGGAATAATGTCACTTCGGGACAATTAGTTGAACGACAGTAGGATCGTTTTTTACCAAGCATCATCTATACTGAACAGAGAAAGGGAAGTTCTTATTACTATATATCTTTTTGTGCAATCTGCTTTAGCTAAAGGAATATTGATTGAAACTTTGCTCATATATGTTGTAGGATTGGACAAAAGATAGAAGCTTGAAGCCGTCAAGAAGCAATAATGATGGCACTAATGACAAATTTATGAACACCGAAAAACAGCGCCAAAACTTGTTTAACCCTCGGAAAGTGTGACCGAATCGTATCAAGTAATAAACTCGGTAAGACCAAGTATCGTTCTCCCAAAGGACTCACGACCTAGTTAGTTATTTGATTTCTTGATTATTTAAGACTTGTGAACAAATTGGTATAAGTTTCAAATGCAAAAGACAATAAGTAAACATGTATGCATGAGTTTTGATCAATGGAAAAGAGGAACACAAACACTTGAAATGAATTATATAGATGAGTATGTTTTTGGGGTAATCAATTTCATCTTATCCACTCTCATATACTTTAGGAATTCATCATTCTTTTCATCAATGTTAATGCCACTCTTTAAATTACCTTTCAAGAAAGCCTATCCTTAATTACAAGTTCATACAATTCCTAGCATCCCTAATAATTAATTCTGAAGCACAGAAGCTTAAAGGCAACCAATCCTCATATCCCTATGTCTAGGCAATATCCTATTGGGAGAAATTTCCCAGATCTAGATTTCCCCGTATGTGTCCACATCGACAAAATCAATAATCATGACATCGAATGAATTAAACAATGCATGCTTTCAGCTAAGAGGAAAAACCCTAGCTATTAATGAAAGAAAGCATGTATCAATTAAGATGTTTAAACACAAATTCCATATATGAGAGCTTCAAAAGATTACATTGATTCCCCAACAACAAGAAGATTTTAGTTCACCATATTCATGGTGAAACTAGATGAAATACAATGAAAGAATGACAGATAGAACCCTAGAAAGTTGAGTCGGTAGCCTTAGCATCCAAGATCTTCCTCCAAGGGGTGAAAAAATAAGTGTTTGCTTCATGCTCTCCAAAGATCCAAACCCTAGGAAGTCCTAAAGCTTATAACTATTTGAAATATTACAGAAAAGTGGGCCTAAGCCCAAAATAATGTCGCACAGCGGTAAGTGTGTGTTGATTCTTCCCCTCAGCGACATTTTCACCCCTCAGCGGAGCCAACGGGTGTTCATTAGTGCCGCTCAGCGGTAAACTGGCGTTGAGCGGTACTTGCGGCTCCTCTTCTTTTACCCTTTTTGAGTTCTTTTCTGATTCCATCTCTATCCTTTTTCACTTCTTTCATCAAATTCACCTTAAAACCTGCATAAAACACTAAAATCAAGCATAAACCTATCCAACTCTCTTATTTCCAAAAATATAAACAAAAGCATGATTGCAAGCTAGTTTCTAAGTGTTAAAGGTTGTTTTTAGTATCAATTTTAAGCATGAAAATAACAATTTTTCAATTGTTATTAGGCACGTGAAATATCTGCAGAAGTGGACCAGTTTAGTGGGCAACAACATTTGTGTTTGTAATAGTTGTGTAATTGTTTTCTTCATTTTGATGTGTAATAGGTTTTGTGTTAGTTTCTTTTATTTGGAAAAGGCCATTCCAAGTCCAAGTGTTTTGGAAGAGTCTTGGTGCTCTTTCAACTCTTGGCAACGTTCCTTGTTTGATTTGTGCCTGTGTTTAAATTCTTGTTTCACATGTTTAGGAGTGATTTAGGCTAGAAGAGATTAAACTCTAAGCCTTGTCACAATAGTTGTCCGCAATTAGGTGTCTAGTCATTTTGTTTGTCTTTAATTGTTTGTGTGATAGAGTCATGTATTTTGTTTTTAAAAGTAAATTTTACTTTAAGGGGTATTTAGTTAGTAACATAAGACAATTTTGGTAAGGTAAGACTTGGTACTTAAGTAGTATCTTTGGCTCACCTCTCTTACCTGGAATTTGTCTAATTGTGAAACCTATAAACTATTTAGATTAGAAAAACTTTTAAGAACAAAAGGTGTCAAGTCATAGGATTAGTGAACTTGAGAAGCAAAATGCTCTTAGATTCATGAAAGAAGAACAAAAGAAACAGAAAAACCAAGAGCTTTTAAGAGAACTCATTCAAGAGGGCAAATCATTCATTAAAAAATTTAAGTGGGTTTTCTCGTCGGGAAAGAGAGTTTAGAGACAAACTTATGACATTCTTGAATGAGGGAAGTAAAAGAAGAATTAAGAGAGAACATAGAGAATTACAAGAAAGAATAGAAAGAAAAGAGAGAAGAAAAGAGAGAAGAACAAAAAAAGAGAGAAGAAGAGAGCAAGAAAGAAGAGAAGAGGAAGAAAGAAGAGAAGAGGAAGTAAGAAGAGAAAAACAAGAAAAAGAAAAGAGAGAAAAGGAAGAAATTGAAAGAAAAGAAATTGAAGAAAAGAAGAACCTAAGGGTAACATCTCCTCCTACACTCACAATAGAACCTAGACTATTAAGGAGAGGTTTTCTTTCCTTTCACTTTTCTTCATTTATTTTTGAATTTCCAAAATTTCACTTTTCTTTCAAAGAATTTGCCACTTCATCATTTCAAACAATGTTATTTTCAGCATGTGGCATTTCACAACTTGAGTTATGGTTACCACTAACTCAAGACAAAATTAAATTTTCAAATGAAGAAAGGCTTCTTAGATTTATAAAAATTGAACATTTCAACATTAGGAAGCCTTCTAGAATTTGCCACTTCATCATTTCAAACAATGCAATTTTCAGCATGTGGCATTTCACAACTTGAGTTACGGTTACCACTAACTCAAGACAAAATTAAATTTTCAAATGAAGAAAGGCTTCTTAGATTTATAAAAATTGAACATTTCAACATTAAGAAGCCTTCTTCTAGTCATACTTTTCCATGTATCTTATTGGGTCAATTAAAACTAATTGGAAATGTGTTTGATGCTTATTATAGATTCACATTTGATCCAGGAGGAACTTGTATGGAGCCTACAAAACTAAGTCCTCAAGCGAACCATCAGAATAAGATTTGAGGACAAATCCTTTTCAAGGGGAAGGGGATGATAGACGGGGCCCAAGCCCAATTATCTTAGTATAATATTTATTTTATTTTTATTAAAGCATGTGTAAAAAGTGTTAGGCATGTGGTAGATAAGAGGGACTTTTTGTCCTATATATAGACATGCCACCACCTCTTGTAAGACACTTTTGAGAATATTGAATTGCATTTCTGTAGAGATGACTCCAGAACCAATTCACCCTTGAAATTCAAGGCTGGAGAATCCAAGGGATTCTCCCTGGCCACCTTCCATTCACTCTGCATCTTCATTTTTCCCATTTACACTTCAAATTATCACTCCTCCATATCAACATCTTTCCCTCAACCAGCGTATGCACTTGGCATGCGTCAGCTATCCTATCAACCACTTCACTTCCTCTTATCCGCATCAGACTCCTCGCACCACATCATCATTGCCTCTTGATGACAAATTTATGAACACCGAAAAACGGCACCAAAAACTTGTTTAACCCTTGGCAACTGTGACCGAATCGTATCAAGTAATAAACTCGGTAAGACAAAGTATCGTTCTCCTAAAGGACTCACGGCCTAGTTAGTTATATGATTTCTTGATTATTTAAGACTTGTGAACAAATTCTTAAGGTTTCAAATGCAAAAGACAATAAGTAAACATGTATGCATGACTTTTGATCAATGGAAAATAAGAACACAAACACTTTGAACGAATTAGATGGATGAGTATGTTGTTGGGGTAATAAATTTCATCTTATCCACTCTCATATACATCAGGAATTCATCATTCTTTTCATCAATGTTAATGCCACTCTCTAAATCACCTTGCAAAGAAAGCCTATCCTTAATTACGAGTTCATACAATTCCTAGCATCCCTAATAATTAATTCTAAAGCACAGAAGCTTAACGGCAACCAACCCTCATATCCCTATGTCTAGGCAATATGCTATTAGGAGAATTTCCCCATATCTAGATGATGAATCAATATTTTCTTCACTTCACTTAGTTTATCGTGCTATAATTAATCAGGGAATTGTGCTTAAATGTCCTATATTTTTCTGTATTTTCTAATTGTGCTTAATTCAATCAGAAATTCTTATTTTAATTAATTTGAACTATCTGAGCTAATTATTTGCATTAGTAATTGCAGGGAAAATTTTGGAAATACAAATTGGAACATTTAGAAGAATACTCATTTGCACACTGTGTTGTTCTAGGAAGAAGCCATGCTCCATTCGTTTATTTTTAGAGAAAGATGTGTTGATCCGTTTTGGAGGAAGAAGTTTAATTTTTCTGTTAGGCTTCCTAGAAAAGTGGTGTCACGGCATTTTCAATCTAAAAGCAAGTATCACATGTTTTGGATGCAATCAAAGTGGGAGCCGCGCCACCTAGGATTGAAAATTTTCTCTTTGGCTTAACAAAATGAAGGAGGCCGTGAAACATAATGGAGAGACCACCATTTAGTCACTTACGTGAATGAAGTAGCAAAGAATTAAAAAACAACTCCACTACCACGGCCAAACACTTTGGCACATCCAAAGGTTTTCTATTTTGATTGGACAAACACATAGGGCCCATTGGTCATTTCATCTTGGCAAAACATGAAGCCATGTACGTGGAATCAAAGTGGACTAGAAATCACATTAAAAAAATGATGAAAGGGGACCACCACTTCTTAACATTGGAGAATTCATTTTGGAGTGTGCAGCCGTGAAACTTGTTGAATGAAGGGGCCACCTCACGGTTTCTCTATTATTTTGCTGCAGCTCACATAAAGGAGTTGAAGGAGTATCTACTGAGTTGAAGAAGAAGAAATCCAGCAGGAGTTGCTCTTGGTTGAAGATAGCAAGCTCACGGTGCAGCTACTGATTCACACATCCATAGAGAAGCAAAGCTTGGAGGAGATGGCAGCAAGGGTGTGCAACGAGATTGAATGAAGAAGATGACAAGTTTAGGTGAAGAATGGAGGGTCCCACCTATTTTCATACGTCCAAGGAAGTGAACATTTAGCTAAGAAAGTCTTCAAAGCTAAGAATAGAAAGGAAGCTATAGGGGGACAATAGACAAAACAAGACGCTGAAATGAAGGAGGAGAATACGGGAGTTTGTTCAGAGAAGTGCTATAAAATTGCAAGCAACAGCAGAGAAGAAACCATTAGATTTTAGGAGTAGGATTTAGGATAGTTAGGAAGCAACTCTCGGTTCCTCTCTTCCAGAGATTCTGAATTTCCATTTCAAACAGTGCCAAAATGTAGTTTTAATTTCTGAAGCTGTGTCACCTTTGCTCGTTCATTTTTAATTGTATTGTTCAAGAATTTTAATTTAAGTGTTGAAAGCTTTGATGAATTTCATTTCCAGTTAAATGTTTTCTATTTTTATTTTACTGGTTCTGTTTTCCATATCGTTAAATTCAGTCATTACTTTTTACCGTTCAGTTTATTTTCAACGTCGTTTTTACTGTCATTTTCACTGTTGCTTTGGGTAAATTTTATTTACACTGCTTTATGTTTTCTACATGTTTATTGTTACAGTATTTTAATTTCAAACACTGTTGAATTTTCCATTTTACGTTTTCCATTTTTACCGTTCAATTTTTACCGTGTTTAAAATTTATTTCAGTGTTTTCGTAAATTCAGTTGTGTTTAAATTCTAGTTTTAATTTATTTTTCCTCAACGAAAAACAATCACAAAACCCCCCCTCCCCCACTTCGTGTTAAAATCTGAGACTGAACCGGCACATAAATTGGTCCTTGAGAGACGACCTAGGAGTCACTTTCTAGTTATACTGCATTAATTCCGTGCAATCAACTTTTGTGAGCGGTGCGACCCGTTCAATCAAAATGGCGCCGTTGCCGGGGACCAAAGACGGTTTGGTTTTAGATTCTTGTTGGGTAAATTTTTGTTCTGTTAATATGTGTATTTTGTGTGTTTTGTGTTTTGTATTTTTTGTAGGCGACAACGACACCTTCAGCAAATTTTGGCGGCGTTGTCACTTCAGTTCCAGGTTTTTGTTTTAGATTTTTGTTGTGTTTTTCGATTATGTTGTGTTAATATATGTTTTGTCTTTTATATTGTTTTGTCTTTTATATTTTTATTGTGTTGTGTTTTATCTTGTGTTGTGTTGTGATGTTCTATTTGTTTTGTATGCGTGTCATATGTATTTTGTCTGTTAATTAAAAAAATAAAAATAAAAAATTGTTCTGTCTTGTGTACGTATTGCATGTATAAATGTGTTGTGTTTTATCTGTTTTATAATTTTTAGTTTTTAGTTTTTACTTTTTATTTTCCATGTCTACCTATTTTGATGTGAATAGTGCTTATTCTGCGAGTGCCTATAATTATGATTCTCCTTCTGCTTGGTACTCTGATTGTAATTCTGCTGAATTTTATGATGAGAATTATATGAATCATCCTCAAATTCCTGAGAGCGCTCCTAGGGAGCCGGTTCCACCTAAGGAGGATGATTTTTATTACGTTCTAAGCACTGGACTGACATATTTGCTGCCTAAGTTTCATGGTTTTGCAGGAGAATGCCCACATAGACATTTGGAAGAGTTCCACATCATATGCTCTTCAATGAAGCCTCTAGATGTCCCTCTTGATCACATTTTCTTGAGCGCATTTCCGCATTCATTACAAGGAGCAGCTAAGGATTGGCAAGACTCTCTTCCTCTAGGATCCGTTACCGATTGGGGATATCTTGAGCTTCAGTTTCTGAACAAATTCTCCCCTGAGCAGTATGGATATATCAATGATCCTGGATGGAATGACCCTAGCTTGGGATGGTTCGATGCTCAACAGGAATATCAGGAAGCACCATCTCAGGATACTTTTATGCCTCCACCAGTCCAGCAATACGAGAATCAGCAGTTTGATGCTCCTGTCCAAATAACTCCTCAGCCTTCTACTTCTGAACCTACATTAAAGGAGTTACTGGAGCAAATGACCAAGCAGAGAATTCAGTTTGAGCAAGAGTGCATGAAGATCCAGCAGGAAACTCAAGCTGCCATGCAGAATCTGAGTGATCAGGTTGGGCAGATGACCACTCTTGCACCTGAGGAGACCAATGAAAATTTTGAGGAACAGGCAGATACGAGCAGTACTTCTGAGACAGGTAGATCACCTTCATCTTCCCACTCTCTAGCAATCTTCAAGGAAGAGGAGGTAAGGATACCTCAATTTGATTATATTGATGATTATGTTGTTGAGAGGTATGCTGATGATTATATTGTTGCTGAGTTTGATTTTAATTTTCCCTCTATGCATGATGAGAACCAATTTTTGCTATCACATCCGAACGTTTATTCTCCATGCATTGAACATGAATCTGAATCTGTGGTTGATGTTGCTTGTGATTTTGAAATTGATTCATGTTCTGAGGATTTATTTGAGGTTCAGAATGATAATTTGGGTGTTATACCCCTGCATGAATTTTCTGTGGAACCATATTGCACTAACCCTATTGCAGGAGGTACAAATGAATTTGACCAACATGCACCCACAATAGAAGACAAAGGTGCCAACACTCACCAAAGTTTCAACAGCAACAGGCACCTGCTGAACCTGCTCATCAACAATCACTGCATAGATCCAGCTGTGGAAAACATTTCACTGCTAGATCAGATTTGGAGGATGAAGCAGTTCATCCTCAAAACTTCCTGGCTGGATACTGAAAAGGAAGACCTCTCCCTGATAATCCAAAATTGGCAGCTTCCACCTTAACCTACGGGAGTTTGCATTTTCTTTCTCTCCCTTTTTCCTGTTTTTATTGCACTTGTCCATGATATGTTACTGTTTTGATTGCTGATGTATGCTTAAAACACATTGAGGACAATGTGTAGTTTAAGTGTGGTCTATTGGGAGAGAATCTGATTTTTCTTTGTTTTGTGTGTTAAATTTTTTGTTTTAAGTGTTAAATTTTTTCTGTTTTAAGTTGTTTTTAGTGTGTTTTGTGTGCAATAAATTTTACATTTTTCTCTTCAATTCTGGATTTTGTTTAAGTTGTAGATTTTTCCTTCACTTCATTAATACTTATGGTTTGAAATCCTTGCTTTTCTCTGCTTGGAAGATGATTATGATGTTTGAGAGGGTGAATTGATTATAACACGAATACCCTGTGAGAATTTGAACCACTTTATTTTCTTTCTTGTGTGCTATGTATCTTGATTGCTTGCACATATGCCTTGGCTTGATTCTTTTTGATATACTTGATTTATATGCATGTTTTAGAAATGATAAAGGCATTTTATTTATTGAGCCTCGTTAGCCAAATAAGCCTACCTTGGCATTATCCTTTGATACCCCTTTTGAGCCTATACTGTATTCATTTCTTTGTGTTAAAGCTCATACACTGATCCCTAAGTGAAAAATAATGATTACCTTAACCTTAGGAAAGTCTGGAGCTATAAAAGTGTTTTGTGAATAAGTGTGGTCTCCTTGGGGATTCTGATAAATTGGCTAGTTGGTTCCTCATCTTGTTCTGAAAATATGAATTCTATCCTGTTGTGTGATAAAGAGAGAAAATAAAAGAGACAGGATGAAAAAAAAAAATCCCCGGCAACGGCGCCATTTTTGATACGGGCGTCGCGGCCCGTCAAATTTGATGTGCAAGAATTAATGCAGTATAACTAGGAAGTGACTCCTAGGTCGTCTCTCAAGGACCAATTTTTGTGGTTCAGTCTCAGATTAAACACGAAGTGGGGGGGGTTTGTGAATATGTTTGGATGCGATACAATTAAAGTGGACTGGAAATTAAATAGAATTTAAAAACGTTGAAACAATTTTAAACACTGTAAAAACTGAACAGTAAAAGACAGTAAAAATGAAAAGTGGTAAATTGAGAAACGGTAAAATTTAAACGATGCAGAAAACAATAAACAGTAGAATAAAAGAGACGGTAAAATAAAGATTAACTGAAAATGAAATTTGTCAAAGATTCAGCATTCGCAGAAAGAGTAATTGTGTAGAAAATGGTAAATGAAAATAAAATTCAAGGAACATTGATTGGAAAATGGAAACTGGAAAATACAATTAATTCAATTCTGGAAACTGGAAATTGAATCAAACACAAAACCTCCCCCAGAGGGGAGGAGAAAACCAGAACGTAAATTGCACTTCTAATTCTACTCCTAAAATCTAATTAATTCTCCTCCCCTCTGGGGGAGGTTTTGTGTTTGATTCAATTTCTAGTTTGAAATCCTTGCTTTTCTCTGCTTGGAAGATGATTATGATGTTTGAGAGGGTGAATTGATTATAACACGAATACCCTGTGAGAATTTGAACCACTTTATTTTCTTTCTTGTGTGCTATGTATCTTGATTGCTTGCACATATGCCTTGGCTTGATTCTTTTTGATATACTTGATTTATATGCATGTTTTAGAAATGATAAAGGCATTTTATTTATTGAGCCTCGTTAGCCAAATAAGCCTACCTTGGCATTATCCTTTGATACCCCTTTTGAGCCTATACTGTATTCATTTCTTTGTGTTAAAGCTCATACACTGATCCCTAAGTGAAAAATAATGATTACCTTAACCTTAGGAAAGTCTGGAGCTATAAAAGTGTTTTGTGAATAAGTGTGGTCTCCTTGGGGATTCTGATAAATTGGCTAGTTGGTTCCTCATCTTGTTCTGAAAATATGAATTCTATCCTGTTGTGTGATAAAGAGAGAAAATAAAAGAGACAGGATGAAAAAAAAAACATTTTGATGAGAAAAAGAGAAAATTGAAAAATAATCCTGTGAATAATGGAGTTGAGAAGAGGATTGAATTAGAGGTTTGGGTGAGATTTCACTGTGTTTACACTTTTTCCCCATTGCTCCTCTATTTCTTTTGAGCTGTAGCTACTTATCTATATTTTATCCTCCCCTGTCCTTGGCCCCATTACAACCCAGTAAAGACCTTTAGATCTGAACATGCATATGTTTTAAGTATTGATATTAGAAGCTTGCCAAGTCTGTTGTGTTTGTTTTCTTGAGTGCATTGAGTTGAAATTATTTACCCTAGACACTTGAGAGAAACACTGTGAGTGCATCTGTGAGGTTTTGTTATTTTTGAATCACCTCTTAAGCTGATTGATTATTTTTCTGTGTATTGAATTGCTTGGATGATTTCTGTAAGTATCTGCTTTTCTTGATTTTGTGTTGGATATATTCTACTTCTTATCTCTGTCCAGAATTCTTGAGAACTGTGTAAATTCTGTGTGTTTTCTTGTGAGTCTTTATTTTCTGTCTGCTGAGTTGTGTCACCTCCATAAAAGTCCTTTGAACCATTCCCTGATTTGAGTCTTGATTTTGCCCAGGAGTGCAAAAGACTAAGTATGGTCTATTTTGATGAATCAATATTTTCTTCACTTCACTTAGTTTATCGTGCTATAATTAATCAGGGAATTGTGCTTAAATGTCCGATATTTTTCTGTATTTTCTAATTGTGCTTAATTCAATCAGAAATTCTTATTTTAATTAATTTGAATTATCTGAGCTAATTATTTGCATTAGTAATTGCAGGGAAAATTTTGGAAATACAAATTGGAACATTTAGAAGAATACTCATTTGCACACTGTGTTGTTCTAGGAAGAAGCTATGCTCCATTCGTTTATTTTTAGAGAAAGATGTGTTGATCCGTTTTGGAGGAAGAAGTTTAATTTTTCTGTTAGGCTTCCTAGAAAAGTGGTGTCACGGCATTTTCAATCTAAAAGCAAGTATCACATGTTTTGGATGCAATCAAAGTGGGAGCCGCGCCACCTAGGATTGAAAATTTTCTCTTTGGCTTAACAAAATGAAGGAGGCCGTGAAACATAATGGAGGGACCACCATTTAGTCACTTACGTGAATGAAGTAGCAAAGAATTAAAAAACAACTCCACTACCACGGCCAAACACTTTGGCACATCCAAAGGTTTTCTATTTTGATTGGACAAACACATGGGGCCCATTGGTCATTTCATCTTGGCAAAACATGAAGCCATGTACGTGGAATCAAAGTGGACTAGAAATCACATTAAAAAATGATGAAAGGGGACCACCACTTGTTAACATTGGAGAATTCATTTTGGAGTGTGCAGCCGTGAAACTTGTTGAATGAAGGGGCCACCTCACGGTTTCTCTATTATTTTGCTGCAGCTCACATAAAGGAGTTGAAGGAGTATCTACTGAGTTGAAGAAGAAGAAATCCAGCAGGAGTTGCTCTTGGTTGAAGATAGCAAGCTCACGGTGCAGCTGCTGATTCACACATCCATAGAGAAGCAAAGCTTGGAGGAGATGGCAGCAAGGGTGTGCAACGAGATTGAATGAAGAAGATGACAAGTTTAGGTGAAGAATGGAGGGTCCCACCTATTTTCATACGTCCAAGGAAGTGAACATTTAGCTAAGAAAGTCTTCAAAGCTAAGAATAGAAAGGAAGCTATAGGGGGACAATAGACAAAACAAGACGCTGAAATGAAGGAGGAGAATACGGGAGTTTGTTCAGAGAAGTGCTATAAAATTGCAAGCAGCAGCAGAGAAGAAACCATTAGATTTTAGGAGTAGGATTTAGGATAGTTAGGAAGCAACTCTCGGTTCCTCTCTTCCAGAGATTCTGAATTTCCATTTCAAACAGTGCCAAAATGTAGTTTTAATTTCTGAAGCTGTGTCACCTTTGCTCGTTCATTTTTAATTGTATTGTTCAAGAATTTTAATTTAAGTGTTGAAAGCTTTGATGAATTTCATTTCCAGTTAAATGTTTTCTATTTTTATTTTACTGGTTCTGTTTTCCATATCGTTAAATTCAGTCATTACTTTTTATCGTTCAGTTTATTTTCAACGTCGTTTTTACTGTCATTTTCACTGTTGCTTTGGGTAAATTTTATTTACACTGCTTTATGTTTTCTACATGTTTATTGTTACAGTATTTTAATTTCAAACACTGTTGAATTTTCCATTTTACGTTTTCCATTTTTACCGTTCAATTTTTACGGTGTTTAAAATTTATTTCAGTGTTTTCGTAAATTCAGTTGTGTTTAAATTCTAGTTTTAATTTATTTTTCCTCAACGAAAAACAATCACAAAACCCCCCCCCCCACTTCGTGTTAAAATCTGAGACTGAACCGGTACATAAATTGGTCCTTGAGAGACGACCTAGGAGTCACTTTCTAGTTATACTGCATTAATTCCGTGCAATCAACTTTTGTGAGCGGTGCGACCCGTTCAATCACTAGATTTTCCCGTATGTTCCCATATCGACAAAATCAATAATCATGACATCGAATGAGTTAAACAATGCATGCTTTGAGCAAAGAAGAAAAACCCTAACTAATGATGAAAGAACGCATGTATCATAAATATGATGTTTAAATACAAAATTCCATATATGAGAGTTTCATAAGATTACATTGATTCCCCAACAATAATACAAAGTTTAGTTCACCATATTCATGGTGAAACTAGATGAACAATAATGAAAGAATGAAAGATAGAACCCTAGAAGGTTGAGTAGTAGCCTTAGCATCCAAGATCTTCCTCCAAGGGGTGGAAAAGTGAGTGTTTCCTTTGTACTTTGCCAAAGATACAAACCCTAGGACGTCCTAAAGCTTATATATTATTCTAAAAAATACAGAAAATTAGGCCCAAGCCCATAAAAGTAATAGAAAATCGGTCCAAGCCCATTTAGAATGGCGCTCAGCAGTAGCGGTACTAGCACATGATCCATTTTGCCCCCGAGTTGTTGTTTTGTCCCTCAGCGGTGATTTTTGCACCTGAAAACTGCCGCTCAACGCCAAATTACCGCTCAGCGCCACTCGGTCACACTTTTTCTGCATTCTGGTTGACTAGTTGACTTTTCTGGTTTCTAGTTGACTTTTCAGCAATCCAATCATTCAGTACTTCAATTTTTCTTTCAAATCATTTAATTAGCCTACAAAATCAAGGGAATCTTGCAAAAAACAATTAAATTTACTTTCAACTCTCTTATTCACAAAACTAAAGCAAAAATATGAGTTCAAGCTAGTTTCTAAGTCTTAAAGGTTACTTTTGGTATCAATTTTAAGCATAAAAATAACGGTTTTTCAACTGTTATCATCTCTCACATTCACTCTCACGCAAACCACTTCTTCAGAATTCCATTTTTCTTTCGAAACCACAACGCCCTTCTTAGGGTTGGATATGTTTGATGCATTTATTCGTTCCAAATATGACGTTTGGATTGGGTGGTTGAAATATATGATTGTGATTGATGCAAACCATCTTCAGCTTTAATGCTATCAGCTTTTCAATGGCAATATGTATTCATTTACTTACACCCCAACAGTCACGGTTATTCTGCCATGCCCTATTCAACCTAATAATTTTACACAAATTTTCTGATTCAGATAAACTCAAATAATGTGATATTATTTAATTTTTATAAATTGTTCAAAACCAAACTCTCAATTTGTACATAAACTTGTTTTAACTTACATAAAAGTTTATTTCTTTTTCTCTTCTCATTTTTAACTTCTACAACATGTATGCAAATATTTACTTAAACACAGGTCAGATAATCATATAACTAAAAGTAAAAAAAAATTGAAATTACTGGAAAACATAAAATTGTATGGATACTTGAGAAAAAAGAAACGTGTCACAAACAACCCTAATAATAATCATCCAAAATTAATTTCTAATGAAAAACGAATGAGCATTTTCAATGTGTTAACTCACTTTTGTATTAGTTCAAATTCATAGCAGAGTCATTCGTTTATCCATGAGATGCATCAAAGAAACTCATCACTCGCACGAATTTTGTTCACTATGTTGAAAATTGAAGTGTTATATAACATTTCTCTTGTTTATAATGGCATAATTCTTCACACGTTTTCAAGATCAGTTCATGGCTGTCCCCAGACAAAGCATGCAGATGAGAGAAAGGTTGACATCAATGGTCAGTCTCTGCTCTGATGTTGGTTAAGGTTTTCTGTTGTCAAAATCTCTTCATAAGAAATTTGAGAATATAAGGAAAAAAAAATGTTTTTATGCAATGACATGGAAAACTTTGATGCCCTGTTCACTACCCTGAGTGGAGTATTCTGTTCTACACATGACATGAATAAAAAACATTAAACAAAGTATTTCACAGCAGAATGGGACTGCTCCATGACGCATGTTCCTATTTTATTCACTGATTAGGACAAATCAAGAGATTGGAATTAAATTTCATGGTAGAAGTCAAATAGTAAATTCAAAAATAGCTTTTAAGGAGATTTTATATTCTTTTCATCTTTTTCATTTTTCTGGCTTATGGTATTTCCCTTTCTACCTGTATTATTTAAGCACATAATTGAACGTGAGTGTGATGCTTTTCAATTATACGTTTCCCCTAACTGCACCTTAAAATTTTGCATGGATATTAAAATTGATGGAAAAGAAAATGAAAGCAGTTTTTGTGGCTCAACGTACATGGACCTCATATTTATGTTTCATTTCATATTCTTTGAGCTGGTTTCATCTCTGTATATATATATAAAAAAAAAACTATGTCAAGTTGACCATTAAGTCCAAGGAACGACGACTTTGAATCTTCCACAAGCTTTAGAAGTGTCAAATTCACATGTTTTACCTGTACTTTGATGAAAAAAACCCAAAAAGATTACTGTACAACATAGTACTCCTTTTGTGTCACATGATTTCTGGGAAAGACTACACTGAAAATTAGTTTCAATATTTTGTGGTTGAGCATGTTATTGTCAAATCTTTTCCTGTAGCTAATAGCCTATTATATATATATATATATATATATATATATATATATATATATATATATATATATATATATATATTCTCTTTATTGTCTACTAGAGGAGTGAAACTAAATAGTTTTACTTCTAGCCAATTATGGGTTCAGATAGATCAAGATCTGTGAGGTTTGCAAGCTTTTTCCTTTTGACATTGAGCTGAAACATATTAACATATAGTCAGAATTTAATGTAACTTGTTGGCAACTGACTCTATTAACTTATTAATGCAATAGGCCATGTATAAATCTGTGATTACAATTTTGCAGAACTTAGTTATTTTCATCGTTGTTTTTTCATTTCATTTTGGGGCTGAAATTCAGTTGTGTGTATGTGCAACCAGATTTCAAGATGAACTTGAGACAAATACGTTAATGGAAAACAAAGAAAAACACTTGTCATTAGTGGCCTATGATGAGATGAGTAGAAAACACAAGGTTGAGAAGGATGCCATAGGCAAGTCAGGTGATGGAAGAGAACTTTCCAGGGTCTTTTCTGAGGACTATGATTCAGCACAGATTTTGATATTAGATCCCAGGGGAGCTACAATAAATACATGGAATAAAATTTTCTTAGCAGCATGTTTGCTTTCACTGTTTGTGGATCCCCTTTTCTTTTACTTACCAGTGGCTAAGAAAGACAAGTGCATTGATATGTCAACTGCTCTTGAAGTGTTCCTCACCATAATCCGGTCTCTGATAGATGCATTTTACATTATTCAGATTTATTTTCGGTTTCAAACAGCTTATATTGCTCCTTCTTCTCGTGTTTCTGGTAGAGGAGAGCTTATCATAGACTCTTCAAAAATTGCATCAAACTACATGCGAAAAGACTTCTGGTTTGATCTTGTGGCTGCTCAACCACTTCCACAGGTATGTTCCTCATACAAAATTTCCATTCATTTTTTCTCTGATCCAAGAATTTCTGAAAATCTATAACTCTAGCTATAAATGTATGTTAATACTAGATTCCTTATAGGAATACAAACCTAGGTTAATTGATACTGACCACCATTACTTCGTGCATTGGTGCTACCCTTATATATAAAATTTTTCTCAACTTGATAAATTTCAGGTTAACTTTAACAATTAATTTGCAATTATCTACTTGTGTATCTAGATAACCTGAGATTTAGAAGACTGAGAAGGATAAAGAGAACAAAGAATCTGCTTGGTTCAATGAAATTAAAAACATATTTGGACAGATTGTAAGGTTTTTAGGGTTATAAGTTTCATAAAACCTTTTCACTTTCCCCCACCTAACTATACTCTACATAGATCCTGAAACCTCCTATGTGCTATGATATGATAAAACAATTATAATAATATAATAATATGCTAAAAGATTCTACTTAGTCGTGTGATTGGCTGCTTTTTTCAGGGTGATTTACTGAACTAAATAGATGTTACAGTTCTAAATGCTATTGTGTCTGAGTTTTATGCATCCTGTTTTGTTTCTTTCTGCAATAGGATAATAATTTTGCAATTCATATACACATTTTAGGTATTAATTTGGGCCGTAATTCCAAATTTAAAAGGGTCTCAAATGATTGCTTCAAGGCATGTTTTGCGCCTTGTTTCCATTTTCCAGTACCTCTTGAGGTTGTATCTTATTTATCCTCTATCATCTGAAATCGTCAAGGCAAATGGGGTAATGATGGAAAAAGCATGGGCTGGGGCAGCATATAATCTGATGCTCTATATGCTGGCTAGTCATGTAAGTTATTGTTCCAAATAATTCTTTGTATAAGAACTTACGTTGGACTTTGTCTGTTCTATTTCATTTATGTAATTTCTTCTGATTAGGTTATTAACTGTCCCTCTATTTTACAAAGGTTTTAGGATCCTCTTGGTACCTGTTGTCAATTGAACGCCAGAATGAATGTTGGAAGAAAGCTTGTACACTGCAGTACCCACAGTGCCAGTATCATTATCTTGATTGCCAAAGCATGGCTGACCCAGATAGGATTGCTTGGTTAAGATCAAGCAATCTCTCAAGCCTATGTGATCAGAACAGTGACTTCTTTCAATTTGGCATTTTTACTGATGCTCTAAATTTGGAAATTACAGCCTCAAAATTCTTCAACAAGTACTATTACTGTCTGTGGTGGGGACTAAGGAATCTAAGGTAACTTAGTTTTCTTTTATCAGAACAGAACAATTTATTTGCATCTTGATTTATCTCATTAATTTGATGGCAGTAAACAATAAAACATCTTTCAGAGCATAATCCGAAGATCTGAAATACCATTAATTATTGTAGGATTTCACTCAAGCATATTTAAGTGAAGGACAAGTTGATTTTTTTTTTCCTAAAAAGAGAAACTTTGTTTTTTCTATAATCAAAGACCTTCTTGTGCTTAAAGAAAATATTACGTTTTTTACATCTTAAAAATCCATTCATTCTTAATCCTTAACATACTTTTGGTCCACACTAAAGTTTGTGAATTGTGATATTCTAACCAATAATACTATGCAAAATTTGTAGCTCTGTGGGACAAAATCTATTGACTGGCACACGAGTTGCAGAGATCAATTTTGCTGTGATCATTGCAGTTCTTGGATTGGTGCTTTTTGCATTACTCATTGGAAATATGCAAGTAAGTCTATATTGTCAGTGTTCTAATGTGCTGTCTAAGAACTCGGAATTTTTTTTGCAGAAATACTGATTGTCTGTTTAGTAAAATAGCATTCCTTAAACACCAGGTTTAAACTCATTGTATTTTCATCCTTTTGATAAAATATAACTGAAATTCTTACCAACTAACAGACATACTTGCAATCCACCACTACGCGGCTAGAAGAATGGAGAATAAGAAGAACAGATACGGAAAGATGGATGCGTCACAGGCAGCTCCCTCGTTACCTGAAGCAAAATGTAAGACGTCATGAACAATTCAGATGGGTTGCTACAAGAGGAGTTGATGAGGAAACTATTCTCAGAGACCTTCCCACAGATCTAAGACGTGACATCAAACGCCACCTTTGCCTCAATCTAGTTCGACAAGTATGTTTTTTTGTCTACCCCTTTGCTTTCTCTTAAACAGTTTTGTGAATTGTAAAACTTTTGAACAATCGTCTGATGTAAAAGATTACTAAGGTTGTGTCATTGAATGCCTTAATGGTCTAGAGTTTGATCCTTGCCTCCTTGTTCTAATTGTAAGTTGAATTACACCACAAGATTGATGGACTTGCACATCAACCATGCTCCAAGTCCAAAGGCAGAACACTAAATATGTAATATAAAGATTGAACTCTTCATTTGATCCTTATACTTATCTCCATTTTATGTTTTGGTCTTCATAAAAGAAAATTGTAAATTTTTGTTCCTGAACAGTTTTTCTTTGTGATGGTTTTTATATATTGGAATACTTCTGTAGAAATTTTACTGTGATATTGAATATCAGTATTGAGGACTAAAACGTACAACTGTGTGGTATAGGTCTAAAACCCGAAACGAAAACAAAAAATTGTAAGACCAAATGAATAGTTCAATCTAGTGTAAATGAATAGTCCAAATGTATAGGTCATGACATCTGCAAGAGTATTGTTACTGCGTTTCTCGAGTAACAAGAAACTGAGAGTGAACTACTTTTTGGCCCACGGCAGGTACCATTGTTTGATCAAATGGATGAGAGGATGCTAGATGCAATATGTGAAAGGCTGAAACCTTCTCTTTTCACTCCAGGGGCTTGTGTGGTTCGTGAAGGTGACCTTGTGAATGAGATGCTTTTCATTGTTAGAGGACGCCTAGATTCTTGCACAACTAATGGTGGCAGAACAGGTTTCTTCAACTCATGCAGACTTGGCTCTGGTGACTTCTGTGGTGAAGAGCTTCTGCCATGGGCCTTGGACCCTCGTCCAACGGTTGTCCTTCCTTCCTCAACTCGCACAGTGAAAGCCATCACTGAAGTGGAAGCCTTTGCACTCATTGCTGGGGACTTGAAGTTTGTGGCAGCACAGTTCAGAAGGTTGCACAGCAAACAACTGAGGTATACTTTTAGGTTCCACTCCCATCAGTGGAGGACTTGGGCTGCATGCTTCATACAAGCTGCATGGTTCAGGTATAAGAGAATAAAGGAGACAAGTGAGCTCAAGAGAAAGGAGAATATGATGATGGCCTTTGTGCCTGGAACTTGCACTGAACATTTCTCTGCACCTCTTCAAGCTCCAATGGGCACTATGTATGCTGCAAAACTAGCATCCAGCCCAAGGAAAGGTAGAAGCCTGAGATACGGGCCTGAACTTGATATCCTTGGCTCACTGAGGAAACCCCTTGAACCAGACTTCACTGATGATGATGGTGATGATGACAGTTGAAACATGAAAGCATTGAAAAAGTTGTTCATTTGGATGGGGCTTTCATCAGTGTGTATGATAGGAAATGAGTATGTGGTTCTTGTTAGTTCTAGTAAAATTTGGAACTGTGAAGCAGTCCTGATCTTTTAGAATACGACAAAAGGATGGAAATAATTTAGATCTGAGGCAAATTTTTTGTATGAATAAACGAATTGACTGCTGCTACAACACAAGTTCCTTTGTACATGATTCTATACTCTAATTCTGGTACAGTTTATTTGTAGTTTAGGTTAGCCTATAGTTTACCTTCTCACACAGGTAATAGACCTCTTTTTGTTAAATAAATAAATTGGTTTCTGAATGTTTGGCATGTGATAACTATTACTATTTAAAAAGATCCTTCTGTTCGAATTAAAAAAATTTCATTACATGATAAGTTGGTTGTCCCCTTAGAGTGTTTTCTTTTTTTACAAGGTTTGAATCAGTTACTTTTGTTAAAGTACCTTAGATTGAGATGGAGGGAGGTAACCGTAAAAAATCTTCCTACACTGATAGAGAAGGGAAAAAGAAGGAGGTCTTGAAAATATAGTATAGGGATAAAAATAAAACAGAAGGAGTTAATTGGGTTAACAATTAATTCTTATCTAACATGAGATGAAGAATTTTTGTAAGAGTCTATATATTGTCACCTAAGGAAGAGTTAGTAGATATCTTTTTAAATTGACAGTCTTTGATGGCTGTGAAGAACAACCAATAATACAAAAAGGGCTTTTATCATAAAAGAACATGAAGATTTCAGAACAAATCCTTTTCAAAAGGTAGGATGTTAGGATATAGGGTGATAGGACCTTATGGATAATGGGTTTAGGATAGAAGGCACAGGTGTAAAAAAGATCGGGAAAGTTTGTTAGGCTGTTAGAGAGAGAGAGAGTATAAATAAACCTTTTGGGTAATTTTGTAAGGGAGGAGTCATTTTTACTATTTGTAAACAGGTCTTGGACCTTGTTGAGGGGGATTAGGCCTCCGCTAGGGCTAAGAGGGGGATTAGGCCTCCATTAGCGCTACCTGTGTACCTTCTTCCAATATCAATACAGAAACCCATTTCTATTATAGTGTTAATTCTTGTTTGTGTGTGTGATTGAGTTGTCTTAGTTAGGTCTCCAACTCAGGAACCTAACAAATTGGTCCGACCTACCGGATCCAATTAAAGGCGGAGCAAGACGGTGGGCAAGCTACAACTTGGGAGAATAGAATCGAAGGGAGGATAAGCGTGATGGAAGGAAGAGACAATACTTGGGAGAGGAGGACCAACGAAAGGAGCATGGCAGAATATAAAAGAAATATGGAAGAAATACGGCAAGAAACGGCCGCGATGCATCAAGACTTACAAGAAATCATGCAAAGGCTGGGTGGACGAAATAGGAACCAGGATGGACAGGCAGATGAGGGCCAAGCGTCCGTTAACGAGAATCGGAGGGTGAGGCGGAAAGACGAAGGAGAAAGGGAAAGCAAACATACTGAGGGGCAAAACAGCTAGCGGAAATGGGTGGCGCTACCTGTCTTCGAGGGGATCGATTCACTGAACTGGATGAATCGCACAGAGAAATTGTTTGAGTTACGAAGGGTATTAGAGGAGGAAAAAGGTGTGCCTAGCCGATATCAGTATGGAGGGGAGCACTGGCTACTGGTTCAGAGCATGGAAGGAGAAAGCCAAGAATCGTTCTTGGGATGGCTTGAAGAAAGCCCTGGTGATAAGGTTTGGAACCATTGTTGAGCATTTGGCAGCATCGAAATAGATGGGGACGGTGGAAGAGTATGTAGAGGGAGGCGAAAAGGTAAGGAAAGGGAGGCCAATCGAGAGGTGAGGTGACACGATCCGAGACCTATAGCTATAACCTAGGCCGATCAAGAGTTGTCGAGCCGTCCGAGGCCAAGTTTTATAGCCCAGGCCCATCGGCAGTAACCGAGGAACATCTCCAAGACATCAAGAAAGCAAAGAAACCATAAAAAAAAGGGAAAATTCAATTCAAACCTAAGGACTCACCGTCTACTATCAAGTGCTTTAGAAGTTAGAGTGGCGGGATCAGACGTCTAAATGAAGTCAAAAAGTGACTTTTTAAATTTATGAATTTAGGGTTTAGACGTCAGTTCCCCCAATTAGCAAACGTCTAAAGTGCTTTAAAAGTCAGAGTGGCGAGATCAGACGTCTAAATGGAGTCAAAAAGTGACCTTTTAAATTTCTGGGTTTAGGGTTTAGCGTCGGTTCCTGATGATAAATTTATGAACACCGAAAAACGGCGCCACAAACTTGTTTAACAATCGGCAAGTGTGACCGAATCGTATCAAGTAATAAAACAAGGTAAGACCAAGTATCGTTTTCCCAAAGGACTCACGACCTAGTTTAGCTATATGATTTGTTGATTATTTAAGACTTAAGAACAAATTGATTGTAGGTTTAAATGCAAAAGACAATAATTAAATATGTATGCATGAATTTGATCAATGGAGAAAAACAAAATACAAACACTTCAATGAATTAGATGGATAAGAATGTTGTTAGGGTTATCAATTTCATCTTATCCACTGATAAGTGCAAAAAAGTTGTTAATTTTCATATGGAATTTTAGCACTTATGTTTTGAATTGAGTACATTTGTATCAATTTTCCCCAATCTAAGAAAAGATGAAATGTAATCACATGTCTCTGAGTTGTTAAGTAAAAGGAAATCATTTGATCCCTAGTTTGTATACATTTCAGGTAAACTAAGAGAGAAGAGCAAATTCTGCAACATTTCGCCCAAGCTAGAATGATTTCGCTTAAGCTAGACTTGTCCAGGAAGCCATTACCTTAAAAGTCATTCTCGCTTAAGCGAAAATATTTTAGCTTAAGCGAGAATGATTATCTTCTCCAAGAAGTTTCTTCTCGCTTAAGCGAGATTAGTTTAGCTTAAGCGAGAATTCGGGCAGTTTATATACATACAAAGCAGAAAGAAAGAAAAAGTGGGGGGGGGGGGGGAAGCGCAGAGAAAAGAAGCACAGAGCGACCCAAAGAGTTTTTCTTCCACTTTAGCTGTAGGATCTTCTTCTTCATCTCTTAGAATGTCAACGGCCACCATGAGTGGCTGATCTTTTCTCTTGGGATTGAATGTAATCGATTCGAACTCGGATGTAATCTGGTGATATTTATATATAGCAATTCTGTTTTTATTCAACATTGGTATTTTTGTTCTGCTCTTAATGCTTGATTCTACCTGAACAATAGTTTCATGAATGTGGATTTTAGACTTGACTAGAAAGTATTTCTAAAACTCTTATCTAAGCAAGAATACTTGATATTCTGTGATGCTAGGGATAGATTTCAGTTTATCAATTGCTTATAACACTTGAATATAATGCTGGACAGTTTATTGGATATGTGAGGAATCAATATTCAAGGAACTGCTCTTATGAATTTTATATGCGAGGAATCGATATAAATGACTTTGGTGTGTGATAACAGTTGAAAAACTGTTATTTTTATGCTTAAAATTGATACAAAAAGCAACCTTTATACTTAGAAACTAGCTTGAAATCATGCTTTTATCCATATTTTCATAAATAAGAGAGCTGGACAGGTTTATGCTTGATTTCAGTGTTTTTGAGCAGGTTTTAAGGTGAATTTAGTGAAAGAAGTGAAGAAGGAGAGAGATGGAATCAGAAAAGACATCAAAAAGTGCAAAAGGAGAAGCCGAAGTCACCGCTCAGCGGCAGTTTACCGCTGAGCGGCACTCAGGAAGTCACGGGAGGTCCGCTGAGGGGCAAAATGGCCGCTGAGGGGAAGAAACGAGACGCGCACTCACCGTTGAGCGGTACTTTACCGCTGAACGACACACTTATGGGCTTGGGCCTGAATTTTCTGTAATTTTAGAATAGTATATAAGCTTTAGGACGTCCTAGGGTTTGTATCTTTGGCAAAGACGAAGCAAACACTCTCTCTTCCACCCCTTTGAAGGAGGATCTTGGATGCTCAGGCTACCACTTCACCTTTCTAGGGTTTTATCCTTCATTCTTTCATTATTGTTCATCTAGGTTCACCATGAATATGGTGAACTAAACCTTGTATGTTTGTTGGGGAATCAAAGTAATCTTTTGAAGCTCTCATATATGGAATTTGTGCTTGCATCTTAATCTAAGACTTATGCTTTCTTTCATCATTAGTTAGGGTTTTTCCTCTTTGCTTAATGCTTGCTTTGTTTAACTCATTCAATGCATGATTATTGATTTTGTCGATACAGGAACGTACGGGGAAGTCTAGATCCAGGGAATCTCTCCCAATATTATATTGGTTGTCGTTAAGCTCCTGTGCTAAGAAAACTAATTATTAGGAATGCTGGACAGTTTGTTGGATATGTGAGGAATCAATATTCAAGGAACTGCTCTTATGAATTTTATATGCGAGGAATCGATATAAATGACTTTGGTGTGTTGCATCAATGTTGGTAATTTCAGTTGCTATATGTTTGTATTCATCCAGATTGCAGACGAGTGAGATAGATGAATTCAATCCCAACTTCTCATATTAATCTTCGTTAAGTTATTTGTTGTTATTATTTCATTTTCACGCAAAGTACTTTTATTTATCAACATCCATCATAAATCAAATCGAACATCCTAGTATATATATTGTTTGAGATAACAATTTATCTATTTAATCAAAACCGTTCCTCGTGGGTTCGACACTCTTACTTAAAAAATCATTATACTATAGTTGACTATTGGTACACTTGCCAAAAGTTTAACAAGTATTTCATATACTTTAGGAATTCATCATTCTTTTCATCAATGCTAATGCCACTCTCTAAATCATCATGCAAGAAGGCCTATCCTTAATTCTTGGTTTTTATTTGAAAACCATAGGGACCCTAAAGTCCCAAGTCTTTTTTAGCCAGGATTCCATTTAACACACCAACAAGAACAAAACTTTTAACTTTGGATCATTTTCAATTTTGTTGTTTTGTTCAATTATTTTCTTGGTTTATAGTGTAGTAGTAGTTACCCCATGTTGATTTTCTTTTAGGCTAAGCATGATTCGGAATTGAGAATTTAATTTGTTAGGGGAATTTATAGTAAAAGCTTGGTTCATTTGTGATATATAAACAAAATGCCACCTTATTTTGGTGCTTTGGGTTTTTGATGTAGATTTGACCGTGAGTGTAAAAAGATTGAAGCATTTGTTGGAACACAGTTAATTTTCCAGGTAATTTTAAATGTCATATTTGTGTAGAGGTCATTGATGGGATAATGATGATGTTGATTGGTTTGTGTATTGCAAATTTGCATGAATATTATACAAGTTTCTTAAATAGCTATTTTCTTCTGCAATCTACTTTATAATTTTAAACTTGATTCCTTGCAAACAATATTAAATTGCTTGAAATCTTTTTTACAGCATGATGTAGTGGAAATTTTGTGTCTCAGCCAAGCACATTCAAACTGGAAAGTGTGTTTGATTAAAATGAAATTTGGAATTGTTGAATGCCTCTATTGATACAGAACATATAAGCAAAGTTCACACACTTAAATCCTTTGGTGATCAAACTCAATTCAACATACAAGCATGGAGATGCAAAAATTTACTCTTAGCTATGCAATTTCAGAAATGTTGTGCTAGAAAACTCCTAAAGAGGAACAAACATATTACTCAAAGCAAAGTTAACAAGAAATAAAATACATATACAATCCAGCCAAGACAAGAATAAAAGCTGGAATAAGCACACAAAAGGGAATAAGGACACCTACTTGTTGAAGACCTCCAATAGCATTGCTGCTGTTTGAAGAAAAGTGCTTGCACAAGCCTCTGGACAGCCACGATTTATCACCTCCAAGCCTTGATATGAAGCT